>CM053402.1:57896207-58150255 GCA_028644305.1 Xerus rutilus
TGCCATCTTAAAAAAAGAAGTAATTACTAAATTTAGGTTTACAGAATAGAACTGAGGAAGGAAAGAAGACAGGGAAGAAAGGAGGAGTGGAAGGAGGAAGGAATATTGGAAAAATTCACTTACTTTAAAAGTAGGGGAATAGTAAACATGTATCTGTGGAATATTATGAGGCTATTAAAAATAATTCTTACAAAAAATAAAAAAAAAAAAAAAAAAGAAAAATGAATTATGTCATTTGTAGGAAAATGGATGGAACCGAGAACACTATATTAAGTGAAATAAGCCAAATCCAGAAGGTCCAGGGTCATATGTTTTCTCTTACATGTGGAAGCTAGAGAGTTAAAGAAAAATTGGAGGATTTTATGAAAATTGAAGAGTGATCAGTAGGCTAGATGAAGGGACCAGGAGGAAATAGGAGGGAAGCGATATTGGACAAATTATATTGTTATATTGTGTGCATGTATGAATATGTAACAACAAATTCCACCACTGTGTACAACTATAATGCCCCAATAAAAATATGTGGAAAAAATACTTGAAGGAAATAAGACAAAAAATAAAAAATAAAACATGAGAGGTGGTTTTTATTGAATTAGCCAGTAGGGGGCAGTCCAGAAGCAGGAAAATTTTTTAAAAATCTTGCGTTTGATGTTTTGGTTTCTGAAATTAGAGACTCAGAATTTGAGTCCAGCAATTCAGAGCTTCAGGCAGGAAGGTCTGTAACTTCTTTCTCTTAGGTGAGCTGAAGCAAGGAAGCCACCAAATAAAGTACTTCGCATTCTAGTAAGAAAGTATTTTCCACTGGTCCTGTACAGAAGTTATAATAGGAGACAAGCATCCAGTTTACATCCATGCTTTTGTTTCTATTCCTAAATTCTGAGCTATAGTTTGATCTTGGATAACTCTTTGTTCTTTGGACCACAGTCTCCTTATCTGTAGAATAGACATTTGGGGTGGTTAGTGTGGAAGATCACTTCTGGATCAGATTTTATGGGGTTCACACAGTTGCTTGGTGGAGGAAACTTCTGTCATGCTACCCAGTAAAATTTCCCAGCAATTTGAGATTTTTGAAACAAGATAAAAGTAATGACTTCTCTCTCTCCATGCATTGCCAGGCTCAACAATCTGCAACCACTCCAGAGCATCTCCAGAGCCCTTGGCCACCCATCATGCTAAGTTAGGAAAGCTCTGTCTGCACCCTGAGCTGGTGTCTACTCTTGGCCTGTGCATCCTGTTCAGGGAATCATGCATGGCCAAGGACCTGGGCCCTAGGGAAGTTCAGATTGACTCACTTTAGTATGGATGCTTCCTTTTTTCTATCTTTGAGTAACTAAGAAAAATCTCTTGATGAAAAAAATGTGTCATTGTCATTTTCTCTCAGAACTTCTCAAACCCATACCCAAACATGATCTCCAGTAAAGTGACTGTTTTGTGGAAGGCCACAAGCAGTTCAAGATGGGTCTATGCAGATTCTACCTCAAATTCTCTGAACCATATGATCATTGGAACAGAAGCCCTGGAAAGGGAGAAGAAATGAGGAATGCCTAGGTGAAGGCCTGCCAGGAGGTTAGTGGGCTGCTTCTGCAGTCTCCTCCTGAATCCTAAATCATCACAGGGCCAGGGACCAGAAAACTGGTGGAAGATCACTTCCACTTTAACCATCACTAATTGGGTATAGTTGACTCACAAGACGTTGGGTCCATAATGAACTCCAAAATGGAGTTAAACCTTTTTTATTTGCACATAGGGAAAAATGAGGCTCAGAAGGGAAGGGGTATACCACTGTTCACATAGTAAGTCAGAAATTCAACCTCATTTCCTCTCTCCATCTTGTTCATAGCCTAAAACAGGCTAAAGGTGAAATAGGAAAACTGTAATCAAGCCCCTATAACAATAATAATTATTATTTTCCCTTGTAAGAAACTTGAACCATTCTCCCTCCCTAAAGTTAAAAAAAAAATAGCACATTCTTTCTTTTCCTCTGGTCAAACTGACCAGACTCCTTGTTCCCATTCCTATAAGTACAAATTGCCAGCCTTTCTATCTTTGTTACACAAGAATGAACTAACACTGTGTGTGATTTACAAGTTTGATTTGGAAAACCACATACTGCTTGATGGCCCACCAGATATCCACTAGCACCAAGAAGTACAAAAACTTTGATTTTTATCAAAACTTATGAAACCACCAATTTCCCCTCTTTTGCCCTTTTCGCTTATATAACCCATAGTCATGCTTGCTGGGGTCAGGCAGATTTGAGGCTTGTCCCTGGCCTTTTGGTTTTAACCTTCTCAATTGAACTTTCTCTGCTTTAAGCCTCATGTTCTGTGTTCGCTGCTCATCTGCACACAAATCTGCCTTTGGTACTCAGTAACAAGACTAGTCCCCCTTCTCTACCCCACAGAGGCTTGGGAGCTAATCTGAAAGTTGTAAATGAGATGAGGAACCTGAGATGATGGGGTAAGAAAACCCAACCACACTGACTCTGTTCAAGTGACTGTGAAGACCAAAGGATTTGGGAGAGGCATGAGTCATTGACACCAGAGGCTGCTTTCCTGGGCTGTCCAGCCTTGTAGCATGACCCTGTATGAATTTTTCCTCCGATCCTTAAAACTCCTGATAAATGATGGACAGTGCTTAGTCTCCAAGTACTATAATGATTCCACTAAATGACATGAACAAGGATATTTACAGAAGTTTTATTCATAATATCCACCAAATGGAAATATCTATTTTCCACCAACTGGAGAATGGAAAGTCCTCCACACAATGGAATACTTGGCAATAAAAAGTACCACTAAACATGCAGCAACTTTATCCTAAGTAAAAGGAGATTTCCACAACAGGGAACACAGGCATGAGTCCACAAACAAGAAGTCCTAGAACAGGCACAACTTATGCAGGATGGAAGAAATACAGAATAGGACTGGTCCTTGAGAGTAGAGAAGCCTTGCCCAGATCAGGGAGGAGCCACAGAACACAGAAGCATGGATATGACCATGTGAAGTGTGATAGTTAGGGAGCACCATGGTGGGACAGAGGCTGGGGCAATGAAGTAAACCCCTGCATGTAATAAACTATTACCCTTTGTAACATGGTATATTGCTTTTCTACCCTTGTGCTCTTTTCCCAGACCTGTCATAAAACTCTGATAAAAACCACAGAAGCAGAATGTTTGCACAAGATGAAATTATTACTAGGAGAAAACCCTCTAACTTCACTTATTTTCAGTCAACTTAAAAAATCACTAATTTCAGCAGAGTGTGGTAGGGCATACCTGTAATCCCAGCTACTCAGGAGTCTAAGGCAAGAGGATCACAAGTTTGAGGCCAACCTAGGCAATGTAGGAAGACCCTGTCTAAAAATAAATAAATATATATATAAATAAATAAATAGGTTGAGGGATGTAGCTCGGTGGTATAGCACTTGCCTAGCACATGCAAGTACCTGGGTTTCATCCTCAATAAGGAAAAAAAAATTACTAATTTTGAGGTCACACAGCTGGGCACTACATTATTAGTTTCCCACTAGCTCTGTGGGTAATATCTCTGACATGTGGGTTATGATGATAATGATTGCCCAGGTTATTTTTCAGAGTTGAATATTGCTTTTGCTGAACACTGATTTCACTTGGGCCCACAGATATCTGATAGGAGACTGAAAGAGGATCTCCATCTCCATATTATGTCTGTCTCCTTTGCTGCCTTAACTCTTGGGTTAGATTCTACCCCGCCCTACATGTAAACATGTTGATTGCCTGTTGGAGCTGGTTTGTTTCCTTCTACCCTACCCTTATGCTAGAGCAGCCCAATCATCCAAAGTTCTTCAACTCTATTGTATGGCTCAGATCAAACCACAAGGCCAGGATGTTTGCATAGAACAATGGCACCACCTACAAGAGTACAAGTTGAGTGTGACTACCTGGTGGTTTAAGGCTCATATGAGAAGAAACATCTTTTGGAACTGTGTGCTTCACCAGTGGATATTACCAGACCCTGGTCTACCCCAACAAGTCAATAAAAGTTTGCATTTTCCTTTGTTTGGAGAAACAGCCTGGTCTCCATCTTGATCAGTGTTGTCTCCCTTCAGCTAGAGAGCCAGTTGCCCACTTTGGCTGAAGACTGACCTGTGTATTCATGTTCAATTGGCTTAATTTCATTTCTGTTACTGAGTCCATAGTTCTCATCTCCAGTATCATTTGGTGACTCCACTGGAACGGTGTGAGATGGACATAGGACAGGACCTTCTGGGCTTGGAACTTCAGGAACAAGCTCAATGCATGCAAACATACAACTATCCAGACCTCCTTTTGTAAGAATCACTGCATTGGGTGAGTCTCCAGCTTCCCTTGATCCACTACAGGACATGGGTCTATTATCCCCTCGCTTCTACTTTTCTTCTCTTTTCTTAATCCTTTTTTTTTTTACATCTTCTCACTTTCAAAGACCAAAGGGCATAAGTTCCATTGACCCAATATACCATGGCTCCCCTATTAGGGTGGATGGAAACTCCACAAGCTGTGAAGCTTCAAGTGGCACTTGAGTAATGGCTGACTCTGTCCTTGGGACCTGGTGGAGTCTCTGAACCCCAGCCACAAAGGATCCCACTGGTGGTCTTTCCCTTAGAGTTTTGTTTTTCTTTTTCTCCTTTCTGTTCTCTGATTCTAGCCAACACTTACTAAACCATCTGGCCTCCCATCCTAAAGAAAATATGAGCTCACTTCTTTCACCTACTGGAGGTTTTATATGTAGGGGACAATAGCACTGATCTGAGAACCTAACTTCCAGCTCCAGCCCTCCATTGCCCTTTGCTCAAGCAACCGCTCATATGGATTATTGACTCTGTCCCAGAGGTTTAAGGAAACAAACAGAGATTCAGCTTGGAGAAAATTGGGTAATGGAGTTGCTGACTCTAGTGGAGCAGTAATTTATGCACCTATATTTTCTCCAAAAAATCTCAGTCTTAGTTCTTGGACATATTTTTGTTTAAGCATAAGAGATGGACATTCTACTCTGTCTCTTCCTCTTGATACTTACAATCTGGGATTATTGACCTAGGAGATAACAAGGGAAACTGTTTCTGGCTTCATAGGAATTGAAGAAACTCTCAAAGCCCACTGGCAGTTGCTCCAGCTTTGGCGGAATAGAAAGAAGTTTCTGTAGCCAGGTCACTAAATCAAGAATACCTGGTACACACCCTGGTTTTCAGTATTCTTGTAACCTATCTTTTCCCTTGATCTCAGCATAACAGTGTCCCTACTCCTCCCTACTTTAGACTGGCCCACTTTTTGGACCCAACACAGTTGACTCTCCTCCCTAAAAGGTGTATTTCAAAAATTATTCTCAATAAATATTTGTGTTTGGTCAACATGCTTAATTCAACATTTTTTAGAAACCATTTCTGATCGACTTTGAAGTTACAATTGCAGGGTTAACATATGAAGGTTTAAAATTCTGTTTTCTCTCTTCTGCCTTTTTGCGTGCACTAAGATAATTTTGCTATTCAAGCTGACTTGGAAGTGTGCTATTCTAGCCAAGCTCAGCCAGAATGTAAGCATCTGTGAGCTAGCGTCTTAGGCTCTTTTGAGAGTGATACCAAAGGGGGAGAAAAGAGGTACAATGTTTTTGTTTTTATTTTAAATTCAAGCCACTGTAAAGCTTGAACAGGTGATCTTAATTTGTTTCATTTTGTTATGAATATCATTTGACTCTCTCCCTCCCCCCCCCTCTCTTCCCCCTCCCTCACCTACTTTTCTTTCAAATACCAAGAGGCATAACCTCTGTCTTGCCAACTTGCCATGGCTCCCCTTCTTCAGTGATTGAAGATCCCCTGAACTGTATGCTAATTACACACGCACTGGTGCTTTTCCTTGCAATTCTTTCCTCTTCCTCCTTTCTCCTCTCTGTCTTTTAGGCCCCATCCAAATCAGGGCACTAGAAGTCCTCACCAGAGTTGATCATTCCAGAAGCTGCCAACAAGAAAACAGATGCCTCTGAAGCAGAGGATGAGCTCATGAGAAAGGGGTTGAGTTCCTCGACACGTACAAGGGGTTCAAGTCCCCTGATTTGTTGTGGTTTACTCTTTTTTATTTGTTCTTTTTAGATATACATGACAGTAGAGTATATTTTGAAATATTTATACAAACATGGAATATATCTTATTCTAATATATTTTACTCTTTTCTTTCCTTTCCCCTTTTCTCCTTTACTACTCTGGCTCCCATCTATTTCACACCCCCTTTTGATAAGCCCAACTGATTCCACACCCTCTGTTCTCTTCTTTGGAGGGAGGGATCAGTTGACCTCCTTCTCTAAGAATAGGACCAAATTCTTTCAGAACTTGCTGCTCCACATGCTCTTGGCACCACCGTTACATGATCCGAAGGTCGATCTCTACGATCCCAATCTGGCAAAATGTAACGGTAGTCTTTCACTGCTGCATAGCAGATGAGAAAGCTACAATTATTATTAAGGCAAGAGAAGTAGTTAATGGGTATACAATCACCCACCCAAATAGTGCTGTGGGCAAAATTGGGAGTGATGCTGTTCTGGACAAGGACTCCAAGTAGCAGGCAAGTGCTGTACCATTGAGCCACAACTGTAGCCCCAAGGGCCTCAAATGAACTAGTCATGGGGTCTGTAGGGGTCAGATGGAACACTTCACCTGCTTAGCCGAGGGAATGAAAAAGTGCATAGTTAAGCCAGTCAACTGTGACAAAGCCCAGGAAATCACCCAGGAAAGAGATGAAAATCCAGGAGTATTTCTAAATAGGCTGACCAAAACTTCTGTACAATACACAAATGTAGGCCTTAATTTAGCAGAAGGGAGGAACCTAATAGCCATGGATTTTATTATTCAATCAGTTCATACATCTGGAGAAAATTACAAAAACTAGAATAGAGACACCTAAATCTAATGGCTCCCCTTGCTCATGAGGCCTTTAAAATACTTAAAATAGCACAGGACATAAGAGACTAGCCATGATAAATGGTTGGCTAAAAAAAAAAAAAAAATGAAAAAAAAAAAAACCACAAACTTTTCTGCCTTGATCCAGCCCTCTCAAGATGACCCTAGGAAAAAACCCTCTCAGAAGTTCAGGAGGCACTGGAGATTGCCCCTGATGCTTAATCAATGTGCTATCTTTCACAAGGAGGATCACTGGCATAAGGAATACCCTCATCATCACCATTGGAGATGACCAAGCCAAAAGCTGTTCTTGGCCCCACTGGGAGATGATTCTTCCATGGAATGATAGGGCCCAAGTGCCTATCTGGCCCTAGGAACCCAGATCAACATCAAATCGGAGGAGACTTGAGTCACTCTCAACGAGGCAAGTAAGAAAACAAAATTCCTTTTGGATACCAAAGCTACCGATTCTGTCCTGACTCAATCCACTGGATCTCTATCAGAACAGGAGTGTTCTGTATCAGGAGTAGATGCTAGGCCTAAAGCAAGATGATTTAATTTTTTCCTTTATGAAATTGGTTCTCAAGCTACATCCCATTACTTTCTTCATGTTCCAAAATGTCCTATGCCTTTGTTAGGGAGGGACCTGCTGATGAAGTTGGGAAGAAACATCTCATTAGCTGGGAATCGAATTCAGATAGAAGTACCCCCAGAACAGGGCATTCATTTGCTAGCCCTTTTAAATGAGGATTATGTTCCTCTTTCTAGTATCCCTCAACGGATGCTGGAGTCAGTAAAACCCACAGTTTGGGATACTTCAACCCCAACAAATGCCATTAACGACCCCCAACGCACCACACTTTAATAAAATTAAAGACTGGGGTCAGATATTAGAAAAGGCAGTATTCCAAAGCTGAATGCTCTTTGGGGAATATAGCCTCTATTGCAAAAATTTGTGAATATCAGCCTGTTCAAGCCATGCCAATCATAATGACACCCTGTTACTCCCTGTAAAGAAACCTCTGGAGAATATCACTTCATACAGGATGTTAGGGCTATAAATAAAGCTATTGTCCCTTTCAAGACTATAGTCCCGACCCATACTAGACTCAGGATTTCTCTGACAAAAACATAAAACAAAAACTTAAATGATGATTGTGTTTATCTGATATGTTGATTTTCATGGGAAACCTAAAAATAACTATTAAAAATAAATTAGATAAATGTAAATGAAATAAATGCTTATAAGAGTGCTTTTTATGTAAAGTCTAAAAGTTATACAACAGAGATAAAACATCTACATCATTTGTAAGTCAGTTAAAATACCAGTACACCAATTTCTAAATTCAAATTCAAGTACTGTTGATTTCTGAAATCCTATAAAAATACAAATATATTTGAGTCTATTAAATGTGTTTTTATAGGTTATGGATATATTAAAAAGAGTTCAAGATTGAACTTCCTGGGTCTCCACTACTATGTAAGGTTACTAAAGAGCTAAATTCTAGTTTATGTATAATTCTATATACATATTATCAAAGAATACAAATATTGATAAAAATTCATTTACATTCTGAATTTTGTAAGGACTCATTAAAAATAAAAACTTCAGAAAGGATACATAGCAGAAAGGAACCAGTAAGTAGGAGAAAGAGATGAAGAAAGTTATGGATATGAGAACATATTTTTGGTAAGGAAGATTTAAAAGAAAAGAGAATATTTTTGGATGAGAAATGATCTTGCATGATAAAATAAGATTTTGTCCTACAGTGAAATAACTGGATAGTTCCAAAATGGAAAAAAAAAAAAAAGATAAGAGCAAAACCAGAAGGTTAAAGCAAGTCACAAGGAGTTCTGAGAAAGTCACAGGTTTGTGGAGGATGAAGCTTATAAAAGAGATTTTATATGTGTGATAACATTAGCTATAATTAAGAAAATTATATAAAGGGTTTTCTAAAAATCAAACTGATGCATTAATATGAAACAAAATCTTATGTTTTGTGTTTAAAGCAATAAGGTTTTCTTGAGATAGTAATCTGCTCTTGGTAAAGTTTACAAAAACTGGCACAAGAAGCAAAGATTTTACATTTTATCAAGACAATTTATTGGGCTTTCTGCTGTCTTTGTTAGGTTTTTGATAATTTAGGAAACTGAATCTTTAAAAAATTAAGGTTTATTTAACATCATTGAACCCAGGGGCACTTCACCACTGAGCCACATCCCCAGCCTTTTTTATTTTTTGCTTTGACGCAGATTCTCACTAAGTCCATGAGAATGGACTTGAACTTGCAATCCTCCTGCCTCAACCACCCAAGTCACTAAGATTACAGGCATGCACTATTACAAATGGCTGTTTTAGGATCTTTTAATGGTCATTATGTAACTTTTCACAAATCCAGTTTATAACTCTAAATAAGTAAAAACTATTATTTGAAAATAATATATGAGATATAGTATTGATATCTATTCTAAAGATTGTATAATATTTATAAAGGTCTGATGGTCCCAGTATAGTGCTGCCAGTCATGATTATTATCCTAAAATGCTGTGTGCAGTGAAAGTAGTTGAATTGTCTTGTCACTTGCTAAGCTCTCACCAAATTCTAACCATGGCTGTTCTAAGTCTTTTGTTGTCCACAGTTTTGATTCTCTGAAGAATTTGCAACCAAATTCATGAAAGAGACCCTAATGAATACTCTCAAATGCAACCTTCTGATAAACCTAAACTTATTTTACAGACAAAATTGTTTTTCTTTGATTATCTTTGGTGCAAACTGAATGCTTTGCTCTTGTTGGTTTTGTCTCATATTTTCCTTTTTGTTGCTGTTGTCGTTGTTTTGTTGGGGATCAAACCTAGACCTCACACATACTATGTAAGCACTCTACCACTGAGCTATATCCACAGCCCTATATTTTCCATTTAAGATGTTGTAACTATTGCCTCTCCAATTCTGCAGAAGTTACTAAAAACATATATAATCTGGTTTGATGTTTTAAGATGCTAGTTATCACCTACAGAACACATAAGATTAAACCTAAAAATGGACTCTGGGTAAGCTTGGCCTAAGATCCACTCCTAATTCTCTCTGTTGCTCAAATATGGCTGAAAGGATTATAACACTGACTCCCAATTGCCAATCATTTACCTTCCAAAGTGGCAAGAGATGACTAACAATTGGAACAACATCCTGGCAAAAAGGAACAATGAAAACCTAATCATAGGATGATTGCTCAGCAATATCTTCAGAGAGACTCTCACAAAGAAAATGAGGGAAATATGAGGAAAGCATGAGATTCGTCAGAATCAAGATGGTGTCACTTGTGTCAGCCTTACCAAAAATTGAATAAAGTCAGGAGGTTATGAAGAAAGGATTCTTATGCACAAGTGACCAATAATAACTATCACAAAAGACTGCGAGGATCATAAGTTTATCCTGAGTCAATTTGAGTCTGATCTAATAGACCTGCCATTTAAAAAAAATATACGGATCTTAAAAAGTTCACAAGTAAAAGCAGTGCTATGGACCAACGCTCTGTGCACAATTCTCTGACCAGCCCCTTCAAAGTCCCAACCCTTATGCTAAGTGGTATTTCCATGGTAAGAGTAAACAACACTTCCTTTCTGGTTTATTTTTATTTGTTTATTTTTGTGCTGGGGATGGAACCAAGGGTATTACACATGCTAAACATGTGCTGTACCATTAAGATACACTCCCAGCCCCCTTTTCTTAATTCCTTGTTTTTTCATCATCTGGTGGAGCGAGGGTCCCAGCCTCACTGGGAGCACTTTTCTGCCCATATGTATCTTGCAGATCTGCTATATCCTCAAAACTTGTAGAACAACATAGAAAATGCTGTGAATTTGTTTCACTATTGGCAGTATCCAGGATACTGTTGTTCAAAATAATAGCAATAATAACAACATCTTTAAGGAAGCCTTGAAGGATGGAATATAAGCTGGGAATTTTTCCTTTTATCATTTTGTCTATATTCTTATCAGGGTTACTGCAATGTCAACCATCCAATGCTGAATAGAGCTAAAGCAAAAAGTAAGAGAACATCTCAAGTTATGAACCAACAAAAACCACAGCTTTGGTTCAAAGCAACCTGAAAAGACATCCTCTTGAACTACAGTGAGACGCACTACTTTACCAGGAACGTAGGCCAGAGGCTTGACTTTGGGGGTTCTAACAGACTGTTTGATCAGCTGCTGCATTAAGAGTTGAATTAGGGGCTGGGGTTATGGCGCAGTGGTAGCGTGCTCGCCTAGCACGCGTGAGGCACTGTGTTCGATCCTCAGCACCACATAAAAATAAAATAAAGATATTCTATCCACCTACAACTAAAAAAATAAATAAATATTTAAAAAAAAAAAGAGTTGAATTAACAAAGAGAAAAATGATGGCAAAGCAAGAAATGAATTTATTCATGGTTTGGCCAAAACCAGGAAGACAGCCAGTCTAGAAATTTGTCTTCTCTGAACCAAAAACAGCTTTAGAATAACACAGAACAAAAGTGAGGAGCCAAGAGATATGCATATGTATATTGGGTCAGGCTTTGGGGCTGCCAGGAGAAAGGTATGTTGCAATTCTGGTTTTGTGGGCTCTCCTGATGCCAAGACTTGAAGGGCAGTTTCCATTCAGCTTCCCTTCTCAGGATGAGATGATTGTCTATAGGAAGCTGGGAAAGGAAAAACAATTTAAAGAGTACAAGGCTGGGTTTTTTTCTTAAATCTTTCCATTTTAAAAGAGCCCCTCTCATAATGCAAGGCCTTTGGAGCATGTTGTCACTGTTCTACAGACAGATGTTAATTTCAGCAGTTGTCAGATGCAGTACCCAATAGGATCGCCTGTGAACTCTGATTTTTTAAAATCTGAATATTCAAATCACAGTGGAACTGTGAATGAAGGGCACATGAGTTGCAGACTGGAGGAACTGAAAAATACTTGGATGTCACAGGAAGCTCATGTCTGGTCTCAAGACACAACACTTCAAAACATGATTGTATAGAGACCAGAATATGCCACCCCAAAATAGCCTTCTCCGGCATGTTTTGAGCTGATTATTCTGAGAAACTTCAGACACAGGAGTACCTCTGAAAAGCTGTCCTTTTGTAAAAAAAAGTTAAATCTATGAAGGAAATCTACATTAGTGAAAGTATCTTCTCGAGGAAAGGGCTGTTCCTGATAACTAATACCTGAGAGCAGGAAATGCCACCCCAAAACAGTGCTTTGGCACACTGATTTCCTTGAACTGAAGGCACTTGAGGGACACTGGGTGCAGGCTGAGGCCTTCTTTGAGTTCTAGCTGCCTAAAAATCAAAGTTCAATTGTCATGAATCTCCTCCCTGGAGATCTTAGTAACCAAGGACAATGGACCAGGAGATAGGAAACTGGTCTCTAAATTACTCATATAAATGTGAGGGTAACTCTAGGAATCAGCTAAACCAGAAAAAACTCTGACTTTAAGGAAACCACTTCAAGTGGATATCTTCCAAGTAACACACTTTCAGGTGAGTCCAGTAAGTGCTTTTGCTAGGCAGCTGGGTTCCTGTGGCACAGAAAAGGCTCCAAACTGCTTGAGGATGATTATACTTGACTTTCGCATGTCCTTCCCTCCAAAATACAATGATTCACATGTGCCATGTGCCAAGTACTGTTCTCTATGCTGTGGATATGCTCACAGGCCTTTCTTTTACCTAGCATATGTCATCAAAGTTTACCCACGTAGCATGTGACAGAATTTTCTTTTTTAAAGGCCAATAATATTCCACTGCATGTATATACCACATTTTCTTTATCCCTTCATCCAGTAATGAACATTTGGGTTGCTTCCACCCCTTGGGAATAATGCTGTAATACGCATGAATATGTAAATATCTCTTTGAGATCCTGATTCCAGTGCTTTTGGATATATACCCAGAAGTGGGATTGCTTGATCATATGGTAGTTCTATTTTTTATTTTTTTGAGGAACCTCCTACTGCTTCTCACAGTGACTGCACCCTTTTACATTCCCACTGACAGTAAGCAAATTCTTTATGTAGAACCTTTTCTATCACAAAGAGGTTGACGTGTGTTACCTACAAAGTGTAAATAAAATTTAGTGATTATGGTGTATTTTATCTCACTGATATTCTGTTTTAATTTAGCAATTTCTTATGTTGAACATAGTGAACATTGTTGCAAAGATCCTCAAACTGAATTCAATAGAACATTAAATGGTCATGCACACCACCAAGCATAATTTCTCCCTTGGATGTAAGGATGGTTCAACATATGAAAATCAATTAAAGCACATTAATATAGGAAGAACAAAAATGTGATAATCTCAACTGATGCAAAAAAAAGAGTTTGACAAAATACAACACCTTCTCACGATAAAAACACTCAAAAATCTAGGACTAGAATGAAAATATCCCTACATAATGAAGGGTGCGCATGAAAAGCCCACAGATAATTTTATACTCCATGGGGAAGAACTGAAAGTTTTCCTTTAAGACTCTGAAGAAGGAAAAAATATCCACTCTCCCAACTTCTGTTCAACATAACTAGAAGTTCTAGACAGAGCAAAAGGAAAGAAAAAAAGAGGATGGAGCATATAAATTGGAAAAGAAATGAAATTATTTCTGTTCACAGGTGGTATGATTTTATATGTAGAAAACCCTAAAGATTACATGAAAAACCCTGTTTGAACTAGCAAATTCAATAAAGTTGCATAATATAACCAACACTCAAAAACCAGTTGTGTCTATGCACCAGCAATAAACAATCCAAAATTGAAATTAAGAAAAACAATCCCATTTACAATAACATCAAAAAGAATAAAGTACTTAAGAATAAACTTAATCGAGGAGTTAACAGACTTTTATGCTGAAAACTACAAAACATTGCTGAAAGAATTAAAGATACAAGAAGGAGGGGAGGGAAAGGAAAAATGCCGGGGAATGAGACTGATCAAATTATGTTATGTGCATGTGCAATGAATCCTATTATTATGTATAATTATAACATGCCAAAAAATAAATTTAAATAAATTAAAGATTCAAATAAATGGAAAACATCCTGTCTTTATGGGTTGGAAGATAATATTGTTTAAAATACCCATACTACTCAAAACAATCTACATAATTTATGCAGTTCCTATCAAAATCACATTTTTTTAAAGACATAGGAAAAAAAATCCTAAAATTTGTGTGGAACTACAAAAGACCCTGAATAATCAAAACAGTTTTGAGAAAGAAAGCTAAAGCTGGTAGCTTTACAATTCCTCATATCAAAGCATCACAAAGCTAGAGTATTTAAAATAACATATTATTGGAGAAAAGGCCAAATGAACAGAATAGAGAGCCCAGAAAAACCCTCTCAAATGTGGTCAAATGATCTTCCTTAGGGGTGCCAAGAATACACAATAAGGAAAAGATAGTATCTTTAACAAATGATGCTAGGAAACTTGAAAATCTACATAAAAAAGAATGAAGATGGACCCATATCTTCTATTTTGACAATCAATTCCAAGTGGATTAAAGACCTAAACATAATACCTGAGAAAAGCTAGGAATGTAACTCAGTGGTAAAGGATTTGCCTAGTATGCATAAGGTCCTTGGTTCAATCCCCAGCATCACAACTTAAAGATTTTTTTCCAACTCCTAGAAAAAAAACAGGAAAGGCTTCATGGCATTGGAATGGACATTGATTTCTTGAATATGACACCAAAAGCACAGATAATAAACGCAAAATATGGACAAATGAGACTACACTAAATTTAAAATCTTCTGTACAGCAGGGAATGAGGAGACCTACGGAATGGGAAAAAATATTTGCAAATCATATATAGGATAAAGGGTTAATATCCAGAATAAAGCACTCCTACAACTTAAGAAAAACAAGCTAGTTAAAAAATCTTTACCACAGGAACCTTAGACAGAACATTAATCTCCAGGGTATATAGGTAACTCCAAAAACTTAACACCAAAAAAGCAAATAATCCAATCAATAAATGGGTTAAGGAACTAAACAGACACTTCACAGAAGGAGAACTACAGTTGATCAACAAATATATGAAAAAATGCTCAATATCTCCAGCAATTAGAGAAACGCAAATCAAAACTAAGATTTCAATACAAGTAACAATAAATGTTGGCAAGGCTGTGTGGGAAAAGGTACACTCATATATTGCTGGTGGGACTGCAAATTGGTGCAACCATTATGGAAAGCAGTGTGGAGAGTCCTCAGAAAACTGAGAATGGAACCACCATTTGACCCAGCTATCCCACTCCTTGGTTTATACCCAAAGGACTTAAAATCAGTATACTACAATGATGCAGGCCACATCAATGCTTATAGCAGCTCAGCTCACAATAGCTAAACTCTGGAACCAACTTAGGTGCCCTTCAACAGATGAATGGATAAAGAAAATGTAGTACATATATACAATGGAGTATTACTCAGCCTTAAAGAAGAATGAAATTATGGCATTTGCTGGTAAATGGATAAAGCTAAAGAATATCATGCTAAGCAAAATAAGCCAATCCCCCAAAAACAAAGGCTGAATGTTTTCTCTGATATGTGGATACTAATTCACAATATGGGAGTGAGGCTAGGGAAGAATAGAGGTACTTTGTACCAGGCAGAGGAGAGTGAAGGGAGGGGAGAAATATGGAGGTAGGAAGGACAGTAGAATGAATCAGACATTATTACTCTATGTGCATATATGACTACGCAACCAGTGGGATTCTACATCATGTACAACCAGAAGAATGAGAAGTCATACTCCATTTATGTATGATGTGTCAAAATGCATTCTACTGTCATGTATAACTAATTAGAACAAATTTAAAAAGAAATTTCTGTAACTTTAAAAAATAAAAACCGAAAAAAATAATGGACAAAGTTCATTAGGCACATTGGCACATGCCTGTAATCCCAGTGAGCTGGGGGGCTGAGGAAGGAGGATGGCAAGTTTGAGGAAAGCCTCAGCAACTTAGAGAGATCCTGTCTCAAAATATAAAGTGAAAAGGACTGGGGATGATACAATGGAGTATTACTTAGCCTTCAGGAAAGGAGTTCTGGGGTATAGCTCAGTTTCAGAGCACCTGCTAGTATGGCAAGGCCCTGGGTTTGCAAAAAAAAAAAAAGAAGGTGGAAGAATCATCACATGTATGAACATGTATAAACCTTAAGGATATTATACTAAGTGAATAAACCAATAAATAAACCAATAACAGCAAGACATATACTACGCAAACCACTTATATGAGGTATCTTGAGTAAAACTCATAGAAATGCAAAGTCAAACGGTGATTGCCAGGGGCTGAGGAGTGAGGAATATGGGGAGCTGTTTAATGTATACTCAATGGGTAGAAAGTGTCAGTTTTGAAAGATGAACAAATTCTAGAGATCTGTTGTATAACAACTTGAATGTAGTTAATAATGCTGCAATTCACACTTAAAATTAAGAGGATATATTTATATTATGTGTCTTTTACCACAATAAAGGAAAATTACAGCAGAAAGGGAGAGGTGGGAAAGGAAGGAACCAGGAGGGAGAAATCAATGTTTTGCTGTTGGGATGTTAAATGTGACCATGGACGATACAATTTATATTCATTGATTGAGCTGATGACTGAATGGGAAGGAGTTGACACTGGGGAGGCTCTAGATATAGGCATGATGCAACAGCCAGGTGTCCCCAACATGGGCACCGTAAATGCTGATCCCCTGCATCATTTATGTAACTGGAAACCCTCAATTTCTGAATTTCAGAAAAGACAAAGCAGTAGCAACATTAATTGAGTTGGAAAATGAATAGTAGCACAGACACTCCCTCATTTGTAGGCCACAGCCTTACGCAGGCAGCTGACAGAGTAAAGATATAATGGTGGCTGTTTCAGTTCTAGCTTTCAGAGATTGGACTCTGCACTGGAGAAACAACTTTGTACCAGCACCTGTGGGAGAGCTTCAGGGGAGGTTTATTAGGAAGGAAATAAAGTACCTGAATTCTGTTCAGAATGTAAAATGTACACCTTACTCCAAATCAACACTGAAGCAGAGATCTTTGGTCTGCAGTGGAGCTATCACCTGCCCAGGTTCATTCAGTTGCCTAGATTTGAACTGGCCACCAGGTAAGAGAGTCTCCCTACCCTTGGCTACTCAACCCAGAGTGTGAATCTGCATTCTAATACATTGGCTACCAATATTCCAGCATAAACTCAAAAAGATCAGGACCTTGATGAGAAAGTGGTCGTGACTTCCCTTTTTTCCAAAAGGACCTTCATATCACCTCAGGGAAGAAGGACCCAAGAAGGGCCCTCAGGACTTGTTCTATCTGTGCCTTTCTCATCTACACATCAGCCCATCCTGAAAACAGATGATGTCATAGAGGGCATTGTATGCATATGACCAACATCACAGTAAAAGACAACATGTATCCCCTTTCTATTCCATCCCTCTTTTTGCCTAGAGATGGTACCAGGTAGCAAGATGCACAGAGCTTGATGTCTAGAAGAACTCAACACCTGCATACTCAATGAAAGCTGAAGGAGTGAAGTGACCCAGACAAATGTTGCATCTACTAATAAGCAAAATGAGGATCACAGAAGGCTGTGGGATGTGCCCAAGGTCAAAGTGATGAGGCATCAGTTAGAGGCCAGGAAAATCTTCAACTAGGAGAGGGGTCTAACTTCACTCTCAGAGCCACCACCTTCATTCTCTGTCCCACTGGAGCTTCTAACTGTGAGCTAAAGTATGAAGAGGACTTAACAAGGGCCAAGGTCCCAGGCACAGCACACCCAATAGTACCATGGCCACCTGGCTGGCAAAATTTTTTTTGTAGGGAATATAATGGCTATATTCATCAAATGTAAAAACTCTTAATTATCGGAGCCAGTAATTCTACATTTAGGTATTTCTTCTAAAATTAAAATTAGCAAATATACATCCAAGATACATTTATTTAGTGATCTTTTAATGATGCTTTGTAAAGAAAAAATGTTGGAAGCACTCTTTTGGGAAATATTAATGCCAATATAAACTAATATAAATAAATAATATATACTACATAGTATATATTACATAGTATAGCACATTTGGTTATTGTGTTAAAATTAATATATTTTAATCTTAAATATTAATATTAATATGAATTCATTTTTGTGGCATCAGGACAAATAAGTATGGTAAATACAGATCCCAGAATATTTTTTTAAATATGCTGTTTAAGCAACAAACTGCATCATCGTTCTCTACAAAAAGCCTGCTGGGATTTTGATTGTGATTGCTTTGAATCTACAAATGAATTATGAGGGAATTGATCAACCTTAATATTATTGAATCATTCAGTCTATGAACATGATTATATCTCTTCATTTTAGATCATCTTTTATTTTTGCTCAGGAATGCTTTGGAATTTCCATTGTAAAAAAAGGAAAGGTTAAACTCTTTCATTAAAATGAGACATAATATTTTATGTACTTTGAATTGGTTGTAATTTAAAAATTACCATAGATTCTTATACTGACGTTGTATTCTGTGCCTTTACTACTCAGTTCTAAATAATTTTATTGTTAATTTCATAAGAGTTTATATACACAATAATGTTTTTACAAATAATAAACATTTTCCCTTTCATTTCACAATCTTATTGCACTTACTTCTTATTACCGACTTATTGCACTGGCTATGTCTCTCCTAATATTAAATAAAAGAGGGGAAGATAGTACAGCTATCTTGTCTTGTATTGATTTTAGGGGAAAAGCATCCAGTGTTTCACCATAATGTATAGTGTGAGCTATGTTTTCTAAGTTTTTATTAGTACAGTATAGTTATAAATTACCTATTGGATCTTGAAGACTTTGGGATCAGTTCGCAGGAGCTTTCTGGGATCTGTTTGCTTTTTCTTAAAAAAACAAAAACAAAAACAAAAACATAGTTCTTGCAGGAAGTTCCTCCTGATGGTTCTTATTGCCCTCCAGTGAGGGAGAAACGAGTGGGGACCAACTGGGCCTCCATGATTTAATGGGCTCAATGATTCCCTCATTGAAGAACTCTCTCCCTGGTGAAGGGGATTTTGGTTTTCAAGATAAATTTGTTCTCCATAGGATTGGAAATAGGGCCAGGATATCTGCTTTCACTCTTCAGATGTCTCATCACTGATACCACAAAGGACCCAAAATTGCTGACCCAGCTGAACCCCAGTCATTGAGCCCAGGCTGTTCTGGACAACTACTCCTTATCTCAAGACACTGCATCCCCTAACTGCACATTTTATGGTTATTCTTGAGAATTCCAAGAAAGAGAGAACTTGGTTGGTCTAAGGCCACCTAGAGAAGTATCCTTCACACTGGTTAGCACCCAGGTCTTTCCCATTTCTTACCCTTGGCACAGTTTGCACTTCTTTTTTTCTTTTTTCTTTTTTTTCTTTTTTTAAAACTTTTTTTAGTTGTAGATGGACACAGTACCTTTCTTTTATTTATGTGTTTTTATGTGGTGCTGGGGATCGAACCCAGTGCCTCACACATGCTAGGCAAGCGCTCTGCCACTGAACCACCACCCCAGTCCCTCATTTTTTTTATTTTAAAATCACTTTATTTAATAAAAGTTAAACATATAAAACTGAAATTAACACACTTTCTAAAAATCATCTCCCATTAATAGGAAAACTCTTTTCTATGCATTTATTTGGCTTTAACTCAACTCAGGATAACTGATGCTCACACCAAATTGCTACTTGATCTAGTTAATAAAAATTTAAAACTCAGCCACACAAACATAATATACAGGAAAATTATAGTCAGATTAATGCACAAGAAAATTTTAAAGATGAAACATTCAGTACTCTTGTTCATTAACTTAGCCTTGTTTTTTTACAAAAACAAAATATGAGATGCTTCATGAATTTGTGCATCATCCTGGCACAGGGGCCATGCTAATCTTCTCTGCATCATTCCAATTTTAGTATATGCACTTCTGAAGTGAGCACACAGTTTGCATTTCTGCCTCCACTGTTCCTTCTTCCCTTCCTCAGGACCCTTAGAGCCCACTTTGAGCTTTTGCTAGACCCAATTAGTTCCCAGGAGGTGATGAGTATTGAACAGGCAGCCACAGAACAACTCTGCTATTCAAATCCACTTCTGTACACAGACTGCTCACACACACATCCCACAATGACCACACACACTTCAAACACAACCAAGTGCTGATAACGCACACTCGGATTCCAAATCCCATGACCCTTTCGACCATACATGTACTCTGATAACCCATGATCTGAAAATACTCTAATTGTACACACAGAATCTGACTACCCATATTCACCACAGATTCTCACAGAATCTGTGACCACATACTCTTGGAACCCATGCAAGTCATCCAATGCTGATCACACACAGTCATACAATGAGGGACATGGATATAACTGTGTGGGCTTTATCATGGGGCATTTCCACAGTATTAGTGTGGAAGCCCAGCCCTGGCACAGGAGAAGCATGAAATAAATAAATGAAATGTGGGTGCTCTCAGAGTCCAACTTCATAAAGTGCACCGTAGCTCTGCAGAACTACACGAGTCAAGATGAGAAGCCAAGAAGACCAGAAAAGGTGCGGGAGAGTTTACTGACATCAACTTCGACCAGCAAAAACATTAAAGTAAAAAAATGTAAATATTTTAACCTGAATCTACTAAGAATGCATTAAGAACTTAGTGTAGGGCTGGGGCTGGGGCTCAGCGGTAGAGCGCTTGCCTCGCATGCATGAGGCCCTGGGTTCGATCCTCAGCACCACATACAAAGCAATAAAATAAAGACATTGTGTCCATCCACAACTAAAAAAATATTTAAAAAAAAAGAACTTAGTGTAATTACTAATAGCTAATTATGGAGAATTATTGCTGAAAGAATTACTGTTATTAAAATTCCAAGTCAAATATTGATCTACATAAATATTGAGTAAAGGGGCTGAGGGTGTAGTTCACTGGTAAAGCACTTTCCTAGCATGTGCAAGGTCCTGGGTTCAATCCCCAGCATCATAAAAAAAAATAGAGTCAAAATATTCCTTTGTTTAAACATTTCAAGGGTTAAAAAAAGTAGGTTCTATTTGTACTGAGTGGGTTCTATTGAGATGACTCATGAATGCACACAAATGATCACAAAACACTGTTTTTAGACATTGGACAGCAGCTGGTACAGGGCTTGTGAAGCTACAGTTCATGAGAACAGGAAATCAAGATGATGTGAGTGCCACATTCACACCGGCTTTTCTCCAAATCCATTGCCAAACCCAAGGTCATGAAGTTTTCCTACTTTTTCTTCTAAGAGTTTTTAGCTTTAACTCCTATATATTCTTTTGCTTGTAGGTATCTGGTTGTTCTAGAACAATTTGTTGAAGAGATTATTCTTACCCCAAAGTTTAGGATGAGAGAAGAGAAATCAAAGAGAGTAAAGAGGCAGTCTTTCTGAGTGAAGAAGAAAGAAGTTGTCGTTTTGTGCTAGTAAATGGCTAGAATTTCCTCTTTCAAGTAGGACGGAATACTTTATAAGTATTTATAGGTATGGCAACAAACAAAGAAGAACCATACATTAAAAGTTTTATGTCTTAAAGCTCCAAAGGGTTATGAATGAAATGACATCTTAGATGCACTAAGATTCCCAAAAAGGAGGAGGAGGAGGAGGAGGAGGAGGAGGAGGAGGAGGAGGAGATATCATCAGCTATTTCCACACTTGGATAATTTGCTTAGCTCTAAAACTGATAATCAACTGGGCACAGGAAGAAGGACCATTGTAGGAGATAAGCAAAGGATGGTATAATGACAACATTGCATCAAAAAATAATCTATAAAGAGACATATTTTTTTAAAGAATCAAAATGGAAACTCTGGAGTTAAAAAGTACAATATCTGAAATTTAAAACTTACTAGATGAGCTCCACAGATTTGTTCTGTTTTGTTTTGTGTTGTTGTAGTGTTGATGGAGCTCAGGGCTTCCTATATGCTAGGCAAATGTTCTCCAGCTAAGCTATATCCCTAGCCCTCAACAGATGTGAATTGGCAGAAGAAAGAGTTAGTGATCTAGCTCTTTAGATTGAGTGAATTTATGCAAAAATCTATGAACAAAGAGAAAGAAGAGTGAAGAAAAATGAATAAATCCTCAAAGAACTTTGTAACAAAGTTAAGTGTATGATTTTATAGAATGAGGAGTTGCCAGATTCTAGATTCACATAAATGCCTAAAGAGGCTTTTAAATTTATTTTACTTTTGTCGTATATACTGATGGATCATGTATGGGATGAAAATGGCCAACTGGAGGCTTACTGTGCTGTGATGGCTCCTCATAAAATCTTAAAAAGCTTAGATTTTACCTGGAATTAAATCAGCACAAGTCAAGTTAATGGATAACAGTTACTAGATTTGCCACTCTAAGATCAGGGCTTAAAACAAATCTATGCACTAGTGGTAATATCTGTTTAGAGTATGTCATGCAACAGAAAAGATTTGGGGGAAAAATAGGGATTCTTGACTTTGACAGGAGCTAACATATATAGAAAATTAAGAGCTAAATAACTCCAGGCCTTACAACTTACAACCCACTGCAGCATTCACATGGGGCAAATTGGTGCCATTTCTAAAGGAGGGCATTTTGCTGTAGAGCTGGAAAGGCTGCTGTTCAAATGTGAAAGACCCCACATTTAAAAGTCTCACTTCAAATACAAGTAACTTTTGTTCATTTTCAAAACATACATCACAAAAGGAATTGGATCAAGAGTGAGAAAGGGTCTAAAAAAATTTCAACTGGACCATGGGAATTAGTTTAAAAAATTCCTGTACTGCGGTTTACATTTGTTGGATTAGTAATATTGTATCCTCAACAAAATGATCCTGAACACGAATTTTAAAGGCACTGGACCCCTATCATACCTATTGAGTAGATGGCATTATCCAAAATATGTTAGAGACATGCTGTTTGTCACCAGGATTCTTCATGTATAGGATTCTTACCTGAGGTCCATTGCAGAAGATTGTTCTTGACCAACTTCACCAGAGGCCTGATAATAGGCAGATTCCATAGAATCAAGGCTTATGAAAGGTAAACAACTTTGTTTCATTATGATCTGTAGGATGTCCAAGTGGCTTGAAGTCCATTGTCATTCAATAATGATGCAATTCATGTCATCCACTTCCTGTCACCTTCTGTCCTCTAGACAAGTACAATAAATTGGACTCTAAAAAGTTCATTCAGCAATCTTCTCTGGGTTAAAAATGCCCAGCATTTAACCAGTAGCCTTGTTTTTTAAAAAAAAAAGAGTGAGCCCTGCAAGCAAGCACAGTCTGTTCCTTTGAACTTTTGTCTGGCAGGCCTATGAATTTGGGTCTGAGATCATGTCAAATGCCCAATTTAGCTGAATCCTCTCATAATCATGTTCAGTACTTAAAAGAGCCTCTCTCTTCCCTGTAAACCCTGAGACATAAAGTTGGAAGGACCCAGAAGGACCAGCCAGAGGAGGTCTGCCACTCTTATCAGCCAATGGGGATATTTCAGGTACATAAATGTGTTCCAGAGGAAAGATGATCTGTCACCACACTGGGAGGGACTCTTTCAAGTGTTTGGATGTGTCTATCAAATGGAAAAAATCTTGTTGGATTAATGCTTTTCATGCAACATCACAGGAGAACAGAACTGGATTTCCCTTAAGGACCTGCTGCTTATATTTTCCTCAAATAACTAATATTGAAACTCAACTCAACTAAAAAGAGCCATTCTAGTGAACTTACTATTATTATTATAGCCAGTATTAGATAGCTTTTCATTACTGTAACATAATTTCTGAGAAAACCAACTTATAAGAAGGAAAGTTTGGGGATGGGGTTATAGCTCAGTGTAAAGTGCGTGCCTAGCATGTATGAGGCACTGGGTTTGATCCTCAGTACCACATATAAATAAAGTAAAGGTATTGCAAATTTAAAAAATGAAGGCAGAGATGGCAAGTTTTCTTCTGCTTTTAAAAAAAAAAAGGGGAAGTTTATTTTGGCTCACAGTTTCAGAGGTTTCAAGTCTATAGGTGGTTAGCTCATTGCTTTGGGCCCTGTGGTAAAGCAGTACAATCAGGGCAGAAGCATGTAGCAGAACAAGACTACTCACCTTATGGAGGCCAGGAAGTAAAACAGAGGAAGGTGTAGGAGTCTGTTATGATTTGGATCTGAAATGTCCCCCCAAATTTCATGTATTCAGAGGTGCAGCTTTGGAGAAGTGATTGGATCATGAAGGCTTGAAGGCTGACCTCATCAATGATAACTGAATGAACTACTAGAAGGTGGGACCTAGTTGGAGGAAGTAGATCACCGGAGGCATGATATAGAAGGGTTTATCTTCTTCCTGGTTTCTTCCTTTCTCTCTCTCTCTCTCTCTCTCTCTCTCTCTCTCTCTGTCTCTCTCTCTCTCTCTCTTTCCTGACTGTCATGATGTGAGCAGCTTTCCTCTGCCATGCCCTTCACCATGATGTCCTATCTCACCTCAGGCCCAGAGCAATGGAGCTAGCAACTGTGGACTGAAATTTCTGAAACTGTGAGCCAAAATAAATCTTTCTTCCTCCAAGTTGTTTGTGTCAGGTATTTTGATCATAGCCATTAAAATATGACTAATGCAGGGTCTCTCAATATCCCCTTCAAGGGCACAACCCCAGCAACCTAACTTCCTCCCAGTAGACCCCATCTCTTAAAAGTTTCACGACCTCCCAATAACACGATAGACTGAGTGAGGGCCAAGCCTTTAAAGTGGTCATTTGGAGGACATTTATCCAAACCATAGAATGGCTTATTCAAAAAGCAATGATCTCAATTACTTTAAGACTCACAATTTACTAGAAAAAAACACATTATAGGCTGGGGTTGTGGACATGGTAGAGTGCTCACCTCGCACGTATGAAGCACTGGGTTCGAAGTGCTGGGTTCAATCCTCTGCATCACATAAAAATAACTAAATAAAGGTATTGTGTACATCAACAACTAAAAAATATTTTTTTAAAAAAAACACATTATTTGAACACTGCTTTTTCTTTCTGTACTCCCAGAAATGGTCCCTATTGATTCTATACTGTATTCCCAGGATAGACATGGTCTGGACTTACAAGTCCAACAATCTGATTGTTGGCAGAATGAAGGTGGGACCATCTTCATGAGTAATTTAGGATAAATGCAACTAATATTGCATCCCAATTCTCAAGCCCTAAATGTATCACAAAATGCCTGAGGCTAGTAGTCTTCATTACTGGAATTGAGACCCCTGGGATCTCCCATTATGGTGTCAGCTTACTAAGGGCCTGTTTTAAAAGGTTTATTAAATATAATCATTTGAGGAACTAAAACAGATAAGTATATATTCAGTTATAGAAAGTACACTGTATTGAAACAGTTAATCACTTGAAAGTGCAAGCCATAAAGACAACACAATTTCCTCTGTTTTTTTGATATTTAGGCAAATTTTTTTAGAGATAAATAAACCTCTTGCCAGAATTAAAACCCAGGACATTTTCCAAAAGATTAGGAGCCATTTCTTTTAAGTCTAAATATCAAGGAAGACAGTACCCCATCACCCTGTCAATCAGGGGCATTTAGAAAGGGTTCTTTGATTACCTGCTTGTCAGACAAATACAAAATGTTTTATTTTTCTTTTCATAAAAAGGTAGTTTAACTATTATGGAAAGCTACCTCAGTGACCAGGTGGATTTAGGGTGAACTATGAAAGCATGTGCAGCAAACAACACTGTGAAATCCTCTCACCAGAGGACAAGTCCTCATGCATGAGAACGTGCTGCATCTGCTTGGCCATGTAAATGAGGGGACTTCTTTTGTCTTTGTAATCGCATTAGCATACTACAGGTGACACATCCTGGTCTGGTTGAATGCATGCTCAATAACAGAACTATTTCTTTTCCACATTGATGGAGAGGACATTCTGAGTTGCCAGGAGACTTCATTTCCGCCCCTCTCAACAGCACAAGGGTCTGCTTTGCAGGTTGTTGTGATGGTTTAGCAAATGATTTGTCACAAGGTAACATGGGCCCAGCAGCGTGTTTCCTTACTGATCATCACCCAGCAATATTCCATGCACTCATTACAGCATTACTGCATTTCAAGAAACAAATTTCTATGTTGGGGAGGGGAGGCAATGGTGTGGTAACAAATCAGCCTAGATATCTCATCTGCTGAATGCAAAAAAAATTTCTTGCTTACACATGGTTTGATGCCAGTCAGTAGAAATGGGGACTTCTGCTCCATGTGGTCAAGGATCTTCAGGATGCTGTTTCCTTTTGTTTTGCGAAACTGACATCTTCAACATGAAGGTGGCTCAGAAGTAGGATTATGAGGTAAGTCACCAAATCTCTAACCCAGAAACTTGTCACATGAGAATCTTGGAGTTGGTGACCTTCAACAGGTCAGAGAAGGGAAACCAGCCCAATTTCAGCATGCTATGGAGACCTTGATCATAGAGGTCCTGGTGAATTATAGATATAATAATGAAAGCCCAGTATGGTTTTTAAATATTTATTTTTTAGTTGTAGGTGGACAGAATATCTTTATTTTATTTTTATGTGGTGCTGAGGATCGAAGCCAGTGCCTTCCGCATGCTAGGCCAGCACGCTACCACTGCGCCATAACCCCAGCCCCCCAGTATGTTTTTTTTAATGCAGTTTAAATGTGGCACCAAACATTCATGAATTGGAGGTTTGGTCCCCAGTGTGGTGGTGTTAAGAGGGGGTGGGACGTTTAAGAGAGATTAATGTAGCCAAACATAGTGGCACATTCCTGTAATCCCAGGTATTTAGGAGGCTGAAGCAAGAGGATCACAAGCTCAGTGACAGCCTGGGCAACTTAGTGAGACCCTGTCTCAAAATAAAATTTTTTAGAAAGGAGTTGGGAGTATAGTTCAGTAGAAGAGTGCTTGCCTAACATGTGAGGCCCTGGGTTCAATCCCCAGCATCACAAAAAGAGGGGTGATTAATGTAGTTCTGATGGGACTCCAGTCTCTCTCCAGCTTCTTGTCTGGCTGCCATGTGAGCTCCCCCTCTTGCATACCCTCCCAACATGTTATGCCAGTCACCAATGCTGGTGCATACCCTTGAACCATCCAAGGTTCTGTGAGCTAAAAAAACTTCTTTTCTTTAGCCATGGGTATTTCATAACAGTAAGGAAAAATGCAATCACACACCCAAGAAGCCACATATTTAAGGTCAGGATCAGGGTGAGGGCTCTGCTGAGGAAAGAGTTAGCATCAGAAGTATTGGGTTCAAGTCCCAGATTATCTCTGACTAGCTGTTTCAACAGAGACATGTCATTTCTCTGGGCTTCAGTGTTCTCCTCTATATAAACGTGTCTTCTACACACTGCATGAGATGATTCCAAGCCTTAAAGGAGATGAGGCTTGGGAAAATGCTTTGAAAGCTATAAGGCACAAGACAAATACCAATGAGTATTACTCATCATCTCTCTGCAGAAGCTTCTCCATCTGGGCCAACCTCATCCCATCTGTTCAGAGAACAAGAAGTTGACCATGGAACTTCCTTCCAGTGCTTCTGAGGGAGGAGACTTCTAGCACCACAACACCCTCCCACTTTGAGTCCTTGGAGGCCCTCAAGTCCTGATCCTGCCAGCCCCAAAGTCTGGGAGGCTTAGGAGCTCATGTGTCCACCAGATGACAATGAAAGGACTCAGAGAGAAGCTTCCAGAAAGCCTTTCTCTACAAACATCACACAAAGTCTAGACCTTGTCCCCACCCCTGCTTGTTTCCACCCTCATCTGTCTTTATCCACTCATCCCCCATCCAAGCTTTGGGATTTCACTGCATTATATATTTTGTCCCCAGCCTGTCAACTGCAACTTAAACTGTTGAGCCATCTGTCCCAGACCATATCTTCCACCTCTGCCACCTCCGCAGTTTCCCAGAGCTGCGCCTGACCAGTCAGAAAAAGAATCTGAATAGGAGCATCTCAATTTCAACAGAGCTGATCTTAACAGTACAGCATCTCTTTTGATTTCTGCAGATAGCACCAGCCAGGACTTTAGGATTTTCCTGCTTTTCCATTGGCCAGCTAGGCAGCCTCATCCGAGATGCCCCAGCTCTGGGTTTTCACCTATAAAATGCAGGGTTTGGATGCAATGATCACTGTTGTAATTCTGAGATGAAGAGCTGGAGCTGGGAGAATCAGGCAGGTGAACTCTCAATTGGCTGAGTCCTACAGAATGGGTCCTGGGATCCTCCTTCCTCCAGGGTCCTCCCAAAGTCTCCCTGCTATTGCCTCCACTTTGTCCTCTGCTGAGACAGATGCCAAATGACTGCCTATTGACAGTCATGGAAGGCTTTTGCTCAGAAGAGAGATAAGTGGATCAGGACCCTAAGTCCTAGTGACAAGCCTATGAAGGTGTGGCCATGCATTTGGCCTTTGTTCTGAGCACTCCTGCCACTACCAAGCAGGGGCTTCTGACACTTACTAGATTGCTTTTGAATTCCAGTGTCCCTTTTCCCATCCACAAGTTTCAATAATGGAGTTCCTTGATTCGCTTCCTCCTGCCCCAAAGTTCTCCAGGATCTGAATTCTTGTTTCAGTAACATACTGGGAAGCTAACATTCAGATACACACATTTTATTTTTAATAAAATAAAGGGTCATGTTCCCAGCATCCTTTACAGCTTAATAGTCAGAAGTCTTCCTAGTAGGATATTACATCCCCCAGGGAAAAGTTCCCCACTCTCAAGTTCCTCATGGGGTCTGACATTGAGTTGCAAAGATGGAATAAAGTGGTCTCTCACAAGCTCAGGGGAGAAAGTATATGTTTAAGGATGGAGTCTGCACACTTTGTTTTCCTTTGCAAGACTTTGACAGAATCTGGCATAGACTGATTAGCACAGAATGCAATTGAATTGTGATTCTTTGGCATTTACTCTATTGTGATGAGGGCATTCCGCAAAGAACAGGGGCACTTATCCATCTGAATAGGCTTGACATCTGAGAGGCCTGCAGAGAGGACTGGGTGCAAAGTGGCTCAGGATGCACATACAGACATCCAGCCACAGAGCAGAGGGCAGGCAGACATCTTAACAGAGCTGCAGCTGCTCTATGGGAAGAATCTTGGAAACAAGTCTGTCTACTCAGGGGTTTAGCGCTGTGGGTTATACCCTGCCTCTTTGGCTCTGTCCTGTGTGCCCTTCGCTCCCAGCCCCTTGTCAGTGCTCCTGCCTCCTGAACATCAAGGTCAATCATCCTGGGACCTCTCCCATCTAGAAAAGGATAGGGGTAGGCTTCTAGTATGGTACCTGCTCAACCTCTTACAATCCAGAATCATCCAAGGAAATACACAGGAGTCAAGTTTATCGAGGACTAGGAGGACAGCAAATCAGCAATCATTACAATCAGAAACAGGCCCTGTGCTCTATTCACTGCCTCCAAATACTACCTCCTGGCCTCAAGCACCCCAGATTCCTGGAACCACCCTGAATCCCCAGCTCAGCCAGTTGCCTGGATACTGAGCATTGAACAGGGGCAGATGGGACTCTCAGAATCCCTGGGTTGGTCCCACCCCCACTACTTTCTTCCCCCAATTCACATCTTTCCTGCCCTCTAACATGTCCTAGACTGTTACTCTTCTTGGAGAAGGGGCTCTCGGTCTCCTCCAAGCACTCTTTCATCCTCCTCCTTCTCCATGCAGCCCACAGTAGCAGCCAGCCCAGCGCCCACACCACCCCCAACTACAGCAGCCCCCGTAGCTCCCACCGCTGCCCCCGCTGCTACCATCCCAGCCTCTGCAGCCAATGCAGCTGCAGCCATGCCTGCACCTACTACTCCCCCTGCTAGGCCCATGAGCCCAGCCCCCACAGCACCCCCCACGGCAGCCAGATGGCCACAGAAGCGCATAGTGTAGGAGTCCATGAAGGCCTTGGCCTTGGCCTGCAGCTCAGCCTCCAGAGCCTCCAAAGTCTGCTCTCTCTCCTTGCACAGTAAGGCCACACTATGGCGGGCCAAGATGGCATCCTTCTGGGTGGAGAGGAGGTTCCGCATGGTGTCAGGCAGGACCCGGAGAGCAGAAAAGATGCGTTTGGTGGCTATGTCCTGTGATAATGGGGAGGAGAAAAGATGTCCTAACCAGGAGACCCAGGTGCCCCCTTCCCCATGTGAGCCCTACTGGCCAGACCCCAGCCTTCCCTGCAGGCCCAGGGGCTTACCTGCTGCCTCACATACTCTTCAAATTCCTTCTTGGCAGCTTCCACTTTCCTCAGGTCGTGCAACTGAGCAGCCATCTGTCCATGGGAAAGCCCAGGCTGCCTCCCTCCTTCCTCCTCAGCCAGGGGTGAAACCTGTTTCCTCATCTCCACTCCCAGAGCATGTGAATCCCCCACCCCTTGCCAGTCCTCCCTCATAGACCCCATCCTACCCAGGGGGCTCCATACCTCCTCCGGAGAGCTGAAACCTGGCCCGGTTCTCCCCATCCAGCCTGAGAGGTTCTGCAGAGACACCACCGCCGGGTCAGGGAGAGCAGGGGCCTGCGGAGAGTTGGGGTCTCCAGGGGGTTTTCACACCTTGATCTCCTGAGCTAGTTGCTGCCCCGTGAGCAGGCGTCTGTCCCCCCTGGTCACTGTGCGCCCCTCACTCCAGTATCCCTGGCAGCGGCTTTTAGCATGTTGGGGCACTGTGCTCAGCACATCAGAAACGTAGGGCTGAAGAAGGTGGCAGAAATCCTCATCTGCATCTGAGGAAGAAATTCCTCATGCTTAGGAGATTGGGGACTTTACAAGGAGAGAAGTTGGGAGCTGGGGAAGCTCAGGAGCAACATCTGGGAGGTCTTGTCCCTAGGGACACTCACCACCTTCTGGGCTTCGTTGGCCTTTGTTCACCCACTGCCTCCCTGGCTTAGGCAAGAGGTAACAACGGGCTCGTTTCCCTAGGAGCAGCTCCTGGACCTTGGGGTATTTGCTGGACAATCTCTGAGAGAAAGATTGAGAGTCTGAATCAGGGGAATAGTATTCCATGGTGAGTTCCCTCCAGGACCCCTTAGAGGCCCTTTTGCCTTTTGCCCTGTTGTGGCCCCTTCCTCTGCACCACTCACCTGAAGGATGTCACCCACGTGCCCCTGCCCTGCTTTACTAGAGATGGATGAGTCACGAACTAAGAGGTCCAAATGCTGGAAGAGAATATGTCCTTGACACCCATAGCTGGGCATGTCGGAGTCTGCGTTAATGAGTTCAGAAAAGGGTGTCTTACCTGGATTGGCACCATCCCATAATGCTTGCCCATCACTTCAGCCACGTGTACAAACATCTGCAGTGGGCACAGAGAACACCAGGGTTAGGACACTCTGAAAGCTCCCATCTGTCTCAGGCCCTCTCACTCCCACCCCCAGCCCCCACTGCACTGCTACAAGAACCAAGCTTGCCACTTCCCAGATCCAAGATTCTCCTGCCTCCACCCAGACAAGGCATTTCTTGCACCCCCACCCTCAAACCAATTAGCCTAGTTCAAGTGTCATAAAATCCTAGGCCAGAATGAAAGGGTATTAACTCCCTCTGGTCCGGCCCTGGCTTTATGGGCAGTATGGCAGTGGGATAACACCTCCAGTGTTGGAAGCCTCCTCACCTCCAGATAATCCAGGTCTGTATCCCTCAGCTCCTGGTAGGTGTTCAGGATCTACAACCAAGGACACAATGAGATGCAAGGGGCCCTACAGAACGGGGTTGGCTCCAGGTATTCCACTCCTTCCGGTAGGCCTAGGATGGTCTTTTGATTCCACCAGCCTTCAGTTGCCCCCCAGGGACTGTCAGCTCCTCTTTAGAATAACACATATTCCTACCTTCACTGATTTGGGAACATTTTCCCCTCTCCAGGGGCAACCCCAGAATGTGCAGGGAGCACAGACACCAAAGCCTGAGAGATGCCCTTCGCTTTGAGGGGACTGAGCTGGGAAAGGGCATGCGATACCTAATCTCAGCACCTGTCTCACCTGGTAGGAGCTCAACATCATGGTGAGAGCACAGAGCTTGATCCTTGTTTCCCTGCTTAGTTCAGAGCTCATCGCATCCCCTGTGTCCACTAGGAACACAGCCACCTATGCAGGGAGTTGAGGAAGACAAGCTAAGGGTTCATCCCTGCCTTGCTCCCTCACGTTCTTCCCCTGACCCAGTCTTCTTGCCCTCGCCTCCAAAGATTTCCTTCTTTATTCCCCTCCTCTTTGTCCATCTCCCTCTCTCTCTCCTCCTCCTCTTCCTCCCTGACCTCCTTCTGTCCTTTTCTTACCTTCTTCCCTTCTTTCCCCAGAAGGAAGGGATGGCTCCACATCCATATGCCCCTGGTGAGGCCATTGGCACCCCACCTGAATCCCTGCAAGAAACCCTCTCCTCCTCTGGACCAGCTGCCCTCACTGGACTCCTGGGGAGAGAAGGGGGCATCAATTGGTCCATTCCATGTCCCCAGAGACTAGGTTCCAGACTCAGCTTCTCTCCCAGAGCCAACCTGGGACCCCCACCTTGCCTCCCTCCACCTCCTGCCTGCCAGCCCTGCCCTCACCAGGCCCGGCAAGCCTCGGAGCAAGTGGTCGAGGAGAGAGGACTTCCCTGAGTGCTGTTCCCCCAGGACAGCAAGGAGGCAGACAGGGGTGTCCCTAGCCAGGGGGTGCTTCAGGCAGCGGTTGATGGCCCCCATCCTAAGGATGAGGCCTCCAGAGGCGTTGATGCGCACAAGGAGAAGTGGCTCTGCCCTCACAGCACAAGTCTCCTAGGAAGGGAGAGAAGTGTTCCCTGAGCAACCCTAATGGGACCCCAAGTCTGGAGTGTACCTGGCTTAAAATTTTGTGCTTCATTGTGATATTCTAAAATAGGATCAAAGTCACCCGTTCCTCCTGGATCTGATCCAGAGGTCTCCATACTCTCTACCCAACCATGAGGCCTAGTCCCCACACCTGCAGCACAGTGGGTAGAGGTCGCTGTGGCAGGAGCTTCATCTTCTCCCCCAGACTGCGGAGGCCCTTCTTCTGCTTGCAGATCTTCCGGCACTCAGGGCAGCAGGGCGGCTCACAGCCTGGGACTCGGTGTGTGCTGAAGCATCGAATGCAGAAGTCGTGGCCACAGTCCAATGAGATGGGCTCACGAAGTCTCTCCAGGCAGATGGAGCAGGCGGGCAGCTCCCGGGGTACAGGGGGACGTGGCCCCAGGCCCAACTCCAACTTGGGAAATGGTGCATGGGACCTGGGGGTGGGGGGCAGGACATGACATTCAAAAGCAGGATATTTATCAGGTACACAGTTTGGGAGGGCAGGCTGACAGCTCAGGGTGAAGTTTCTCTGTGTCATCCTAATTTCTCTCATGGTCTCCATGGACTTATGGAGCTGCTCCCAGACAGGCCAAGATCTACCTGTTCCTTACTCACTTGTATCCCAAGTTCTGGCAACCCCAAAGCAGGAATAGCAGAACAGTGGTAAAAGAGCACCCAAGAATGAAAATGCCTGAATGGAACCCTGGCTCTGACAGTTCCCAGCCATGCAACTGTGGGCAAGGTCCTTCCCCTCTCTGGGCTCCAATTTCCTAATTGTCCCAATGGAGAGGTTAGAAGCCCCAAGCTCATGGGGTGTGGAAATAATCTCCAGGATGATATGTGAGCAGCAGTCTGCTGGGTGCCTGGTGTCAACACCCAGGAAAACCCTCTCTGCCAACCTTTTGCAGCAGGGACCCCTCAAGGAGGTGCTGACATCAGCAAGCCCCCCAAAAAGTAATAAACTCTACAATCCCCTGCTGCTGGGACAGTCAGAAGAGAGTGGCCAGGTCCTGGTACCCAAGCAGCCCATTCTGCAGTTGAGCAGATGGATCTGGTTCTCAGAAGATTTCTTCCCCTCTCTGAGCTGAGCATCTGCCTCCTCGCAGCACCCATCTGCTTTTCCCAGTCCCTCCCTCCACAGCCTGGTAGATCCAGCCTGGCACTCTCCCTAGGGATAGCCCTGTGGGAGCCTCAGCGGGTAGCTGCAGGGCTCCATGCTTCTGGACCAGCCATTGCTAGCTGACCTCCCAGGCCCACTGCACCAATCCCTGCCTAGCAGGCCCCATCACTCACCAACTGTTGCTGCTGTTTCCCATGAAGCTCCGTTTTCTCTCCTTGGAGAAAGGGGTGGGGGGAATTAGGACAGAATCGACTCCTGTCTTCATTCTGGGTTTCCAAGAGTCCCTCCCCCTCCCTCCTCAGGCCCATCCCCCATCTCAGGTGGCTTCTTCCCACCCCCACCCATCTCCTCAGATTTTAGGACTGAAGACTTGCCCGTTTGCCAAGCCGATGACAAAAGGAAGTGACTGACAAGGTGGGCCTCGGCATGGGAGGCTGCAACAGGAGAGAGTCCAACACAAAGAGAGGCCCACGGAGACCTTCACCGGAGGTAAGGATGGCTTTTCTCCCCGAGGGCTTGTTGGGCTGTGGCAGGTGGAGGGTGGGGCAAGGGATGGTTTCCCCCGAAGAGCTGACTCCTTGTCAGAGCTGGAGAATAAATGTGACAGTCCGGAAAGAGGAGGCTGCTACTGGACTCACCCCAGGGGGAGGAGACAGGGCTGCGGGTACCAGGGCTCTGGAGGAGGGAGGGACAGAGCCCAGCTCAGAATCCCTGGCAGAGGCTGGGATGCAGGCAAGCCGAGGTGGTGAGTCGCCATGGAGACGGAAGGGAAAGATAAGGACAGGGAGGGGGAGGGGGACGGAGAGAGAGAGAAGCCATGTGGGTGCACTGGCAAAAAGGAAAGAGGCTCTGAGTGGGATAATGGGCCAGCACTGCCCCTACTGGACCAGTTGGGGTCCTTCAGGGCCACAGAGCAGGATGCACAGAGGAGCTCTGTGGGAAACAAGAGAGAGGGCAACCGGAGTGACAGAGACAGGGAGGCTATTGGTCCATTCATTCGTATGACCTACTTTCATTGAGCACCAACTATGTGAAGAGCTGCATGATGCCACCATGCTGCATGTGGCTTTGTACATCCCACCACCCTCCTCCAAGGTTACATCATTGATGCATATCTCAGCTGCAGCTTTCCTCAGTACCTTTGGACTCTGCATGTATCCTGTCTGTGTCTTTCCCTATCTGTGGCTTTTGTTCTGCTTCAAGCTTGTGAAGAGCCACCTCTGTACCTTCTAACTGTCCTCTTGATTGACCCCTCATCTTCTCCCATCCATTCTGCAATGCATTAACCAGCACAGATGCTCTCAGCATCAGTGACCCCACACTGCTCAAACATCTTCCATGGCTTTCTACTACCATCACAATATAATTCAAACTACTCAGCCTGCACCACCAGCCTGAACCTTACTCTCAGCCTTCCCTCTCATCACACCCTTCCCTGCCCCTGTACCTTTGCTCAGTATTCCCTCTGCCTGCTTTTATTCTCCCCGCACCCCCCCCCCGTCAAGACATCTTCCCCACATTTAGTTCAGATACCATAGCTTCCCTGGACTCTTCTTGTTTCCCAACTGGATGTGACTTGCCCTCAAGTGGTTATGGCTTGGAAACCTAACTTGTGACCGGTTTGGTGCAGCCCAGGCTATCTGATCTGAATTTGATTACCAGCTGGAAGGCCCTGGTTATTTTACTCTGCCTCTCTGAGCTCTAAGAGGTCAGTTACCTATATAAAATCACACGCCCAGGCAGGGGAGTTATTTGCAGTTCCTAAGGGCTGGGATGCAGAGGAGGTAGGGTGGGGTGGGATTCAGAACCTGGTGAAATTCTGTAGAGACAACCCCTAGCAAGCAGGGATGCCCCAGGGACTCAAAAACACAGGAAGAACCACATTGGGAGTGTGTGTGTGTGTGAAACTTTCTCTTGCCCATCTCAGGGGCCCAGAAAACTCCAGCCTGGAAGCTGGATCCAGAGGTCAGGAGGCCAGGAGGTTAGTAGCCTGGGCTATGCCACCAGGAAAGTGTCTACCAGGATGAAGGAGGCAGAAGGAGAGCAGCCACTTGGAGGTTTCTGCTTCCAGATCTGGAGACTGACTTTGGAGAGGCACCATGGGCCAGGTTGTGGGCTGTGGGCAGAAGGTAGACAGGCCATTGAGGGCTAAGAGGTGACTTGAGTGAGAATGAAACCCATGAGGGGGATGGTGGTGGGAAGGAGGTCTGGGTTTCAAGCACAGAGCTTGAACTGTGGAAGGGAGGGAACGAGACTCTAGAAATAGACTCGTTCATCATTTCATCCATTCTTTTTTTTTTTCTTTTTTGGTACCAGGGATTGAACTCAGGGGTACTCGACCACTGAGCCACATCCCAAGCCCTATTTTGTGTTTTATGTAGAGACAGGGTCTCATTGAGTTGCTTAGCGCCTCACTGTTGCTGAAGCTGGCTTTGAACTCGCAATTCTCCTGTCTCAGCCTCCCAAAGTTCTGGGATTACAGGCGTGTGCCACCGCGCCTGGCTTCATCCATTCTTTTTATTATTTATTTACTCAACAAATACTGGTTGGAGTCATGCAAAATGCCTAGAATGTGGCCATAAGCAACTGCCCTCAAAAACTTGTACAGACTCAGAGAAATATGGGCCTGCTTGGCCAGCCATACTACTAACCTCCATTGTTTGCCCATGGGCCAGTTATTTGTCATCCACTGTTCCTGCCCCAGATGGCAATATTTGTGCGTGGCATTTGGATTTGGGTGGGCCCAATGAGGGCCAGAGCAAACTTCTGTGTACTCCACTAGCCCACAGCTCAGCAGCTGGCAGGACAGATTTCCTGCCCGGCAGGAGAGGCCTCTTGATACAGCCCTCACATTCACACGGTACTTCCTCCTTCTGCCCACAGCACACAACCTGGCCCATGGTGCCTCTCCAAAGTCAGTCTCCAGATCTGGAAGCAGAAACCTCCAAGTGGCTGCTCTCCTTCTGCCTCCTTCATCCTGGTAGGCACTTTCCTGGTGGCATAGCCCCGGCTACTAACCTCCTGGCCTCCTGACCTCTGGATCCAGCTTCCAGGCTGGAGTTTTCTGGGCCCCCGAGGTGAACAAGAGAAAGCTTCACACACACACACACACACACACACACACACACACACACTCAAACGCAAGCATCCATGTGCCTACTCACCCCCTACCAATATCCTATACAAATTCTCACATATGCACAAACTATTCCACCTACACCAACCTACACTACACTCTGTGTGTGTGTGTGTGTGTGTCTGATAGAGACCTGCAGCACATATGAACAGTCACACACAGACTCACAACTGCACTCGTATATCCACATTTTCTCACATGCTCATGTATTCATACTCACAAACACAAATCTGTTGTTATGGTTTGGATCTTTAATGTTCCCTAAAAAGTTCATGTATTAGGCAATGCAAGGATGTTCAGAGGTAAAATAATTATATTATGAATGCTGTAACCTCATCAGTGGGTTAATTCCATTTGATAGATTAATCATATGCATTGGGTGGTAACTGTAGGCAGGTGAAATGTGGCTGAAGGAGGTAGGTCACTGCAGGCATGGCTTCAACTGTACCTTGTCCCTCACACATGCACTCATTCACTTTCTCTCTCTCCCTCTCCATCCATCCATCCATGTTGCAAATATTTATTAAGCACTATACACCAGGCATCATATGAGGCCCTGGATTACACTGATAAACTCTTAGAGAACTTCCTGTCTACTAAAAGAGACAGAAAGGGCAACAGCAAGTAGTGGGTGATAAGCTCTCTGATGGGAGACAAGCAGGAGAACCAAGAAAAGGCATCTTGCTCAGAAACAGGCAACTGGGAGGGCTTCCTACCCAAGCCACATCTGAAGGATGAACATGAAGTGGCCAGGCAAAGGCATGGGGATGAGACATGAGTGAGAGACAAGCCCAGGCAGTGACCCAGAAGTATAAGGTAAACTAGCCAGAGGGTAGCTTGTAAAGAGAGGAGAGGTAAAGGAAATACAGGACACTCTCATAGACACATATCTGAGGCAGCATCCCTCATTCTCTGCCCCCACAGTGCTCTTTGCATGGTTCAGAGGACCACTGTCCTGTCAAACTAATAGCCTTTAGGTGCTGTCAGCTGTGGTGAGCTGGAGGAATATGGGCTGAAGACCCTCAGCCACCTCAACATCCATGTCAACATGGCTGCCTCCAAGCCTGAAACCTCACCCTGGCCCTGAGGTGCAGCAGTCTCTGTTTCTAGTGCTTGCATCCTCATGCTCCCAGACCCAGTGGCCCTTCCTGCTCTTGTTCTGTCCTTTACCAAGACTGCGTCCAGGCCAGGCCTCCACAAGTGAGCACCAGAGGCCAGCCCAAGCAGCTGGGGCCAAAGGGATCAGACCTCTTCAGGCATATGAGGAATGAGTCTTAGAGAAGTAGGACAAGATCCAGGACCAGAGACAACAGAATTCAAGGTAGGTGAGAGCCACCCCAGTGGCTGCCATATCTAACTGGCACTTTTAATTTCAAATAAAATCAAGATAAGCTAGATATGGTATAGAATTCCTGGTTGTATGTGTGAAAACAAGGTGTCAACTTCCTTGACAGTCCCTGCCAGGGGTCCTCAGTCCTTTCCCATCACAGGTGGCCCCAGCTCTGCCCTAGGACAGCCCTTTCAGGAATTGAAAGGCCCACTCCTGGGCACAGTCCAAATGTCTGAAACCCTCATGATTTATAAAAGGCAGCTATCAGCTTAGTCAGACTCCCCACAAATGAAGCCACATGTTCACAATGCACCACCAATGGCCATGATGATAACATGGTAGCTAGTCTCAACCATGGTGTTCAAGCTGCAGCAGTAGGTAGGAGCAATCAGCAGAGGGGATAATGAGGTCAGTCCCTGAACTCTACAGCTGGCTGAGAGACAGCATAGATGCTAGAGAGCCCAGGCTCCTGCTCTAGACAGTGTACCCATAAGTATGGCTTCTCCCCAACTCCTGCTTACATCTTAGCACATCTATCATTGGGAGGAAAGTTTGATCTCCCCAGCTCCCCTTTCAAAGCTCCCTATCACCAATCTGGTCTTGAGCTTCCCAAAATAATTATTAATAATAACATTTGATTATCCAACATTTGGTTAGCAATTTAGGTTTCATAGTGTATTGTCATGGGAGCTATGACCTCAGGCAATTTTCCCGATGGTATCTCTGTTTTTCCAATGAGAAAACTAAGGTTGAGAGAGCTCCGCAAACCTTTCAGTCACAGCGCTAGAAGGAGAAATCAGACACCTGGACTCCTAGGCCTGTGCTGTCCCCTCCTCCCTGGCCTACTCTGTGCCGAATTCCCCACCTCCACATTTTTATCTGCCACTCCCCATGCCTGGCAAGCCTTCACTTGCCTAGACAGACCCATCCCCCAGGCCCAGGTTGGCTCAGACTTCCTTCGGGGAACCTTCTAGACTCTTCTCTCTCCTCTCCTTTGTTCTTCACTTATAAAATGCCTTTATATATTGAAGATGGTGCTGGATACAGGGATATTACGATTTGAATATGAAGTGTTCCCCAAAAGCTCCTGTGTTAATGTGGGAACGTTTTGAGGTAAATGATTAGATTATGAGAGCTGTAGCCTGATCAATGGATAAATTCATTTGATGAGTTAATAATTTAAAAGGACTACTGTGCTGGATAATTGACTAAAGGGAGGTGTAATGTGGCTAGAGGAGGTGGGTCCCTGGGGACATGCCCATAGGGATTATATTTTGTCCCCTTGATGCTTCCTTCTCTCTTTCTGCTTCCTGGCTGCCAAGAATTGAGCAGCTTTCCTCCACCATGCCCTTCTGATATGATGTTCTGTCTTGTCTCAGGTCCGGACCTATGAGTTGGCTGACCATGGACTGAAACTTTTGAAACCATGAGACAAAAGTAAACTTTTCCTCCTCTAAGGTTTTCTAATCAGGTATTTTAGTTACAGTATTGAAGAGTTGACTAACACAGAGGGCTACAATAAATAAGATATGGTCTACCAAATAAAATTCAGAAGAGGCCATTGATTGGAACTGAGCACTAAGCCCAACAAATCAAGTAAAACAGAGTTACTCATGCTGAAGTTCATACCACCAGGCTGAAACTAAGATTTATCTGATCTTTCAAGAAATCAGGAGAAAGAGGTTATAGCCAAATGAGCCAGTTTTAGCACACACAATAAGGTCATTCCCTCTTCTTGAACCGTTAAGAGAAAATTAACTTTGAAACAACCAATCCACTTTTTGTTCTATTTATTCTTTTCTGCCTATAAAGCCAACCTGAAGCTTAGCTCAATTTTAAAATTGCAAATAAAATCCAATTAAATCTTTACACTAAATATATTGTAATTTGTCTTTTGATGGACCCTTCTCAGGAACTCAAAGGCTATGTGCAAATAAGAAAGCAGACAGCTGCCCCTCAGTAAGACCCAGGCTGGTATGGAGGAAGCCCAGGGAACTGTGGGAGCCCAAAAGGAACTCTTCACTCAGACTTGGGAATCATGAGGCTTAGCCTTGAAGGATGAGGGGTGGTTAACTGGAGAAATGTGCAGGGGTGGGATTCTAGGCACAAGGAACAGCATAGGCAAAGGCCTGGCAGTGAGTCCCCAGAGCAGGTTCAGTGTTTGTACGGTTCAGGTGCCAGGCAAAGCTATTAAAAGGGAAGAGCAGAGGTAGGGCAAGGGGACTAAGGTTGCAGATAGCAGAGAACAGATCATGGGAGCACACACAGTAGATTTTGGATTTTATTTTCATAGCAGTGGGAATCACAATTTTAAATAGGGATACATATGACCAGATTTGGAGTTATTTTAGTTTGAACCTGAAATGTTCCCCAAAGTCTCATGTGTTGAAGGCTTGGTCTCCAACTGGTGACACTATTGAAAAATGGTGGAGACTTTAGGAGGTGCAGCCTAGTTAGGAGGTGGAGCCTAGTTAAGAGGTGGGTCACTCTAGACATGTCTTTGAAAAAGATATTTTATCCAAGACCCTTCTCTCTCTGCTTCCTGGCTACCATGAGGTGAGCAATTTTTCTCCATCCTGCCCTTCTGCCCTAATGTTTTGCCTTACCACAGGCCCAGAATCAACAAAGTCAAGCGACCATGGACTGAAACTTCTCAGACTGTAAGCCAAATTAAACCTTTCCTCCTTTAAGTTGTTATTCGCAGGTATTTTGTCACAGTGATGGAAAGCTGACAAAGACAGTGTTCTTGAATCATGACTCTGAGTACTCACCACCACCAGACTAGACCACTTGGGATGAGGCATCTTCAGTATTGATTAAGTCCTCCAGCCAGTCCTCTAGTGACAGACATCAGGAGTGTTGCTAACATTTTGCTATATAGCAAACAGTGCTGTGACAAATATTCTTTCCCTTACACCATTTTCCACCTGGTAAGTATAATTTAGGGATATCCTCACCAACACACATTACCAAGTATATTGGTCTTTGCTGATTTCAGCTATTTTCTTCAGTATTTCTAGTTTGTTTTAGTTTTGAGGTTTTCTAATTGCCATGTTACCAAAAATAAAAGTTGTTTTTTTTAACTAGAAGGAAAGAATTAAAGCACCCTAAATGTCTAACCATAAACAAATAGCTTATGATTAAGTAGACATCATAAACCTGTGGTTATTCAGGTAGCACTGTTGTTGATTGGTGGACACCTAGAGGCCTGTCCATTAGATTGAATGCATTCCTGATTAGAAGTAAAGGGCTGTTACTGATTCTCACATACAAAAGAATATGTGGACATCTCTGTTGATGCCAGCTACCAGCTCCTTCTGAAGCAGACACAGCCCAGGCCTCAGGGGCTTATTCTGACAGCCTTGTCCCACAGTGTTGATAGCAACCCCTGAGTCCTCTGCCATGCAGGCAGTAAGAAGGAAAGACCCCACAAGGAGCCATATCCACAGTGGATCTCCAGAAAAGAAGCAGACAGCCAGGGGACAATAGGGATTTGAGACAGAAGGAAGACTTTGGACACCTTCAGTTTGAAAGGTTTCCAAAATATTAATAAATAAAGTAATAAATGCCAAAACAAGGTTGCAGAAGCCCAAACATATTTTTTAAGTTTATAATGGATGTCTTAAACAGCAAAGAATTTTTCTGGTAATGAACGTCTAAGCTCTAAATTTGAGGTCCTTTGTTACTGACCTGTGATATGCCCCATATGAGTCTGCTAGGGCTGCATTTTTGTTGGCTTAAACAACAAAAATTTATTTCCTCACAATTCTGGAGATCAGAAGTCCAAGACCAAGGTGTTGCAGGGTTGTTTTCTTCTGAGGCCTCTTTCCTTTACTTGGATATGGCTGTCTTCCTGTGGCCCTTCCTCAATGTGTGTCTGTATCCTGATCTTCTCTAATATGCACAACAGCATGATGGATTAGGACCCTTACCCATGACCTCATTTTAACTTAATTTCCTCTTTTAAAAGACCTATCTCTAAATAGAGTTGCATTTGAAGGTACTAGGAAATAGGATTTCAACATATTAATTTGGAAGGCAGTACAATTCAACCCACAGTAGACCCTAAGCGATAATTAGCATTTGAATGTGGAGAGGATGCAAGGATCTTCGAGAGGTGTCAGGGACCAGAAAGGCCCTGGAGGCTGAGAAAGTTGGCCTCTGTACCCTAAAACTAATTGAGTGGGAGGAACAGTAAGCCCAAAAGCAGAAGTACAGTAGAGTTTTTGAACTCTTGCTGTAGCAATTGCAATGGAAGAGGGATCAGAGGGCAAAGAGAAAAGCTGGGGACCAGTGTATGAGGGGTGGGAGGAGGGGCAGGAGGCACATGGAGAGGAGACTGGAGCCTTCTCTCATTGAGACTCACAATTGCCTGAGGTAAGTATTAACCCATAACTCTCACCACATACATTTTACAGATGATAAAACTGAGACTTGGAGAGTTTAAATGACTTTCCAGATGCTCACAACAGTTTCTTACATTGAAATTTCAACTGCTAAAACAATCAAGCCTGGGGTGGCCTTTCAAACACTTGCCAAATGTACTGAAAACAGTAGGAAGACAAAATTCAAATAGGGGCTGCCTACCTTCAGAGTTGCAAAGCCTAGGGGATGGGGGATGGTGGAATTGAGGCGGGAAGCAGGGAGAGGAATGTAGGATTATGAGGCAGAAAGCCCGATATACAAGTTGGGGGGCACTAGCTAATGTTGGGGACAGCAGGGAAGGAAGAAGGAGGTGAAAATGGTGAAGCTAGAAGCTACCTTATATACTTTTTTGAAAGTTCCACTGGCTGGTGGCAAGAGTAGGGGAAGGTTTCCCTAGCTGTGGCAGCCAACCCAACCTTACACATTACCTCCCACTTTCCAAAGAATTGAGATGTGGTTCTAGGCTCCACCCCTCCTCAGTACCACCCCTACAACTCCCATATTCCCCACCATGACCTTGGATCAGAACACCCAGGCGCCGTCCAGGAAGTTAAGAAACATAGCTGGCTGGCCCCTCTGGTGCAACCCCACCACCACCACCACACACACACATACACACACACAAAGATTCTGCCAAGCTGAACCCAGGCCCCCTAGACTCCTCTGAAGTGAGAGGCAGCCCCATGCAGCTGGCCTAATGGGCAGGTAGCCAGAATGGCTCGAGCCAGTGAACCAGCTGCAGTCCAGGCCTCTGCATATGGCCCTCCATTGGCCAGCTGGCCAGCACCCTCCTTCAACACAGACCACATCAGCAGGATTATATGAAACACTAGGCAAAACCCAGGGTTTCACACCAAAAAGCCTCAGTTTAAATACTGGTCCTACCCATTTCATAGAACTGAGCTGCTTCCATTGCTGAAGCTCAGTTTCCTCAGCAGTAAAACTGAAAATATGATTATTCCCATGCAGGGGTATGGTAGAAAGCCTAGTATACAGTGGGTGCTCAGTACATGCTGTTTCTGGACCACTTGCCTTACTGTGCCCTGATGTCCCCAGGAACCAGTAGGCCCTGACTTGGTTCTGAGACCTCCCTCCTCAAGACCTTCCCCTTTCCTCTTTATTAAAGGAAAACCTTAGGAAGTTCTACAGCTGCAGGGCCTTAGGGAGTAAGCCTGAGGACAGATGTCCAGCAGACAAAAAAGCATACTTCCCACTAGGTTATTACATTGATAATGATTATCATGTATTTACTGGCCTCCTATTATATACTAGGTCCTTCATATGACAGAATCTTCAACCTTCCCTGCCCTGTTCTTCCAAAGGTAGAAATAGTGGCCCCATTTTACAGATTAGGAAACTGAGATTATCCAAGTGACCCACAGTGAAGCCCATCTGACCTCTAAAGTCTGTCTCTGTCTCTCTCTTTCTGCGCCCCCCTATATATAAATAACCCTACAATCCAGAGGGGAAAAGCAAAGCAGCTGCAATTACCATGCCCTTAGCAACCTATCAAAGCATGTTTGTTGACCAAATGAATGTGGAGTCACTGTGAAGTGAGGTTAGGCAACAGGAAAAGAAGAGCTGATCCCAGAGGTCCAAAGGCTGAAATTTGCTTCTGCTTCCTGACCATGAGCCTGATAACAGAAAAAGTAGGGCTTTTTTACCTGCGTCAGATGGCACTGGCCTGCTGGACTCCAACTGATGACTCAAGTCAATGAGGAGGGACATGGCCTGTCGAGAGGCCTGAGAAGACTTGGAAGTGATCCACAAAGCCCAGGCCATCCATACAACATAGGGACAGATGCCAGTCCCTAAGAATCTCTGGCTGCTGCTCCTTCCCCTGCCTCTCACCAATCCATGGCAGTCAGATGGACTTTTTAAAAGATACAAATGATAGTGCATTCCTCCCAGGAAAAGGGAGACTGCTGGGGTTCTGGGAATGTTTTCTCTCTGTGGTGGTCCCCAGGTACACACACAGAAAAAACTGATCCATGGCACTATTTGTAAGTTATGCCTAATTATAATTTTAAAAGAGAATTCTACTTGCAGGAAGATAGAGTAGGTTTATTTCTTCCTATTCCTTATGCCAAGAACAACTAAAAGCCCTGGATGTCATGTATAAAACAAACATAAGAAGACTAAAAAGTGGGAAGAAGAAAGCAGAGTGGCCAAGGACCTCAGGACCCAAAGATGGACATGGTAGAGGCTTCCTTAGACTTTCATTTTATCTCATTATCCCAGACCGGGTTCAGCAACCTGGGACTACAGATGGGCACAGACAGGAATAATAATAATAATATGCCTCTACATAGCCAAAAGACCAGGAAAGGGATGACCTGACAAGCAGAAAAACTCTCTGAAAATAAATACCCTCTCCCAGTCAGATACTGCAGCCCCACCCTTATCCATGCCACAGGCTGGGTAGGGAACCAGACCTTCCTTTCAGCAAGCAGTAACAGGGGTCCCAATACCCCCACCTTGTTGGTATCAGAAGAGGCCAAGTAGGGAGCAGAAACTTTCATCCCAGCAGTGACAAGTGATCCCCCCAACTACAGTGTTAGTGGAGACTGTGGGGAGCTGAAATTCACATACCATCCAGCAGTAACAGGGAGCCCCCCATTGAGTATCAAAGGACTTCTGTCTTCCTCTAGCAGCACTGAAGAAACACTACCCCTTCTCCTGCCAGAGGGTGAGGTGTCAGAGGAAAACAACTAAAACAGGTTTTTAAAAGATCCAGTATTTCCCAACATAACACAAAATGCCCAGGTTTCAATTGAAAAACACTCATCAAACCAAGAACCAGGTAGATCTCAGACTGAAAGACAAAGGCAATCAATAGATGCCAACATTGAGAGAACAGATGCTACATAATCAGATAAAGATTTTAGAGCAGTCATGAAAAAAATGCTTCAATAAGCAACTGCAAACACATATGAAACAAATGAAAATACAGAAGTATAAAACTCTCAGCAAAAAAAAAAGAAAAAGAAAAAAAACCAGAAGCTATAAAGAAGAACCAGATGGAAATTTTAGAACTAAAAACTACTAAATTAATAACAAAATAAAAAGTTCATAGGATGGGTTCAACAGCATAATGGAGGGTACAGAGAAAATAATCAGAAGACAAAATAAATTATCTAGTTGGACAACAAAGAGAAAAGGAGGCAGGAAAAACATGAAAAGAGACTCAGGGTCCTGTGGAACTGTAATAAAAGATCTAACACTTTGTGTCATTGGAGTCCTAAAATGAAAAATGGAAGATGGACATGAAAACTACTCAAATAAATGACTGAAAACTTTTCCAATTTGACAAATACCTAAACCTACAGATTTAAGAATGTGAGCAGCCAGGTACAGTGGCACATACCTGTAATCCCAGCACTTTGGGAGGCTGAGACAGGAGAATCGCGAGTTCAAAGCCAGCCTCAGCAACCACAAGGCACTAAGCAACTCAGTGAGACCCTGTCTCTAAAACACAAAATAGGGCTGAGGAAGTGGCTCAGTGGTCGAGTGCCCCTGAATTCAATCTCTGGTACCAAAAAAATAAAAATTAAAAAAGAAGAAGAAGAAAAAAAAAGAATATGAGCAAACTCAAACAGGATAAACCCAAAGAAATTCTTAGAAAACATAACATCATAACATCACAATTAAATAACATATGTTATTCAAACATAACATCATTTATGTTAAACATAACATTATAATTAAATTCCTGAAAACTAGACAAATAAAAATTATTTAAAGAAATCAGAGAAAAACAATATCTTATCTATATGGTGAAACAATTTGAATGATTGCAACTTTTTCTTTAAAAACCATGTAGGCCATGGGGCTGGGATTGTAGCTCAGCGGTAGAGCGCTTGCCTCGCATGCGTGAGGCCCTGGGTTCGATCCTTGGCACCACATACAAAGCAATGAAATAAAGACATTGCGTCCATCTATAAGTAAAAAAATATTTTAAAAAAAAACCATGGAGGCCATAAAAAAAGTGGCACAATATTTTTCAGGAAAATAAATCTCCAGGTTTGCATGGTTTCCCTGGAGAATGCTACTAAATAGTGAAGGAAGAATTAATACCAATTCCACATTATCTTCCAGAAAATAGAAGGAAGGAGAAAAAACACTTTCTAATTCATTATGAAGCTAGTATAACCTTATGCCAAAACCAAAGACTGTGTGTGTGTGTGTGTGTGTGTGTGTGTGTGTGTGTGTTGTGTACATATTTATTCCCAGGCCACTATCTTACATGAATGAATCCAAAACTCTTTAGCAAAATATTAGCAAATAGAACTCAGTTATGAAAAGAATTGTAGGGTTGGGGTGGTAGAGCATGGGCTTAGTATGTACAAGGCCCTGGGTTAAATCTCCAGCTTCTAGCTCAACAAAATTATATACCATGACCAAGTGAAAATTTATTCCAAGGATGAAAAGTTGGTTTGATATTTGAATATCAATCAATATACCCCATCATACAAATAGGCTAAAGAAGAAAAACCGCACAATCATATCAGTTGGTGCAGAAGAGCATTTGACAAAATTCAATGCCTCGTCAATGATAAAAACTCTCAGAAAAATAGGAGCTGGGCGCAGTGGCACATCCCTGTAATCCCAGCACTTTGGGAGGCTGAGACAGGAGAATTGCGAGTTCAAAGCCAGCCTCAGCAACAGTGAGGCGCTAAGCAACTCAGTGAGACCCTGTCTCTATATAAAACACAAAATAGGGCTGGGGATGTGGCTCAGTGGTTGAATATCTGAGTTCAACCCCTGGTACCAAAAAAAAAAAAAAAAGAAATATAGGGGAATTTTTCAATGTGACAAAAAACAACTACAAAACCCTGCATCTACAATTACACATAATGATGCTCAGTGGTCAAGTATCTGAGTTCAACCCCTGGTACCAAAAAAAAAAAAAAAAAAAAGCAATATAGGGGAATTTTTCAATGTGACAAAAAACAACTACAAAACCCTACATCTACAATTACACATAATGATGCAAGACTAGATGCTTTCCCTCTAAGATCAGAAACTAAGCAAGGGCAAAACTATCTGCCCTCATCACTTTTATTTAAAACAGGATTGAAAGTGCTAGCCAGTGCAATACGTCAAGAAAAGGAAATAAAACCATACAAATAGAAAAGGATGAAATAAGCCTGTCCCTACTTGGAGATGCCATAATTTCTATGTAAAAAGTTCAAAGGAACCTGCAAAAAAATTGATTTAAACTTACTGCCTTATACAAAATGTACTTCAAAATGTACTGCTAACATAAATATAATGTGTAGGATTATAAAACTTTTAAAAAAAAGTTCAGGACCCAGGACTAGACAAAAAGTTGTTAGACACTATATAGAAAGCACAATTTATGAAAGGAAAAATTCATAGATTATATTTAATCAAAATGAAATATGTGCTATATGAAAGATCAACCCCATTTGAAGATGAAAAGATAAGTCACAGAGTGGAAGATAATATTTGCAAATCATTTATTTGACAAAGGACTAGTATCTAAAATAAATCCCAGCAGTACAAAAGTAACTAATGCCATTAGAACATGGGCAAAAGACATGTAAGGGCAATTCAGTGAAGATACAGAGATGGTAAATAAGTACATGGGAAGATGTTTCACATCATTAGCCATTAGGGAATTCAAATTAAATTTACAATGAGACACCATTACACACCAATGAGAATGGCTAATATAAAAAATGACAATACCAAATGCTGGTAAGGATGCAGAGCAACTGGAATGCTCATTCATTGCTGATTGGGAATGCAAAATGGTATAGCCACTTTGGAAGATTATGTGACAGTTTCTTACAAAACTAAACATACTCTTTCTGTATGAGCTAGCAATTGTGCTCCTTTGTACTTATGCAAATGAGTTGATAACATATGTTCACACAAAAACCTGTACATGAATATTTATAACAACTTTATTTACAATTACCAAAACTTGAAAGCAATCAAGATATGTAGGTGCATGGATAAACTGAGTTACATAGAGACAATGAAATATTATTCATTGCTAAAAAGAAATGGACTATCAAGTCATGAAAAGAATGGAGAAATCTTAAATGCATATTACTAAGTAAAAGAAGCCAATCTGAAGAGGTTACATACTATATGACTCTAAATACATAACATTCTAAAAAAGGCGAAACTATGGAGACTAAAAATACCAGTGCTTGCTAGGAGTTAGGGGGTCGAAAGGGATGAATAGGTACAGAACAATTTTTAGAGTAGTGAAAATACTCGGTATGATGCTTTAATGGCACACATGCCATTATATATTTTTCCAACCCAATAGAATGTATACAACCAAGAGTGAACCCTCATGTAACTCTGGACTCTGGGTGACAATCATGTGCCCATGTAGGTTCGTTTATTATAACAAATGTACCATTGTGTACCGTGTTGATAGTGGAGTAGGCTGTGCATATAGGAAATCTCTGTACCTTCTGCTCCATTTTATTATGAACTTAAAACTGCGCTAAAAGTAGTCTATTTTTTAAAAGGAGTAGTCTATTTTTTAAAAGTAGTCTATTTTTTAAAAGGAGTATTATTGAACCATACATGCATTTCAAATAGCTAGATTTTATGACATGTAAAGTATACTCCAATACAGTCTTTAAAAAGGAGCAACTGAGAAATTCAAATAACATGATAACTAATTTTTTAAGTCAATACAAGTATTAGACTTTAAGAATGTGTTCCAGAAATTAGAATTTAAAAAGAGATGGGAAATGGCAGGGATGGGGGCAAGGAGGTAATTTGAGAGGCACAACATCTAACTGATAAAATTATCAGAACAAGAACAGAAAAAAATGGAGAGGAAAGAATAGCCAAAGAAAAAGTAATAGGGAAGAATTTCCCCAGAACTAAGGGGCACAAGTCTCCACTAAAAGGCCAGCACAGTAAAACAGACAAGACTCAATCAAAGGTTTGTGGAACACCAGGACTGGGGACCACTGTTTTTTCAATACAGGGGCTCTGAGTACCCCTTTTCTTTCCAACCATGTACATATATTAATTTGATTATTTTAAGAAAACATCTTTAATCTATGCTTTCTCCTCAGTATGCAGCATCCACACTTTAAAGTAAAATCAAGCACCTAAATTATGTATCTCAACATAACCTTCATCCCAAAGGGCTTCAGGATCAAGTTCAAACATTTCAGCCTGGCATACAACACTCTTCCCATCTCCAACCTGCCTCTTCTCTGGCCCACACCCTGAGCTCTGTCAGCTGAATTTGACTATAATAACAACAATAATATTTTAAAAAGTGAGAAGAGACATCAACTCCCTCCTAACTTCCCTCAATTTAGAGAAGGGAAAACCCAGGGCATGAGATTATTTTCTCCACCACAAAAATTCTGTGCCTGGGCTTGGACCAGGAGTTGACCATTACCATCTCCTCATTATGAGCCTCTCTAGCTGCCATACTCCAAACTGTAACTCCTTATTTTCATTTTTTCAGTATTTATAAATTAACATTACTTATTTTTGTGTTTTCTTTCTAGCTCTAGGAAGGCTGGAATTTCTATTTTATTCACTATTGCCTATACAGAAGTTAAAAAGTACCTATGCACTGAAGGTACTTGTTATGAGCTGAATTGGCTCCCTCCAAATTCATGTTGAAGCTGTAACTCCTAGGACTGCAGAATGATACTATATTTGGAGACAGAGCTTTCAAAGAGGCAATTAAGGTAAAATGAGGTCACAAGGATAGGCCCAAATCCAATCTGACCTGATATTCCACAGCACCCTCCAGGCCCCAAGGGATGTCACATCCTTGTTCTGCCAAAACAATGATCATGCAGGCCCCTGCTCTCCCTTCTCCCATCCCTCCAACCCAAGCAGCCCCAGCATTCATGCCTCAATCTTTCAAATAGTCTCTTACTTTGCCGCAGCTGCATCCTCCTGAAGGGGGCCCCTGGGTTTGGGCAGCTCAGCCAAAGTCTTTCCTGGCAGACATTCCCATCTCTCTTGGAGCCCCCTTATTTGGCCTGGGTTGGAGGGACACACCCTCTACCCTCCCCAAGTGCTCTCCGTTGGGATGAGTTCCTTTCAAAAGCTCCCCTCCTCAGGCTTCTCCACTCTAGGTAAACTTGAGCTGATAATCAAAGGAGCAGTTTAGCTGCCTACTAGCAAAACCTATGGAGAGCTATCAGCACCTGCCAACATGTGAAGGTTTGCCCTTAGATATTGTCTGACACAACAGAAAAGTTCCATTTCACAAGCTGATGTGCTTTGGAATAAACCAAAGTGAGATCTTATGTCAGTCAGGGTGCTTGCAGGAGACAGAAGACGAACTCAGCTGTTCTATTTTGTTTTTAAGAGAATGGAATGAAGGCATTATTGACTCTGGTGTGGGCAACACAGAGTGTTGAGGCATCCTGGGACTAGCAAAAGTGAGACCATTACCATGCCAAACTGGAGGGATCAGGGGAGGACACAGGATCACCAGAGCCAGTGAAGGGGGTTATGGCAGAGCTATAAACAGGAGGTGGTATGGGTGTGGGGCTGGGGAGAACTTGCCAAAACTGCAGTGCCTGATGGGGCAGGAGCCAGGGAAAAACACCCCAACCACTTTCTTTTACCATTTCTTGCCAGTACCTCCCATTGGCCACATCCAGCTGGAAGCCGGGGGCCATGTGAACCCAGTGGTGCACTCCATATAGGGCGGCTCCCCAGCAGAGTAGAGGAATAAAGGAAGGCAAGGAACAACCAGCACAAGCCTAATCCAGGGACAAGAGCCATCCAACTGATGTCCCTTTTTTCAAGGGCCATCAGAATATCCTAATCCATCTGGCTTTGACATTATTATGTATAAATGACATAACAAATATCATGGAGGGTAGTTAGTGAAGTCCTTTTGGTAAGCCTTACATTCACTTCCTCTCCTAATCTCATGCTAATTTTCTGCATCAGAACATGTATGCTATATTCAGGGGGCCCCCTCTCCCTGGATCAATCCAGTTCCCATAATAGTCAAATCAGAACAATTTGAGCAGTATCTAATTAAAGGACAATATATTGAGGTGTGAACACTCCATAGTGTGAATCTGGAGTGTCCCCCAAAGGCCTATGTATTAAAGGTTTGGCCCCCAGCTTGTGGCACTACTGGGAGGTGGGCAGAACCCTTAGGAGATGGAGCCTGGTAGAAGAATGTTAGGTCCCTGGGAATGTGCCCTTGAAGGGGATATTGGGACTCCAGCCCCTTCCTGCCTCCCTTCCTGCCTCCCTCTCCCTCTCTCTCTCTCTCTCTCTCTCTCTTTCTCTCTGCTTCCCAGCTGCCATGAGGTAAATAGTTTTCCTCAATCAAAAGCTTCCACCATGGTGTACTGTCTTGTCACAGATCCCCAGAGCAATGGAACCAAGTGACCATAGACCTCTGAAGCTATGAACCTCCTACAAATTGATTTTTTCCAAGTATTTTGTCACAGCAACAGAAATCTAACATAAAGCAGATGTTATGGTTTGACTATGAAGCATCCTCAAAAGTCCCTGTGTTAATGCAGAAGGTGAAATGATTAGATTATGAGATCTGTCACCTAATCAGTGGATTGATCCGTTTGATGGATTAATAATTTGAAATAAATAACTGGATGGTAACTATATGTACATGGAGTGTGACTGGAGGAGGTGGGTCACTGGGACATGCCCTTAGGGATTAGGCCTTATCCCCCTTCTCGCTCTCCACTTCCTGGCCACCATGTCCTGAGTTGCCTTCCTCAGTCATGCCCTTCCACCATGATGTTCTGCCCCACCTCAGGCCCAGAACAATGGAGTCAGCCAACCATGAACTCAACCTCTAAAATCATGATCCCAAAATAAACTTTTCTTCCTTTAAGTTGTTCTAGTCAGGTATTTTGGTTACAGTGACAAAAAGCAGATTAACACAACAGGAGATAGTCCCTTATCTCCAGTCTGGTAATACCAAAGCTGTCACCACCCATAGACTTGAAGGGGCCAAAGAAGGAAGCAGTTGCCCACACTGGTCTTGGGACTGTGTAGAAAAGTCACTCACCAGGTCACTCACCTGAGACCTCTGGCTGAAGAACAAGCCAGCTTGCTGGGACCCAAAAAGAGAATGAATATGTAACTTCACTCTCCTCCCTCCCTCCAAATCTTGCTGGGCCTTCTCATTGACTGTACCCAATCAGAAGCCAGAGGATTGAGACCAACCACCTGGGACACAGGATGAAGAAAGGTGGAGAGGCAAATGAAAGCTGTCCAGCTGGCAAATGAAAGCTGTCCACCCTAGCCAAGGTGGTGGACAAAACAACCCAAACAAGGCCAAGGAGATGGGTGCTTCCCTGTTCCTGAAATCTGGCACACTGACAAAGCTATAGGCCTGTCCATAGAGCAGGATCACCCTAACACTGTCTCACCATGAAGGGTCTACTTCCCAGAGCCCCAGAGTAGTCTTTGCTCATACCCAGCCCCAGTCCAAACTCCCAGCAGAGCCTCCCAACAATGTTGTCAGAGTTGGCATCTGCTACCAGCAACGAAAGAATTCTGATTTAAACCTGTTACAAAACCTGGCAAAAATCTTCATGGGGCTAGGAGTGTAGTTCAGTGGTAAAGTGTGTGCTTAGAACACTTAAGACCCTGGGTCCAATCCCCAAAACCGAAAAACAAAATAATTTCATGCATATTAATTGGATTCTTTCACACACACACAAAATAATGATGATGCTAGTAATGGGCAGAGCAAACCAACTGTCAGGAAAGCTAAGAACCAAGCTCAGGCAGGGTTTTGCAGTCTGAGCCCCAAGCCAGGATCACTTAGTAGTACATATGCAAAGCCACTACCAATCAGCCAGAGACCCTAGGACCCAGACCACTGGGATCATCACCCCAAGAATAGATTTTCCTGCCTCTGTTTCTCAAATCATCATTGCTCAAAATGAAGTCCAGGGCAGTGGCTTCTTTGGCTATACCAAGGTCATCTGCCTTATGGGGAACTTCAAGAACACCTGGGGAAGTGAGCATCGGCATTCTAATTAGGAGGGGAGCCCCTCAAACCTGGGAGGTTTGCCATGCTGGGTACCCAACAAGTAATGTCTGCTCACTTTTCATGTGACCTTTTCAATATGCTCAAGTATGTTCTTTTAAACAGTATCTTCAAAGCAGGATTACTGGCTCTTGTTGTGTATTGCCAAATTTCTTTTCCCAAAAGAGTTAAACTACTTAGAGCCAACGAAAGGTCTGCTTTTCCATGTGTGCATATATTACCATTGAAAACTTTTAAAACTAGTTTAATAGGTGAATATGATTGATAACTCACAGCTTAATTCTCATGTTGTTGCTCTCCCTCTCATTTCCCCCTATACTTTTTACTTTATTGTGTCCTGCTACTTGACTTTGAACACATTTTATTATGTTTCGATAACTGATTTTTTTTCATTATTTTCCTTTTTGTAGTCTTATACTAAAATTAGCTGGCATTTGCTGAAAGAAGAGATTAGGATTAGATGTAATTGTATGCTACAAGAAAAAAAACAGAAGCTTGGACTAGATAGAAGTTTCTTTCTCTTCCACATAAGAGAGGCCTAGAGAAGGGCAGTCCAGGGCTGACCTTGGACTCACTCCATAAATCCAGGAGGGACCCAGCTCCGCCCTGATCACTTCTGTCATCCTGATGAGGACTCAGCTCCACTGTCCAAGGTGGCAGCCAAAGCTGTAGGACAGGGGGAAGGAGGAAAAGGGACTAGCCACCTACCTTTACAACACTTCAGTTTGCATCTTATTGGCTCAAATTCAGATGTGTGACCTCATCTAGCCACAGGGGAGGCTGGACAATGAGCCAGACAAAAATCAGGATCTTACTCTTTAGGACTAAGAGAACAAAGACAAGAATAAAAATCATGTTGAAGACAACTAATTCATATGAGAACAATATTATGTTTATAATGATGGTAATAGTGATTAGCTAATCTTTAGTAAATAATTACTACAGTACGTTAAATACTATGGGATGCCATTGATTCGAATTAAGCTCCTACGCTAAGCTTAACAGATCAAATCAATATGGAGTTTAACCACAGTATCTGAGCTTTAGTTAATTGCAAGAGGCTCTGTAACCAATTAACCAATTAAGCTGTAACCAATTAAGCTGTCTCTACACCACACTTTTGTTTCCTATAAATGTTGTCAGAGTGTGTTATTGGTGGGAGTTTTCTGAATCTGCCTTGGTTTTGGGGACTGCCCAATTCACAAATCATTTTTGTTTTGTATTGCTTTATTCTGTTTCATTTCTAATTGCTCAAATAAACTCTGTTGAATTTAATTAGTTTAAGCTTTTTCCTCTTGACAAGTAATGGTGGGCACTGTTCTTGGCACTTGACATATATTATGCAATCCCTACCACACCCCTGTGACATAGATACTATTACTGTCCTCATTGTACAGAGAAGTCGGCACAGAGAGGCTAGGTAATTTGTCCAAAGCCACCCCTAACAGGTGGCAGAACCTGGATTTGAACACAGGTAGCCTAGCTCTAGAACCGCTAGGAACAGAGGTATCTCTTACCAGCAATCAGAGAATCAAGTTAAGGAGGCCAACTGAGGTTCTCCTAAGTGGCTTATCTACTAACTCAGGAGTGGAGAGAGGAGACCTAATGCAAATCTGCTGTCTCACTTTGCTCTGAATATTTTATGTGGGCATCCACTGAACTAATTTTCTTTCATAACACACATTACACTTGCAATTCACTGTCCGAAGCCTGTGTTTGCTACTGGCTAGGGGCAGATAGTGTATCTTCAGCAGTTGACATAAAGCACAGCACACAGGAGGTGGTCAAACAATACTTGTTCTGAGTGAATTGGAATCATCCCTACTCTGTGCCAGGCTCTAGGATGGGTGCTGAGCATGCATATATGAGAAACAAAGATCCTGCCCATAGCTACTCATGGAGAAGAAATGGAGACAGGTAAGCACAGGGAACAGTGTAGGCAAAGGCACAAGGACCTGATGGTGAGGAGTCAGATGTGGCCAGAGCGTAGTTTAGTTGTCACAAGCAATAAGGGATAAGGTCCTGAAGTCCTGAACATAGGCCTACTTTAGGCCAGAGCAAGACTTGACATTCCTTCCAAGCCCAAGGTAAAAAATTTAGCCTCAGTTCTGAGGCAACAGGGAGCCACTGGAGGCTTAAGCAAAAGAACACAGACCAGACATCCAGGACAACTCTTCTGGTGTGGAGAGGATGGGAGGAGGACAAAAAAGTAGAAACAGGGAGATATGTAAAGAGACTGGAGCAATAAGCAGCCCTGTCAAGAGGAGGGAATGGGAGACAAGTATGGTTGGAAAGCAGATAGAAAGAGACCAAGACTTGATGAAGGGCAAGAAAGAATAGGTGGGCTCTCAGGGCTGAGGAAATAGGAAACTGGTTGAGAGGGGCTTGGGAGCAAGGCTGAGGGAGGTAGGTACCAAAGTGAGGGGTTTGGAAAAAGGAAGGAGGGGTGGGGCAAAGAGAAACAACAGCGGCCCAGATGGGAACTGTGGGAGGGGAAAGGAGGGGGCCCAGTGTCCAGAGCAGGAGAGGGGGGCTGGAGAGGGGCCCTGGCTCAAGCTGGCGCAGACAAAGCATTTGGCCGCCTGCAACCCTGTGCTCATGGCTTAGAAATGTCCCAGTCCTGCCAGGAGACGGCCTGGCCCCTACTACCCCTGTCCCCCACCAGCCCACGCAGGCTCCCACAACAGGAGCTCTGAAGCTGCCTCCACCCCCAGCCTTCTGCTCCCCTAGAGTGGGCCCCTCCTGGAACCCAGGCACACCTACACCCCCAACCTCCCCACTCAGTCCTCCCCCTGAATGGCTGATGAAACACAGCCCAGGACAGGAGGGAGAGAGAATAAACAGACATCTGCAGGGGGGCCTGTCAGGAAGTGGGGTGGGCTGAGACAGGCTGGGGCCAGCTGGGGGTGCCAGGGGCCCACAGGTCCAGCCCGTGGTTGACGGAGTGGGATCCAGGGAGCAGTTGGAGCCAGAGCCAGGAGGGAGTTGACTGTCTGGTCTGCAGTGCTCCGCCGACAGGCCTAATGAGACCCAGGTGGTCCCTTGGCCCCTGGTAGTGTAAGCCGATGCTGGTCGTGTGTGGAGGGGGGTGGTTCTGCCGCTTCAGGAGGCGGGGCTGGGGCGGCTGGCCAGGGGCCCAGCACATAACTCTAGGCAGCTGCAGTCTGGGACACAGACACCAGCAGCTCTGAGCCGAACTGACAGCATGAAGGTACTGGGACCAGGGTGGGGAGCCCATGGCATCGGAGGGACCAAAGCCACTTGGCCACTCGGGGAGAAGTCACTTGCCAGAGGGGGGACTACGAAAGCATGGGGGAAACTCTTGCAAGAAACACTTGAGCTCAAAGTGTAGGGAGCTTCGCCCACAGAGTAGGGTTGCTTGGAAAGAGGAAGAGGGGCCAAAGGACAAGAAAGGGTTTCAGGCAAAGGGTGGCATGTGTAATGGTGCAAATATAAAGAGAACATTGGGTGCTTGGGGGTGGGGCCAGGGCTGAGTTGACTGTTTCCTGCCACCAGGCCCTCCTGGCCCTGCCGCTGCTGCTGCTTCTCTCTACGCCTCCCTGCGCCCCCCAGGCCTCTGGGATCCGGGGAGATGGTAAGCAGCCCCCAGTCACAGATGCAGCACCGTGACCAATAGGCTGGGCTAGAAGAGGCTGTTCTGAAAGCCAGGCCTCAGCGCTGAGGCCCAACTCTGCAAGGTTGTTTCTTTCTCCACAAAGTGGGGCAGGTGGATGAAATGATCTTTGGGTAGTCCTTCTCAAACAAATCTCATCATTTCCCGCAACAAAGCCCCCTGGCCCCAGGAACAGAGACAAACGGGATGCTGTGGTATTCTTTATGCTATAAAACTCTCCTCACTGTTCCCACACTCTTACCCCTAGCTCTGGAGAAGTCTTGCCTTCAGCAGCCCCTGGACTGTGATGACATCTATGCCCAGGGATACCAGACAGATGGTGTATACCTCATCTACCCCTCAGGCCCCAGCGTGCCCGTGCCTGTCTTCTGTGACATGACCACTGAGGGTGGCAAGTGGACGGTGAGTGGGTGGTCCCGGTTGTGTGACCCTGAGCCTCACCTCTGAGCCTCAGTTTCTTCATCTTTAAAATGGGGATGATGATACCCAAGACAGTTTCTGAGTAGCTGTCACTAAGCCACTGAGTCATTAAGTCACTACCTACTTATGATACATTAACACATGTGACTCTCACAATAATCCTGGTAGTTGCTTTTCTAGATGAGGAACTGAAGCCCAGAGGTGAAGTACTTGACCCAGATCATGCAGCCAGTATCAGGACTTACACCCAGGCACTTGAACTCTAGAACACTCCCCTTTATTTAGGCAGTGCCAGGGATTGAACCCACACATCCCACATTAGGCAAGAGCTTTACCACTGAGCTAAACCCCCAGCCCTGATAACTTTTCCTGAACCTCATTCCTGACTCTTGTGGGACTGCGTGAAGGGCCCAAGTACGTGCCCGTGCACAGCAGCCACTCAAAGAGGAGCCTGGTGACAGTGTGCACCTTGTTTTAGCAACTTTTCCAACCCTCACTCATCCTTTAATGAACTAGCCTCAGCCTTACAGGGTTCACGCCTGGGTGGGCAGGGTGGGACAAGGCCCCTACCCACTGGATACTCAATCATTCCCTTTCCCTGTCCTCTCGGCTCCAGGTTTTCCAAAAGAGATTCAATGGCTCAGTGAGTTTCTTCCGGGGTTGGAATGACTACAAGTTGGGCTTTGGCCGTGCAGATGGGGAGTACTGGCTGGGTAAGGCATGGGCCTGGCGATGGGGGGTGGGCAGGCTCCATAGTCAGGTTCTTGCTAACCAGCTCCCTTCCCCACAGGACTGCAGAACCTGCATCTCCTAACCCTGAAGCAGAAGTATGAGCTGCGAGTAGACTTAGAGGACTTTGAGAACAACACGGCCTATGCCAAATATGTGGACTTCTCCATCTCCCCAAATGCAGTCAGCGCTGAGGAGGACGGCTACACCCTCTACGTGGCAGGCTTTGAGGATGGTGGTGCAGGTATTCCCTTCTGGAAGCTTTAGCAGGGATTGGGGGGAGGGGGGGAGATGGCTGGTTGGCCCCTTCCAGGGCCCTCCTTCAGCCCTCCTGGGTTTGGAAGAGCCACAGCTGGCTCCAAACCAACTCCAGCCAGCTTGTGCTTAAGCCACCCTGGCCCTGCTCCAGGCATCCCTGTGGAGGAGCAGCTGTTTCTCCTTGCTGCAGAGGCCCATCTACCCAACATTTGACTCAGGGAAGGTGCCCCCATTGCACCAAGATGCCACGTAATGTCCCTCACTCTTGTCACACTCTCCCTGCCAGCACAGAGCTCAGCTCCCTGCCTCAGCAGCCCCATCCTTCCTCCCCTCTGCCAGGTGACTCCCTGTCCTACCATAGCGGCCAGAAGTTCTCTACCTTCGACCGGGACCAGGACCTCTTTGTACAGAACTGTGCAGCCCTGTCCTCAGGAGCCTTCTGGTTCCGCAGCTGCCACTTTGCCAACCTCAATGGCTTCTACCTGGGTGGCTCCCACCTTTCCTATGCCAACGGCATTAACTGGGCCCAGTGGAAGGGCTTCTACTACTCCCTGAAGCGCACCGAGATGAAAATCCGCAGGACCTGAGGGGCTGGCCCCACCAGGCTCCATCCCTCCCCTGGCCACCCCTAGTCACCATGAATACTCCCTCTGACCCCTGATGCCTCAGGACCCCACCATGTTGCTTCTGCTGCTCCCTGAGCACCAGCTTCTCACAAGAGGCCTTTTGACTCTTAGCCGTGGCTGATCTCTATTGTACACCCAAGGGCAAACATTTCTAAGCTAGGCCCTAGGAGCTCCCTTCTACTTGCAGCTATGCTACCAGCAGTGCCCAGGCCTTTTCTGAGACACAGCCACCCAGCCTGGACCTGGCTAGCCTCCATGAGGCTGAGCTGCCTCCACCCTGTCCCAATAGCTAAAAGCCAGGAGCCACCTCCCAGGAGTGCACTTTTGTGTCTCGCTTTAGCCAGCTTCTCTACTGTGGGTCCCTGTGTCCAGGAATACTCTAGACTAAGCAGTGCAATCTGACCACCCCTGGGTGTATGCCCGGCCATTCGTGCATGACCACAGCCACACCCTGGCACCCCCTCTGGCTATTCTCAGAGTACCTCCCATCCTTGGCCTCCCTCTTACCAACTTATTCCCCTGTGGTGAACACCATGGATAGCCTCACCTCACAACCATACTGTTTCTACCACCTGCCTGTCCCAGCTCCCCCAAAGCTCAATGCCAAAACAATATCTACCACAGCTACTGCCAGTCACCATGAAGTAGACAAAGGTAAGGTAGGCAATGAAAACGAGGTCCTCCAACTGCCCCCAGGGATTGACTGGCCATGTGAGGGCACAGAAAACAATCTGTGTGGCTGGGAGTGAGTGGGGCATGCAAGGCTCAGTCATGGACCTAAGCAAATCAGCTTTGTGCACAAAAAATATCGCTTAGATCCCCAAATGGCTCCTCCTTATACCCCTATTGGTGGTATACTGTCCCCATCTCCAAAAATGACACCTGGAGTCAGGCATTAAAAAGAACCTTGTATTTCACAGGCCTCGTTTTGATGTCAAAAAGACTGTGTAATAATATTACAATAATAAAAATACAAAACTGAAAAGGATCACTGGGTGGAATAGGGGTCTCCCAATCCTGTCATGGCTCGGTGGTGGCTCAGGTGGCTGCTTAAGGCTGAAGGGTGGGTCTGAGATGAACCTACAAAATAATCCAAGCTGAGCCTCACCTACCAGGCCCAGGGCTGCAGCCCTTGGAAATGCTCCCATGGGCCCTGAAGCTGGGTCCAGGAGCTGGCAGCAAGGCAAAGGCTGTGGGCCTTAGGGCTCCTGGAGGTCAGGCAGGTCAGCCAGAAGCATCGGGGAGTCCATCTGAATTTCACGCTGCAGGGACTCGATGTCAGCAGGGTTCATGCCATGGCCCTCAAGCCAGTCAGCAAGCAGAGAAGCTGAGAGTGAGGCAGAGTCTGCCTGGCTGCAGGGAAGGGGAATCAGGGATGGAAGAGGGAGGGGTGCAGCTAGCCTAAGCCAGCTCTGCACCCATCCCCATCCCCATCCCCATCCCACAGATGAATTCTTCCACACCAGAAGCCACTCCCCACAGCCCTATTTCAGGAGCTGGATCCAGCCATCTTACCCATCCTGTGGCCCGTCAGCCACGCCCATGTCAAAAGATTGGTTTAAGAATTCTTCCAGGTCAAAGCCAACACCATAGCCAGCCCCACTGCCCTTTGGAGTGCCTGAGAACACAGGGGGCAGGGGGTCCTCCACCTGTGGGGGATGATGGCAGATTACAAATTAGCAAGGGCAGGGCACCCGTCCTAATGCTACTGACCACCCTGTTTGGATATCCCAGAGTGCCAACATCAGTCTTAGTAATCACCAAGTACCAGCTAGGACCTATCTCCAGACCAGGCACTTTCCAGGAAGTATATTATTTGTCTCCCAATAACCTCTTCATTGGCATTATGTTCCTTCTTCTAGCAAGGGGACAAGTTCAGAGACATAAAGACCCTTTGTTGCTCAGTTTTCATGGAGCAAGGACAACTTCCTGAACCTACTTTCCCTGGGCCCAGATCCAGGTACCCCCAAGACCTGGGTCTCTCCTCTTACCTGGGACTTGGACAGCTGCTGGGTCACCAAGTTGACGTCAGGTGATTCGGATGTAGAAGGCTGAGGGGCACCCCCAGGGTCTAGAGGTGTTGGGCCAGATGGGAAGTAAGGCAGAACTCCTGGAGCATTGGGGCCAGGCAACCCAGGCGGTGGCACAAGTGACTGGGGGGCCAGGAGACTATTGGAGGTGGCAGTCTGGAGTGGAGCAGGGATAGGGATGGGTCCCGAAGGGCCAGGAGGTGGGCAGGGAGGCTGGGGTGCAGGACCTGTGGTGGAGCCTGCAGGTTGTGGAGGAGGACCCCTGAGCTGTGCTACAGGCCCAGGGGGAGGACTGGTGGGCTGGGCTGGGGATGGCCTTGGTGCTGGTGCTGGAGCTGCGGCTGGGGCTGGAGCTGGAGCAGGGGGTTGGGCCATGCGAGTCCAGCGCTCTAGCAGGCTTCGATCATTGTCACTAAGCACTAGTCCAGCTAGGGGGTCGGTGGAGGGGCCCCCCGAGGTCCCAGCCCCTCGCTCCTTCCGCTCCCGCTCTTGCCGCCGCTTTTCCCGCTCCTTGGCTCGCTCTTGCCGCCTCCGCCGCTTCTCCTCCCGCTCTCGCTGTCGCTCCTGGGCTGTCACTGGCTTCCGTGGCTCAGGAGCCTCCAGGGGTGCACTAGGACCATCTACAAGTAAGTTGAAGTGGGGAAAAGTAAGAGCCTGCAGCCCTATTCAAGCCAGAGCCCCTCACTAACACCCCACTCCTCAGCTAGTCACTGCACCCATAAGGTACCTCTGAGCCGGCTCCGCAAGGACTTGAGCAGGGCAGCTTTGAGGGCTGCCTTGGTATTGTCTGAGATGGCACCTTCTTTCTTTGGTGGGGCAGGCTCACTGGCTGGTGCGGGTGGCTGAAGGGTCAGATCAATGGTGTCAGGTGTGGGGCCAGGGCATGGTGGTGGGGCTGGTGGGGGTGACTCCATGGCACAGTCCCCACTGGGAGCCCAGGGACTGGGCATCTCAACATCAGGACAGCCAGGCTCACTGGCCACAGGCTGCAGGGAAGGCTGGAAGCGGATCTGTTGGCGGATGCCCTCCCTTCGTGCATGGAAGTCCTCAATCTCTGCCACGATCGCCTCCTTAATGCGTTCCCGGGTAAGGGCTTCACGGTCAAAGGCAAAGTCAAAGGGTGGGGCACAATCAGGCTCATCATCAGGGTCATGGTACTTGGCCAGGAAAGGATGGCGAAGAGCAGCAGCTGCTGAGATGCGGGCACTGGGTTCAAAACGCAGCATGCGACCCAGCAGTGAAAGAGCCTGGCGGTCAGCACCTGGGTACACTGTCTCCCAGGGCACAGGCTGGCGTGGTGGCAAGCTCTGGATATAGGCCCGCACCCTTTCAGCCCCTACAGCTTGAATCACAGTCGGCGATGGGGTACCCAGCACCATCATAATCAGTTGAAGCTGGTGTACATAGTTTTTGCCTGGGAAGAGCTGGCGCCGGGCAAGCATCTCACCAAAGATACAGCCCACAGACCAGAGGTCGATAGCCTGTGTGTACTCATGCAGGGACAACATGAGCTCAGGGGCACGGTACCAGCGAGTGGCCACATACTCAGTCATGAAGTACTGGTGTTCAGCAGGGGAAGTACATAGGCCACGGGCCATACCAAAATCACCAATCTTGAGCTCACAGTTCTCATTCACCAATAGGTTAGAGGGCTTCAGGTCACGGTGGATGACCTGAGCCGAGTGCATGTACTTGAGGCCCCGCAGTAGCTGGTACAGGAAGTAGCGCACATGCTCCAGTGTCAGTGGCTGTGAGGAGTGGATGATCTGGTGCAGGTCGCTCTCCATCAGGTCCAGGACCACATAGCTAAAAAGGAAAACGTAAAAGAGGCATGGGCCAGCCTACCCACACCACAGGTCCCATCCTCACTATACCCTCCTGACTCTAGACAGATATGGTGTCACCCTGGGACCCCAAAGGGCTTATGGCATGGTAAGGAAGAAGAAGCACACCAGGTTCTAGATTCTGTACAACTTTTCCATGAACTTGGTTAAATCACTTTTCTCCTCAGACCTAGTTTCCCCATAGGATAAAAGATGGGGTTCAACTATACCAGGGCTGGCGAGTAGGTTTAGTTTTGGAGATAACTCCATTGTTTGGTGGTGGCTGCTTGAAGTACTATGATGAAAATTGTGAAGACTTGTCCATTTTCTATAAGAAAGTATTCTGTAATCAATCATTGATGTCTGCTATAGGGGTAGGAAGGTGTAATGGTAGTATTAACATCTTATGTCTGCCTTCCTATATAGATTCTTTAAAATTGTAACATCTGTACTCTTCTTGAAGAATAACAGCTGTTCCTCAAAATGCCCTAAAAGAGCACTGGTCCTGGAACCATGGGAATTTTCTAGCCTGCCCTTTCAGAACTTTAGCAACAAGGCCCCTGCCTTCTGAAACAGTCCCAACTATGCCTCCCTCTCCTATCCCACTCCTTACACAGATTTGAATTCTCCATAGGGTACAGTGGGCCTCAGGATGTCCTTGATGGCAATGATATTGTCATGTTTGAAGTGTTTGAGGATCTTCAGCTCCCTGAGTGTCCGTTTGGCATTGGTTACCACATCAAAAGCATTCGGGATCTTCTTGATGGCCACCTGCTGGCCTGGAGAGCAGGAAAAAGGCAGATACCAGAGGGTACCTTGGAGTAGCTGCAGGCCCCTTTCAACATCGCCCTTCTAGGATACAAATAACAACAGCTACCATATACTGAGTAACTACCCTATGCCAAGAACTGTGCTAAGTACTTTATCAAATTTTACCTTCACAATTTCTTACTTGAGGCATGAACTAATAGCTCAAAGTTACAGAGGAGAAAACTTGGCTGACTAATTTGAAGGTTGCCCTGTTAGTTGGTGGGAATCTTGACTCCAATGCCTGGGCTCATTATCCCTCCCTACACTTTCTCTTCATCTCAGATCTCACCATTCCCACCATGTAGTCTCTGGCTCCAGAACATATCTCTCTTTTAGACACCAAGGAATGCTCTCCATCTTGGTCGAACCCAGGCTGTCATTTTTCTAAGGAAAAATGGGCTGAAAGTATGGCAAAACCAGAGTTCCTAAAAATGGTTCCTAACTGGGATCCTGGCACCTAGTCAGTAAGTGCTGAGTTGAACAAAAATTCACAGCCCAGCTTTCCTTCCTGGCTGGCTGAGATTGGGCAGGTTTCTCACTACTTCTGGGAACCAGTTTCCACATCTGTGAGAGGCTCAGGAAGCTCACCCGTGAGGCGGCGGCGAGCAGAGGACACCACCCCGTAGGCTCCATTGCCTATAGTCTCGATGATCTCGTACTCGTCCCCCACGTCAAAGGTCACATCAAAGGAGCGGGCTTTGAGCAGGGCTAGGTTCTTGGCCGCAACAGAGGCAGCTGTGTGGACGGGTTCTGTCTTCACCGGCCCGGGGGGCTCCCCAGAGCCGTCCTCGCCATCTTCTTCCTTTAGGGGCTCAGCCATTGTGTCTGTATAGAGACGGTCGGTGAGGAGAGGCCCGCCCCCCATCGGCCTCAGTTTCCCCTCTGTGGGCTGGGGAACAGGACAGAAGAATCTCCAAGTTCCCCAAACCGACCGAGGCGGCAAAGGGGGGCAAAAGAGAGCGGCTGGCAAGTAGCAGGCATCCTGCAGCGGGAGTTGAAACCCCGGAGCCCAAAGCCCAGGTCGGGGTCCGAGTTGGGGGAGGGTGCGGCACGGTCCAGGAAGAAAGGGAGGGGCGGGGCACTCGGGTTTCCTCGGGGCCACACTCACCCAATGGCGCCTCACCCTCACGCCTCCTCAGGACTTATGGAGGTCCTGGGGCTCGCTGATTTCCTGTCCCCAGCAAAGGGGGTCTCCAAGACTCGCTTGCTTACTTGTTCAAGGGCCGCCACCACCACCCCAGCGTCGCGCGCTGCCCAACCAGGACCCCCCCCGCGCCCCGCCCCCCAAGACCACGCTCCCTTCAGTATCTGACCAATCGCTGAGCGGCCTCCGAGGAGGTTCCCACCCCTTTGATTTGCTGTTTCCAATCCGAGTTCGTTAGCTAAGGAAGCCACGCCTCTACCCTCCCGCGCGCGCGCGCGCCAGCAGCTGTCCAGCTCGCCGGCGGGAGCCGCCCAAAGGGTGCTCTCCACTTCGCAGGGGTGCGCACTTCTCCCCGCGCCGTCCTCCAACGCATGCGCGCAGGATCCTCGGGCGCTGAGTGAATGGAGGACAACACCCCTGCACGTGTGCGCGCGCGCTCCCGTCAATCGGCTCGACTTCTCGGGCCAATCACAGCTAGTCCTGCAAATTCTGGGAATAGCCAGGCCCCCAGGAGGGGCTATGGAGCCTAGAGCTGTTACCTTGGCAACTAACTCCCGAAATCCCCTTCCTTTGGGCCCCCTTTTCCTTATCAGTCTAAATGCCTAAGGCATTGTGCCCCTACTTTATTGGTCCTGGAAGTTCTAGGAATTCATCGTGCCGAGAGTGACCCATCTCGTCCAACCATTGAGATCCCAGTCCTCCGGAATCCTAGAGCGACGGGCCTGACGTCTCCCCTGCCTTCCGGTGGCTAGTCTCTACAAAGCTTTCTGAGAACTTGGTCTCTGCTCGCCGGTCCTTAAGGAGCGTTTGTCTTGTGATGACAGCGCTTTGAGAGAGGCGTAACCGGAATCCGGTGGTTCATTCATTCACTTAGCAACTTTATCGAGTTCCTTTCCTCTGTGGCTCTGGGCAGAGGAGACAAAGGCAAGGCTACCTGAGCCGGGAAGAAAGATTTTCAGCAGGGAGCTCAGAGTTTTAAGAAAGAAGCGGTTTGGGAATTGGAACTCCAAAGATGATTGGGTTTCCACCAAGTGAAATGATATAGAAGGGCCCAGCAGATTAGTAAAAGTGTGGAGATCGAAGAGTGAAGGGACATAGGCTTTTTACAGGGTCTTTGACCAGTGAATGGAAGGCAAGGGGTATAAGGATGGAACCCAACTGAGTCAGTGCCAGATTCATGACTTATTCCTTAGGTCGCAAATTAAAGGTCCAAAGGTGGATCCAGACCGGAGTGATTTGTTTACATTCTCCACTTTATTTTTTCTTTTTTTACTTTTCAAAAAGCATACATAAAGTTCCACATATAATTGTACAACTCAGTCAACTTCACAGAGTTAACACACCTACCTATTCCGTCCTCCTCACCTCCGCCTCAACCCTCGTGCTGGGAATGAAACCCAGGGTCTCAAGCATGTTGGGCCAGCCCTTTACCACTGAGGTACACCCCCAGTCCCCTCTCTATTGCAGTCAGATATAAAAACAACAAACAAACAAAACCAGAACGTTTCCAATCTTTCAGAAGCCCCTTCTCATTTCTAGTACTGACAAGTATTATTAATTCTGTTCTATACTTGTTTTTGTGGTTTGGGGGTTTTTGTTTGTTTGTTTGTTGTTCCGGCCCTTGAACCTAGGGTGGTTAACCACTGAGCCACATCGCCAGCCCTTTTTTATATTTTATTTAGAGACAGGGTCTAGCTAAATTGCTGAGATTGGCTTTGAATTTGCAATCCTCCTGCCTCAGTTGTAATCCCCGGCAGCTGGGATTACAGGTGTGCACCACCCTGCCCAGATTGTGGGGTGGGGTGGGGTTGCCCTAAATTTTAAGAGACTTATCGGCATCTGTACGTTAAGCTAGAAACTTAGACATTGCATTTTTACACTTAACATCAGGAAAAGTATATTTAGGAGTATTTGGGAAGCCCCAGGATAAATAATATTTGGTATTTAGACATGTAATGATCATATGGATCTACTGAGTTAAGATTAATCTGTAAATTTATTTCTGATTTTCCTGATAGCATAACAAAAGCCAAAACATCTTACATGATTTCCGTTGAATATTAATAAATCACACTCGTGGGAAATGGGCAATTTCTGTCACTAAGATCTGACAGTACTTCTTTGATGGCTTTCCTTTAGATGAGAAAGTAGACAGTCTTCCCTAACTCTGAAATATGTGCAGTACAAGGCCCAGCTGTGTCTCTGTGTGTAAGTAGAGGGCACTGAAAAACAGGAAACATTAAACACATTTTTTTCTAGGGGACCTAGAAGATATCTGTGTGATGATCCTGTCTGATCCAAGAATAAAATGTAAAATGCCAGAAGAAATTATTAAACTGCTATCCTTTAAAATACTTAGTAAATATTTTATCTAGCCTGGGTATACAAGTTGCAAACAGTTTGAGACTCCCTGGTAAAAATTCCCTGATTCCCATTTACTTTTCAATCCACTATGAGCTAATTTGTTTCTATCCCACTAAGCCCTGATTCTGTCCTGGAAAAGTCATCGTTTATCTAATTATAGTCAAGTCCAAAGGACATTCTTCAGTCTTTGCTTCATTGAGCTCTTACTTGCGTATGACACAACTTACCACTTAAGAGAATTGTTGAATAATGCATTGATAAGTTTTAAAATTCTAAAAGGGTTATTACAGTGGAATATCTTGGTCCCACCCCAAGATTAGAAAAAAGAAATACAAATACAAATTTTTACCACCTTCCCTTTTGCATACAAAATTTAGCATATAGTTTTCCTGAAAATCATTCCATGTCAATAACTAAAGAGATCCCTTACTCTTAGATCCTTACTTTTAGATTTTTAAATTTGTTCTAATTAGTTACATATGACAGTAGAATGCATTTTGATACATCATACATAAATAGAGTATAACTTATAATTCTCTTTTTTAAAATTTCTTTTATAAATTTATTTTTATTTATTAATTTTTGTATGCAGTGCTGAAGATCGAACCCAGTGCCTCACTTGCACTAGGCAAGTGCTCTACCGCTGAGCCACAACCCCAGCCCTCATTCTCTTTTTTTGAGATTATAATTCACATTCCTTGAAATTCGCTTTTTTATTGTGTACAATTCAGTATTTTTTAGCATGTTCACAGAGATGGGCAAACATTGCCACTGCTGAATTGTAGAACATTTTCATCATCCCCAAAAGAAATACATTACCAATCACCCTCCTCCTTCTTTCCCTCAGTCCTGGGCAACCACTAAACTATTTTGCTTCTCCATGGAATTCCCTTTTCTGAACATTCCATATAAATGGAATCATGTAATAGATGGCCTTTTGTATTTGGATTATTTCACTTACATTGTTTTTAAAGGTTCACCCGTGTTGCATTATGTATCAGTACTCCATTACTTTCTTGGAGAATGATTTTCCATTTTTTATCCATTTATCAGTTAATGGACATTTGTATTGTTTCTAAATTTTTGACTTTTATGAATAATGATGATAAAGAAGATCTGTGTCAAGTTTTGGCTAAGATGTACATTTTTAGTTCTGGGTATATACTGAGGAGTAGAATTGTTGGGTCATAGGATAATTTTGTTTAACTTTTTAAGGAACTTTCAAGCCATTTTCCCCAGCAGATGCATCATTTTGCAATCTCACCAGAATCTTTAAGAGCTTCAGTTTCTCAACATCCTCACCAACACTTGTTGTTTTCCTCTTTTTATTTATGATAGCTATCCTAGTGGGTGTGAAGTAGTATGTCATTGTGGTTTTGATTGCATTTCTCTAATGACTAAGGATGTTGAACAGGAGGAAGCCTAAGTATTGAAACTACAGGTCGTGCCCTTGCCTGCAGAGGCTGATGACAGCCTCTCCCAAAGTCCTGCTCTCTGGGGCAGACAGTCATCAGTCTGCAGGACTCCACCCGTCTCTTCCCTGAATTCTCAGTGGTCCCTCCTGCTCCTGCTACCACCTATCTGACACGGTGGTCTTTAGAGGTATCAGGCATAATATCCCTTCCCAAGAAGGGAGACCACTTTAAGGAATGAATCTGCAAAAGATTCAGTGGGGGATATTCCAGGCACCAGCAAGATACGTTGGAGAGGAGAGTTTGGGACCAGGAATTTCCCTTGTGGGTCTTTAGAACCCACTATAGAGGCAAGCACTGAACTGTACTGGTGCCCTTGGCAAGCCTCAAACCTCTCAGCCTGGTTCTCATTTTCTACATAATGGGGTTGGTGATCTGTTCCCTTATCATACAAGAAGAAAACTCCTCATGAATATGGGGAATTGGTCTGAATTTTAACAGGATTCCAGGCCGATTTGAACATGGATCCTGCTGTTAACCATGCAAATGGTGACAGCTGGGCTTAAGCAGGACTCTGAGCAGACTGGAGTGAGGAGCCCATGGCTGGAGGCAAGGCAAGCCAGGGCTACCAGTTTCCCCATCCTCAAAATGGGAAGATCCTTTAAGATTGTGTCAGGCTCCAAGTAACAGAAACTCACCAACCATGGCTTAAACACTTGAAGATTTATTTTTATTTCATCATAAGAAGTCTGAATGACTTTGCTGACCTGGGTCTAGCTGTTCAGTAATGCTTATCAGGGATTAGACTCTATTTTCCACTTTGCTATCATTCTCTTGATACTGTGCCTCTCTTAACTCACGGTTGAAAAATGATGTGGCACTCCAACCATCGTGTGGGAGAGGGACATGGTAGCTACATCTGTCCCCTATCATCATGAGAACAAATGCCTTCTTGGTATCCCCAGCAGATCTCAGACAGAAGTGTGTCACATGGCCACTTTCAGCTGTGGGAAGGCTCAGAAATCATTTAGGTAGGAACATTGCTGCCCCCAATCAGAGCTTATTAGAAAAGAAGAGGTCAAGAATAGACATTGAATAGCTAGCTCACAGGCAAATGGAGACAAGCAAGAAGGTAGGTGAGAGGCACCCAAGTGCTCAAGACCAAAATTAGGCCTCTTCAAGGGGGCCCTACAGGCTAACAGCCTGGGGTGTCAGTGGGCCTGGATTCCCCAACAATTCTCTCCAGACTTGTCCATTCTGTGTTGAGGCTTGCCAAAGGCACCAACTGATGAGATTGCAGTTCAGTCCTTGTCTAAAGGCCCACAAAGGGAGTTCCTGGTCCCAAACTCTCCTCTTTAACCTGTCCTGTTGGTGCCTGAAATACCTTCATTGACAACAGGCAGGGAGGCAAGGCTTTCCTCTACCTAGATCCCAGGGTCTCTTGGATAACAAGCAATACGGCCAGGCATGGGTACGAGACTGGCCAACAGCATTCAGCCTGCTCCTTGATCTCCATCCCTCCACTGCAAAACTCAACATGCTTACACACATAGTCACACCATGACACATGTACTCATATATCCACATGTCCTCATTCATAGAAGTGTGAACATGCTCATACCCCCATGAGGATACCCTCAAAAATACAGGGACAGCACTCTGCTCACACATTCACACCCACAAACACACATGGCTCTTACATATACATTTCCATTCTCACACAAAGGGATTTGCACAAACACACAAGTTTGCATAAATACACACAAAAGCACACCTTCAAACTCAGGGACCATACACAGAAAAACACAAGTATCTGGGACAAACACTGGGTACAGACACTGGGAAGCTGCACAAACACTCAAAGACAATTCATACACAGGACACGCAGACCCACACACGTTCCTCCTTCTTCCAGTTCTCCCTGATCTACCTTTGCCTCAGCACAGAATGGCCATGACAACCTGTCTTTTCCCCATGTGTCCTGGGAAAATAAGAGGGAATGATTTCTGCCTGAAAGTGCCTTCCACACAGGGCACTATGGGGTGCACAGTGCTTCTTCCAGGGAGGCAAAGGCCTGCTGTGAGGGCTGGAGCTTATAAAATCTCAGATCTGGGAAGCCTGGAGTAGGCTCTTGGCCTGTTTGGTGGGAAGGTGATGGAATAGGGGTTCTGGAGACTGCTGCCTGGAGCTCAGCACCAAAGCAGTGTGGCTTGATGAGGACCCCAGTGGGCAGCATTTGCATGCAGCCATCACTATAGGAACAGGATGATGAGGAATGTGGTTTTGGTAGAGTGAACAGCAGGAAGCCACATTCAGGAACTAGGGGTTCCTGACTTCCAGAGGCCTGACTGGGTGGGGTGACTTCATGAACAGATGGCTCCAGACATAGCCTGTAGCTTCCCCCTGCTTCCACTGCTCTGCACAGCCAGGCCACCAGGGTCTAGGCAGGGAGAGATGGAGCACATTTTGTCTCAGTGCCTTAAGTTCCATCCTGGGTGCCCATATTCGTCCTGAGGCTAGGTACTTTATAAAGAAAATAGACTTATTTAGCTCACAGTTTTGGAAGCTAGAAGTCCAAGATTGGGTGGCCCCATCAGTTTAGCCTCTGTCAAGAGCCCCCTAGCTACATCACATGGTAGTGGGTGGTATCATGGCAGGAGTACATAGAGAAGAGATCACATGGTGAGACAGGGCCAGACAGATTCAAGGACCAGGCCCACTCTTTCATAACAACCTACTCTCAAGAGAACTAACTCACTTCTTAAGACCTCCAAAACTCTTTTCATTATAAAGTACTCAGAAAGGATTAATATAAGTGTCATAAATCCCTTCTGAGGGCAACATCCCCCAATGACTTAATTGCTTTGTATAGCCTCCCTTTTTAACAGGCCCATACTACCTCCCAATCTTGCTACCCTGAGGACCAAGCCTTCAACATATGACCATTTGGGGGATAAGCCACATCCAAAACCATGGCAGTGCTGCCGTCCTCAGTAGTTGACTCTGAGGCCAGTGTTCCCCATCCCAGAACATTGCCCACTTTCCCTGGGTGTGGAGGATGGAGAATTATATCTGATATCTATCCTCAGAAAGAACTCAAACAACTGACAATAAATGTCATCAGAAATGTCAACCCATAGCCAAATTCCTGTCCTCTTGGCTTTCTTCCTCCTCCTGGTCTCTCTGGCATGGTGGTACCTTCAGATTCAGACCAGTGTCCTCTCCTCCCTCCCTCTGTTTGTTCTCTCTCCAGCAGACCACTTTTAATCCTACTCCAGATCCAACCTCCAATGCTCCCCAGACTTCTCTCTGTGGATACTCTCTAGAGCTCCCTCTGCACAAGTCTTTTAAATAACAACTTGAATCATTTCCTTGCCATCGTTTGCCCATTTCATGAAGTAAAACCTATTACAGAGGCCTACAAAAGTCTGTTCATGAAGAATTAAAAGAGGACACCTTCATGGCATCAATCAGTAGAGGGACGAGGTTCCCTGAGTCCAGGGTGTGGTGGCAATTCTAGCTTGTCTGGCTTCCTGTGAGATCATCCCTTTCATCTGTCTGTGATCTGCTCCCTATCCAGTTTCCTCTCAGATTTACAGGAAATGACTGAGGAGCATGGCAGGTCCAAAGGCAGCTGGGGTGTGGACCAGGACAGGGTAGCGAGGAATCCTGCTCTGAACATCCCAGGAAGAGGGAACTGCCCAAGGACTGGGCAGGCAAAATCAAGCAGTGACCATTCAGAAGCAATTGAGAATCCCCATCTTCTCTCATCAGCCACCTGGATGTGAAGTTGCTAGATAAAATATAAGACAAGATGCCCAGTTAAATTTGAATTGAAGATAATAAATAAATTTTGAGTTATGTATGTCTCAGGTATTGCATATGTCCTATATTTTCATTTTCTTGATGTAGTGACACTACCTAGATGACCACATCCTCACAGGTTTCTTCCTCACAAGGCAGTCAGAGGGATGCTATAAAAACCCAAAGATGGGGCTGGGATTGTGGCTCAGTGGTGGAGCACTACCTCACATGTGTGAGACACTGGGTTCGATCCTCAGCACCACATAAAAATAAATAAAATAAAGATATTGTGTCTATCTACAACTAAAAATAAAAAATAAAAAAAACCCCAAAGACACTTCATTCATATCCCTCCTCTACTTAAAACCCTCCAGCAACTCAGGCCTTGTGTTATCCGGGTCTGCCAAGTTCTTTGACCTCATCTTCTATGCCAGCAGTATGCTGACAAAGTGACTCTCTGAAAAAAATTAAAGTAAAAATATATTTTAAAAATAAAGCTCTGAGCTGGGCGCAGTGGTGCAAGCCTGTAATCCCAGCACTTAGGGAAGCTGAGACAGGAGTATCACGAGTTCAAAGCCAGCCTCAGCAACAGCGAGGCACTAAGCAACTCAAGAGGCACTAAGCAACTGAGACCCTATCTCCACATAAAACACAAAATAGGGCTTGGGATGTGGCTCAGTGGTCGAGTGCCCCTGAGTTCAATCTCCAGTACCAAAAAATAAAAAATAAAAAAAAATAAAGCTCTGAGTTTAGCATTGGCCAATTTCCATGGTGTAAATAAATATTCCTTCTTTGGCTGACTTCTAGCTGCCAACATGACATCACTGAATGCATAGATGGGAAGAGGTTTGTTTACAAATGTCTCCTCTAAGACAGGAAGTTCCAAAGTTCCCAGCCTCCCAGCCCATTCTCTCAGTAAGAGCCAGCCACACACATGGATTCCAGACCAGCTCTACTCTCACCTTGCTTGTGCAGTCTTGTTAGGTCCTGTTGGATCTCCTGTGCAAGAGTTAGTAACTTCCACTTCTTGTACTAGAATGGGGACTAAGTGGCTAAATAGATAAGAAAGTACTTGGCAATCTCTGCAGTCCCTAAAACAAGGAACCTCCCCTACATACACACACACTCCACTATTTCTTGGTGGGGGAGTGTAACTATTAGAACCAAGTCTCCTATAACTGTCAGAGGTAATAATGATCAGCCACATATGATGTAAGACATAAGTCATGGTTCTGTTGATTTTGCAACTGCATAAAAAATCAAAAATTTTCATCAAGTACAAAAGAAAACCAGGGTCACTTTGATTCTTCACTTAGATTCTCCTTGACTACTGCATGGATATGGAAACATTTTATTGATTTTGCCACATCTGGAACATGTTTTTTTTTTAAAGAAAAAAAACCATCCTTCTGTCTTCCTATATTCCAACCTGAGTGACTTCAGTCCATTTAACAACTATGTTATTCTGTATTCTCCTTGTTCTCAGCAGTGACTTCTCCCAGACAGCCTTTTCCACTCTTTCCTGGCCTCTTATCTCTCTTCCTTCCACTACCTATATCTCTCTTTCTTCCACTACCTATATCTCTCTTTGGCTGTAATTCCTGAAAGAAACTGGAAGGAGTGGTATCACAGAGGAAGGAAAATCATCCATCCAGGACCCTAGTGAGCAGCCAGTAGTGCCACCTCCCACAAGCTACATGACCCAGGCTACACCAATGCCATAGCATGACCCAAAAGTAAGAAATTAGCCAGGCATGGTGGCATGTGCCTATAATCCCAGTGGCTCTGGAGGATGAGGCAGGAGGATTGTGAGTTCAAAGCCAGCCTCAGCAACTTAGCGAGGCCCTAAGCAACTCAGAAAGACCTGTCTCTAAATAAAATATTTTAAAAAGGCTGGGGATGTGGCTCCATGGTTAAGTGCCCCCGAGTTCCTTTCCTGGTACAAAAAAAAAGTGAGAAATTAAAAGTAATCAAAAATGACTCTTCTTTGATTTACACAGTGACTTTTAAAAATTCACCAAACATGATGAAATAAGGAGATCTCTGGAAATGTGAAGATTTATTATCTATCTTTTAAGAATGGGAAGTTCAGACAACTGTGGACCCAAAAGCCTACAACTGGGAGTAATGGCCTAATGGTAAATGGAGTTATGGCCAACCAACAGGCATTTATGAAGATTGGTTGGGCATATGTTTCAGTAGGGCATCTGATCAGATTGGCTGTGTTGTGTGTGTGTGTGTGTGTGTGTGTGTGTGTGTGTGTTGCTAAGAATTAAACCCAAGTCCTTGTGCATGCTAAACAAGTGCTCCATCACCACTGAGCTATTAGGCTAACCATCAATATTTTAAATATCACCCAACCTCAACAATTACTGGAGTCTAAAACATACCCTTTTATTCCTCTGATTATTTTTACACCTGAACTGTTATGTTTTCTTAAAGCAGAGAAATACTTTTGTTGGTCATAGCTTTCAATGAAGGCAGAAAATGAAAGCTAGATGTGGAGATCAGCTTCTTAAAATCAAAAGCAAGCTGGGAATGTGGTAGTGGTAGAACACTTTGCCTAGCATGCAATATAAAAAAAATCAACTGGTTGATTTTATACTGGTTCTTCATGGAAGTGAAGAATCAGTTAACTCAACATTTCATTCTAACCACTCTTGCCATCCCATCCTATGACCCTAGAATGACAAATACTCAAGTTCCCAGACTCCCTTGTAGCCAGAGGTCACCATGAGGCTAATGGGTTGTGTGTGGAAGTCTTCATTAAACCAATGGTGCATGAAGGAGTCTTGCTTAGAATCTCCTGGCTACCCCCTCCTTCTGCCTGGAACATGGACATTATACCTGGAGCAGAATTAGACATTGTAGTCATGAAACAAAAGCTACATGTGAAGGAGATGGAGGAGGAAAATGGAAGGTCAAGTTCTGGTCTATCTTGATGTTTGAGACAAATGACCCTCATATATTTAAGCCCTAGTTGGGTTTCCTGTTACATGCTGTTGAACTTGAGACTAACTGCTACGTCATGTGTCCAACATGTGAGTTTTTGGCATGCTTCACAAATTTGCCTGGCCTTGGCCAACATGGAGTTTGTATCCACTGGATTAAAGATGAATGTTTTTTAAGGACCTACAATGTTTTTAAGAATTGGGCCAGTGATTTCATTTGCGTGTCTACACCACAAGCTGGACTCCAATTGCATCATCACCTTTGCTGTAGAACCCTTTGCTTTCACTTACTGAGTTCTGCTAGAGAGGGTCTTATGATTCCTATTTTCCTGGAAACTAAGACTCAGAGGTTAAGCAGTCAGTCCAAAGTTACACAGCTGTTGAGGGTCAGAGTGTAGATTGGAACCCAGGGCTGTCTGGAACGCCCTCTGCTGGTTACTCCTAGAAGAAGTTGCTCTAGGAGCTTCCTAGAACTTGAGAGATTAAGAAGTCATGCTCAGCCCCTGAGTGAGTCCCTTCAAATGACTTAATGGAACAGTGAGATAGCCCAGGAAATTCCCTCCTCTTACTAATAAAAAATTTGAGGTCCACAATAAGGCAGACTAGTCCAGTGTCACACTCCATTTCAGGAATAGGCTGAGGGCCCTGCACCCCATTGTGTCCCAGACCCATACCTGGTTATGCTGCTGTTCTGCCAAAGCCTGGGGGCTCTGAGTGTTCTCTCCCCACTTCTGATTCTAGGCCCTTCCTCTAGCTGAAACCTGCAAGCCCAGAACTGCTTTACAAGGTCTTAGAGCCCTCCAGGGTGTCCTCAAAGACCTCCACTCACGCATTCACTCATGAACAAGCCTTTAGTGGGTGGTTCCAATGCAGCCCACACTGGACACCAGAGTTGAGTCTGGTCAGGAAGAATGAGTCAGAGCACTAGTGTGGTAAGGCTGTGACTGAGGGATGGGGGTGGGGGGAGCCAAGAGAAGGCCCTGAACCAACTTGGGGGGCTCTGGAAAAAGGCATCCTGGACAAGGGAGCATTAATCTGTCTCTTGAATTTCATTAGGAAGCTTTCAAGCAGAAAGGACATTCCAGGCACCAAGGAATAGCATCTGCAAAGACAAGCTGTGCAGAATGCTACTGAATCATACGTTTCAACCATGGTTGACTGTAGGATATGTAAATTTCTCCTCAACAAAAAATAAACTCAGGCTGGGGTTATAGCTCAGTGGTAGAGCACTTGCCTAGCACTTGTGAGGCACTGGGTTTGATCCTTAGCACCACATAAAAATAAATAAAATAAAAGTATTGTGTTCATCTATAACTAAAATTATTTTTAAATAAAAATAAAAATAATTTAAAAGGCTTACCATTGCTAAGAAGATGGTGCACAGGTATCTGGTGCTGTGAGACTGAGGTGCAGGCAAGATAAGGTAGACACAGGAAGCAGGGCCTGAGGAATCCATTAAGGAAAGGCTACAAAGGGTGCTGACTTGATTATATTTTTGAAAGTCAACCATAAGCCTGGCCTGAACCCCAAGCTGTAGAGATTCCTAGAAGAAGTTGCTATAGGGACTCTCTCCTTTGAATTTGAGGGAGGGAGATTTCACACAAAGGTGGATTTTGAAGGTTGAATAGGAATTCTCTAGGTAGATAATGTATGGCCCCTCCACTAAAGGGTGACATGCAGATCCAGGAAGAAAGAGCTAAAGCTTTGCCAGAGGAATGACTTGGGGACTTAGAGTTACAGGGGCCCCAGTTCAATTTCCAACTCTGCTTCCAGCTCACTGTGATCCTGAGAAGTCACTTCTCTCTAAGCCTCAACTTCCCCATCTGTGCAAGGGAGCTAGGAGCACTGGCCTTGTAGAGCCCTACAATAATGGGAGCTCAGAGCTTCAATGGATATACAAAGAGTGTGAGCCGTTATTTATCTAGGCCAGTCACTCTTTCTGCCTCTTACCTTAGACAGGAGGCAAGGCTAAAAGGAGTTCCCTGTCCCTTATAACCAGGGTGGGATCCTGGCAGGAGGATCTGCAGAGCCCACTGGTACCAAAGTCTGTAAGCAGGATGCCCGGTGGCATGTGGGGAGGAGGCAGTGGGGAGGAGGCACTAGAGAAGTTCAATTTCCTGGACTGACAAGGAAGCCAGACCCCAGCTGGGGATGCGACCCGAGACAATCTATAGATGTGACTCCTGCTACTGTTGCTGTTATTTGGTAAAGAGCTGTGGGTGAGGGTGGGGAAGTAGAGAGGAAAGATGAAAACTGTTACAGAGGGGGCTATCCAATTCCAAGGTCTCTTAAAACCAGTAACCTGCTGGGTGGTGGTGCACATTTGTAATCCTAGCTACTTGAAAGGCTGAAGCAGGAGGCTGGCAAGTTTGAGGCCAGCCTGAGCAACTAAGCATGTCCTGTCTCAAAATAAAATAAAAAGGCTGGGCTCACAATATCTCCATCTGAGTGGAATAGTGGCCCTGGGTTCAATCCCCCCTGACCCCCGTACACAAATTTTTAAAACCAGTAACCTGATCTTGGGTTTGGGTAGCAGGAACCTGAGTCCAGAACAGAGAAAGTAACAGGCAGCAGAGTTGTCTTAACGTACAGGGAGGAGCTCCATGCTGATTGGGCATGACCTTCGAAGATCCCAAGGGAGGTTCTGATTAACAGGATGTAGTAAATAGAGGGGTCCTCTAAAGGAGGTCCAGTTGCCTGAGTAAGGAGTGATCTCCCTGTCTTGATAGAAAAGGAAACAGAGTTGGACACTCATCTATTATGCACCTCTGGGTAGGAAAAAGGGAGCAGGTTGTGGGGCCATGGGAGTGGGGAAAAAGTTTAAGGAAGATTTCACAAAGGTGAGTTTTGAAGGTTGAATAGGAGTTGTCTGGGTAGATAAGTCAGGGGATAAAATGCTAGGTAGAGAGAGCAGCATGAAAAAACCATAAACATTCCAAGAACTATGTTTAGGAATAAGAATAGCTAAAAATATATCCAACTTCAGTATGTTCTAGGTACTAGACATATTTAATCCTCACAACGCCTCTCTGGTTGTGATGAGGAAATTGAGACTCTGCAGGATACCACTGCAGGCAGGCAGATTTCAGACTGGAGGGGTGAGTGGCTAGGCTGCAGAAGTCAACAGGGGGTGGATCACAGGTATGCAGGCCCTAGGCCCCAGAGCTGAGTCCTGAGACCTCATTCTTCCAAGGTGCAGGGCCCAGGCTGGCTGAGGCCAATAGCAAGAAGGCCCCAGACACATGGCCTTGGCAGGCAAACATCTTCCTAGACAAGCAGTACCACTGTGAGGGGACCCTCATCTCTCAACAGTGGGTGCTCACAAGTGCCATCTGCTTTGGTAGATGGGTACAAGGGCTGGGCAGGGTGATGGACAGGTGATCCCAGATTGAGGACCTCAGCATCTCTACCTCCCTTTTACCCCCTTTTTTCCACAGCTGGCCTCCATCTCACTTCAACATGACCCTGGGTCCATGTTGATTGTGGCTGGACACATGTGAGATCAAGTCTGGCATACAGGAGCTGCTTCTGTTTCCAGAAGTGCCCAAGGGCTCTAGGTTTGGTGGTTTGGCCCTGGCACGATTACCAAAACTTCTATTTCTCAGCAGTTCTGTGCAGCCTATCCTCCTGGCCACCCGGCCTTGATCTTTCCTTGTGTGGGGACACTGCTATGCCCAAGGGTTTGGATCTGATATTGGTAAGGATGAGAGCAGATGCCTGGGATGCTTGAGAGTGGTGGGAAATGCTGGGTTGGAGGAGGTAGACAGGATAGAGCTGGGGAGTTTTCAGACCCAGAGTCTCTGAGTCCCAGAGAATGGACCTGCCATGAACAGCTGCCTGTCAGTACCACAGATATGGAGATGCAGGGGGAGAGGATGGGAGGGTCACCCTGCTCTGCCTAAATCTGCTTCCAGCCCCAGCTCTGCATGGACGGTTGACACTGGACACTACTTTGCCAGCCTCAGTGTGTCCTACATCCCAATGGGCTTCAAGCCTACCTGATGGCACTGTGTGAGAGTTCAGCAGAGGAGGGGTTTGTACTAAGAGTGAGCTGGGAATAGAGAGTGTCAAGGAGGACAGAGGGAAGCCCAGAAAGGTGTCTGGGGGCAAGAAGCCAGCACAGAGCGGGAAGTGGGTGTGGGTAGGGAAGTTTGGCATATATTAATAACCAGCCAAGCTGTACTGGCGCACAATCCTCAAGTCTGCCTGGGCTAAAGGTCTGCCCCCACCTCCTACAGATTTCTATGTCCCACCCCACGAGTATCCCACTGAAACCACTGCCACTGATGCCTGCCAAAAGGTCTTTCTTCTCCAACCTGGCTGTGCTGAATTCAAGGATGCCCTGCCTGAGGGCTCCCAGTGCATGAAGCCCCCTGAAGACCTACCTGGTAAGGATTCCAGCAATCTCTGAGACCCCTTGCTCAAAGTCCCTTCTAATATCACTAGCCTCAGACTAGCCACCTTCCCACCCTACTCTGGTGTTCCCCATTCCCCAACACCCAGGGATCAGACTTATGTACACCCCTGAGAGCCACCCAAATCTTCTGCCTATTGGTGAGACTCCCTTATTATAACCTGCTTAAATGTAGGGCAACCTTTGATGTAACCAGGTTCCAAACTACTGGCTGTCCCCAGTTATTTGATAATGCAAGCATTTTGCCAAATTTTGTGCAATACCAAGCCTTAAAGGCCACAGGGAGGAAAGTTGAGTGAGGCTGTTAGAATCTGTGGAAGAAAGCATTGTAACTGCCAAGCATTTGGTGTGAGGGGAGGAAGAGGTCATGAGCAAGTCCCTGGGGAGGTAGACAGGTCTTCCCCTGTGCAACATGTGTGGCACTCGGGTCCCAAATTATCTGCCCCTCACAACCCCTTATATCAGATGTGTGACCCTTGATTGCCCATAGCCCCCCTCCTCTGATCAGGTATCCATGCTCACCTAGCAGGGGGAGGGCTTCATTTGTTCAGGGCTGGGCCGTAACCATATCATCTCTCTCCTACACAGGTGGCTTTTGGGACTCCCCTGGTCTGCTTACTAGCTGGTAGATGGTTACTGCAGGGTGTGATGACCTGGAGTCCTTTGCTGGGAGCCAGGTCTCCCTGACATCTACACACGTGTGCATCCCTTTATTTCCTGGATCCAAGATAAGGTCTCTGATGTTCTCTTTGACAACAGGAGGCACCCTTGGACCTGGCCCAGTTCAGCGCAGAGGAAAAGTGACAGTCTTGTGAAGCCCGGGGTGTGAATCATGAATTGGCTACTAAAGTGCTGCTGTGATTGTCACCTTCCCTGTTTGAATCTTTGCTCTCCAAAAACAGAGATGTACTCAATTATGCATTCATTCAACAAGTAGTTACCAGGGGTTTACTGTGTACTAGACAAGGAGGATGCAAGACTGATGTGGTCTCTGGACTCCAGGCTGGCATTCTAGTGGCAGAGGAAAGCATCAGCCCTAATTATAACAATAAATAAATGTGGAAATGCAAACTCTGGTGAGTGCCAAGAGCAGCTAGATCTATGTGTTAACAGCAGCTGTGACCTACTGGGGAGGGGTGTTGGTGGCCAGGGAATGACTGTGATTTGAAGAGTCCTGACAGATCCGTTGAGTTCTGGCCAGCAATTCCCCTGAGCGCTGGCTGACTGCGGTGCCAAGTGCTGTCCCTGCCAAGTGCTGTCCCTCGGTGGGTCTCAGTTTTCCCAGCTTCACACCAAGGAGCTAGCTGTAAGGATATAAGGATTCTTGAGGCCCCTTCCAAGTTTGTTTAATAAACTTATTCCGGGGCGAAGGTCCCAAAAGCCATAAAGCACATCCTCTTTATCTGAGACCGGGACCTGCTTGGTTCTGAGAACCCACCTTCCAGCTTTAACACCGACGGCCTGTGGTCGCACAGTCGGAACCCGGCAGCATCCTCCCTTGTCTTGGGTCTTTGCATTCTTCGGGGTAGGGCCACAGCGACACCTAGGAGCCAATGAGCTTTTTTTTTTTCACACTTGGCTTCCGGCAGGCCTGAATTTGGCTAAGCTCCTGCTCGTCTAGTCCCGCCCTTCTCAAGTCCCACCCCACAAAGAATACCCTCTGCGCCTGCGCACCGCCGCACACCCACACATTCCTTCGCGAAATTGCCGCTTCCAACAATCGTGTCCCTTGCGCCACGCCGTCTGTTTCCGAAGCAACCCCGGGGCCCCTTAGCAACAGCGCGTGCGGCTGGGGTGGGTCTCCGGAGTCCCCAGCCTTGCGATGGCGGCAGCGAGTCCCAGTGTCTTCCTACTCATGGTCAACGGGCAGGTGGAGAGCGCCCAGGTGAGCAGCCATGGACCCCTGCCGGGCCTTCCCCCAGTGTCCCTCAGGGCCCTTTCCGCAAGCCCTCGGGCTGCTGAGTGGACCCTGAAGAACCGTGTCATTCCGTGGACCCTCTCCGTTAGACAGGGGAGGAGAACCAGAACTTGAAGCTTGGCGCCAAGTTGCTGGGGATCCTTAGCTACGACGTGCAGGAGTGAAAACAGACCTCCAGAGGTTGAGCTGGTACATAGGCTACACTTGGCCAAGCCTGTGGCTTGGATCGAGTCCACTCAGTTGAGTCACACTGGCAGGAGTCTCCGGGGAATAATGGCAGAAGCGGTGGCCCGACCAGGACACAGGGCCTCTTCCCAAAGTGAATGTGTTTGGGACGTCAGCACCGTGTAACGTGCGCAGTGAGTACCCAGCTCTTGGAACGCCCCATCCTGGAACCTGGGTTAGAATCTGGATGCTTTGATGAGTCATATTCAACCTTGATGGCCTGGAATGATCCAGGGTGCATGTGCATATCAGATCAAGGGGACGCTACTCTTCACCTCCTACACTTTATAAGAACTATTTATTATAAATAAATAAAGGCCAGCATTCACCGAGTACCAGGCTCAGCGCTCAGCACTGTTCTTCAATCTTCATAACAATTACTGTGAGGTAGGTGTTAATCCCCACTTTACAGCTGGAAAAACTTGCCAGAAGGAAGTAGTGAAGCTGAGGTTTGAATCCAAGCCTCTCTGACAGTCAGCTTTACTGCATTGTCCTTCCAGGCTGTTTGTTAGAGGTGATGGTTTAGATATAGCTTTACCAGGCCTAATGTTCAGTAGGTTTTTCTGCCTTCCTTCAGGATATTGCTCATATGCTTACCCTGTCCACTCCCACTTTGGCCCAGTGCCCAAGACAGTCTTACCTCCTTTTCCTGTTCTGTCCCATTAAAGGCTGGGTGCTTTCAGAGCCTCCCACCCTCCATTGTTCCTCCCCCTCTTCTTTGAACCTCTCCCTGTACTCAAGCCCTCAGCTCCAGCTATGTATATATGTTCTGTGTCATGATGGCTCTCTGGCTTCTCAGATCTTTTGCGTCAGCCCCATTCCCTTAGATCTTGTCTGTGCCCACCCCTGTATCAGGCACTGGGGACACAGAAAGGCATGTTGGCTCTTCACAGTTCAGTAGAGCTGACAGACAGTGACATAAGTATCCAGTGCCTTAATGAATACTTAAAGGGGCAGATGGAAGCAAGAAGTGACCCTTAAATCAGACTGGGAGTCAAGGCAGGCTCCCTGTTTTGAAGAATGAGCAGGAGTTTGCCAGATGATGGAATGGGAAGGGCATATCAGACAGAAGACAAAAATAGCAGAGGTTTAGGGGCGGTAGCAGCCCAGAACTCTCTCTCAGACTCTCCCATCTCAGTCTCCAGCCTCTGCTGAACTCCATGTCTACATCCCAGCTGTATCTTAGACCCCACCCCAGATGCCTCATGTTCAGAATTCCTATCATCTTCACCAGCCTACCCAATGTTCAGGACTCAGCTTGAATCCAGTAAACAGAATCACTGTGTGGTTTTTCTGCAGTTTCCAGAGTATGACGACCTCTACTGCAAGTACTGCTTTGTGTACGGCCAGGACTGGGCCCCCACAGCGGTAAGCTGGACTCTTGGACCTCCTTTACTCACAGCCTCATGACTGTTAGGGTTTCTGAAGGTGTCTATCACACCCTTCCACTCCCTTCCAGAATCAATTGAGAGGTAGACACAAGGTCAGAGGGAATCCAAACATGTGTTTGTTCCTGATAAAGCTGGAGAGGAGAGCACAGCTACCACAGTGCATCCCTGAAGTCTGCACTTACCCACATACCTTATCCTGTGAGTTTGCCCATGGCAGCAAAGAGGAAAACTGGACAGTGCAGGCAGGTCAGCCCTAGAGAACTGTCTTAGTGGTGATCAAAGCCAGGCAAAAGTCCGGGTCTTCCTGGAGTACACATTCTTGGGGTGGGGAGTATAGATAATAAGTAGTACATATTCTGGTGTGTTAGCTAATGAAAAGTGCTAGGCTAGAGGGGAAATAAAGTCAGGACACAGGAGGTATGAAGGATAAGAGGGAGGCTGGAACAAGGTAGCCAGGAAAGGTCTCACTGAGTAAAGGCCTTTTTTTTGAGTAAAGATCTAATGGATCTGGCTTTGGTCACCACTATATCCCCAGCACCCAGAGGACTCAATAATAGCTATTCAGTGAATAGCTGCTGGCAAATAACTATTTGCATGTCAGTTGTCCAGAAGAGGAAAGTGAGACTTAGAAAGGTTACATAAGTTGGGCCTCCACTTCTTAAACTGCTGTGAGGATTAAACAATGTTTTACAAACAGTAAAGGAAGTAAGGAAACAAGCTCTGTGGAAATCTGTGGAAAGAACTTTCTAGAGGGAAGAAGCAGAGAGTACAAAGGCCCTGAGGCCAGACTGTTTGAGAAACAGCCAGGAAGATAGTATGGCCAGTGAACCAAGTGAGCAAGGAGAAGACAACTGGAGATGAATCAGGGAGGCACAGGGGCAGATCTTGTAGGACTTGGTAGGTCAGGGTAAGGACCAGGACCTTTATCAGAGGGAGATGGGACCCCATCAGAGTTTTGAATAGAGGAATATAATTTATGTTTTTAAAAGCTCCCTCTGGAGCTGGGTATGGTGGCACACACCTGTAATCCCACTGACTTTAGAGGCTGAGGCAGAAAGATTGCAAGTTTGAGGCCAGCCTCAGCAACTTAGTGAGACTCTGTCTCAAAATAAAAAGGGCTGGGGGGCACTGGAGTTGTAGCTCAGTGGTAGAGTGCTTGCCTAGCATGTGAGAGGTACTGGGTTCAATTCTCAGTACCGCATACAAATAAACAAATAAAATAAATCTCCATCAACTAAAATAAACCTTTTTTAAAAAAAAAAAAAGGGCTGGGGGTATAGCTCAATGGTAGAGCACCCCTGGTTCAATCCCTAGTCCCCTTACCCTCAGAAAAGGTCCCTTTGGCTTCTATGCTAAGACTAGACTCTGGGAGCAAGGACTAGAGCAGGAAAACCAATTGACTACTACAGTAACACAGTTGAGAGAATGGCAGCAGCAGTGAGGGTGATGAGAGGTGGTTGAATTTCAAGTATACTTTGCAGACTGACCCAACAAGTTTCCTGTTGAACAGATGTAGAATATGAGATAAATAGGACAGAAGAATAGGACCAAGGCTCAGCCTGAACACCTGGAAGTAGCACAGCCATTGTCATTATGTGAGAAGACTATGGATAGAAGAGATTTGGGAGAACTATCTAAGTCTATCCTGATGTGTATTAAGGCTGAGATGTCTCCTGGTCATCCAAGTGAAGATGCAAGATTGGCAGTAGATACAGTGATGATGATCCAGGGTTCAGAGAGGACATCAAATTGGGAATTGTCACCATATGACCACAGTGAAAGCCATTAAACAAATGAGATCACCAAGTACAGGTAGAAAAGCAACCAAAGATGGAGTTCAGGACACTGTGACACTTCACAGGGACCAGCCAGGTTGACGGATCAGGAGCCACCTGTGAATTACAAAGCCCCATAAGAGCCAGGCACAGTGATGCACCCTATAATCCCAGTGACTCAGGAGGATCACAAGTCTGAGGCCAGCCTCAGCAACTTAGTGAGATCCTGTCTAAAAATAAAAAGGTCTTGGAATGTAGCTCAATGGTAAAGTACCCCAGGGTTTAAACCTCAGTACAAAAAAGAAAGAGCAAGCCAAAAACAAAGCCCCATGAGACTATGGTGCCCCCTAGAAACTAAGGGAAGAAAGAGTGTCAAACACGTTGGTCAGTTGTGGTGACACTTATCTACATTGCCAACTACTCAAGATATTCCTAGAGTCCTAGGCCACAGTCTGTCTCTGGGGGATCCCAACAAATCAGGTCTAGCCACAACCCCCCAAACAAAAAGTAATGATGAAAAGCAGGAAAGAAACTTTTAATCAATATGGCCATGTTGGGGAGACAAGTGAGATGAAGCATCTCAACCCAGGGTTACTGACATGAGCTCCCAGATTATATAAGTAAGGAACCAAAAGTGTCTGGTCAAGCAGTTTTGGTCAAATGGTGGTCTGGTTGATCATTATCTCAGGATTGGGGGTGGGGAGCCTGTGGGGATAAGAAAGTTGCTGTTCACAGGTGAGTAGTTTCCACTCATTGGAAGATGTTTATCAACCAGACCTGTTGTTCCTGGAATCCATGGTGACTCAGAAAAGGAGATAGATGCAAAATGGGGGCAGAGATACATCTGCAGGCACAAATGAGGAGTCCAGTGTTTTTTAGCAAAAGCACCTCTAAGTCCTCATTATAGGAAGGCTGAGGCAGGAGGATCATTTGAGCCTAGGTGTTTGGGTTAATCTGGGCAACATAGCAAGACTCCACCTCAAAAAAAAAGGAGAGGAAGAGGAGGAAGAAGATCAACAAATTCCAGAAGTCATCAGCTCTGTCAAATGCTGTGAATGGGTAAAGTAGAATGAGAACAGAACAATGACTGTTGGAAACAGCAATGTCAAGGCCACTGTTGTTATTCGTAAAGTCCCCTTTGGTACAGTGATGGAGCTAGACTGCAGTAGGTTCACAAAAGAATAGCATAGGACAAATTGGAGCCAATGAGTGTGACAACTCCTTCAAGGAGTTTGCTGTGTGGGAAGCAGAAAATGGGTAGGTGGAGGAAAAAGTAGAGTCAAGAAGACTGGTGGAGAAAATATATGGGAATGATCCAGGAGGACTGGTGATATAGGAGTGAGGATACAAACACTGACACTGACACTTCCTATCATAAGCAAGAGAAGATCAAGTATGTGGTGGAGGGCTGGCCTCTAGGGTTACCACACCCTGATGAGACTCTGCATTCAGTTACCAGGCCTAAGAAGCTCTTTGTTCCCTTTGGAAGTTCAGGTTTTGGTAGAAGATAGATGAAAATGCAGTCCTCCCAACTGCCTGCCCAAGATAAGGGGTGGGAGGTGTGTGATACCTGGATCTCAGGCCAGCTGTCACTGTCATTGTCCCCACAGGGTCTAGAGGAGGGGATCTCACAGATCACATCCAAGAGCCAAGATGTGCGTCGAGTGCTTGTGTGGAACTTCCCCATCGATGTCACCTTTAAGAGCACCAACCCCTATGGCTGTGAGTCTGTGGGCCCCTGCACTGATGGGGGACTGGAGCTGTTATGCAGTGCCCCCAGGACAGCCTCTGCCTCATCTTGTGCACCACTGTCCACATTCACATCCTCACTACCTGTCATCTGGGCACCGGCTTTTGATGTACTTGCCACCTGCCCATTTCCTTCCACTTCTTCCTTACTCCCCCTTCCTTCTGAGTTTATTTGCTGCATGTTGTGCTGTTGATCTTCTGAAAGTTCAGAGGTGGGTCAGGTCAGGCCCCAATCAGATAGCTTTGCCAGTGTGCAGAGCTGCAATGGCCCAGCCTGGAGATCCAACCATGGTGTCTCTCAACTTCCGATCACATGTTGTGCTCTGGCCAGATCCTAACATTTGCTCCTCCTGTGCTAGTCCCTCAAGTTCCCTCTTTTGAACCTTTGTTCATGCTGTTTCCTCTGCCTAGATACTCTTCCCATGTCCAAGTCTGGTCTCCTTCCCAAGGGCTTCCTTGCTCGCAGTATATACTTCCTGCCTTGCCTGGGAGTTATTGACCATTCTGTTTATTCACTCTCCCTGCTGGGGTCAGGTCTGTGAATACTTCTCCTGTGTGGACTTGTCCAAGCTTCCCAATCCTATCTGCTGGACAGATCTCTCTACATTTTTTCTGCCATATTAGGAAACAAATTCAAAACAATGACATTACTTGCCTTCAGCTTTACATCTAGTAGCCAAGTATGGATTTGAATTTAGGCCCATCTAATTTCATAGTCTGGGCCTTCCTCCTGCATGTGGCTTGGACCCAGGGTGCAGAGGGTCCAGAGCAAGGGCTGTCCAGTGGTCCTCTTGGAAGGAATTCTATCCTGCTGTTGTCATTCATGACTGAGAAAGACTTCCTGGGACACTATACAAGTTAGTGGACTAACCCTTCTGCTGAGTACAGCTAGGAGATGTGAGTAAAATATAAAAGGCAAAAATAAAAAAACAACTACTTGAAGGTATCAGAGAGCTAGCAAAGTAGTAGAGATTTTACCAGGCCAAGTTCCAGAAGAAAAATAGAAATCCAGAGATGTGATGCAATTGTGTTATCCTTGGAAGTGCTTGCTGAGTCCTTGGAAGTGCTTGCTGAGGTGATTGAGGGGCAGACCAGCATCTCTGACAAGGCTGGGGGGGTATAGATCAATGGTAGAACACTTGCCAGGCATGTGCAGGGCCCTGGTTCCATCCCCATCACTGCAGTACAGGGGTTGGGGGAGACCTCTGACAGCTTTTGTGGGCTCAGAGCTTCCACACTGATATTCAGGGCCCTCCAAGGGGTCGGGAAAGGACCTCCCAAGCCCAGAGAAGAGGGGGCTGGAGTGTAAGTCAGTGGTACAGCACTTGCCTAGCATGGCTAAGACCTTGAGTTCAACTCTCAACACTGGGGGTGGGGGGAGGAAGAAATTTTTTTAAAAAGTCATGATTTATCTCTTTCATTAAAAAATAAATAAAAATGGGACAAAGTCCAACATCCATTCATGATAAAAACAGCTGAGGAAGAATAGAATAAAACTTGCTTAATTTAATAAAGGCTATTTACAAAAAACCTTAGGGCAGACATTTATTAGTGAAATGTTGAAAGAGGTCAACATTTAACACTGTGCAAATAAAGGGTATAAGAATTAAGAAGAAAGAACAAAACAATCATTCATCAATGACATGATTATGTAGAATTCCAAAAATAATCTACAGAAAAATCATTACAATTATTAAGTTGTCATTTTGCTGGATGTAAGATCAATATGCAAAAATAAGTTGCTTAAGCCGGGCGGGGTGGCATATACCTGTAATCCCAGCACTTTGGGAGGCTGAGACAGGAGGATCATGAATTCAAAGCCAGCCTCAGCAACAGCGAGGCACTAAGCAACTCAGTGAGACCCTGTCTCCACATAAAACACAAAATAGGGCTGGGGATGTGGCTCAGTGGTCGAGTGCCCCTGAGTTCAATCCCCAGTACCAAAAAAAAAAAAAAAAGTTGCTTAGTGCTTGCTCCGGCAGCACATATACTAAAATTGGAACGATACAGAGAAGATTAGCATGGCCCCTGTACAAGTATGACATGCATAGTCATGAAGCATTCCATAGTTTTGAAACTGGAAGCAAAGAAAGAAGAATCCAAGGAGTCTGATGATGGTATGGGCTTTGGTCTTTTTGACTAAATTCTTGTAACATGTTCAATAAAATACTGAACTTTGCTGATTTAAAAAAAAAAAAATCAGTTGCTTAGCTGGGCATGGTGACAGGGTCAGCGAGACCTTGTCTCTAATAAAATAAAAAAAGGCACTGGGGATGTTGCTCAGTGGTTAAGTGCCCCTGGGTTCAATTCCTGGTACCAAAAAAAAAAAAAAAAAGTTGCTTTCTGTGTGCTAGCAATAAATTTTAAAAATGGTATTTAAAAAATACATTATTTACAGGGCTGGAGATGTAACTCGGTGGTAGAATGCTTGGATAGCATGCATTGGGCCCTGGATTTCCTCCCCGGTACCATACCAAAAACAACAAAGATTATGTAATTTATAATAATACCAAAATTAACTTGTTCTACCAGATATCAAACTTCCAACTATGAAGCACAATGATAAGACAGTGTGAACAGTTTGGCACAAGAAGAGATAAGCATATTTCTAGAGAGCCCCAGGACAGACTTAAGTTTATGCATAGTTGATTCACAACTGAGGTGGCATTGCAGAGTGGGAAGGAAAAGAGGGCCTTTTCAATAAGTGGTGGTGGGACAGATGGATACACACAGAAAAGATGAATACTGACCTCAAGTGAATCTAACCATGAAAGACAAAATAAGCTTTGGGAAGATAGCCTGGGAACAGTGGCCATGATACCAGCATAAGGGAAGATGTTCCAGGATTAAAATTAACAGCTTCCATTCATCAAAAGACATTAAAAGTGCAAAGGCAAGTCACAGAATTCCCCCCCCCCCCATCTGTACTATAAGTCAGGAAGAAAGCGGCCAATCTAGTAGAAAACTAGGCAAGAGACTTGAGCAGGGTTAGCTTTTTGTTGTTGTGACCAAAATACCTGACAAGGACAGGTATTTTGAGGACAAAACGTTTATTTTGAGCTCACGTTCATGGGCACCCAACTCAATTGCTCTGGACCCAAAGGGGCCACAGGGAGGATGCACCTTTCCAGAGGATGCCCCAGTGACCTCCCTTCTCCAGCCATGCTCCACCTCCCTACAGTTACCACCCGCTCCATCCATTCAAACTAGGATGCACTGATTAAGTTACAGCTCTCACAATCCTTTCATTTCACCTGTGAATATTCCTCCATTAATACAGGAGCTTTGGGAGACACCATACATCCAAACCATAACAAGCAGGTTCTTTACAAAAGAAGACATTCCAGTGAACAAGAAACAGGGGAAAGTCTCAATCTCATTAAGAAAATCTTCAAAATACTTGAGGTCAGGTCAGCTCACTGGTAGGGTAGTGCACTTGCCTCACCTGTGGGGCCCTGGGTTTGATGCCCAGACCCACCAAAAAAAAAAAGAAGAAGAAGTAAGAAAGAAAAAGAAAATGTAAATGAAAGCCACTGTGACCTACCATTGTTCACTCTCCAGAATAGCTAAAGTTTAAAAGATTGATATGCCAAGGTCAGTGAGGGTGTTGAGTAATAAGAACTCAGCAAACATTGCTGGTGGGGGGCGGAGCATGTTGACATCATCATGTTGGAAAACAGCATAAGGTTGCCTTTCAGATACATAGGCCTGATCTGTGCAATTCCCTTCTTGGGTTTATACCCAATAGAAGTGTGCACAAACATACCAAAAGCCTTGTGTTAGTGCTTGTAACAGCCCCCAAAGAATGAACAGCCCATATGCCCATCAGCACTAGCATGAACAGTTAATGCAATATATTCCAATGGAGGGATATTATATAGCATTGGAAATGAACAAACCCTTGTATATGAAACCATTTTGGTGAACCTCACATAAATAACATGAAATTAAGGTGTATGGATATAAAAATATATATACTGTTTGATTATTTTTATAAAGTTAAAAATGGGTAAAACTAAAGTACTGTGTTTGGCATACATTCTTTGGCAGGGAAAACTTAACGAAAAGTTAAGGGATGGTTTCATAAAATTCAGAATTGTAGTCATCTTTGGTGGAGGAACAACGATAGAGAACAAACACCTCCATAATATTAATCAAGGGCTTTCTATGCACTAGACACTATATTCCAAGAATTTATAGTTGCTGTACTGGGGACTAAAGTCAGGAGCATTCTACCACTGAGCTACCACCCCAGCCCTTTTCATTTTTATAGAGACAGGGTCTCACTAAGTTACCTGCAACTTGCTATCCCCCTGCTCCAGCCTTCTGAGTAGGTGGTACTACAGGCATGTGCCACTACTCCCAGCTTCCAATGATTTAGAGATAAGCCAAGGAACAGAGAGGTTAGATAACTTGCCTGGGGTTGCTCAGTAGTAGCTGCAGGTTGGAAGCCTAGCCAGCTCATACACATAGAGAACAGAGGAACTAATTAGGTGAAGGCACCTAATGGACCTTTTTTTGGTGTTAACAGGATTTGGGGGTGGGGAATATTCCAGGTGTAACTTAATATTTTAAAGGGAGATACTTGGAAGTCCTCTCTCTTAGACACCCCCAAGAGAGTACCCTCCACGAGGAGCCCATTAGGTTATACCTGACCGTGACCACCACCATCAGAGATGAAGTTCCCAGAGTAAGGGAAGCAGGCCCTCTGTTGGCTCTGATGGGAGCTGGAGTCTGCGCTCTGAAGCACTTCTGCAATCACAAAATGTCAGAGCTGGGACACCTCCCCAGCTGTGAGCCAAGATATGGAGAATACCTCCCCAGGTACCAGCAGAGGCATGGGAAGTAGCAAGGTAGGCAGAAGCCCTCAGTGCAGTTAAGGTTCCCATGTCCCTTCCTCAAGCAATCTGCTGTCCCCAAGGCTTTGAGTGTCAGCCTCTGCCTCAGCTGGATACACCCTTGTTGCCTGCCTTGCACCTTTCCTGATTCCCACCTCTAACCCTAGATTTGTCCTTCCTAAGGGCCTCAGATTGTGCTCAGTGTGTATGGACCAGATGTGTTCGGGAATGATGTTGTCCGCGGCTATGGAGCAGTGCACGTGCCTTTCTCACCTGGCCGGTAGGTCCTTGATCTGACTGAGTCCCTGGGCCATAGCCTGTACCTCACGGGTCCTTCACTCTTACTCTGCAGGGCTTGTCCTGAGGCAGCCATCCTTGCCTCTTCCATCTTGTGCTCAGACTGGGAATGCTCTTGTGTCCCCAGCAGCCCAGGCAGCTCAGCATTGACTGTGGTTGGTGTGACTTTTATTGGGGAAGAGATCCAGTGTGAGGCTCACAATGCCAGCCAGACACAGGTGGAGAGGGGAAGGAGTTAGTCCTGAAAAGAAAAGGACTCTGACCTCCATAAGGCTACAGCTACACAGCTTGATCTATGAGCTTGATCCATTCATGGAGGAAGCCTCTGGTGGAGGCTCTGGAAGGGCCTTCACTTTACTGCTACTCAGTACACCTGTGTATGAACACATTTGTTACAGGCACAAAAGGACCATCCCCATGTTTGTGCCAGAGTCTACCTCTAAACTACAGAAGTTCACAAGGTGAGTTCTCTACCTGTAGCTAGATCACCTCCTGATCTAGTGGGTCAATGATGTCATAATCCAGCCCTGGTGATGTGCCTGGAAATTTTGGCAGGCCTTTAAGCTGCCCCACCTACTGGGCACAGATGGGAACAGGTCCTTGGGATTGGGGGGCTGCTCAGTTAATGATAACTTTTCTGGAAGCATAAGGCTGTGCCTTTTGATGTTGTTTATTTTGCTGTTTGTTTTATTTTTTGGTACTGGGAATTGAACCCAGAAGTGCTCTTCCACTGAGCAGCATCCCCAGCCCTTTTTATTTTGAGACAGGGTCTCACCAAATTGCTGAGGTTAGACTGGAACTTGATAACCTCTCTTATAGCTGGCATTACAGGCATGTGCCACCACATTGCAAGCAGTGCATTTTTACTTTGTGCCCTGTTGAAACTTTGTGTCATATGGAGTAGAGGGAAAACTCATGTCAGAAGGGAAAATACTCACTACATAGCATGACATCAGGTAGGATCCAGCAGTAGGAGTCCAACATTCCAAAATAGTAACAATTATCCTAGGTAGCTTTTATCAGTCAGCTACTAAATCCTTTATGTGTGGGAGCCTCAAGGATAAGGGGGCATTTGAGCAGAGACAAGTAGAGCCTGGGAAGATGTGGGAAGAACATTCCAGGCACAAGAAACAGCAAGTACTGGCTGTGCCTTGAGGGGAACATTGGCTTAGCACATTAGGAGCAGCCGAGTTGCTATGGCCAGTAAGTGGCAAGGTGAGGGAGCATTGGGGGAGACATCAGGAAGGCAGGTAGGGGCTTGTGGAGAGAGCAAGAACATCTCAAAATGAAAAGGGCTAGGGGTGTGGCCCAGTGGCTAAGTGCCTCTGAGTTCAATCCCCAGTACCAAATTTTTTTAAAAAAATTAAATAAATGGGAGGGTCTGGTTAGTGAAGGCCATATGGTTGCAGAATCTTCCGGGATAAAGTATCCATGGAGATGCAGGCCATTTGTCCCTCCCTCTGAAGCATCCTCCAGCAGTTCCCTTCTCTGCTGTCCCACTACCTTCCCCCATCCAGCCTCCTTCAGCCTGTGGATTGCTACAACACTCTTGGCCCTTGTATTAGTTTTCTGTGGGCACTAGAACAAATTATCACAAATTTGATGGTTTAAAACAACAGAAATTTGTTTTCTCACAGTTTTAAAGGCTAGAAATCTAAAACCCATTTCACTGGGCTGAAATCAGGGTGCTGGAGGGGCCACTTTCCCTCAAGAGGCTCTGAGGAAACTCCATTCCCTGCCTCTTCCAGCTCCAATGGTTTGCTGCCTGCCTTAGCTTATAGTCACATCTCTCTAACCTCTACATCCATGGTCACATGGCTTCTTCCTCTGTGTGTGTTGACATTTTCCTTGGCATCCTTCAATGAGGACATCTGTGATCACATTAGGGCCTGCCTGGATAATCCAGAATAATCTAAAATAATCCCCAAGATCCTTAATGACACCCACCTCAAGAGCCTTTTTGGAAATACCTGATATTTCTGTTGTAGGCCGTTTTTCAGCCTAATATAGCCCCTCCGACCTAGTCTTCACATAGCAACTAAGATGGTGCTCCTAAAAACCTATGCCTTCCTACTGGAAACTGCCCAGGCACATCCCTTTGCATTTAGGATTAACTCCAGCAGAATGCTGCAGGGCCCTCTGAGTTGGTGGCCTCCCCACTGCTTGCTGTCCATCTGCAGGCTCCTTACCTGCCTCAGTTCCTCAGCCCACTGGGTCCGTCCCTGCCTGGGGCCCATGCCTGAAACATTCTCCCCTGAACAGAATCAGATGAGCAAACTGCCCTTGCAGACTCAGGAAAGAACTGGAAATGTGGGGAGGGTGCAGTCTGTCCTCAGGGTGGGACTGCTCCCCGTGCCTCAGCCCTCAGCCACCTGTGAGGTGCATGCTGTTAGAGCTTTCCTCTGTGTTGGAGAAAGAGGCACAGAGAGGTGGAGGCCCATCCCATCTGGTCTCCTGGAATGGTCAGCTGCTGACTGGAACTCTGGCTTCCCTATACCACTGGGTCCCCTTCCTCAGACCTTGGAGTCAGTGAGCAACCCTCCCTTGCTCTGGTTGCCACACAACCTCGTGTCCTGCAACCTTGCAGAACCTGCAGACAGATCTCCAAGCCCCGAGAACAGAGCGGTGCTGGCTCCATGGGATGAGTGGGCTGCAGTGTGGCTCATCATCATTACCAGAGGGCCCGTGGTGAGGACAGAGGCTTGAGGGTGTGTGGAGCTGCAGGGCTTTCGTGCAAGGCACTCACACAGCCAGAGTTGTTCACGGGCGCCCAAGCTGGGAAGAAGCCCATGTCTGCCTGACCTACGCCGCTGGGAATAGTGCACCTTGTTTCCGGCTCCAGTGTGTTGGAGGCATGGCCTTCACACCATCCTGTGGCACTGGAGCTGCCAGAGGTGAGCCGGATGGCTCCTAGCTACCCCCAGTCCTGCCACTGCAGAACTGGCCTGGAAAGTCATCAGGCATTTGTAGAGCAAAGCTCCTGTGAGGGGAAACTTGACTGCTGGGGCCAGGGCCTATGTCTGAGTGTTGCCCTTAGCAGGGAGTACCTGTGGAGTCATTACCTTGGCTATTGCCCAGAGCATCCGAGGGTCAGTTCCTACCTAGGAAGGGTAATGTTTCAGATGGCAGTTGACAGAGTGCCCTCACCTCACAACCCCAAGAGGTAGGTACCAATATTATCCTCGTTTTACACTTGACAAAATTGAGATTCAGTGATGAGAAGTGACTTGTCTTGGATCCCACACTACTCGGACAAAACTGGGGAGCTAGATCTGGCCCCTCTTTCAAGTGAGGCCCTCCTTCCTTAGGAGACTAGAATCATGCTGTCCTCTCCCCCAAAATCAGCTGTCACCTTTCAGAGATTTCCACCTGAGTTCAGGCTATACCCAACCCCAGCCCAAAATTTCCCTCAACTTTCATCCTCAGTGACTCAAACCCAAGGAAGACTGAGCTAGAAAAGCCTGACACCAGGCATGTGGCTGCGGAACACCTGAGACATGGTAGAAGCCCTACTAGGCCTCTAATGGCTATGTGGCTCAGACAAGGGATACCACCACTCTGGTGTCCAGTCAGACAGAGGGAGGTGGGCCTAGGAAGGTTCTGCGCCAGGCCTGGCTTGTGGGGGATTCTTTGGAGGAGGGATGCTGGTTTTTGAAGCCTGGAGAGCCCATTGCCAGGATCTGAGACCAGTGTTCCCAGGCAGGGCCCTGCTTACCCATGTTTTCCTGTATTCCCAGCTGGTTCATGGGACGGCGACCTGAATACACAGACCCCAAGGTGGTGGCTCAGGGTGAAGGCCGGGAAGGTAAAGCTTGATGCCCTCCACCCCACCCCCAGCCCAGGCAGGTTGGAGCCTGGAGAGGGACTAGGTGGGCCTCATACCCAGGAGACTTGGAAAGAGATGGCGGATGAAGGCCAGAGATCTGCCAGGCACTACAACCTGGTACTTGTGGGAGTTAGCCTGAGAATTTTCCCAGAGAATCTCCCAGATTAGGGCCTGGTTTGAGCAGAGGGCTTGTCATGTCTGTTTACCCCACTGCAGCCCCTTGATTCCTCATGAGCACTGCCATCCTCATTTTATACAAGAGAATATTACGGCTGCTCTCAGATACCCAGAGTATCCTGGGTTTGTCTACCCCAGCCCAGCCTGGCTGATGCTGCCTCTCTCTTTTCAGTGACTCGCGTCCGTTCTCAGGGCTTTGTTACCCTCCTCTTCAATGTGGTGACCAAGGACATGAGAAAGCTGGGCTATGACACTGGACCCGTAGACACACAGGGTCTCCAGGGGCCCAGCCTGCCATAGGGCATCCCCTGGTAAAGGCATCTGATTCTTCCACCTGCCCACCCCAAGTTTGGCCAGGTTGGCCCAGCAGCTCTCAGATAACCAAAGGCTTCTTTTTTAAGTTAGCTATGGCCTAAAGTATAGCCTGGTGCTGGGGAGGAGGGGGGTTGGGACAATAAAATTGTTTTGTATAATAAAAATATCACATTTTCAGAAAGCCCAGCTGCCTTCTCTCCCTTTTAGCACCTCCTCCCATTGGCGTAGGTCACTGGGCTGTGGCCTCCAGGACCCTTCCTTCTCAGTCTTACAGGGCACTGTAAGAGGTGAAAGCTTCATGGGGCTGCACACCAGGATGGCCAGTCAGGACCAGAGCTTTGATGTAACACTGGTTCTGCCATGGTGTGGCCTTTTTGACACCTCAGCATTCATCCCTAAAATGGACACATCACCCACCTCAGGTGTGAAGTTAAGTAAGTCATTTGCTCAATTCCTGACACTGTGCCGACTGTATCCCATGACTACCAGCTTCCTTCAGCAAGAAGACAGTCCTGTTGGCAGGAGCTTGACGGCAAGGTGCCCTGAGGACAGTGACCCCACCCTGCCCTCTTCCTACCTCCCCCACACAGCCTAAGGACAGAGGCTGGAAACCTTCCAAAGGTGGGAGGCTGCTGGCTGGAATGCAATTTTCTGGTAAATCCCACAGCCCAAAAGTTCCTTGGCATCCGTGGGGGTCCTGGGCCACCTGCACACAGGTCTCTGTGACCATAGCAGGAATTCCCAAGACTGAGGCTCCTTTCCCCCATGCACATGTCCTGGCATATCATGAGGCAGCCTCAGGTGAGCTTCTAGGGATGGGCAGCAGAACTGTCCCTGCTCAGCCCCCAGCTTTCCTTAGTGCACACACTGCTCTAGCCTGGATGTTAACCTCAGCAGGATGTAGGACAGCTCCCATCTCCTCACCTGCAGACCACTAGCCTCATGTTGCCCCAGACCATCACTGGAACTTGCCCAAAGACCTTCCTCCACCCTTTCTCAGGACACTCTTATCCCCTGCCCCCAACTCACTGTGCATTCTGGAACTCCAGATCTGTCAACAAACATTGCTGACTCCAAACATCATCTCCAAATGGAAAGCTCCCTATCTTCCAAAACCTGCCCTGTCCCCCACTGCCCTCTTGAGCAGTATCTTTTTTTTCCACACACTGTGCACCATGGGCCCAGAAGCAGAGTGTGTTCTTGTCCTTCAGCATTTCCGGACCACATCCCTCCTTCCCCATCCCAGCTTCCTGAAGCCCAAGCCATCAGACCACCATCATCAGTGTCCACCAAGATGTGCCTGCATGGCTTGCTTACTCTGCAGCTATTCTTAGTTACATCATGGTCTTTGTGGATGATCCCTCCAACAATTTGGCCTTTTCCTCAACCTCCTTACTTACAGTGATCTTGACTTATACCCTTGACAGCCCCATTCCTATGGTCAGAGCTGCTTGGTACCAACAACTGCATTACCTGCAAAATCTGGATCTGAGCTTCCCTTTCTTAGACAACTATTTCTATCATGTGATACTTCCATGGGGCCCTCAAGGCAACAGCCCTTCATTCCATCCAGGACCTCCAAGCCACTTGCCAGCCAGCTGCCATTTACCAACTGTTAGCCCCTCTTTCCTTGGTGTCCGCCCTACCCATTATAGAACTCATGGTCATCACTTAAATACACTCATCTATGTGTCCCTTCAACACCTATGCCCTTTCTTCCTTTCTGTACACTCATCCAACAAAACCTCAGCCACATCAGGGGCTCCCCATCCACCCACCAATCATGGAGCCTACTGATTGCCCACATCCACCCACAGCCCATCCCTCCATGGCCCTTACTGTGCCTAGAGACCCACTGTATCTCCTCAGACCACTCTTTGCAGTCTCTGAGAAAACCCTTTCATACCTTCTGTCTCTAAACTTCCAGGACCCTCTCTGCTCCTTCCACCAAATAGCTTCCTTCTGGTCCTGCCACAGCATCCCACACTCCCAGAGACATGATCTTCCTATTCCTTGTAGAGGCTGCCCCTTGGGAACACAAGAGCCTATGCCCCCTGGTTTCTCACAGGTGTCATACCTACAAGGAGGCTCTCCATCCTCAACAAAATGATTCCCCTTAGCCTCCACTCAAGACTCTTAGATCAAGAAGGCACAAGAAGCAAAACCCTGGGCCCCTCCACTTCAGTTTTTTTTTTTTTTTTTTTTCCTTCTTCATAGTGGGGATTGAACCCTAAGCTACATTTCTGGTCCTTTTATTTTGTATTTTGAGACGGGTTCTCAATCAGTTGCTGAGTATCTTGCTGAGTTGCTAAGACTGGCTTCCAACATGCAATCTTCCTGCCTCAGCCTCACAAGTCACTGGGACACTCCTAGCTGACCTTCAACTTCTTGGCCTTATTATTTTTGGCAGGGCGGGGGGATACTGGGGATTGAACCCAGAGCCTTGTGCATGTGAGGCAAGCACTCTGCCAACTGAGCTATATCCCTAACCCCTCTTGGCCTTATTTTATGCTGTTTTCTCTGACTACAGCCTCACCTCCACCCATACCAACTGACCCTTCCTGTCACTGTCTGAGACATCCACCCTCTCAGGTCCATGTTCAATCCTCAAGGCCAATTTGCCCTATCTGTCAGCAGCTTTGACATAGTGGTCTACCCTTAATTTAATTGTCCACTTTTCCCCAATATTATTAAATTGTTCAAAGAAAAGTTTTAACTTCAGGGTGAATACCACATACCCACCACCTAGATTCTACCATGACCATTTTCCTACTCTGTATGTGTGGGTTGCACTAACCACAGATCAAAAAATATTAGAAAAACAAATTGTCCTAAAAGGATAGACTTTATTTCTTGTCATCATTTCCTAAATAATACAGTATAAGAACTATTTGTATACAATCTACATATATATGTGTGTGTATATACACATATGCATGTGTGTATATCTATAGTTATTGTAAGTAATCTAGACATGATTTAAAGTATGTGGGATGATGTGCATTTATTAAACCATTTATATAAGGGACCTGATTTGGGTATTTTGGGAATGGGGAGTGGATGGTACCCATCCCTCACAGATACCGGGGGACATTGACTGTACTTGAATTTTCACATCTGTCCAACTGTTCTTCTTTCCTTCAGTCCCTCCTGGTTTTAGTGCACTTCAAACTGCAGGCTTCAGTACTACCTGCTTTCTATTTCAGCAGGCTTATCATTAACTAGAGTTCAATGTTTGTTCTTTTTGTCCTTTCTTTTTTAAATTTTTTGTTTAGTTGTAAATGGACCCAATACCTTCATTTTATTTATTTTTATGTGGTGCTGAGAATCCAGCCCAGTGCCTCATACATGCTAGCAAGAACTCTACCACTGAGCTACAACCCCAGCCCTTTTGGTTTTTTCTTCTGAAAAAACATTTACATCCAACAAAATGCATAAATCCTAAGTGTGCTACATCTGAGTTTTGACAAATGCATGCCCCAGTGCTGAGGCAAAGAACTTCACTATCAGCTAAGAGAGCCCCTTGTGCCCCTGCCAGTCACTGAGAACCATGCAATGGGGGACTGTGGAGGTTGACAGCTCGAATGTGTGCCTGAAACATGGGAAGCAAGATGGATGTGTGACTATCTACATGAAGGGCAGTCCAGGCATATGGCCCCTTAGTTCAATCCTCACTCTGTCACAATGCCATGTTCACCAGACTATTTCTGTTTTCTCCTGGGCACATTGGAAGACATTTCTCAGGCCCCTTGTGTCTAAGTAGATCCATACAAGTGGTTCTGACTAAAAAAATGTGGGTTAAAAAGATGCTCACCACTTAAAGGTCTGACCCATTTAAACTGCCCGTGTGAATCTTCTCATTCTTGTCAACGGAGCCCTTTGAAGTACATGTTGAAGATGGTAGCGTTATGAGGGAGAAGCCAGGTGCAGAGGTGCACAACAGTAATCCCAGTGGCTCTGGAGCCTGAGGCGGGAGGATCGTGAGTTCAAAGCCAGTCTCAGCAATTTAACAAGGCCCTAAGCAACTCGGTGAGATCCTATCTCTAAATAAAATACAAAAAAGGGCTGGGGATGTGGCTCAGTGGTTAAGTTTCTCTGGATCTCACAATTCCCAGCTACTGGGCATTTTGTGAGAAAAACACTTCTACTGTGTTTAGCCTCAGGGAGTTTGAGATGTATTTGTTCCTACACAGACTAAGCATGAAAATTGCTATCAGAGTGGGTTTTTGCTAAAAACAAAACTACTGTAAGGGGCACTGGCTGGGCAGTCAGAATGAGCACAGATAACTGGATGGACAGCAGGAGACTCACATCACATGCGCAGATGATGTGACACTTGAGCTAACCTGGAAGTAGGTTACATGCCAAGTCAACAACTCTAGGGGACAGGGACAAATAGTAGAATGTGCAGTGGGAACTGGCTGCTGTCAACGATGTTTGGGAGCTATCCTAGTAAAGAGATGCACTCTGGAAAGAACTGGCCAGTTTACAAGCAGAAATGAAAGGGAACAAGAACAATCTCAAGTTTTGGGGCAACAAAATGTTCAAAAAGGAGACTGTTTCTAGAACTAATGAGAAGAGATAAGATTGCAAATTGCTCTGAACAATAAATACCTAATAAAAATTACTCCCCACTTGAACAGAATAACTCAGTCTTTCAGTTAATGTTGGATGGGGGGGTGGCCCTCCCATGGTGATCCCACAGACCCTGTAACAATTACCATTAAGTTGAGAGAAGTTTGAGGAAGGGCAGCAAGGGGATGAGGCAGGCTCCTGAAAAAGAACTTTGTGCGCTCCCATTATCTATTGCTGTGTAACAAAATACCCCCAAATTCTATAGTTTAAAACAAAAAATAACTAAATAATAATAAAACAACTCATTATCATTGTTCATAGTGATAGGGCTCAGCTGGGTGGTGCTATGCTCACTCCTAGGTACTGTTATCTGGCAGCTCCTCTGGGGCTACTGCCATTAGCCGGGCTGCCAGTAGAACATACCATGAGGACCAGCCATGTGCAGGTGTCCACCAAGGACCTGCTTACCTTGTGCCTGCTGATGTCCCACTGGCCATTCCAAGTCAGTATGGGAGGAGACCATACTGGGAGATGCAACCACTGGTGGATCAAAAGTAATTCTCTAGCCAAAATAATGCAATTATTTGTTCGTGGAACTGATGGGAAGCAGAGAGCTCAGAAGACTGCCAAGCTTTTGAGGAAAATGCACTTCCACAGGACCCATGAACCTGGGACACTACCTTTGACTTATAACAGGTCTTGACCAGAAACGTCTACGCGCAGGCAGGAGGCAGGGAGCTGAGCCTCCTAGAAGCACACACTAATGCCCACCTTGGCTATAGCAGAGGGAATACAAAAAAGGATGGACCATCCCTAGAGGACAGAGCCTGGAGTCACAGAGGAAACTCGTCAGGAGACTCTCTCCACCCATCCCCTGCCAGAAGAGCCAGAGCTTTATCAGGTCCTTTCCTGCCTTCTGGACAGGTGACCTCATAGGCCTCTTGCACTGCCAAGGACCAGCAGCCGCCAGTGTTTTCCACTCTCTGTTCTCCCAACTGGAATATACTATGGTCACTTACCCCTCCTGCACCATTTACTAATGGGAGAGGGCACAGTGACAGTTCTGTTGCTGGGCCTGCCTTGCTGGATAATGTGCCACACCCCCCTCCCCCCAGAGATCCTGGACTTTTGAGCTGGATGCAGAATGGAGAGGACCTTCTGGTCTATGTGTAGGAAGAATAAAGTATTTGGTGACAAGGACCAGCTATGACATAGTTCCCACTCCCCTGGGCACAAAACAAGTCTACCCCAACTGATGAGGTGGCAGCTGCTTCTGGGAGGCCTCTAAGGTACATCAAAGCCAGGCCTTGTAAAAGGCACACTCACTGCTACCTCCTTCAAAACAGGCCTCCACTGTGATACCACTGCAAAGGGGCAAAGGAAGGAGCAAAGGACTTGAAACCACACTTAACAGCACCCCAAGAATGGCAGGTCTCCCTCCCCCGACCAAAAAAAGCATTAGTATTGGGTGATGACCTCAGTGACAACAAGCCAAGCTGTTTCTGGGAGGGAATAGGCTCCCTAACCTACCCAGCCTCTGTGGCACAGGATGAGTACAGAAGGAAGACAAAAGGACACAGCCAGAAACCGCATCATGATACAAATGATAAATTATATTTATACAGTAAATAAGTATCAACAGTCAACACAAGTTCAAAACCAGCCACCGGCCCACAGGGAAATGGCTGGGTGACTTCCTCCACCCTGGTGCTCATCAGGAGGGGGCACCTCATCAGGAGGGGGCACAGTAGCATGTGTGCAACACACGTGGCAGCAACTGGTGGCTTCATGATCAGTGCAGTGGGCAACAGGGACAACGTGCACTCAGGATGGCCTGTGCCAGGAGTGGGGCAGGGGAGGCTGTTCTTGGGTGGCCCAGAGGCTTGTTATGTTGGGGCCTCAGTCACATCGGGAAAGGCTCTCGTCTATTACAAAAGAATCACTGACCCCAAGCAGTCTGGTATACCACCCTGTACGCTGGCCCAGGCCCTGCACCTTTTGAGGGAGAGCACCATCCTGGGCAGGCGCCCTGCCTTGGCATCCATGGTGCCCCCCATCCTTCTCCCAAGAGGAGACACCCAGCCACCTGCCTTCCTGGGTGGCAAAGGCACCAAGGCTGGCCTCAGGCCTCCAGTTCTGGGAGGAGCGGCCCAAGTGGGCAGTCCTCACTCAGAGCTCGAGTGGCCTCCTGGCAGCCCAGAGACCATTGTAGATCCTTCCCATGCTGGTGCTGAGGGTGGGATCTCTTCCTGGAAGCAGAGAGGGGCTGGCAGGTGGTCGGCAGCCCTTAGAACTGGGGGTGAGAAGTCCAAGCTGGGACTTGAGTCAGAAATATCTGCCAGGCAAGTTGCCAGGATACAGGATTCAGAGGACTCTCCCTTCCCTGGGGAAAAGCAAGTCTTTTCTTGTTTATAATCTGGGACTTAATACTTTCCTTTACAGTGGTGGATGGGGTGAGGACAGCAGGAGGTTGGGAGTGGGAGATATTAGTGCATGTTTATTAAAAATCGATCCTGTGTGAGAATGATTTTTTTTTCTTCATCTCCAAAATAAGAGATAATTACTTCTCAGTCTGCAACCTGTGCTTGGATTTGGCAGGTAGATGGATCAGGGCCAGCCCTGGTCCCTTGCCTCTACCTCAACCTGAGGACCATCCCCCAGGGGCCCCTGGGACACGATCCTGTCGTTAACCTTAGCGTGGACCGAGTCAGAGGACAGCACAGATGAAAGGCTAAGGGCAATTCCACCACTTCCGATTCCCACTGTAAACAGAAGTCCCTAAATCCCTGCATAACTTTAATTAAAAAAGGAATTAGTTGGTAAAAACTGGTGAGTCACTTTCATAGGTTAGTTTTTTTTCAACTTTCAAGATGGCATATTGAAAGAAAAGCCTCTCTCGGGATCTAGCCAAAAAGGCTGAAAGTCAATTGGTTTTTGTAAATCACCGAAAGAAGAAGTTAGAGAAAGGAAAAGGCAACTGGAGGCTACAAGTTTTTGTTGCTGTTGGAGTTTTTTTTTTTTTTTTTAAATAAACATCTTTTTTGTGTAATCAAATTTTCATACTTTCTCCTATAAAGAATTTGCTTTAGTTTTTCCATAAGGCATAGTTTTGTCATCCAAACATCTCTTCCTTTTTAAATTTTCTTACAGTTAAAACCATAAATAAGAGGATTTAAACCACTAAAATGACACGTGCCAAGATCTTAAGTCAGCCAGACCTGGTAAATTCTATCAAAACTAGACAGTTAAATAAGAACCACGTTATAAAAATATTAGCCAAAAAAAGACTATTAGATAATTCTGCAAACTCAAATATGAAACTGTACTAAACAAAATATGTGCAAACGTGTACAAGCATAGAGCCACATGGCAGGGTTATGCTCAGGTTAGTTTTAAAGCTTGCTCTAGTGGATTTAATTCAAGAGTTGTCCACGGTGGTGGTGTTTACTTTGAACTCACACACGAGTCAAAGAAAAATAAAAATATGCACAACCAGTCTCCCAAAGGTCAGTGTTGAATAGGGATGGTGCTTCATCCCATCCACCTTGGGGACAGCCTGCAGTGCCCCTAGGGCTGGGGTATGGGGGGCAATGATGAGGCCACTGTCCCAAGTTTTAGGCTAGGCAGTGAGCCAGAAACCCTGGGGCTGAGCTTGAGGCCAGGGCAACACTGATGACTTCGCCTCCTTGTCCATGGCCTCAGAGAAGCTTGGGAGCTGAGCACTTGGGAGGCGGCGGCAAGGGCAGGCCTGCCCCAGACGGTGTGGACAGCTTTGTGCTGCTCTGTCTAAGGGTCAGGGCCATGGGACAACCCTTTCACCAGGAAGATAGAACTGAAAAGCCCTAATACTCCACACTCAGCCGCCACCCCACAAAAGAGAGTCCCTGCTATCAGTCCTCTGGCATAGGTACTCCAGGCATTCACTCCGGAAGGTCCAGAGCCTGGGGCACTAGAGAAGGAAAGGGTTGGTTGTGCCAGTGGCCTGAGCTGCTGATGGGGGAATGCCCACACTGCCCACCATGTTCATTGCTGCAGGGCCCAGTGGTGCCAAAGAGGAGCCACCAGCCCCCAGAGCTGGGTGTGAGGCTGCTGAGGTCATAGGAGCCACAGCCCCGGGCTCCACCCCAGAGCCAGGCCCGAAGGATGCGCTGCTCCCCAGGACTGGGCTCCCCCGCAGCTGGTTCAATGTGAGCGGCTGGGGCTGGTTCACCTGGAAGGGGTTGACAGGGGCTGAGGAAGCAGCTGCACCTGGGAAGAAAGCAAGAGGGACAAGGACTGAGCTATTAGGAGAGTACTATCCAGCACAGACAGCTCTTGTCTAGGATTCTGAGCTCAGGTCAGGGTTTGTGTTCTGGTCCTTGCTGTGCCCTCAGGGCCCATTACAGTACTGGCTGAGTCCAAAGGAGATACTAACAAACATCTACTGACCACATGAATCACATAGGGTGAGAGGACTACAGCTGTGAGAAGCCTGTAACTGTTCTGGGGTCACAGAGCTAAACACAGCAGTTCTAGGACACACCAGGCTCAGAGACTCTAGCTCCTCTGCAGGGCTGGCACCCAGGACACCATCAGCAGTAAACAGCTGCCTGCTCCCTCATTCTGTCTCCCCAGCTGTGACAACAGATGTCTGGGAGAGAGGGGAGGGAGATGGGAGGAGCAGTGCAGGAACTGCAGCACATGACTTGCAGTGCCCACACAGCAGTTTGGGCCCTATTTACTGGCACTCTGAAGGCTCAGGGAAATTCTGACATCAAGAAGCTGAAGAGCACTGTATCACCCAGTCCCCAAACCTCCCTCACACCAGAAAGTCTCTTCTACTGCTAGCAAAACATCTAGTGTTTCTTTGCTGAGAGACATCACACTACCAGCTCTGAGTGTCCAGCCTGGCTCAGCTCAGCACAGCAAGGAGGCATGCCTGTCAAAGGGCAGCCTGAGGCACCACCATGAAAACAAGGCTGCTACTCTCTGACCCACACTGAGGGAGATGAACTCCTCCTCCTAGAGCCTGCAATGGGGGTAAGTCACCCCTGGTTCACAGTAGAAAAAACAAAGACTGCAGATCAGTAGACCCTGACTAAGTGTAGAGCCAGGACCATGTCTCTGGTCCATGTGACTCCAAAAATGACAGGACTACCTGCATGGCCTGGAGAATGGGCCTGGATTCCAGCAGGGCTGCCCAAACCTGTGTATCTTGCTGATAGCTCCCAGATCCCAGATGGGTTTCAGATGGCAAAGCTGCCTCAAGGCCTCAACAAGGTGCTCACAGAGAACTGATGGACACGGTCAGCTTCTACAGGCCTCTGGAGGCTCTCTAACAAAAGGGGACAGGAGCCTTCCTGGGCAGAGACACACTCCAGGCTGGCTGAGGAGCCCATGTCCTAATCTAGCTTTATCCACAGGGCCACCCTCCTCTGTCCTCATCCCTGAGGACCTCAGGGTGGGTGGATCCCAGGAACTCCAAGCACAGGTCAATCTGTGCAGGAGGGAAGAACTTCCTAGAAGAGGAAGTCATTTGAGCTAGGTGCTGGAGGAAAAGAGGGAGTGTGATCTAGGCTGAAGGGGTGGTGAATCACAGCCTGAAGGTAAAGAGGAGTCCTAGTACAGAGCTCAGTGGAGCCAAGGGGGTGTGGTCCACAAGAGAAGAGGGTAGGACCTATATGAATGGATGCTGGATGAAGCAGCTAGAAGCCTGTTCCGCAGCCAAATCAGAGACCCTAAGAGGACATAGAGCAGAATCCTGCACCAGGTCTGTGGTAAGGGTCCTTGGGTCCTTATGCTAGAGGGCCAAGTTAGTCGCCACTCAAGGGGGGATACTGGGCAGTAAACCTTGGTTATTCTTTGCCCCAATACCCTGCCTGCCTCTACCTGACCTAATACTGGCCCCTGTCTGAGAGTCCCCTGCTAGAAGTACTGAGTAGGAACAGTTTCTCTCAGTGCTCTTAACCAAGAGGAGGAGCTGTTTCCTCCCCATATTCTCCCTGCTTTAAACAGCTGCTTCCACGTCCCACCCCACGTGGCCCTGAAGAGAGGCAGCAGCACAGGTCCTGGAGTTCCTGATGGAGTTCCACTCCATCCCAGCCACAGGCTAGGCAGCCCCTGGAGCTTGGGCCCAAAGGTAGGGTATAGCAGGAAGAGTCCCACAGGTGAAAGAGTCAGGTTGAGGCCTGCAGTACACCCAGTGTCAGTCAGAACAGCTGGACACAGCCCAGACATGTGCCTACCTGGAGCCAAGAAGGGGTTGAGGGACTGGGCTGCTGGGGCAGGCCTGGTCACCAGTGAGTCCAGATTCACCAAGGCCGCGTTGGGGCCCAGGAAAGACTCGGGTGTTTTCCGGGCACTGCTGGGCTTGCTTGAGGCAACAGTCAGGGGCTGAGATTCAAAGGGGTCAGGGCTTGTAGTTCCATTGTTCTGGGATGGCAGAGAGGCCACGGACTCAGCTGCAAGACAGGGACACAAGTGGCAAAGTGAGTGCAGGGTTGACTAAGACCATGCATCTACTGCTGTTACCCCCATGAGCATCAATGCCCAATGCCTCGGCTCCCGGGATACATGCAGCTGTGCACAAGAAAGTGTGTTCACTGCAGTTCCTTTCTAATATCCCAAATGTAGACAGCCATAGGCAGTTAAAGAAACCACACATCCATATAACCCAATAGGGACAGAAGAATATGTAACGAGGAACAAAGAAAACTATCAAAATGGTTAAGTTGAAAAAGCAAGATACAAAACAGTACATATAGCACAATCCTCAAAAAATATTAAGATGTTATTTTGGGTTAGTGATGAGGCCCAGATAATTTAATTTTTTATATATCATTTTACATTTTCATTTTCTAAATTTTCTACAATGGAAAATGAAGTTCTTGATGGTAAGAAGAAACCAAACCATGTCTTAAAATTCAGCCAACAGAGGGTGTGTTGAGATAGGCCAGAGGGCATGTGACTGCTTTGCTGGGATGCACCTGGCCAAGGGTTTGGGTTCTTTAAAATGGTCATGCTCTTCATCCCACTTCTAGGAATCCAGCCCAAGGAAAAATGTAAAATGTGAACCAGGATTTAAGTACAAAGGTGTTCACTAGGGAATTATTTACACCAGCACAATTTGAACCCAACCTAAAATTTCCTCCCCCAAATTGATAACTAAAAATATTGCTGAGCCATAGAGGGAAAAACACATATAAATATATACACATACATGTATGTCTTGTTTCTATTTCTAATAAATTTTAAAGTCATGAAAAAGTTTTTCTAATCTGTTATTCCATGAAATTCAGGAAAGCAGAGGCAGAACTCAACTCTATCTGATAGTAGATTTGAACAAAAAAGACTACTGAGAGTCCAGAAAAAGATACCAGAGGGAAATATAGTGGCTGAATATAAGTGGAATGATTATAGATAATTTTCATTTTCTTTCATAAGCTTTTCCAAATTTTCTATAATAGGAATACTTCTATAATTGGGAATAAATATTAAAAGTTAAAAGTCAACACCTAACAATGGCCAAGCTGCCTTGTCAGAGACAGAGAGGAGAGGGTGGGCAAGGACAGGTTAGGTTGCACTATGACCTGCACTGATTTGTAGCATCTTTTTTTCTTTTTTCTTTTTTGTACTGAGAATTGAACCCAGGGGCACGTAACCACTGAGTCACATCTCCAGCCCTCTTCTTTTAATATTTGATTTTTAGAGACAGGGTCTTGCTGAGTTGCTTAGAGCCCAAGTTGTTGAGGCTGGCTTTGAACTCACAATCCTCCTTCCTCAGCCTCCCAAGCCACTGGGATTACAGGCATGTGCCACAACATCCAGCACAATCTAGTTGTTTTAATGTAGTAAAGAAGGTGAAAAGCAGCAGGCTTATTTTTGTTTGTTTGTTTTTTGGTTTTGGTGCCAAAGATTGAACCCAGGGCCACTCAACCACTGAACCACACCCTCAGCCCTATTTTGTATTTTATTTAGGGACAGGGTCTCACTGAGTTGCTTAGCACCTCGCTTTTGCTGAGGCTGGCTTTGAACTCCAGATCCTCCTACCTCGGCCTACAAGCTGCTGGACTACAGGTGTGCACCACCACATGACCAGCAAGCAACAGGGTTTTAAAGCTGCTTCTGGTCCCTGGCTGGGAGCCACTGAGCCCAGAGAGTGAGACAAGGGTGGGGTTAGGCTGCTGTACCTTTGACTAGGCCAAGGGCTGCAGCTACGAGGGGGCTTAAACAGAAGGGAGAGGCATACGAGGGTAGGAAGGAGAAAGTTGGGGAACTGGGGAGGGCAAGGGAGAAAGCCAAGGGAGAAAAGAGAAAGGAGAGAAGTTGCTGCGTGTAGCTGGGAGGTAAGGACCAAGATGGACAGAGGCTTCCTAGCTCTGTCCTCAGTCTACACAGGGTATGTGAGAGTGCACCCCAGGACTCCCCTGCTGCAGCTTCCAGGCCAACCTAAACCCCCATGCCCTACCAGCCCAGCTGGGTCTGGAATGGACCAGGGTCTCCTGGGCAGGAGCTGTCATCTCGCAGAAGTGGACAGAGACTGTCCCCATTTATACCCAAGGAGACACCCCTGGAGAGTAAGAATTTAGTGGAAGGAAGGTGGATAGGATGAATCAGACCTGGGATGGGCCCACAGTGGCAGGGAGGCCAGAGTGGGCACCTGCATGCAGATGGGGGCTCTGGCTGGCATGGAGTCATAGCCCTGGGAAAAAGGCGACAAGACACAGAACAGGGGTTCAACTTGAAGAAAAGCTGAGAAAAACCTCAACCTCTTCATGACTTTCCAATGTCAATGTGTGAGTTCATGGAACTAGAAGCTTCAGGCTTTTAAGATCAAAGTACTGAGAAAAGGCGTAAAGTTGCTGGGTTTCAAAAGCTATTATTTCTGCAATAATGAAGCTGGTCAAATGCACAGAATACTATAGAAACCACCTTTACCTACCTGATTTTTTTGAAGTTCGGAGGTTGTCAAATTCAGAAAAGTCGTCTTTAATTGTACCATTGAAATTACTGAACAGCTCAAAGGATCCTGGGGGGACAGAAGTGACTGTGAGGACCTCATAAGACCTTACAGCACTGCAGCCGCCTAGTCTCATCTCAAGGATGGGAAGGCCAGGGGGGGCATCTTCCTGTTTACCCTACCTCATAGGGCAGAACTAGAACTCAGAGCTAAAGATGGCAGAATGGGCTCCAGTCACCTGGCTGGGAGGGGGACAGCAGGGAGAAGGGAGCCTGGTCACTTGCTACTGCCTCTGCGGTCCTCACCCCAAACATAAGGATGTGGGCACATTTAAGCTGTGGCTGGACACTGGATGCAGATCTGTAGAAGTAGCCTGAAGGAGTGCCCAAGATCAGTCCACCAGGGTAAGGACATGGCTGGGACCAGTGCAGACCTCTCAACATGCTGTTGGGTGGCCCCTCTGGAGTAAGGTGTGGAGCACACAGGGGAGCCTGTGAACTCCCATTGACACTGAGGTGTTTGGATCTGGGGATCAGGGCCCAACGATAGCACAGGGCAGGCAGAGGGGCAAATGCAGCAAACCAATGGGCAGCTGCCAAGGAGCCAGATGAAGCTGCTGGGTGGAAGCTGTCAGAGCTCAGGCAGTGAGGCGCTCACCCGAGGCAGGCATGGGCTTGGTAGCCGAGGCTACACCCCAGGCATCCGTTGTTTTCCCAGCACTGGGGGCAGGCTGTTGCGAAGCTGCCCAGGGGTCTGAGCTCTTGGGGACAGTGTGTGTGCTGGCTGTGGTGGGCACTCCCCACGGGTCCACAGAGGCAGCTGGCTTGGCACCTGTAGAAAGGTGGGGTCAGGACTCAGAGATGCCTTCAGAAAGTTCTGAGCATCTAGGGTAAGTAGAAAAGGATACTGTGGGCCACACCTGGGTCAGTGTCCTATGCCAGGCGAGGCAGCCACTAAAAAGGTGCTCTCCCAGACCAGCAAGGCTAGACAGAGCTGGAGCCCTGGGCCTAACACCTGGGGAGGGAAAGTGCTGGGTGGGGAAGATCTAGGACAGACTCTCTGATAAGGACTGGAGAAGAAAAAGCTGAGAGAGACTCTGCACATTCTCTGCCACACAGGGGCAAGCAAGGGGCTCCCTAAGACAACCAATCTCAATAGAGTATGGGGAAATATAGGAGCCTATCTCCCCAGCACCCAGGCTCTCCTTCAGTCAAAGAGCCCCAGAGCCACCTGTTCTGTCCTGGCTCTCCAGAGGCACTTGAAGGCATCTTTTCCCAGTGCTTTGAGTGGTTTCTGCTTCCTAAAAGGTATAACTACTGAATTAAGAGGAACGACAAAACAACTAGGTACCACCAGCTTAAGCCATTAGACATTTTCAAACTGTGAGTGACAAAATTGATTTAATTGGTCACAACTGCCTGTTTTTAAAACAGAAAAACTCTGTGTGTATCTAATGTTTGGCATCAGTCCCATCATGTGCAGATATGCACCTGTGCTTGTGCATGTGCGCATACATGTGAACTAAATCCAGCGTCTCCTCTCTCGCAGTGGAATACCACAACAAATGTTTAAATACTACTGTCACCACAAGGTTACACCCCCACCTCACTCATTGTGAACTATACAGTAGCCACTCTCTTTTTCTAGTTTAGAATTAGGTATACTTTTAAATAATATGCTGCTTAGTTGTGCCTACTTTCTAAACTTTATATAAACAGAAATACCTCATAGTATGTTCTTTTGTGGCTCTGTTTACTCCACATTTGGGATATTTACCTGTGTTGAGGTATAGCTGAAATTTGTTCTTTTAGTGTTGTATAGTATTCCTTTCTTAAAAAAAAATCCACAGTTAATTATCCTGCTAATGAAGCCCCACTGGCTTCATTTTGTTTTGGTTTGATCTGCTGCTGTTCTTATTCACATCCTCTTGAACATGTGCATACACAACAACTGCTGGGCCACAGGTTCCTTCACCTTCACTTGGTAATGCTGGAAGCACTTCCACAATGGTTGTTCAAGTCTACGCCCCTCAGCAGGGAACGCAAGTCCTGCTGCCCTGGCAGTTGCCTCATAGCTTCTCTGGAAGTTAGCATTACCTTACTTTTTCATTTGTGCCAATCGGGTAGATGTAAAATTATTTTATAGTAGGGGATTCTGTTTGTTTTGTGGTGCTGGTGCTAGGGATTAAATCCAGGGGCTTGCACATGCTAGGCAAGTGCTCTACCAACTGAGCTACATCCTGAGCCCTTACAGTGGTTTTGACTTGCACTTCTTCATTCCTTAATAAAGTTGTGCATCCATTGATATATTCACATGTCATTCATGATTCCTCTAATAAGGTGCTTGTTCAAGTCTTTACCTTCCTTTAGGGTCATGTTTGCCTTATTGACTCATCCCAGCAGCATGAATTAAAACCTGCTTGGGACTTTGACCAGAATTGCACTGAATTACAGATCAATTTGGGGGAAAGTGTTATAATAATATTGAGTTTTTAAAACAAAAATGATAGGATTGATTTGTTTACTTAGATCTTTAATATCTTTTCATGAAATTTTTAAAAATTTTATCCTCTATCTCCACAAGGGATTTATATAATCTTTGTAAGATTTATTCCTAGGAACTTAGTATCATTCCTGCCAAGTAATCTTTTTAAAATTTCATAATTATGCACAAAAGCTTAATTTTGTATATTGTCCTTGTATCTAGCAATCTTGCTAGACTCTTACGTCTAACAAGGTCATTTTAATTACTGATTCTAATAATCTAATAACTTAATCCTAATTATCTGCCAATTTTTTTAATATTACCTGCAAATTTTGACTATCTAGCATCTTCTTTCTTGTCCTTTTCAAGTTTTCTGTTTTACTGAGTAGAACCACCAATTACAGTGTAAAGTAGGGGGTGGGTCCTTGATATCCTTGATCTTCCTCTTTATCTTACAGGATCAATTTCAACATTTTAGAATTAAGTATAATGTTAGCTATAGTCTTTTTCTCCTTTTAGAAGTGCTTTATCATGTTATAAAAGCTCCCCAATGTTTCATTTGCCAAGAGTTTTTCAATGAATGGCTGATGAAATGTTATTAAATTGTTTCTCCCTCTATTAAGATCATCACATGATTTTTCTCTTTTAATCTGCTAATGCGGTACATTAGTTAAATTTTCCAATGACTTAGTTCTTTTTTTGGTACTAGGGATTGAACTTAGGGACACTTAACCAATGAGCCACAGCTACAGCCCTTTTTTAATTTTTAATTTTGGACAGGCCCTTGCTAAGTTGCTGAGGCTGTCCTTGAATTTGCAATCCTCCTGTCTCAGCCTCCCAAGCCTCTGGGATTAGAGGTGTGTTCCACCACACTCAGTGTTGACTCAGTTCTTACAAACTAAGTTTTTCATGATGTACTTCATCTTTTTTTTATGTTTTCCTGGTTTTGCAATCTTTCCTTAGAATTTGTGCATCAATATTCATAAGTGAAACTGGCCTGAAATGTTTGTTCTCACACTATTGTCTTTGATTTTGTTAAGGTTATGCCAGTCTCATAAAATGAGACTGTTCTCTCATGGTGTTAGAATTTGCCAATACGGCTCTCTGGTTGAATTTGGGGATGTGAGGGGTTTTAAGTACTGATTCAATTACTTTCTTGATGATAGAACTATCTCCACTTACAGGTTTTCTATTATTCTTCTGTTTTGCCAAGTTTTTTAATTTTATCCATATCTAAGTTTTTTGATTTGTAAGCACAGAGTTGACTGGATAGACTCCTGCTCTGTACTAACTTTTGGCAGTAGCAGTTACATTGTTTCATTACTGTTTGTGCCTTTTCTATTTTTTAAAAAAATAATCCTACAGAGATTGACCTATTTTATTACTCTTCAACTGCCAACTTGTCTCTGTATACTATTATGTGTTTATGATCTATTTCATTAATTTCTATTCTTTTGTGACCCCTTTCCTTCTGCTTTATTTTGGTGCGATTTCACTGCATCCTCATTAATTTTGTATCTTTCTTTATTACTAATGTGAACACTTAAAAGCTGTAAATTTTTATCTTATTATTGTTTAAACTGTCCCCAAAATTCTGTTATGAGAATATATAAATTATTTGGTTTTAAATATTTCTGATTTTCATTAGTCTCTTCCTTCAGTCAAAAATGTAGAGGGGCTGGGGTTGTGGCTCAGTGGTAGAGCACTTGCCTTGCATGTGTGAGGCACTGGGTTCGATCCTCAGCACCACATAAAAATAAATAAAATAAAGATATTGTGTCCACCTGCAATTAAAAAAATATTTTAAAAATGTAGAAGTGTTTAAGATTTCATCTCACTTCAGTCAGAATGACAATTATCAAGAACACAGACATTAATAAATTCTGGTGAGGATGTCGAGGGAAAAGTACACTCATACATTGTTGGTGGGACTACAAACTAGTACAACCATTCTGGAAAGCAGTGTGGAGATTCTGCAAAAAAAAAAAACAGGAATGAAACCACCATCTAACCCAGCTGTCCCACTCCTTCTTATTTTCAGACAGGGTTTAGCTAAGTTGCCCAGGCTGGCCTCAAACTTGTGATCCTCCTGCCCCAGCTTCCCAAGCAGCAGGGATTACAGGTGTGTACTGTTTCCAGAACATTTTTATTACTTTTAAAATACTCTCCTGCATATTTCCCATTTCCAACACTCTTCATTATATCCGGAAGATGTGAGTTTCTAATCTGGTTTTCTTTCCCGTTAGCCTGAAGAACTTTTCTCAGAGTGTCTGTGTTGAGGATATGCTGGGACAAATTCTCTATAGAGTTCTGTCACCAGGAGGTCCCATCATTTCACGTTTATCAAATACAGATTTCTGGAGGTTGACTGTTTTGTAGTTGTTTCCAAATTTAAAAGATCTTTTTCACCATCATCCTCAGAACAATGATTTTGTTAGGAACAGATGTCTAGGTCAACAGTGTTTTTCTTCAAGCACACTGAAGACACTTCCAGTGTTCTCTGGGTCTGTCATGGTCTGGCTGTCATTTGACTGTGCTCCTTTCTACTGGATGGCCAACTCTCTCTGGGTAACTTAGGTACTCTCTTTCCTTACAGTTTCCCGATGACAAGCCTAGGTGGGGATCCACTAGGCTTTCTGAATCTGAGTAGCCCCTTTCCACAATTCTTGAAAGCCCTCAGTTATTATCTTCTCGAACACCATCTCTTCTGGAACTCCAAACAGATGCAAGTTAGACATCCTCACTCCTCCACTGCTTGCCCCAGTCACTGATTCCCCACTGCTCCCCAACACAATGAAGGCAGCTCTCCACCGGCTCTTCTGGCTTCCCTCGCCCTCCACCTTATACCTTCTCTTCCTGTGTTCCCTGACTTCTCCGGAATCTTCTACTTCCTTCTTTTAGACTGTCATAGAGCACCAAATCTACTCATTTAACTATGGGCCTCCCCTTGACTGTGAACTCCTTGGAGTGAAGGACAACTCCAGCCTGTGACAACCTGGCTAAGCGGAGGCTCAGGGAGGGCCAACAGAAGACGGCAGGGACCACATCCCCATCTTGGGAGCAGAGAAACATTCCCCTGAACTCGGACAGGACTCAACTCCCTGGACTCCCATCTCTACATATGTCCCTTATCATCCCGAGCACCACTGCTCCTGTGTGGCAGGAGCCTCCTTGGCTTTCATGAAGATGAACCCACCACTAATCATCTCACCAAATTTTCAAGTTTCCAAAATGCCAAAGGGCTTTTCTCTGGGCCTATGAAACTATCCCAAGTCACTGTCCTACTACCTCTTTAACTTTTGGCTAGATCAAACTGGCACACTGCTCAAGTAGTGTAGGGAGTGAGGAAGAGAATGCTGCCTTCACTCCTCCCCAGGCTTGCTGGTGTGACCACACCCATGAGCTCCAGACAGCCGAGGGAAGGGTACACATCCATCTGCAAGCTTCCCTCCCAACACTCCATGGTCAACTTTTATTTCCTCATTGCCTGCCAACTCCTGCTTCAGTTGCTGCTGCCCCAGAGCCCACCACCTCTTCTGGAGGCTCCAGAAACACCTTTCTCTCTCTAGAAGCTCCTTCTGAACCTTCACAAAAACTTTTCCAGTGTCTCATGCAGAACCACCTCCCCCAGGACTGAAATTGCTCTCCAAGGTCTGCTTCTGCCTGACATGATGAACAGCTTTTCAGGAAACCAAACCTGGCCCTTGCTGGAATCACACAGATAGAACTGGCCCCCACTCTACTCCCCAAGAGAGCAACTAGCCAGACCTTGGCTCTCCTCCTTGACTGGAGAGAAGTAATATGGTAGAAATGGCTTATCAGCAAGAAAGCTGGTCTGCAAGCCAGAAGAGCTGTGTGAAGTGTCTTCAGAATCGCCTGTGATACAACAGAGAGGACACAGAATGCCACCTGTAAGCCATGGGAACATCAGCACAACTTGTTCCTCTTCACTACTCACCAGCACCTATAGAACCATAGGAGCAAGAGAGTCTTGTTGTGAGCCCCACATTTTCGCAGCTGGGCTGTGCATGGAGATCATAGGTGAGAGCCTCAGCTGCCTCTGAAGCCCTGACCAGACTGGGCAGCATCTCTCTTGCAATCAGACAGCTGCCATGCTCCCTTTATTCTTGCCTTTGTCATGGGACATGCCTTGAATACTTCTAGGCCCCAGACCCCCTTCTCCTGTGAGGAGACCCTAATGATCCTTGGGAGAATTCACCCTTACCCACTCCCAGTCTGAGGGGAAGACACACTGCACTGGCAACTAGGGAGGGTTCTCGTGGGCTAAAGTTAATCTCAACCTCATAAGTAGTATGGGAGCTACATGCAGAGAGATCTTCATCTTCTAGGCTATGTGGCCAGAAGGGCACACAAGACAGCCACTATGCTTGCAGTAGAGCAGAACTTGAGCTCCTGAGGCCACATGTAGACAGAGGGGAAAAATGGGTTTAGAGGGGACAGTGGAGTCAAGCAGATCATTCCCCTGAACTCGGACAGGACTCAACTCCCTGGACTTCCATCTCTACATATGTCCCTTATCATCCCGAGCACCACTGCTCCTGTGTGGCAGAAGCATCCTTGGTTTTCATGAAGATGAACCCAGAAGAGCTGTGTGAAGTGTCTTCAGATGACACTGAAGGACATGCTGGCCTGAAGACACAGCTACCTAGCTCCTAGCTCCTAAAGTTGACTCTCTCCTGACTTGTGTGTGTGTGTGTGTGTGTGTGTGTGTGTGTGTGTGTGTATATTAGTTGTAGATGAACTATTTTTTTTTAGTTGTAGGTGGGCAGAATATCTTTATTTTTTATTTTTATGTGGTGCTAAGGATCGAACCCAGTACCTCAAGCGTGCTAGGCGGGCATGCTACCACTGCGTCATAACCCCAACCCCAAACCTTTATTTTTATTTATTTTTATGTGGTGCTAAGAATCGAACCCATGCCTCACACATGCTAGGCAAGTGTTCTACCACTGAGCCACAACTTCCACCCCTCTCCTGACATATTTTGAGTGGGGGACTGGCAAGGAAGGCATGGCACCACCATGTAGCTTACATGCCATCCCATCGCATGGTCCCCCACCCTAAACATTTGGAGCCCTCTACAGAGTACTCATACTCATCCTTTTTATGTGTATATGTTCAATACTGAGGGTGGAACCCAGGGCCTTATTCATGCTAGACAAGAGCTCTACCACGGAGCTATACCCCCATCCCCAACACCCATTCTTGCTTAGAGAAGGATGCTACTATCTCCATTAGAGTGTACACTCCAAAAAAGGGGCTAGAGCTGCTTTGCATACACTCAGAACTGAGTGAACACCAGGTCTAAACAGGAATAGGAGGGAAGTAACAAAGAACTAAGAGAAGCCAGGATCTCAGGTGAGAAGAGACTTTTGCAGTTCATCTGCTCTAACCCATCAGTGACCAACACTGACCACTTCTAGCAGGTTCTGGTTATATATCTGATGAGAACTGCACCTCATCTCTGTCCTGGCAGTCAAAATGGGGAGTTTACAAAGGACTTAGAATGCATGGAGTTCACTAACATGGTGGTTAGGGGCAGTAAACCAGTGTTTCTCAACCATGGCTGTCCTTAGGAATCTCTTGGGGGACTTTAGTCCCCTCTCCATATAGTCACCTTGCTCTACTCAAGCTATATTTGTTCAGCATTCCCCAGTCCCAGCCCACTCCCTGTCTGTGAGAGAAATGCAAACACAAGCCACTGCACCAGCCTGCAGACCCTGGGCAGCCAGCAACCAGTGAACAGGACAGGAGGGGGCCAGAAGACAAGGTGACCCTATCTTCCTGGGGGAAAAACATCTAAGCCACATTTTCAAGAATAAACAGGAGTTTTCCAGGTAGACAATGAGACACAATACAAAGATTAGGCAGTTGAGGGGCTCAGGCTGTTGCTAGCCCCAGACAGGTCTTGAAACTCTCCTAGGCCATGCTCACCAGCCTGAGTCCTCAGTAGGTATGCATGTGCAAAAGGAGGATTTGTTTTTCCACCTGGACATACTCTTGGATAATGATGGTCTAAATATACAGTTTCCTCAAAACTGATAGGCTTGTATTTTTAAGAGTTAAAACAAAGGTGTTTTAACACTTCTAGAAAAACTCCTTCCACTCTGAATGCTATGATGCATAGCTGCACCAAATGGACGTTGTGCTTTCTCCATGAGTCAGAAGAATGTGGAGCCCCTGCTCACCTGGACTCAGAGGCAAGGCTTCCGCATGGAGGGCCCACTCTGCCATGAAATCCACCCTGCAATTTTTCTAGAACCTCCTCTGACACTTGCAATTAGTTCCCACAGCTGTTTGCTTTAGAATCTGCTGCTGGAAAGGTCAAATTTTAAGGTTCAGGAACCTGTGCAATTAATACTGTTGAACTCAACAAGCTCAGCCTCAGAAGAAACTCCCACTCCACTGCTTGCAGGAACAAAGTCTGTCACAGCTCAGAAAGTTTTGGACATGGAATGATATATGTGCTTGATTCAAATCCTGGCCATCCTCACATGACCAGATCACCATGGATAAGCTGCTTAGCCTGGATGAGCTCTATCAGGCTTCCATTCTGCAAATGACACTAGGGACACAGAGGTATTGAACTCTGTGAAGATTTCTAGGTTGAATTTAGATTATACAAAATGAGCAAAGTACTGTAGACACAGGTAAATGGTTCTGTGGCCAGACTTTCTTCAAAGATAGCAAGGGGACAGATAACACTCCCTCCTCCTTCCAAGGAAAAGCAGCCAGTATGAAGGCCAGGGTTCAGCTGGCCCCCAGGGAACACTGCTGGCTTGGGGAGGCTCTTCTTCCATGAATGGACAGTAGAGCCACTGCAAGGCTCCTCTGTGCTCTCAGCCTCACAGCCTCTGTGAGGTCCAGGCCATGCCACACACCCAATAAATAAATGCTTGTTGTAAGCTCCAGTGAATGAAAGGAGGATGGAACACAGGTCCGAAAGATCAAGCTGCTTCCGGCCTCCTCCTCTGTGGGGTCCATTCACAGGGAGTAACATCCCACCAGCCCGGTGCATCTCGCAGATGAATATTCATGTGCACAGGGAGGCACTTATAGCCACGCAGGGGTCACTAAGAAGCCAGCAGCACCACCTGCTGCTACTGGGGCGGAAGACAGGGCTCTGTCCCAGTCAGGGTGGTGGGCAGTGGGGTGGGCAGAGAGGGGGCCCAGGCTGGCCAAGCCTTCTGAATCATCAGGCTGTGAGGCCTCCTCAGACCAGGTGGCTGCTTTGTATGTCTAGAAGAAAGGCGGAAGTGCCCTGTTGACCTGGCAGTCTCCAATTTCCCTCCTCTTGGCCCTTAGTATTTCCTCCCAAGGCCACTTGGCCCAGCAGGCCCCTGTACTGCACTTGGAAAAAACTGGTAATGACAGGGCCCACTACAAATGGTGGCTTTCAAAGGGCCAGGGATATAGCTCAATGGTAGAGTGCCTGCCTAGCATACATGAGGCCCTGGTTTTGATCCTTAGTACAGCAAAGAAAAAAAAATGGACAAATGGTGGCTTTCAAAAGTGTTTCTTTCATCCAGAGGGTGTGGCTTACAGTGCTATGGGAAAAGAATCTAATCTTTTTAATTTATGAATGCATCTCAGGACTGAGGGTAGCCATGAAAATGCACATGACTGGATTTTACCAGAGGTTGGATGGTAAATCCAATCACACTTCTGCTCTGGAGCTGGGTAGGTGGCATGAGGAACAAAGTGCCTATGAACATGCAGCCCCGAACCTGGAGCTGGCTGAAGCTGTTCTGCTCTGGTAGCACCACCTCTGAGAAGTCCTCCAAGAATGCTATGTTGTAGTGTCTTTTTCTGTTGAAAGCAGAGAATTGGGATGATAAAATCAGCTCTTCACAACACTGAGGGAATGATGGCACAGCCACGCAATGCCTTATTAGTGCCACATTATTCAGATTTTCTGATAATGCCTGGAAATGCTCATGGCACATAGCACAAGCTGTAGAAAAAAACATGTGTGCATAAATATATATATATACACACACACACATACATATGTGTATATATACATATATAACAATATGGCCTCAGCTGAGTAAAAACATAATGCCAGGAAAAAAAAAAAAAACAGGAAGCAATGGCTTCTCTCTTGAAGCTGGAATTTGACGTGATTTTTCCAGGACATGCCAGGGCCACAGAAGGACTTTGTGGCAATCCAGGGTGGTGTGATAGGGCCAGGATGTGAGACCATAAGCATTTAGCCTACATCTAATTTGCTGTGTGACCCCAGATAAATGAATAGGCTTTGGTGGTCTATTTCCTCTTCCAGTCACTAGTTAGAATGCCAAGTACATCAGAACCAAGAAGGCCCTGAGTGGGCAAGTAGCAAGAAATGGCAAACAAGCAGACAAAAGCCTCATGTGGCAATACTCAGAGAAATTTGATTAACCAACCATGTTCTTAATTTTTAAAAATCACTGCCAACATGTAAACATTAATAGATTCCAAAAATTCAGATTTCAATCTTCTCTTTCAAATCTGGATTGACAATTGCCAGAAAGTAGAAGCAGTCCAAATATCCATCAGTTCCTGGATGGTTAAACAAAATGTGGCACAGCCATACAATGGAATATTATTCAACCACAAAAAGGAATAAAGGACTGCCATATGCTACAACATGGATGAACCTCAAAAGCATGCTAAATAAAAAAGCAAGTCACAAAAGATCACATGCTGTATGATTATATTCATACGAAATGTCCAAAATAGGCAAATCCTTAAAGATAAAAACCAGGTACCTGGCTGCCAGGGGCTGGGTATGGGGTTTCTTTCTGGGGTGATAAAAACAGTGAATTAGAGAGTAGTAGTAAATGTACAACAATGTGAGTGCACTAAAAGCTACTGAGTTGTCTACTTTAAAATAGTTAAAATGGGGGGCTGGGATTGTAGCTCAGCGGTAGAGCGCTTGCCTCGCATGCGTGAAGCCCTGGGTTCGATCCTCGGCACCACATACAAAGCAATAAAATAAAGACATTGTGTCCATCTACAACTAAAAAAATATTTTAAAAAATTAAAAAATAAAAAATAAAAAATAAATAAAATAGTTAAAATGGTGAATTTTACCTCAGCACTTTAGAAACTAAAAAGCAAGCACCAGGCACATTCCCACAGGACATTCAGTGCCTCTCCTTTAGTTGCCCCTCCTCCTCCAGCACATGGCAGCCTGGCATGCTTCTAGCTTCCCACCCTGGAGGTTGTACTGCCCACACCCACCAGGGAGACTCCACAGTTGGACCTCAAGGATCCAGTCCAGGACACGGATGTGCTCACCAGCCCACAAAAGGACAGAGCATAAATTGGTCCTTAAAAATTACTGTTTCATCTCCCCTGACCAGGTAGAACTCATCCCTGGTAAACAAATCAACAGAATGCACAAGTAAAGTGTAAAAGCCAAGTCTCCCTCCTACTTCACCACCAGAATGCAACTTTCCTGAACCTGCCTGGCTTTAGGTGGCTGCACATTCTTCCAGGCATTGAGAAGCTACCCCTCAAGGAGCCATCATCACCAACCCTAAAAGGAACTGAACAGTCTTGCCCTGAAACATCCCATCCATGACAAAGTGGCCATTGTTTGACAGAAGAATCATTTTCAAATTTAAAAATAAAGTCAAAGAGGGCTGAGGGTTTATTTAAAAATAAAGTCAAAGAGGGCTCAGTGGTAGAGTGCTTACCTAGCACATGTGAGGCACTGGATTCGGTCCCTAGCACCACATAAAACTAAATAAAACAAAATAAAGGTATTATGTCCATGTACAACTAAAAATATTTTTTAAAAAATAATGAAGTCAAAGAAACTGTCTGGAAGGGCCTGCTGTCCCTGGGATACCCTGTGTCATGTGTGCTCAGCAAGATCACAACCACTGCGGGCTCCCTAGTGCACAGGCACAAAGGCCATGGACTGTGAGAAACAACCTCTAAGCAGCCCTGAAATTGGTTCAGTGAGTGAGAACTCTGGATAATTCTGCCTACCAAAGCGGGTGTGGGGCTCTGCGTGATCACCAGGGCCAACGGCAGTGCCAAAGGGCTGACACCACCTTCTGGATGAAATTCAAGCACTCAGCAAAGCTGAGGTCAGGCTCTGAGTGACCTGGATGCCCCTCAATCCCCTCAAACCTCCCCTGCTGCTCACTTCACACTGCATAAGTCCCTGCACCTGTAAGGCTCTACCATCCTTGCCCTCGGGCCTTCTGATGAGCAGAAAATAGCTGTCTCTCACTGGTTGCCGCCTGCTCTTCACTGGAGACTCATGGAAGCAGCCCTCCTCCAAGATGCTTGCTGCATACTCTTGGGCACTCTGAGATGTATCCCACCCCCCAATGTCCTCAAATAACCTCTATGGAAGTCTGATTCCACCAAACTGCTCTTCTGCTGTATTTCCATTCTACCCTCACCTGACCAGAGCCTGAAAGAAGGGACCATTCATTACCTGTTGTCTCAGGGTTGTCAAATGGCAGGACACAGCCTGGGACTTGGTACACTTTAGCAAATATCCAGGGAACTGAGCTGAATACAAAAGATGGTTCTAGTTTGGGAAAACAGGGATTCCCAAGAGATATAGGCGAAATGCCACAAAATATGCAATTCAGAGTTCCTAGACAGAATGCCCCCAGATCAGCTGAGACCGGCATGGTTCAGAGCACTAGGAAGGGTCAACCCAGGACACCAGGCCAAGAAACTCCCCATTAAACCTGTAAGGCCAAGCCCTCTGCCCAGCAATTAAGAAATTCATGTGCCACAATTATCACCAAGAGCAAACTAATTCTGTCATGTACCTGTTTAAAACCTCCTGCCAGAAGTTCTCTTATATTTCACATTAAGCAAAAATTAGAAATTCATATTCTATTAAATTGATTTTACTATTGCTTTAAATAACAAGAACTATAGCAAATGTATCCCCTTTTCATTAGCAGCAGTTTTAAATACATAATTTCCAGCTAATTATAGCAACTTGATTTAGATGTTTCATGCTCTGTACTGCTGCTTCTTAAGCTGGGGTGCTAGATGCAATTTTGAAGCAGAGAGAGTTGAAATGCCTTGAAGTAGGGACAAGTCATTTCTGGTGCATGAGATGCAGAGAAGCAGTCAGCATTCCTTCTACCCAAGCAGAAAACCATTCAAAACACCAAGAAAGAGTGCAGTGCCTTGGTCCCCAAGGAGGAGGATAAGGACCTCCTGGGTATCACTGCTAGGAACTGTACAGCCTGGACCCCCACCACAAATGGACTGGGCCAGGTGAAAGACAATACAAAGCCCTACCCTGTTCCCCGCACCCATCCAGCAGGCAAGCACAGGAGACTAAGGACGGGGTCTTTACCAAATGATGGCCAGGGGTCCGAAGTACTCGAGGGAGCTGTGGGACCACCCCAGGGGTTGGTCTGGTTAGCAGAGGCTGCTGGACCCCAGGGCTCCGCTTTCTGGGCAACAGGGCCTGAGCTGGGGAGAGCATCCATTAAATCCAACAGAGTGGTCTGCGGTGGGTGGGAGCCGTGCTTGTAAGACAAAAAGGAGGAGACAGTTTTACTTTGTTACAGTCACACCAAGTAACCATGCATTAGCCATAAATCTCACCAGTGCCTCTTACTACATATGGTATAAGACCTTTGAGAGGGGCCCAGCAGGATTGGGAAATTAAGCCATTTTCTCTCCTGCCCCATCCTCACTGGCTCCATCAATATTACTTCTTCCCAGGACAGCTCAGGTTCCAGACACACCAAGCTATTTACTGTTTGCCACATTCCTCACAGACTTTCAGAGTCCTCAGGACTCTGAAAACTTCCCCTACAATGGCACTGGCTTTTTCCAGGGCTTTGATGTACCCTAAGAACAACATCTCTCTCTGCTTGCCTTGCTTCTCAGTTGCCAGCCACCACCGAGGGCCCAGCCAGATGACCCTCTCTCCTGGGGGGAGGGGATGCCCCACCTTCCCAACTCCCATGAGCACCACATCCTTCATCCAGGACCCTTTGGCATCATAACAGGGAAGGCCACTGGAACCCCCTGTCCCTGTGGTGGCAGTAGTGGGGTCTTTCTCCTTACTGGACAATACCAATGATGAGCTTGTCAAGAGTAAAGCCATGTCCTGGTCATGTCTATGTCAAAGTGTGAAAGCCTGGCACAGACCATCATGGTGGCAATGGTGGAGACAAGCACCACTGGGGGCTTACCCTGGCCCAGAAGTATCCCAAAGTACTGCCATTTGATTTATTTAACAGCTACCTTAACTTCAGGAGGCAGGCACCATTCTCATCCTCATTTTATGGATAAGGGGACTCGGGCACTGGGACACCAAGCGTCTTCTCTTAATCTGGATATTTTCAGTAGCATCCTCACTTTGCTTTTGCCCACCACAGACATGCTGGTTATTTGTTGTGTTTGGAAAACCCACAGTGTGTCCCACTCACCAGCAAATTGCAGTGATATTTAGGGCAACAACCTGCATATCTCCCACATTTATCTTCCAGCAAGCTCTTACCTCTTTTTTTTTTGGAACTTTGACTGTGTCTCTTCGGCTTTCCTCCAGGGCCATCTGTAATCTGAGGTCATCACCCCGTCTGAGGCGTTCTTCCTGTAGAGGGACAATGAGACCTTGAAGTTGATGATAATGATAATAACATCACAGGATAGAACAAAGCCACCCTGGCCAGCAACAGGAAATGCACACTGTAATAAGTGTCATTTAAAAGGACTATGTAAAAATCAACTGGTAAAACACAATTACTTTCCAATCCCAAGTGTTTGTACTCAGAGGCTCTTCTCTTACCGCACCAGTGTGACTTCAACCTCCTTGAGGTATCACCAGGGAGACTGGGGTCCCATCAAACTGGGGAAAAAGAAGGCTTAATCTAAAATATTTTTTCTCAAAATGAAAATGGCTTTATAATTCTTTCTACTTACAGAGGCAATATGTCTTCTTATAAACCATAGATCTGACAACCCAGAAATGAACCAGAAAGAGAATGAAAATCACACATCATTCCACCTCCCATTGCAGATGCTCCCAGAAAATAACTGCATATGACTTCTATGACTTTTAACAGAAATGACTCACTATGTTTATTTAAAGAAAAGTCACTACATGCAAAAAACAGGTTTGCCCTAGCTTTATTTGTTTTCAGTACTGAGGACTGAACTCAGGGATACTTTACCACTAAGCTACATTTCCAGCCCTTTTTATTTTTTATTTTGAGACAGGGCCTTTCTAAGTTGCTGAGACTGGCCTTGACTTTGCAATTCTCCTGCTTCTGCCTCCTAAGTTGCTGGGATTATAAGCATACACCACTATATCCAGTTTACCTTTGCTTTTATATACTATAATAATTAATTCTAACATATTCCCTATATTTTACTTATTAAAATATTAACTAAAAAGGGCTCCAACTACCTGCCCGTCCTGTGCGTCTCAGTGAGCATTTTTGAACACCTTTCTCCCAGGGTGTGGGCCACAGAGCCATGTGCCTCTATGTGGATGGACTGAACGGCCGCATACTTTCTACCACTGTGAGGACAGAGGCCATGAATGAAAAGGTCCATTGTTGTTGAGCTTGAAGATATTTCAGTTACAGACATAAAAACAATGCCAGACAAACCTCTTTGTACTCAAATCTAACCATTCCTAACATTTTTCTCTGACAGCCAGCTTCTAAATGAGAGGTATCCCTGAGCTACTCTGGCTCCATCTACACTTTTTGAAAACTGCAACCAAAGTGATGATAACTTCTAATGTTTCTTTAATTGCTTTTTTTCTCCTCCCCCATTTTAAAGTAATGCATGCTTATTAAAGAAAAAGGGGGACTAGGAAAAAAAAACTAAAACTACACCATGGGACTGGAAGTGTGCCTCAGTGGTAGACCATTTGCTTAATATGTGAAAGGACCTGGGTTCCATGCCCAATACCACCAAACAACAAAAATAAATAAATAACACATACTTCTGTCATCAAAATTTGACCACTTTCATTTCCAGGAAAATTTCCTTCTAGTCTTTTTTCCCCTGGGCACCTGTCACTTGCCTAACTGCCTCCAAGGGGGGTAGGCCCACTCCTTCCTCTACAGCCTGCATCCCTGCATCTGACCTGCACAATCCTAGAGACTATGTTCACTCAAGGGACCCTGGACGCTGGCTGTGTCTGCATAAGTGATTTTGGGAAGAACTTTTGGTTATTTTCCTCCTTTGGCAATGGCATTCCTGAAAACCTTTCCTAAATGTAACTTTGCATAGGCCTCTCTCTGCACTGGGGTCAGTGGATAACAGGAACATACTTGTAGCCATATGAAGTGAACTCACCGAGCATATCAGAAAGTCTTGAAGATGGGCTCCCTGGGAACCACCCTCTGCCCCATCCCCTGTCCAGAAGTCACCGCAGTGAAGTCATAACCGGGGCACTAACCTGCTCAGCCACTTCTCTGCTCATGGCAAGTGCCAGCTGCAGCTGCAGCTCCTCTTCTCCACTTGTCTGTGGTCGGGCCTGCTCCAGCTCAGAAGACACCCGGGGGGAGGTGGCTGTGGGGAGAGGGCAGAGTTACCACATGCAAAGACAGGGCTGTCCCTCTCAAGCTTAGCAGTCCCCTATTTAGAACACATCCCATTTCCAACTCAAACCTACATGGTTTGACAAAACCCAATGATACAGGCAGAGGTTAGAAATGGACTACGGATATTTCAAGGTTAAAATCAAGTGATAATCTTCAAACTGGCTCAAGCCACAGAGCACTCATGGAGAAGAGTCTCTGGGTTGTAAGCCCCAGCCATCAGTCAGGTCTCAAGAAAATCAGAACTTCAGTCTTTACTGCTCCAAAGAGAGGGACTAACTCAGAGACCCACAACAGTATTCTGGAAGTGCTGACCTAAAGAACTTCCTTCAGTCACGAACTGGGCACTGGGCACCAAGGCTCCCTTCAAGTTGTAACAAGGTTTGAAAGCTATACTTAGCATCTTGTATATTAAGAACTGGGGAAAATGCAGCCCACCTATTTCTGTGGTGACCCTGAACTTTTCTGTTTTGAAATACTGTACACAGACTAGAAATGAACACAAGTGCAGGCATTTTTGCTGAAGGTACTCAGCTAGTTTGAATACTTGTAAACAGCTCTGGAAAGACAGTTTTTACTAAAGGGATGAGATGTGAATTTCTAGCTGATATACCAAACTCCAAATGAAGGAGTCTTTACATTCACATGAACCCAGGCAGGGCCTCCCTGGGAACATGCCAGGGCTCATGGAGCCACAGGATGCTTCTGGATCAGGGAGTCTAGATGCCTCCAGAAACTGATGTAAAGTTTAGGGAGCATGAGTCTAAGTGTTTACCTCTGCTCCATCTCCGCTCTTTTAAAGTTCTCAGAGCAAGGTCTGCCTTAAGATGGAGCTGCTGCTAGGTTCCTAGCTCTGGGGTCCCCTGGGCTTCTGTGCAGCTAAGCTTACCCACCTCTTCCTCCTGCTCCATGGGTTTGCAGATTTAGCCTCCCTCCAGGAAGTCTCAACCCTCAGACTCTCTCCATCCCTCAATGCACTCACCCCAGACTAGCAAATACCTACCTACTGGATGATGAGTGGATAGACAAAGAAAGAATTCAATTTCATGGCTTAGTTGTTTTAAAATGTTGTAATTGTATATTAGTTTACTTCCTTCTTTCATAACATGCATACTAGCAAACCTAACCATCAGGATTTGCTCACCTAAATATTGATTCTATATCTCCATTCTAAACTTGTTTCCTAGGATCTGCTTTCTTTGGGAGAAAGCAAAAGGTCAGGAATGATTCATGACAAAGGCACTTTCTAGATGGCCAGGCCCTGGCTACAGTGAATGAAACAGGAGAAGAGGCTTAAATGCAGTTCGGGCCACAAAGATAATCCACTGAAGGACAGGCTAGGTAGCAGGGAATGCCTCAGGCAGAGAGTTGGGGTGGGATGGGAGACTGGAAACTTTTCTCTACTGTAATACTGCCAAGCATTTTTACTTTGTTGTGAAATTTTAAAAAATATACATCAATAAGATTTAACATGGAACAATACTGGGCATGAAGCATGGTGTATTTGTTGTGATTTATTGTCATCCCCTTGACTCCTACAAAAAACTCAGCAAGCAAATTACCTCATGTCTCCACTAATTGGCACAGCGAAAGCAAATAAATAGGCAAGCAAGCAAGCTGCAGTTTAAAAAATCTAAGGTTATTTCTCAAAACAAAGTCAAACCTCATCCTAGTATATTACTTTAATTACATTTTCTACTGTTCTTTAGAAATAAAGTTAAATGGTTCTGAAAAGTCCTTTGAATCCATCTTAATAATTAGAGTTCTTAACAATACACTGAAACAAAAAGTATAGTTTTGGTTCATTTTGTTTCCAAAGTCACAATGCCAGTCAGACAGCTCGGTATTGGTTTTCCTGTGCTCAAGAAACAAAGATGCTGCCACCTGGACTGAAGGGAAAAGGCAGCCAGATGTGCTGGGAATAGTTCTGGGGGATTCTCATTTACTCAGCTCTCTGTCCAAGTCATTCACACCCAGCAGCTTCTTGTCAGCCTCTCTGATGATCAAGAATCTGAAGTGTTGTCCATAAAACCCTAGGTTTATATAAGACACAGCATCTAACATCCCCCATTTATGAACAAATGAAGATCATGAGTAAATGAAGGACAAGGACCCTTACCCAACCCCCAACCCAGAAAGAGTGCTCTGGAAAATGAGCATTATCCTGGCAGAAAAAACTGCTCCTCGGCCACATGGTCACAGGGAAGGATAGAGTCAGACCAAGGACGAATGGCTTGGGGCTCTGAGCAAGACCTGGTCCAACAATGAGGACTCCCTTATCCCCTGAGCTGCAAAGCACACCTGCAAGGCCAGATGCAAATGCAAATGTATAAATGTTTATGCTTGCTTCTACCATCACCACCACCACAGCAGTGAGAATAATGCAGGCCAGCACATTCGGAAATAGTTCACCACATCAATGTGGAAAATCAAGACAAAGGGTATTCCCCTGCACACTGTGGTTTTTATAAACGGATGTAGAGCTCTCAGTTCCACAGGTGGCAGAATTCACAGCCACCAAACCCCAAATATCAGCTGCACACAGCGGGTCTCCAGCAGAGACACCACTGCCTTAGTGACAGCATCTCAGTCCACAAAGGGCCTCTTGTGCCTGGGCACATGACAGGGAACACAGATGTCATTGTGAAACAGGCCTGAATGGACCCTTCTGACCACCTGAGCCTGGCCCTGCTCTGAGGATCCGAAGGCTCACAAATCACAGGGACCCAAGGAAAGAGCAAGTGCCTAAGGGATGAGCCGCTCTCTATATGCTGACTGCTTCCTTCCCAACCACTTTCTGGAAGGAAGAACAGGAATTGTTGGTTTATAGTTACTCATACCACCAAATGTATCATGAACCTACTCCCATCCTAAGGCTTCTGTGTTACCAACTCCACCTGGAAGAGCTTCACTGTGGCCAAGAATTATAAACATGGGTGGGACCACTTTTATTTTTTCCAATCTGTTACCAAACAGTTTCCTGAAAATTCAGTCTGGTAAGAAGATACAAGGAACTCCCAAGCTCGGGTGGGTCAGGATCTCCCAGATTCAATTCCATCCTGCCTGCTCCAGGGACTACCCAGGTGAGGCCTGGGTGCCTACACCCTGTGCTATGGGAAGGACCCCATTTCCTAAATGTGCTCCTAATACTGAAGTCAAGAGATTTCCTAATGAAGATGACTCAGCTGGCCAATTTCGGGTACTTTTGAAAGAAGTGAAGCCGATTAAAAAAAAACAAAACAGGAAATTGCTTATCAGCTATATTTTGCAATTTTCCTAGAAAGTACTGAAGCCACTCATATAATGCTGAGTAAAGGGAAGGGATACTGTGTGTGGGACAGGAGCTGTGCGGTCCCCAGCATGACTCTGTGAGCCTCACACAGACCCCAGGGGAGGCAGGCGAAGGGCCTTGACCCTGTGTGTTCTAGGTTTGGTCTGGTGATGGTGGGCACACAGGTGTTTTGGACAAGAATGCAAAGTTTTCAGCCCTCAAGGGTCCGAGAAGAGCCATGTGGGTCCAAGCACAGCTGAAATCCCTTCTGCCCCCATGCAATGTCAGCTGGGGGAAGACCAGGTAGTAGAAAGAGTACTGTCTGGACAAATCTTGTTTCCACCATTAACCAACAGTGGGGACCACATCCAAATGGCTGACCTCTCTGAGCTTCTGCTCCTACTTCTGTGAGAGACCCAATAGTGTTTACAGGAGGGGCTAGGAGTACCCAGGACCCAGCTAGACCTTCCCTCAGGATCTGAACTTTACCCCCAAACTGGTACCCTCTTCTCTACCCCAGGATCCAGAGCACTGTCAGACACCCACATATTCCACCTCACACTGCAGAAAATCTGCCCTTCCTGGCCTCTATGGGAATAGTCTGGGCTCTAGCCTGGCTGGACCTTCTCTTTCTGCCTGGATGGTGTCTCTTAGAGGAAGAAAAGGAGGAGTCCATATTGAACCCAGAACCAGCTTCCTCCATTGGATGACCCAGTCTTTAGTCCAGCCAAATTCCTTCCTAATTACTGAACTGCAGGGGAATGCTTAGTCAGTCTTCCTCAATGTTATGGCATCTCCCTGTGATCCCCAGGCTACTCCTAAGTCAGTGATGACTTCAGCCATCAAGGACACTCCTACCCAGCAGCTCTTGCCTGAGCTGAGGCTTCTAAACACAGGGGATCTTCCAGGGCCCTCACTTTGTATACTCACAGGGAAGAGGAGGAAGGATTGCTTTTAATTGAAAGCAGTATGAAAAAATAAGCTCACCCTATACTCAGTAACATTAAAAAAGAGAAGGAATAAAAATATACAGGGGAAAAAACAAAGAGGTACAAAATGAGAAGCACACTAAAGCTGAACCATAGCCAGTAGGGCAGATGTGATTTACAACAGAGGGACAGGCCATGACCACCTCCTGCCATGTGACCAACCCAGGACCCCCAGTAGTAGGACAGCTATCAGGTGATATCACATCACCACCTAGGGTTGTCTCAGCAAAATGCTGACATGAGTGGAATTCAGGCTGTACATATGATTTCCAGATCACAGGAAGTTCAGGGTAAGGATCAGACTAAGCAAGGCAAGAGACAGCAGACAGACAGACAGACAGACAGACTCAGGCCAAGGCTGGACAATAAGCCTATTGGAGCCCTGAGAAAACTAGGATGTGCTGAAGAGACAGGATGACCAAGAAACTTATGATCCTAGGTGCTCTTGCTTTGGACAAACAAGTGGCAGGACACTTTCAGGACAACTGCAAAATCTAAATTTGGCCTGGGGAGTAGGATATTGCCAATTCCTGGCTTTTTGAGGTGTGTGGTTTTGTGACTCTTCTAGAATAGGTACATCCTCAACTTTTAGGAGTGGGAAGTGATAATGCCCACAACTTATTTTTTAATACATCAGCATAAAAGGCAATGAGGGCCGCTCCTCTCACCCTGCTCCCACAGCGCTCCCCACAGGAAGCAGCTGTTCACATTTTCCTGTGATTCTGGAACAGCTTTTTACCACATGCTCAGTATGTGGATGGGTGGGGTACACTTCCATTCCTGACATTCACTCACATGGAAGGAACTGCATCTATTCCTCAGTGGCAGGACAGCCGCCTATCAGGAGACATCACAACACTGCTTTAGGACTGTCCCAGTGAAGTTCAGACATGCCTAGAATCCAGGCTATAGATGTGATTCTCCTATCTGTGTTCTGTATTTCCTTCTTGAATATGACCTAGACTGAGTACTGTCAGAGAGAGTATTTATTAACATGGCAGTTGAGCAGGGATGCTCAGGACCTAATGCCTGGGTTCAGATCTGGGCTCTGCTACTTCTTAACATTTGGCCTAGGAAATTAAATTCTCTGTGCCTCAGTTTTTTCATCTGCAGAATGGAGACAGAATACCCATCTCCTGGGGTTATTGTGAGGATCAAACAAATTACTATGTGTAAAGCAGGTGACATTCCTACAATGCTCATGGTTCTCTCGCTGAACCCTCACTCTATACAGGCCAGGGCTGAGGCTTAGGGGCCAGGGACTTACCCAAGGCTTTGGAGAAATGGGTTTCTGATCCTCTTGGGGTTTTTTGTTTTGTTTTTGTCCTTTTTCAGTAGTGTTAGGGATAGAACCCTGGGCCTCATGAATGCTAAGTACATGCTCCACCACTGGGCTACACCCCTAACCCTATCCCCTATCCCCTTTTTACAGATAAAGAAATTAGGGTTTGGGGGCTGTGATTGTAGCTCAGTGGTAGTGTGCTTGCCTCGCATGCGTGAGGCCCTGGGTTCGAACCTCAGCACCACATACAAAGCAATAAAATAAAGACATTGTGTCCATCTACAACTAAAAAAAATATTAAAAGAAATTAGAGTTCAAAAGGGTAAAATAGCTTGCACATAGCTGGCCAGTGGCAGGATAAGAACTCAAAGCCAAATCTTGGGACCTAAATCCCACACCTGTTCCCAGCAACCGGAAGGAGATTTAAGGCCCTCAGATGGTGTCACTGGAGTATACTACACCATGCCAGGCCCTCCTAAAGTCTGAATAAAGGCCCTGTTCTCATGAGGCTTGTGTTCTAGTGAGGCAAGACCAGAAACAAACAAAAAACAAAGCAAAAGAGAAGAGGAAGAGGCAGGGGAGAAGGCCTGGGAAGAGACACAGGAGCAGAGACCGGGGCGCCAAAGAGGTTAGGGATACTTCTGCTCTGGCTCTCATGTAAGCAGAGGGCTCCCCAGGGCACATGAGGGAAGAGTCTGGGGACTTCGGCCTTCAGAGGGGCTGTGGGAGGCTCTAAGCAGAGCAGTAATGCCATTTGACCAGTCTGGGGGCAGTAATGGGAGCCTGGGCCAGAAGTGGCTTTTAAGGAGCTGCAACAGGAAGCTGGATACATTTAATTGAGATCCCACAATACCTGGAAATGTTCCTGAATGAAATGGTCAAGCAAGCCCACAAGAGGCTGTCCAGGGTCCTGCCTGGTTAGCTCAGTCCTTGTGGTCCAAACAGTTTGCTCCCTGTGGTGCTGCTGTGTGGAGCAGACTCAGCCCTTACAGTGCTTTCTTCTGATCATGTGTTGGGGGCAGAACTGGGTCTCCCCTGCAAAATATGTTGAAGTCTTGACTTCTAGTACCTCAGAACATGAACCAATTTGTAAACAGGGTTGTTGCCAATGTAATTAGTTAAAATGAGGCTATACTGAAGCAGGTTGGGCCCTATATCCTGTATGACTGGTATCCTTATAAGAGGAGAAGAGACAAAGAGGTATAGACAAATGAGGGCAGAATGGCACGGACGATGGAAGCAGAGACAGTAGTGATGTGCCGGCCACCACCAGAAGCTAGGAAGGAAGGAAGGGGTGGCCCTGCTGATAGTTTCATCTTGGACTTCTGGCCTCCATAACAGTGAGATAATCCATTTCTATTATCTCAGGCTACACTTAAGTGGAATTTTGTCAAGGCAGTCCTAGGAAGCAGACTGAAGCCTTTTCCAAAACACATCTCAAGGCATTCCCACTGTGTCTCATGCTGTTGTGAGCATCCTTGACATGCAGGGAATAGACTGTCTTGTTCCCTGGCTCCAGTACCACAGCTGCCCACCTCATGGTTACCTTCTCATGTTCCCACTAACACCTGCCACACTATGCTCTTTCCTGCCTTGAGCCCTGCGCCTGCCCAGGCTGCTCCCTCAAGACTATACATTCTCCCTATGGTCCTACAAAGGGAAAGAAAAGCACATCCTTATCCCAAAAATCCCTAAATGCCTCCTCCAATGTTATTTTCTCAAAATGAAATCTTCTCTAGCTGTGCTACTAAGATGGTCTTTCATCAGACTGGGGCCTCCATGGGGCAGGGGGTTATCAGCTGGAGTAGGCCCTAGTGGGCTTGGAAGGCTATCTGGATGGTGCACATGCAGTGGCAGCTTTGTAGTCTTCACCATTTCCAACTGTGCATTTCACACTGCTCCCAGACAACCACCTTCCCACCGTGACTGCCAGCTCTAAGAAGGCAGAGGCAGCACTGACTTGTTCCTGTAGAGCTGCACTCAACCACCTATCAGCTGAGCTTCAAGTTTACTTTCCATTGAAAAATAATAATGGCTGTAACTTTTGCACTACTACCCTGGGATGTCGACATTGCCCCCTCAATTTATATACAAGGAAGCTGAAACCCCAGGAGAAAGAAGGCAGATCCCAAACAATGGCCGTGTTAGGGCCCCAGCATAAGACTGGTGAGGGAGATGGGGGAGGGAGGTCGGAGACAAAAGGCAGTCCTTCTATTTGTCTGCATGATTCAAAACCCATCCTCAGTCTGAATAAAAAGCAAGTTTGTGCTGTTCTCTCTGAGCTCAAGATTAAACTCACTCTCTTACAGATCACCAACTTGTTGGGTGGGAAAGGCAGGGCCTGTCCAAAACATCAAGCACTTTTTCTCAGTACTCATTACCCAAGGGTCTCTGTACTGTGGCTTCTGTCCACAGTAAAGGTAACAAAGGCACAGTCTGTACATCCTTGGGTGGAATGCTGAGGCGTGGGCCTCATGAACCAGTCAGTGGCAGGGTAAAAAGGCCCTTCAAGCTTTGCCTTGGGAGCCCAGCTGACTAGACGAGAGCCAGGATGGAAAAAGGGTCCCTGGGCCCATGTAGCACTAGCAAAGAGTAGGCACCCAAGCTTGTGGACAAACATCAAGTACAGCAGGAATTTCAACAACACAACTTATCTCTTTCTAAATTCAGTCATAACATTAAAGAACTTAAATACCTATAGGTATCTAAAGAAATTAAATACCTATAGCAGTTTTGTAAGAGTAATACAGGTTGAGTATTCCAAATCCAAAACATGTTGAGCACTGACGTAATGCCACAAATGGAAAATTCCACATCTGACCTCATATGACAGGTCTTGATCAAAAACTCAAGTGCACTAAAAATATTGTAAAGAATTACCTTTGGGCTACATATATAAGGTATATATGAAATATAAATGAGTTTCATGTTTAGACTTAGGTCCAATACATTTGGATAAGGGATAATTCAACCTGGACTTTGAAACAGGAAACTCATTTTTTAAATCAGGTTTTTCATTCTTATAATAATTTCCATCTATTAAAATAGTAATCATTTTTAAAATTATAGTACTTAGCCAGGCATGGTGGCACACACCTGTAATCTCAGTGATGCAGGAGGATCAAGTTCAAGGCCAGCCTTAGCAACGCAGTGAGACCCTCAGCAACTTTGTAAGACCCTATTTCAAAATAAAAAATAAAAAGAACTGGGGATGTAGCTGAGTGGTAAAGCAATCCTGGAGTCAATCCCCAATACCAAAATTAAGTAATTAATTAAAATTTTAAAAATAGATTAAGAATTACAGTATCCACTGTGGGCTCCAATAAGCACTCCCATCTGCTGCTGGAGACACAATCTACCAAGAAAGCATTTGCAATATTTCAAGAAAGAATAATGTGTATATACTTCTCCCATTAATTTCATTGATGAGAATTCTACATAGAAGAAATAATTAAAAGAATTCTTAAAGCTAGATGTTGTGGTGCACATCTATATTCCCAACTACTCAGGAAATAGAGGCAGAACTTCAAGTCCAAGGCCAGCCCAGGAAATTAAGGAAGACCCTGTCTCAAAACAAAATAAAAAGGGCTAGGTAGCTCAGTGATAGAGTGCTTGCCTAGCACATATGAGGCCTTGGATTTGATCCCCACTAACACACACACGCATACACAAAGCTCTGCACAAAGTTTGCATCAGATAGAACCTGAAAATAACTCTGATAGTACTTTGGGAGCATATCCTACAGGCAAAAGCATATTGAAGTGCATGTAATTTACACAATAACCTAGAAGAAAGTACTATGATATATCCATTTCACAGATTAAAGGATTTAAATTTGGAGAAGTAACCTAATCAAAGTTTACCTTTAACTAGGTGTGAATGCTGAGCATGGTGGCACACCTGCAATCCCAGCAACCTGGGAGGCTGAGGCAGGAGGATTGCAAATTTGAGGCTAGCCTCAGCAACTTAGTGAGCCCCTAAGCAACTTAGTCAGAGCCTATCTCAAAATACAAAAATAAAAAGGGCTGGGGATGTGGCTCAGTATTTAAGCACCCCTGGGTTCCATCCCTGGTCCTCACCCTACCCCACACACACACAAAATAAAAACCTAGGTGTAACTTAGTAGCAATATGGAAAATGCACCGAATTAGAGAAAAACAAAAACAGACTGCAAAACTGTCTTATTCCAGAGTCACCCAAGTTGTACCTTCTGAAGCCCAGTGTTCAGCAGTAGGTGGGGCCACTGTTCCCGCACCCACAGCTTCACCCTCCACTCACGGGTCCTATGCCTTGCCCTGTGCTTCATCTTCCCTCCTGCACATACACATACCCACACACACACACACACACACACAGATAACAACAATGTTAAGGGTGAGAACCGCTCAGTGGTTGCAGACACTCTGCACCACCTGTCCCAGTATCCCCACACAGCCCTAGGCACCTCACTGAGTACACTGATTGCCTGCCTGTTCTAAACTGAGCCCACCTGAGGCAAGATCTCAGTTACCAGCTATAAGCCCCTCAAAGCTTAGAGGTGGAGCCAGGCATAGTGGCACACACCTTTAATCCCAGTTACTCAGGAGGCTGAGGCAGAAAGATCATAAATTTGAAGCCAGCCTGAACAACACAGTAAGACCATGTCGTAAAATAAAAAGCTGGGGATGTAAATCAGTGGTAGAACACTCCGTGGGTCCAATCCCCAGTTCCACAAAAATTAAAAAATAAAATTAAAAAAACACTGAGAGGTGGCCCCGACACACCCAAACTAACATTTTGAAAAATGTCCTTTGAAAATAGCACATTGTTATGAACAATATATCCATAATACTGTCATTTTATCTGTGTAATATACATTTTAGATTTGTTTTTATGGAACACTCTTCAGACCTATAGTTCAGATTGGTCAGTACATTTGACTTTATAAAGATGCAGACCTTGACCTGGCCTTTGGTTCCTCTCCAGATTAAGGATCTGCTAGCTGATGGCTATAACAGAACTGTACAACCTAGTCTGGGCATGGTGGTGCATGCCTGTAATCCCTGCAGCTTGGGAGACTAAGGCAGGAGGAGCTCAAGTTCAAAGTCAGTCTCAGCAACTTAGGGAGGCCCTAAGCAACACAATGAGACCCTGTCTGAAAATAAAATAAAAAGAGCTGGGGATGTGGCTCATTGGTTAAGTGCCCCTAGGTTCAATCCCTGGTATTTAAAAAAAAAAAAAAAAAAAAAGGCACTGCATAACCTGGAGGCTCCCAAAAGCCCTGAGTTACAGTCCAGGCACGTGGGACCCTATCACTGAAACATGCTGTCTGGTATGAACATGAGAAGTGACCAACATTTCCACATCAGGGCAAGGACAAGTTAGGAATTTTCACCAGTGGAATACAGTCAGCGTTGTGTCCACAGGTTGCCCATCAGTGGATTCACCCAACCTTAGATTGGAAATATTTCAGAAAAAGAAATTTCATAGACTTACTTTCTTGTCATAATTCCATGAACAATACAGTAAAACAACAATATACGCAACATTTATATCCTATGAAGTATTATAAGTCATCTGGAGTTGATCTGAAGTACACAGAAGGATATGCACAGGTTACATGCAAATACCATGTCATTTATATAAAGGACTTAAGTGTCTATAGGTTTGGGTATCCACTGGGGGTCCTGCGACCAGTCTCCTGAGCTTGTCTATATGTTGTTGCAGCTGTTAAAAAGTTCACAGGGTAATGATGTCTGATTCATTCTACTAGCCTTCCTACCCCCATACCTGCTCCCCTCCCTTCGCTCCCTTCTGCCTAATCCAAAGTAACTCTATTCTTCCCTAGCCACCCCAACTATTGTGAATAAGCATCCACATATCAGAGAAAACATTCAGCCTTTGGTTTTCTGGGATTGGCTTATTTCCCTTAGCATGATATTCTCCAGCGCCATTTACTGGCAAATGCCATAATTTCATTCTTCTTTAAGGCTAAGTAATATTCCACTGTGTATATATACCACATTTTCCTTATCCATTCACCTGTTGAAGGACATCTAGGCTGATTCCATAGTTCAGTTATTGTTGAGTTATCCAGTATGATTCTACATCATGTACAACAAGAATGAGAAGTTATACTCCATTTATGAAGTGTCAAAGTGCACTCTACTATCATATATAACTCATCAGAACAAATTAAAAAATTGCAATAAAAATGTAGTATCATCAAACTGAATACATAACAGAATATGGGGGGGAGGTGTTTACAGGGTAGAAGCCAGAGAAAATGCTGGAACCAGAGAAAATGCTGCTGTTACAATGTCATAAGACAAATAGCAGGGATGCAAAGTTACATTCACAGTGCAACAGCAAGGGTAGAAAAGAATATGCTTAGGCTTGGTGCAGTGCTCCACGTCTGTAATCCCACTGGCTTGGGAGGCTGAGACAGGAGAATTGCAAGTTCAAAGCTAGCCTCAGCAAAAGCAAAGTGGTAAGCAACTCAGTGAGACCCTGTCTCTAAATAAAATACAAAAAAGGTCTGGGATATAGCTCAGTGGTCTACTGCCCCTGAGTTCAATCCCTGGTACTCGACCCCTGCCCCAAAAAGAATATGCTTAGGAAAAAAATTCAGGAGGAAATACACAAAGTAACAACAGCTGCCCGTGTAATAAGATTACACGATACTGTTGTATTTTTCCCCTGCATTTTCTACACTATCATGGATGCACATATATTACTTTTATAAAGAAAACTGAGAATTACATCATGTCCACACCAGACTTACCAGTTAGAAATGGAGAGGTGGTCACTGAATGAATCCATTTTAAGGGTGCCAGGCTGAGCTCTCATTAGGAGTCAGCAGGAGGCAAATAATCCAATTTGCAACACCAATCTCCAAGCTGCTGAGAATTGAATATTGTCTGCCAATGAAGGGAGAGGGGAGGAAGACTCCTCCAAGTGAATAAAGCCTAACATGGACTCTATCCCTGGAGCTGTTTTTCAAAGCCTCAGTGGAACACTGTAATCACCTGTCACTGTGATGGGAGTGAGAGGGTAAGTGCAATTTGAAAGGTGTAGCCAGAGGTGTGGCCCATGCTTTGAGACCATTTAAAAGCTCCTGGACAGCCAACTTGAGAGCCAGTAGTATAGGGAAAAAAGAAAAGCCAAAATGAGAAACAGTATTTTATTCCTAAACAATAACAACTACAAAACATGCTGAACTTGAACTTAAAGCACTTAAAAACCACACAAATATGACAGTATACTGCTCAACCATGGGGACAAATTCTGAGAGATACATCACTGTGTTGGCATCAGAGTGAACTTACATAAACCTAGATGGATATTACAGCCTACTCCACACCTCAGCTACATGGGCTACCCTACTGCTCCTCAGCAACAAACCTGTACAGTGTGTTACTGTACTGAACACTGTAGGCAACTGAAAAGCAGGATAAGTATTTGTGTACCTAAACATACCTAAGTATAGAAAGGGCCTGGCAAAGTCACTAGGTGAGGGCGGCGGGTATAGCTTAAGTAGTAGGGTGCATGCTTAGCATATGCAAGGCACTGGATTCAATCTTCAGCACAAAGTAAAAAAAAAAAAAAATATATATATATATATATATTAGATGATAGAAATTTTTCAGCTCCATTATAATATATGGGACCACCATCATATATGTGGTCTGTCATTAACCAGTATGTGACTATATAAAATGTTTCTATATTTCTGGAAAAGCTCTCAAATGTATTTTCAAAAGAATAACACTTATGCCTGGGAATGACAGCAGCAGAGATGAACATATCATATAAAAGTATCACCAAAAAAAGAAAACAACTAAGATTTATTTACAGTGATCATTCAAGAAGTATTTACTAAGCACCTCTTCTGGCTCAGACATGATGTGGGGATGCTAAGGGTACAGCATGGGCATGGGGAGTCCCACTTCAACAATTAGCTTGTGCAGGGAGAGAGAAAACAAAATTAACAAGATAATTTCAAATAGTGAAAAGCATTCTGAAGATAATAAAACAGGGAAATGAGAGAGATTATATTCAAATTTTATACGACCTATCTATTCATGCAAAAGGAAATCTCTTTACAACTTCTCTCCTGTTTTTATTCCCATAACTGTAAATATTCTCTTGAAATTTACTACCTGCAACCAGTGTCTTGCAAGTCCATGGCAGTCAGGGGCTGTGTGACCATGTTGTCCGCTGGCTAAAAATACTTCCCTATTCCCCACCACACTCAAGTTTATCAACAATGGTTTATCTATACTACAAAGGATGCTTTAAAGATATATAGATGAACAATTTATCAATGATTTCAATTTTCCACAGAATAAGTCAGTGTCAATCAGATTATTAATAATAACCAATCTGAAATTTTTAAAAAAATATTTTTTAGTTATACATGGACACAGTGTCTTTATTTGGTTTACTTATTTTGATGTGGTGCTGAGGATTGAACCCAGTGCCTCACATGTGCGAGGCAAGCGCTCTGCCATTAAGCCACAACCTCAGCCCCACCACTCTGCAATTTTGATGGCCATGTTTCAATTCTGAAAATAATGCCATCCTCTGACCATTAGAGAGCTCCATACACTCTAGGTCCAGATTAAAAGCAGTTTAAATTGTACTCCAGCTCTTAAAAACTATAAAAATAAGAAATAAAAGCATTACATGAGATAGACCACACAATTCTGAAATTGTAACAGACATATATTATACACATTTTGTAGAAAAATTTAAAGCACTTTAAAAAGATTGTAAAGAAAGGAAAGAGAACCAGTATTCTCCAAAACCTCAGTTCAAATTCTGGCTTTTATCACTTGAGACTGAGTGGATTATGGGAATAATTTCATCTGAGTTTTTGCATTAACCACACTTGCCCTCCCTACCTCCCTAAGGAAGGATGTGAATAGACTCCTCCTGAAGTAAAACAGAGACCCAGGCAAAGATGATTCATGGACCTTCTGGCTCTCAGGAAATGCTGGCTCAGCAGCTCACACCACACGTTCAAATCCCACGTAAGGCCCAAGCCCTTGTGGTAAGAATGAGCATTTTGCGTCTGATGTGTCGATAGATGTGTCAATATAACTGCTACCTCGAGGGTGTGCACTTTACTGACCAGCATCCTCTGTGATTCCATTTTCCACTTGAAGAGAGCAAATCTTTATAGTACAGTGATGCCCTTCCTCTGCCTCTGCCCCAGGACTACCTACTCCAGAAGATGCAGGACTCCCAGGACTTACAGAGTACATTTATTTGAGCAAAATGAAATGTCAAATGAGTCTCAACTCCCATCAAATTTCTGGTCCATTCCCAAAGGCCCTGAGGTCTAGGCACCTTTCCCACTGGCAGCTGTCCCTGCCCTTTCCTGATAGCAGGAAATACCTGGCTAGTACCACCTACTGCTTCTCAGTCCCATGTTCCCCTCCACCCTCAGCCCTTACCTTGGAGCTTCACTACCCACCCTTCCTCTCCCTCCCTCCTCTCCAACACTTAGGAGCCCTGGACTGGCCCAGACTCCTTCTAAGATCCACCTCAGGAGCACTTCTGAGGGACATGCTGGCTGGGTTTTACTTTTTGTAACAATCACTATGCTTTCTTTCCCATATCCTCAGGTTGTCAACAACAGGCCTATATAAGATGTCCTTTCTCACATACCTACTTACTGAGCACTCTTGTATGTGAACAATCTCCAGCTCTACTCCTAGAATTCTGCCAGCAAGTGGGATACCAGGATGCCAGAGGATCTGCTGCCCCTGGAGACTTCCCACAAACACACATGAAATAGTATACAAGAAGCTTTCAGATTCTCCAAAGGGGTTTCTCCTATGGGGTTTAAGAACAGCTGTTCACCATGGAGGAAACACAATGGTCATACCACCCATCCACTCCCAGAGAGATGTGGAAATCCTTTGGCATTCCTACCAGGCCACTAGGGATTAAGATACAGACTGCAAGAATCCAGGCTCAGGTCTGGATGCAAGGGCAGCAAATTTGGGGCCACCACAGAACAGTGTCCATCAAAGTCACTTCCATGCCGTCCTGAGGGGCTACTGAGACCCTGCCCCTCCTACCTGCACAGTAAGCACCTGGCCTCCTACACATCCTTCTAGACCCTGGACACTTGTCCAGAAACCAAGGAGAATATGTTCTCTTTGGTGTTGGTGGCTAAGAAGTTCAAAGCCAATTTTGATCCACCTCTAGCAACTGTGTATGACTCTGGCCATTTTATTTTCTCACTCTTGTTTTCCTTTTGCCCCACTTTCCTGTGGTACATATTTAATCCTATGGCACTAAATGTGTTTTATAAGCCAACTCAAATCCTTTCTGAAGTGAAGCAGGGCAAACACATTAAATGACCATAATCTCCAGTAATCATTTGGTAAGTACTGCCAGGGGTGTGAGGAGTGCATCCTTGGCATGAGGAGCTCGAGGGTCTGAAGGATTCCCTGATATTTCCCTAGAATACCTGAAACATACAGCTGGCTGAATGCACCAGCCAGAGCGTCAAAAGCATCACCCCAGAGAGAAAGGGCTGTCACACTATTTCCAGATGACAAGGAGCAGGTGGTAGCACCCACATGAGGCAAAGCCCACCAACATCACTTTGGTTGTAGGATTTCAAGATGTTCTGATTCACTCTAGGACAGTAAGGATTTCTATAATCTGTCTTCCTGGGTTTTTTGTGTGTGTTTTCTTTCTTTTTCTTTTTTTCGTTTTCTTTTTTTAGTTTTTGGTTTTTTATTGGTACCAGGGAATGAATCCAGAGGTGCTTTAACCACTGAGGTACATCTTTAGTCCTTTTTATTTTGAGAAAAGGTCTTGCTTCTTGCTAAGTTGCTTAGAGCCTTGCTAAGTTGCTGAGGCTGGCCTCCAACTTGCAACACTCCTGCCTCTGCCTCCCAAGTCACTGAGATTATAGTGACCACCACAATTAGTCTTTAATTTTCTTTACCGTTTAAAAGAACAGGAATGCTGGCAGTTAAAAACCCCCACCAAAAACTCAAAGGCATTAGGCTGGTTCCTAGTTCATCAGGACAACTGTAGCTCTGGCTCCAGAGGATGACTCAGGGAGCCCAGCCAAAGGGGGCAGCAATTACCAAGCTGGACTCTGTGTTTCATTCCACCAGTCTTCAGAGGAAGCCAAGACAGGAGGAGGGAACAATCTCCGACCCGATGGCATTCATAGTTAGAAGACAGCAGAGATCTTTGTTTCCCCAAGCTTTCACCTTGACTCACAGGAAAGATTCCTTCATCCCACTCTACTGCCTTTTATGTAAGTTCCTACTACCATAGGAACTTCCACAATTTCTTCATGGCTTGCTGAGTGCTGTGGCCAGTCCTACAGAACATGAGAGAGTGGGGAACAGGTGTACTGTTTGCAGCCAGGTTCCAGTCCAAACTAGATGCTATCTCTGTGAGCTTGGCCAAATGTCTTCAACTCTCTACGCCTGAGTAGCCTCCTCTGAGCCACATAGCTTCAGCCAACATGCAAATATCCCAAGCACCAACTGCATACCAGGACCATGTGAGGGCAGCCAACACAGGCTAGCTGAGGCCAGTGCACACTGAGCCTTCAAGTAAACATGAGCACCAGAAGTGGCCAAAGAGCAAGACCAGAAGCATAATTCATGCACCAACAACTCCCAACCTGCATCTCCATCCCAGGATTTTCTCCCAAACTCAAAGCTTCTCGTGACCTCCTCTTGCATGTTAAGATAACACTTCAAGAGAGCTGGGGTTGTGGCTCAGTGGCAGAGGGCTTGCCTAGCATGTGTGAGGCACTGGTTCTATCCTCAGCACCACATCAAAAATAAATTAAGAAAATAAAGGTATTGTGCCCATCTACAACTAAAAAATATTCTTTAAAAAAAAAAAAGACAACACTTTGACATGTTTCTCCCCCTACTGCCCGCCCCCCAAAACCTGCCATACCCACAGCCATCTTCACTCCCAGACACTCTGCCCAAAGGTTTCAGAGCTGTCCTCAATTCCTTTTCTCTTCACCACAGTCCAGGCCTCCAGCAAGTCCTCTTAAATATTCTTTGGAATATACCCAAGGCCTGACCACTTCCCAAATCTCTGCCATCCACTGGACTATAGGAATCATCATCGCCCGCATGGACAAGGCCTGTGACCTCCTCACCAGTCTCCTGCACTTGCCCTGCCGCACATGCAGCCAGAGGGACACCCCTAAACCTTGTCACTCTTAATTCAGATCAAACCTCCTGAGATTCAAAACCCTCCCCCAGTTCCCGATGTAGATTCTTAAAGGCCCCATATTAGTCCACAGAGCCAGAATATGTGGTCGGTGACAAGGAAAGTATAGTGAAAGTATTTAGAAATTTTATACCACTTGACATTGCTACAATATACAAACAATAACACAAAATCATATGGCTGAAATGGACTAAGAATTTAAGGACTGCTTCCTACCAGGTGTACCCACTTGGCAAGCACTGCCATGGTAGTTGGAAAGGCCCCACCCTACACTCCCCGCAGGCCTGACTGCTAGGGCTCTATCCTGACCCCATCCACTACTCTCCCTTACTCAGCTTGTCTCCCTGGCTACCTTCCTGTTCTTCAAACACCCTGAGCACACTTCTGCCTCAGGGCTTTTGCACTGCTGCAGCTCTCTTCAACATTCTTCCACAAGACTAACTCCTCCTCTTTCAATGCTTGTGTTTCATACTGCAAACTATCCCCCTTGCTCCCCACAAAAACTTTAAAGCATTCCCAGGAAGTTTTTTATTGCTGTTTTTTTGTTTGGAGATTTGTTTGTTTTGGCTATTTTCCTAGCATGCATCATCATGTAATAGGCTATATAATTTATTTATGTTGTGTTTTCTTTTCAATTACCATGTAAGTGCCATAAGGGGCTGGGGGCTCTGCTCTGTGCTTAATGGCAGAATGCAAATGCAACAAACACCGCAATGGAAGAATGTGGGGGCCCAGAGTGCAGGGCTGGCCAGCAGAAAGAACACAAAGCTTTGTCCTGCAGACAAACATCAGCAAACCTGAGGTCTGAGGTGCTTCTGTGGGAAGACAAGGACTTGCACAGACTTGGGGAGGGAAGTGGGCAGAGTTGGAGGGCAGTGATCAAGGTCTACCAGGGAAGGTTTTATCTGTCACACCAAAGGTTCAGGAGATGATCCTGTAGAGAACCCGGCATGTAAAGGGGCTTTCTGGCCCCAGGGTTAGAGCATTATTTATTTATTTATTTACTTGTTTGCTTGCTTATTTTTGGTACTGGGGATGGAACTCAGTGCATTTTACACTGAATTACATCCCCATTTTTTGTTGTTGTTGTTGTTTTTCTTTTTCTTTTTTGAGATGGGGTCTCACTAAGTTGCTGAGACTGGCCTCAAACCTTCAATCCTCTTGTCTCAGCCTCCCAAGCTGCTGGCTTTACAGACATACACAACCACACCAGGCTCAGAGTATCACTAATAAAGATGAAGAGTGGATAGGAAGGGGGGAAAGGAAACCACTTAGAAGGCTACACTGGACTGAGGCCATGGAATGAGATGAGGAAAGAATTTCAGAGATTTCCAAGGTCAGATCTATAGATGTTCAAGGGCAGTGAGGAAGAGGGAGGATGAGATGAGATCTGGCTCAAAGAAAGAGGTCCTCAAACACCATCATATTACTGTCCATCAGGATAACAGTCCAAGGCTTAAAGGGCTTCCAGCTGTGGCTGCTGTAGTGCAAGAGGGGCTTCTCAGCAATCTGCCTCCTCTGCTCCTGCACCCCTCACAAACCCTCTCAAGGGTCAAAGGCCCTGTGTTTCATAAGACCTTTTTCTGAATAGCGTGTGTCACTCTGACTTCTACATTGCTAGATTTCAAGTGGATATGCTCCAAGGAAACTCATAAGTACATATATCTTAAGCACCTACCTTACTCTCAACATTTTCGGAGGCTCCAAGAAAGAAGAGAAAAGAAATACAGGACAAGGCCACATCCCCCATCCCTGACAAAGTAGGAGAGAGATGTGGAAAGGATCAAACAGTTAAGGATGGAATGCAATTCCACATAACACTTTTTGCCCAAAATTTATCTGGTGCATGAGAAAGAAAAACATACTCATTTTATCTTTAATTCATACCAGAGATAAAGGAGACATCACATGGGCTATATACCTTGAGCAACTTGCCAAATTTTGGGGGTGACTATCCAAACACAGGGAACCACACAGGCAAAGGTGCAAGACTGGAGGTACCCAGCAGGCCTTATTTTAATATGCAAATATCCCAGGAAAGCCAGCTGACCAAGGGGAAAGTCAGAAGGCAGTGGAAACCAAAACTAACCACCAGGGCTCAAAACAGGCCTTAGTGGTTACTGAATGCGTAGAACATAGAAAATCAGAGGAGCTCCATGGAGTTCTATGGGAATCTGCCAGAACAGTCCCTGAGTATGTGATGGAAGAATTGCCCTATAACTCATGGACCTTTGGGTAACTCTTCCAAACAAGCTTTTGACTCTGACATTCTTTACAGTACAAACCTGGTCCTCCTTACATTGTCTAACATCAGTTGAAGAGAAGCCAAAATCCTGGCAAAGCCAAAATCCTGCATAAACTGTTAGGGGAAGCCAGGGGCATGAAGAAAAACATCCCAGAATTAAATATAGTGATCACACAACCCAAGTCAAACAAGCTATAGCATTAATGAAGCATGAAGGAACAGTAGCCGTCTCCAGGGCTGAATAAAGTATGGCCACCTTATCAAGGAAGGTGCACAAAGGGTTGTTGTCAGTACCCTCTGGTAAGAGTGGAAGAGACAACTTTCATTCCAAGTGGGAACCTCACTTGGGAGTGAAGGGAGGTAAGAGTATTTTCTTGTAGATAACAGTGAAAATCTCTTTCCATTTTAATCTGCAACAGTGTGGGCTCTCACCAGAATATATTATTAATTAGTCAAAAGAGAAGCCCCATTTTTAGTTACCCACTGAATTCAGTATCTTTGAACATCTTGACCTAGAATTGACAGTACAGCTAACTCTCTGTTTACCATGATAATGTGGATTTCAGGAATGACAGCAGTTCACTGGGAAGCAAACACTAGCCCACTGGATGCTCAGCAAGGCATCTCTTAGTACATTAAGGATGATGCTTCCAATACCATCAAGTGAGGATCTGGTATTTGCTCAGCATTGTGAGGTTTAAATCACACATTTCCACTTCAATAATCCAAGTGGTTTGATCCACTACTACTAGTGGCCATCCAGTTGGTCAGAGAATGGGGTGTGGGAGAACAGGGGCCATCACCCCATGCCTACTCAAAAAGCAGCTCCCCTACTAAGTGAGTGATGTGTGATCAGGTGAGGAGGAGCACGAGCTTCCAAGGAGAGAGACAGAACAGGAGTCAGGAGAGAGTTGGCTGTACTGGCTCAACAAGCACCCCCCAGCAAGCTGCCCAGCATTTCTAGGAAGGAGAAAAGCAAACCGCCGTCCCACCTCGGGCTGCGCGGTCACAAGTGAGGCAGGGCTGGGACCAGTCGCCATTTGGGCGGGAGGCCAGCCCCAGGTGCGGCAGGAAGGGGTGGCGCTGGCTCAGTGGCTGCAGCTCCTCACTCTGACCCAGCGGGGCCCCTGTGCGGTGCTGGGGGCACAGCGAGGCCTCAGGCGCTGTTGGGCAGGGACACACACACATACACACAGAGAGAGATACACCATTAGAGGATGCGCAGCAGCCCTTAAGGGGGTATAGGACAAGACCATCCAGGGTCCCAATCATCACACTCAGAAGCTGTGAAAAGCCCACTGACCATATTCCAACCCTGAATATGCAGCTCAGGCTCAAGGTTTGAGGAAACCAGAAAACTTTGGACCTGTAACATTATTTAGTTTGGTAGGGCCTGCAGCTGGAGACCCAGGGTTTAGTGTAAGAAAGGGCTCAATCAAATGACCAGGCTCCTGTGCCACCATCTTACCCCTGCACCTGGAATATTCCACAAACTATTCATTAAATGTGACGCTGTTTCAGCTCTGTGCTTTGTATCCTTTGGCTTCTTAAGAATAGTGTCTGTGAAGCTGGGCATGGTGGTACACGCCTATAATCCTGGCACTTCAGCCTCAGCGATGGTGAGGTGCTAAGAAACAAAATGAGACCCTGTCTCTAAACACAAAACAGAGCTGGGGATGTGGCTCAGTGGTCGAGTGCCCCCGAGTTCAATCCCTGGTACAAAAAAAAAAAAAGAATAAAAGAATAGTGCCTGTGAGAGGCACAGAAAAGAACAGGGCCATTCCCCCTTGGTCATGAATCTCAACCACAGCCTCTTTTGACAGAGGAAGGCAAGGGGCAATCTTATCTTTTATTTATTTATTTATTTATTTATTTGTGTGTGTGTGTGTGTGTGTGTGTGTGTGTGTGCAAACTTAACCTGAAAATAAAGATATTTTGTCCACCTACAACTAAAAAATAAATATTTTTTTTAAAAAACAAATTTAACCTGAAAGGAAACTTCTGGAGATTATAAATAATTTATTTTCAAATGGTTTCACGAAGGTTACAATCATTGCATAAGCAGAGCACTTTAAGAGAAAATGACAATAACTAAAAATGGAACAAGAAAACTCTAACCTGCTCCAAGCTTGATAATAATTTAGAATTCCTAGAGGCAGAAAATCTGACTTTGATATGCAAATCTCTCATGTGACACATTTCTCAAAATGCTTGTGGTAACGGGATAAAGTCAAATTGAAACCTGCAAAAGCAGGAAATGTTGGCAAGTGGTCTGATGACAGAACCACTGACTAAGCAAGAGTTGACCGGCTTGCCAAACTACAAACAACTCTTCAAAAAAATGTTGTCTGTTATGCTAATATAGTGTTACTAATTCCAGAAAGTATGGATATGAAAACCTGCCTTTTTGTTTTTGCAGTCAGAAGATGCAATTTCTGCATCCCCCATGTCTATACTTCCCCATTCCTGCAAAAGCCACCGGAGCCATCTGTCTCTATGTGGGGTCTACACCATGGACACACAGCAGTGGGAGGGTGGAGAAGGGGCCCTGTTCCTAGGACCTTGCCCAGGATGCCAATGTGATTCAGAACATTAGCTTCTATCAGGCCTTAAACTCTACTTCTGCTCCCTGAAATCACTTCCAAACATAGGACAAAGACACAAAGTGACCTAACATGCAAAACCAGAACAAAGACCAGCCCTGTTCAGTGCAGAGCCAGCCACACAACCAAATCACAGAGAACTCCTTTTGCGTGTTTGCAAAAGAGGCCTTGCTCACACTAACAACCTGTAGAGGTGTTTTGTTGTTTTTTTTTAACAATTTTCCCTCTACACGAAACCGAGACATCCAATTTCCATGCTCTATGATGCTGAAGTAGAATACACTGAGCCACTCAAGAGACCTATAGCTCAGTCAGCAGAAAAAAAATTTAATACCAGATTAAGGAAACAAGATCACCAAAAAAAGAGCATTCATTTCCTCCTGGATACCAAATAGCTCCCCATTGTTTGAGTAGTAGGCAATTCCATTGCTGGCAGGCCTTCTCAGAAAAGAAAGCTGATGAGACCTGCCTTGGTTCCCACCTTCTCCTGAGTACCCAGGAAGTCACAGGAGCCACTCTGCCCATATGCACAGAATGAAACTCACAGAGCAGCCAAGGGACCGAAAGCCCTTTTGTGAGCACAACTCAACCCAGACTATAGTACTGTTGTCTAGTATACCAAAAACAGAGAACTGAGAACAGAATCAAGAACTAGGGTGGCCACCACATCCTCAGACCCAGGGAACCCAGACTACCTGCTGCCCCGGGGAACTGAATCTACATAAGGTGCCCACTTGAGTCAGGGGTAGGAAGGGCTCAGATTACTCACAGCCATGATAGGAGGCTGGTGACCCCCCAGCCTTGCCATACTCCTGCTCTGAGTAGCTGGTGGAGAGGTTGGGCTGGCTGGAGCCGCGGCCAAAGGTGATCTGGTTGCTGCCCATGCCAGTGGCTACCTGGGCCATGCGCTCTTTGGTTTTGAGAGCCTGAGCCCTCTCAGCCTTTAGTCGCTCCTCATCCTTGAGAAGGGCCACCAGCTGCTTAGACTTCTCACGCACATTGATGCCCTGGTCCTTGCCATCACGGTCAATGTACTGGAAGTCCTTCAGGGTCTGGATGGCAAAGATGTTCTCGCGGCACTGCTGGGCCACACGCTCGGAGCCTGTCTTGATGAGGTAGTCCAGCAGGGTAAGCGCCTTGTATACATGCCTCCAGTTCTTGCCATGGTCATTGAGCCGTTTCCACACCATACTCATGATCTCCGAGAAAGCCACCACATTGTAGGTCAGGTCAGCGATCTCAGTCATCAGGGAGCTGGATGGGCCCCAGGGGTCATTGGAGGTGGCTTCCCGGACTTTGATTTCAGCCTCTGAGTAATTGTTCACAATGTTTTTCATCTGTCTTCGGATAGATGAAGTCGTCATTTTTATTTTCTTTGTTACAAATTTAAAGCCCTTCAAAGAGAAACTTTCCTGTTCTCTTTAAGTCCACGCCCTATGAAGGTCCAGTTTCTGTAACTGAGCTGGAGCAAGAGCCCTGAATAGTCATTTCCTCCTCTGGAGCCTCAGATCCAAGAAGCTGGAAGCCATGACCTAGAGAGACAGAAAAAAACACTCCCTGTGATCTGAGTGCCCTGTGAGGGTGGGAGATCCTTGCCCAGACACTTCTGTAAACTGCAGGCATTAGGTAAGAATGGGCAGATTGTATGGATGGACAACAAACATATCCTTGCCTCCTTGCAATGTGAGAGTCCATTCTGCTTTCAAAACTAAACTAAAACAAATAATGCCAGCTAACAATGAGTAAAATTAATAATGCCAGCTAATAATGAGTAAAAGCTAAACTCAAGTAAACATAACTTTTGTTCCATTTCCAAAAGGCTTCCACTAGAATGGCTATTTGGTGGGTTCTATTTTCACTGCTGGGTAGAAGTTAGCTGTAAAAGAATCAGGATGTTGGGGAAATTGATCCTGATGAATTAATTTTATTTTTTATACTGAGGATTGAACACAGGGCCTCACATTCTACCACTGACTTATACCCCAAGTTCAATCCTGCTAATTTTAAAATTATATGTAGCCTCTCAATTTAGGGCTATCTTAACCCAAAATACTTGTCAGTATCTCTAAAGTTGCTGAACATTTGGCTTCTTTCTACCTAGGGGATTCTCCTTGAGAACCACCTCTTTTCTGACCTTCCCTGCTCAAGAACTGATAAGGGTTCTTGCCGCTCTTCTAGAGCAAGGCTGACAACCAACCTTCCCTCCGCTTTTGAGACCCTGAGCATCTTAACCCAGCTAACACAGCCTTAAAACTTCTGGAGTTTGAGCCCAACCCCCTCAACTCAACAGAGGAGAAAACTGAGGCTCAGAGGTACTCATTCATTGGCTCCAAACATATCCATCCCCTCTCTTCCTCCAGATGAGAAACACTTACGGAGCTAAAGCAGGATCCACATCTCCGACACAAGGCTCTGGTCTTCAAGTTTGGTGATCCCCATCTGCCTTGTTCACAGTGAGTACCCAGCACCTAGCAAGCACTGTGCCCAACACGAAATAAACACTGTTGAATAAATGATATTACAGATTAGAAAATGTCCCTGGTCCTCAAGAAAGCCATAATCCAGCAGAGGATGAAGGTTCCTCATCTATAAATGAGGATTCTAAGGCCTAGAAGACTTCAGAGATGGTCACAGATTAAGCAGACAGCTGGAGACTAGACAGAAAATGAGGGGCTCCACCCATCACTACCACCTGCTTGGCCATTTGGGGTCCTTCAGGCCAGGCTCTGTCTTGCTTATTGCTTGTGAAAATCATTGTCAACTGTCTGGCAGACGAAGTTACCCAGCTGGGCCAGCACCCTCTTCTGGACCCTCCTCCAGATACATCCCCTATACAGTCCAGAACCTGCCACCTACTCTTGCAATGGCCTTTCCTCTCCACCAAACTGTTGTGCTGTTTCTACTAGAGAAACAAAGACAGCCTCAGTTTCCTTATCTAAAGCTCAGGTAGACAATGGACACATCAAAATAAACAAGTAAACAAAAGGATGGCACAGGAAATGTAATGGTCACTTGACATATATCACCACACAAGAAAGGGGCAGCTCATAAAGTTTCATCCACTGTCTCATCACACCAGGTATGCCAAGGATTTTGTTTCTGACTCTGTCTCTGCCTCTGTCTGTGGCCACAGAACTGGCTTTGGTTGAAAGAAGGCATGTTCTGCCTCTGTGCCCATTTGGCCAACTCTTGTGAATCCTCCAAAGCCTATCAGAGGACCGGAGATAAAAAAAAAATTTTCACGGTGACCTGCACATTTGCTTTAATTAGACTTTTCATTCACAGGGCAACATTTACTGCTGGCAGAAATGCGACAGGTCTCACAAAGGGGAAAAAAGCACTCTGATTTATAGTGAGTATCTCCCAGCTTACAGAGTACATATTGTGTCAACGAGCATGGTAACACATACCTGTAATTCCAGCAACTGGAGAGGCTGAGGCAGAAGGATGGCAAGTTTGAGGTCAGCCTCAGCAACTTAACAAGATCCTGTCTCAAAATAAAAAGGACTAGGAATGTAGCTTAGTGGTAAAGTGCCCCTGTCCCTTGTTTCGTCCCCAATACCAAACAAAAGGAAAGAAAGAAAGAGTAGCTATGTGCCAAAATCAGTAGTAATGTTCAGATGCATCTAATGGCTAGGGGCCCTACTATATGCCAGGGACCCTGACACTTCTCAGTTGGGTGGACAACTGCCCCTACTCTCAAAGAAGTGGACAGAGCTGGGATTCTCCCTTGAAGAGGCCCTTAGCACCTCTCTCCATAATTCAATTAAGCACTAGAGTGCTGGTAAAAAAGACCTCCAATGGTTGAAAATATCTTAGGAAAAAAGAATGTTTTCCAAGAGAGAAACACACTCTGGGTTCTGCTGCCCTCCTCTAGTCCCACCACCTTACAGAGTTGGGGGCGGGGGCACACATGACAGAAGACTTACGGATGGGCCTAGCATCCTCCAGCAGACTGGGAGAAGCTGTGAAGCCTCATCAGGGGTTCCACTGGGCCTACTAAGCCTGTGACCAAAAAAAGGCAGTGATTCCTGTGAGCAAAAGATAAAGTGCCTCTGTTTCCCTGACACTGACCAAGAAAGGAATGCTGAACAATTCAGATATGAGGTCTGTTGACCAAGGTGGGGTCTTTTTCTACCAGGCTCAACTTGTACAGACACCTGTTGGTGGTCTCTAAAATATTCAAGCTTCCTAAGAAAAAAGCTAATAAAATATGCACTGCAGTCTGAAAAACAAACACTACATAATTGACATAACTTTACGCTATTTTCTTAAAGGTTATAGAAGGAGCAGCTTTCAGAACTCGCAGATGCTAAGAAGGGAGAGATCTGGGGATAAGAAATGCCCACTAGTTGAAAAGACACTAAGAGGTGCCCCAGGAGACCATGTTTCCAGGTCAACAGGGATGTGCACCTTACCCAAGCAAGATGTTGCAAATTGAAACTTCCAATTCCAACTGAGTGATATAAGCCAAGCTGCAAGACCCAGGCAATGCCCACAGGCACAGAACACTTGAACCTCCACGGCTTTGCCAAACTGAGCCATGGACACCCCAGACTCTATTTTTCCCATTTCAAACTTCTCCTCTTCAACCCCAAGAGTGGACTGTAAACACTTAGTGGTTCCTCTTTCAGCAAACATCTGCCAGGACACCTTCTCAAAAGCAAGCTCCCACCCTCCAACACATGTCTCCCTACCTCCCAAGGACACATCCTGTTTTTTATTCCAAAGCCGGAGTTTTGGGTTTTGTTCGCTCTTCTGAATAGTTTGCATGCTCTACTTTCCAAACTTTCCTTCCCAATTTGCCAGTTTTCTTCCATTTCCAGTCTGGTGAGCACATGCAAAAGCCACTAGAACAGGACTATTTGTTACCTTCTGGGCTCCTCACTTGGTTTAAACCTAGGAATTGTGATCAGTTCACAAATATGAACCACATCTTAAGGACTCCAGGCCAGATATGGGGAAGACAGGGACAAAGAGGAGTTGTGAAAACAAGAGGGGAAAATAAACTTTGTTAAAAATTCAGATCAAAAACAACAGCCCACCCCGACCCCTGCAAAAAGGTGAGAGGACTTTTTATTATTACATATTAACAAGTGAAGGGACAAAAACCATTATGTGAATTTGTACTATTCTATTATAATATACATACATACACTTATTTATAGTACCAGGGATTGAATTCAGGAACACACTAATACTGTACTATATATTCCCAGTCCTTTTTATTTTTTATTTTTTTAATTTTGAGACAAGCCCTCATTAAATAGCCCAGGCTAGCCTCAAACCTGTGATCCTCCTGCCTCTGGCTTCCAAGTAGCTGGGATTACAGGCATGTTCCACCATACCAGGCTGAGATAGCCACCCTTAATCACTGTGAGCCAATAAAATTCCAACCAACAGCAAAGAAACTGAACATCCTAGATGGCCTGTGGATGCTGCAGGGGGATAAGTCAGAATTTGTCAGGCCCATGGCTGGTGGTATAGATCATTGGCAGAGCATTTGCCTGACATGTTGGGTGATCCTGCATTTAATTCCTAGCACCACAAACAAACAAAAAGAATGAATCATTAGCCTTTTTGGAAGGCCTTGGGAGCTTTGAGGAACCCACATCAAAAGGCCACAATCTTTTCAGTATGGAAAGAAACACTCATTTTTCTACATTTTGTCTCCACAACTAAGAGTCTTCTTTAAGCCAAATATTTAATTTTCAGCCTGGAAATGGAATCTGCTGGTTTTGCTTGTGCAACAATCATCTCTGACTGTCTTGGAAAGAGTGCCTCAGTAATTCTCAGGGATTGGCCAGAAGGAGGCTCTGGATTCAGGCAGGGCCAATTAGAGCACCAGAGTCCCCCAACATGGTGGTATATTGACAATCCAGATTAGGCCACCTGGAGACCTCTCTAGATAGAACCTGAGAGATATATGGGAAGCCAGGAGGTTGCTAAGCTGCTAGAGGCCACCACTGGGCCAGGGTCAGAGGTTACCTAAGACTGAAATAAGTACAGGAGAAAGAAAAGGGTGAAAGGCATAATATCACATCATTTGTACCTCTAAGTTCACCTGTATCTGAAGCCACTGATCCCTTTCATATAACTGAGAAGTCATTTGTAACTTTCAATGGGGTGTGTTGTCACTTGCAACTGCATGTCCTATGCAAGAAGTGCCTGAGAGGACAAGAGGAGGAAAGTCAGCAACAGCCAAACAGAGTATGGTCATTCCCTCAGCTCCTAGTGGGCCTCAAGCAGAAGTCTAAAGACAATGCCAGGCTCCTCCACCCCAGACTGACAGAAGAGGGGCTGCATATTCCCAGGGATACTCAGCACTTCCCAATGATAAAGCATCCCCAAAGTCTGGGATCATCCATTTTTCATGAGAGCAATGTATGATGGGAACAATAAAGTAACTGCTAAATGCCCAATGCAAGGGAGCATGCCAAGGGGAAAAAATCTGGCATACCTGAAATGCAATCAGAATTTAAATCTCAGTGGAGACTAAAGAGAGACTGAATTAAACAACTAACGGGGAAAAAATCCAAGGCTGATATGTCCCTGGAAGCAAGAAGTCTATAAAAATGTGCTCCAAGGATACGTAGAGTTGAACAGGGAAATTCCTTTAAAATCTGGTACTCCTAATCATGGGAGACAGAGAGGCTCTTGGTTTCAAGTCACCCAGGAAGGACACTGTCAAAACACGGTGACTCTGCTCATGCTCCCTAAGGAGATTTTGGACAGTTGCTTTTCAGTGCCATTTTCAAGAATGAAGACCTGCTGTGAGGAAATAGCAACAACTGTCCCTCAATACCCTCTCCCTAAACCTAACAGTTACAGGACTCAACAGTGACTGCAGCAAACCAGTCCCAATCAATAAATATGAGTGGATGGGTTGATGAACATGCCCACATCAGATAGCAGCTCATATGATATGAATCTGGCAACCTCCTATGACTTTACACATACTTCATCCTTCTAAGAGCAGATGATAGAGTGAGCTTAAGAAAGAATATATCTATGTTTCCCCCAGTGTCACACCTGTGTGGTCCACAGCCCATATTTATCAGAACCTCCTGGGATCCTGTTTGAAAATCCAGAAATAGAATAAGAGGTAGAGCCAAGAGGATGCCACATTCTTAACAAGCTTCTCTGATGATTTTTAGGCATACTGAAGCAGGAGACAGGGGTCCAGTGTGTGAAGCACAGGAACCTGAAATGTGTGCAATACTCTGCAATCCTTGATTAACTGGCTATTTCCTTTATGTGCCATCCATGAGAAAGCAAACACCTCCATCTTCCCATTGGGAAAAGGGTATGAGGCCCTTCACAAGGAGGCCCAATCAGGGGTAGCTGAGACAAGCAGCTCACATGACAGACCCTCCAGAAGACAACAGCTCAGTCAGGACAATATGGACAGTACCACATTCTTTTCAACAGTAATCAGTTCAGCCTAAAGAGAAAGGACTATTATGACCCTGTTTCAGCCAAGTTAGCATTAACTTAAAGCCTAAGACTGTGGCTCATGCAGAGGAGAGAAATGAAAAGCAGGGGGAAATTCCTTTATGTCCCTCACCAGGAAAAATGAGATTCAGCCCACATACGTCTTCTTCACTAACCAAACCTGAGCATCGCCATTCCAATGGCTTCCTGTTGATTAGAGAAACCAAAACCAAACTTTATATCAGTATCTAAATATTGGAATAGAACCACCGTATGACCCCGTTATCCCACTCCTTGGTTTAAAATCGGCACACTACAATGACACAGCCACATCAATGTTTATAGCAACTCAACTCACAATAGCTAAACTACGGAACCAAACCTAGGTGCCTTTCAACTGATAAATGGATACAGAAAATGTGGTACATATACACAATGAATTATTACTCCTCCTTAAAGAAGAATGAAATTATGTCATTTGCTGGTAAATGGAGGTGGAGAATATCATGCTAAGTGAAATAAGCCAATCCCAAAAAACTAGAGGCCAAATATTTTCTCTGATATGCAGATGCAAATTCACAATAAGAGGAGGTGCGTGCTAGGGAATAATAGGATTCCCTATTGAGTAGGGAATGGATTAGGTAGAAGGAGTGAAGAGAGGGGAGTGGTATGGGGGTAGGAAGGATGGTAGAACAAATCAGACATTACCCTATTTACATATATGACTACATGACCAGTGTGATTCTACATCATGTACAACCAGAAGAATAAGAAATTATACTCCATTTATGCAAGATGTGTCAAAGTGCATTCTACTGTCGTATATAAATAACAAAAAAAAAAAAAAACTTTTAAGCTGGGCGCGGTGACACAAGCCTGTAATCCCAGCACTTAGGGAGGCTGAGACAGGAGAATCGCAAGTTCAAAGCCAGCCTCAGCAATGACAAGGTGCTAAGCAACTCAGTGAGACCCTGTCTCTACGTAAAACACAAAATAGGGCTGGGGATGTGGCTCAGTGGTTGAGTGCCCCTGAGTTCAATCTCTAGTAACAACAACAACAAAAAACCTTTGCATTCATATACTTAAAGATTTGTGAAGGAAAACAAACACTTAAGATTTGACTTTGACTTCTATATGGTAGGCCAGATAAAATTAAACTGCCCACACTCCTTTCTCTCTCCCCAGAACCTGTCTCCCAGTAAGAGAAAGATCCTAAGGAGTATCAATCCACCTATATCAGGGTGGAGATGTAAAAAGCTGACTATGTAGGGAAAGCCATGCTAGTCAACACCACCCTTCACGTGAGTAGGAGGCCTTCCAACAAGAAGCCACCTGGGCAACTTCTCCCAGGATCCATCAGTCATTCCAAAAGCACAAGAGAGCTCAAATAGATGTCAGATGGCCTCCTGAGACTTTCTGTGACTTTATTTTTCCTAAAAGAAGGAATCAAGTACCAAAAACATACACAAAGAATTTCATTTTTCTTTACCAACTGTTTTGTCTCTGGGAAGGGCCACCCGTGAGTACAGATTACACAGGTGGTGAAACGTGGTTATTTTTAAAGACTGTGTGAAGCAAGGGCAGGATCAGGAGACCTGGTTCTGGCTGTTGCTGCTGACCCAGGGAATGGGGCATGATGAGCTGCAACCTCCTGAGTGAAGGACCAAACACCCTGACAACTGCACAAAGAGAACACCTAAACAGACATCCAAGGAAAACAAGCGATCTTTTAATATTCCCCTATCTCCCTTCCACCTTTCAAAACAGCCTTTCAAATGGCCAAATCATGAACATCATTCTTTAAAAATCATGAAAAAGGGGCTGGCAGGGTAGCTTAGTGGTAGAGTGCTTGCCTAGCATGAAGGACACCCTGGGTTCTCCCCAGCACTGGGGCGGGAGAATACATCATGCAAAAAAGCAAATGATGTGCAAAGAGAAGTACAAAGAAATATACAAAGAGACCAGATTTAGGAGAAACAGGGAAACACAGGGACCAAGAGGCAGTGCTGTGACTGCTCTGCAGCACCTAGGAAGCCAGTGACCTGGGTCCTTGCTTCTAAAATGACAGAGGTAAACCAGATGCTCTCCCCAAACCCTTCAGTTCCGAAACCATTGTTCTGACCAATGGCTCTGTTCTCTGCTCAGGAGCTCAGGCTTCTGACCAGCTCAGCCACAGGTCACAGTCTGAGGAGCTAAAACTTAGGTCACAAGCCAATCAGACAGATGTTTTTGTAGGCCTGTGGGGCTCCGTGGGAGGGTAAAGGGGGGGGCAAAAATGGAGGGCTTCCTTTTAGTCTTTGAAAGTGTGAAGAGCAGTCCTCAGAATCCCTCCCAGCTCCCAGGAAAGCAGCCTGTGACCCGCCAAGAGCTCTCTATTTTTAACACGCAGTGACTCCACCACTGGAAACATCACTGTTGAAAGACTACAGGGCCACATGCATCCCGAGACTGGGTCCCCCTCCCTAGGGCAGGTCATGCTATAGATCACCATTGCTAGGCAGTTCAACTTTCCAGCTTAAGATGTTTAAAAGAAATGACAAGTGGCATGGGAAATTTTCAAGTTCCCATGATTTTGTGCTTAATTTAGACCCGGCTGGTGGTTGTGGTGGTGCTAAGTGCTGGGCTGTCACCATCTCCAGAAGCCAGAGAGTGTGGAAGTAAAGGGGGGTGAGCCAGAAGGCCCTCAGCCAGGCATTCACAGTGTCTGGGTTCCTATCACCACCATGACTTCACTCTTCTCAGAGGGAGCACAGGATTCAAGCCAAGAAGAAATGTGCCAAGGAGCAGGTATTTTCACCCTGTGAGCACAAGACCATAGCTCAAGAAAAGTGAGTGGTTAGCTCACCTCTGCCCTGCAACCAGCACTTCTGGGAGAGGCTTAGACTCCCCACAGCAGCCAGCTATGGAGGAACCAGGAGGAGCCAAGAAGATTTCTGCAGACAGCAAAGGGAGCTACTTCCTCAGACTTCTGGTAATGATAGTTACTGTCCCCAAGCCTCATCAGCTGACCTTGGTTCCCAACTCCACTGCACCATCACTAGGGCTGAAGGGGTAAGCCAGAACCTCAGAGATCAAAAGACAGGCTCATCTCAGTATGTACTCAAATGAGCCAAACCATCCTAACTTTGGGCCCTGGAGTTCCCTGAGGAAAGGCCAGTCCTGAAAGTTAACTCTTTCTGTGCCACCTGTGTGCTCTACTCTCTTTTCAGTAACTTTACTTTTTTGGGGGTGGGTATTGAGGATTGAACCCAGGGGTGCTTTACCACTGAGTCACATCCCCAGCCCTTTTTATTTTGAGACAGGGTCTTGCTAAGTCGCTTAGGGCCTTGCTAAATTTCTAAGGCTGGTCTCAAATTTGTGATCCTCCTGCCTCAGCCTCCCAAGTGGCTAGGATTACAGGGTGTGTGCCACCACACCCTGCTCCAGTCACTTTTATTATTACTGGAACAATATGCTGTCCCTCCAAAGAAACCTGCCCACCAAACAAGTTTCTGTCTTGAGGTCTACATACCTCCCTTTCTTCTGCCAGTCCTTGTCCTTCCTATGACTGTCACAGCCTGGCTCCTTGTCACTTAGATGTCAGCTTAAACACTGCCTCCTTAGAGACAGTCAATTCACCAGTTCACATTTTCAGCAGAGCCCTTCTTCCATCTGACATTTTCTTGCTTATATGCCTATCTAGGTGTTCATGTCACGCTGGCTCTACCTGCCTTCATGAGAGCAAAGCCTCTTTACCACTGTCTCCCCAATGCCTAGAACAGTACCTGGTGCACAGTAAGTGCTCAATGAGGACCTGCCATATGAATGACACCGTAGCCAAAGATTTAAAAAAAATCCATCATCCCATGTACTCAGATTGCCAGAGTTAATACCTTGACACCAATTCTCCTAGTCCTGCTTCCCTTTGGTCTCTTTCTCTTGAGTAAGAAAATAGCTGCTATACTGCCTGCCCAGTAATACACCACCAGGAAACAGGCATGGTCACACCTGGTACTTAATAAACACTGACTACAAAATGAACTGCCGAAACCTGCACCCAATAGGGTTGGGGCACTAAGGAGCAGCCACCCAGTGCCCTTCCCAGCCTAGACTTGGAAGCAATGCCAGCTGGCCTGGGCAGCAATCTAAGGGCTCAAATGAATAGTCCTTCCTCGCACCACAGGGATCAGCATCCTGCCTTTCCAGCTCTGTGGCCTGAGGCCAGAGGATGCACTCTTCTGAGCTTCTATCTCTACATCTGGTAAGCACAGGCAATGAACATCAGCTGCTGTGCCAGGCTGCTGTGGAACTGACAAATGATAGGCATCCAAATATCTGCTTCCTCTTCCCTGGCCTGCTCGGTGCCTATGTCTATAAGGATGCTTCTCAGCAGGTTCCTTGAGGCCAACTCGGCAGGACGTGAAGCCCACAGAGACTTCTCCTTGACAAGGCACAAGGTGGAATTGGCCTAGCAGCACAGTAGGTATACCATACAAGTCTCTCCTTCCAGACATGCATGCAACCTGCTAACCACCCTTGATGGTCCTGCCTGCTCTTCTCTGCAGCTGGCATTCCCAAAGTCTCAAATACCCTAGCTCTCTGATACTAGTAACAGATCAGAACTAAAGGAGTACTAGAAAATAGAAGGAGTTCCCTAAGTAGAAACTAGCAAATTCATTGGCTGTGGTGGCACACAACTATAATCCTAGTGGCTCAGGAGGCTAAAGCAGGAGGATCATGAGTTCAAAGGCGGCCTCAGCAGCATAGTGAAACCCTGTCTCAAAATAAAATATAAAAAAGGGCTGGGAATGTAGCTCAGTGGTAAAGTACCCCTAGGTTCAATCCCCAGTATGAAAAAAAAGAAAAAAAGCAGCAGCAGCTATCAAATTCTAAATAAACCCTTATTATGTACTTCACAGCTGTTTACTCTTTGGCTCTTCATAATAATTCTACAAGAAGTTATTCTTATCTGCATTTTGCAGAGAAAGTAATTAACAGAGAGGTTAAGCAACTGGCCCAAAGCTGCACTACCAGTAAATGGTAGGACCAGGATTTGATCCTATCCCTGTGGCTTCTGATTTCACCCTCTTAACCCTTCTTTTTTTCTTTCTTAGTTTTTGTTTGTTTCCGGTACTGAGAATTGAACCCAGGGCACATACTAGGAAAACTGAACAACATCCCCAACCCAAATTCTATTCTTATTCTTTCTGGCTTTAGACAAATCCAGCAATGAAAATTGTAAGAGCCAGACAGAATGGAGCATATCTGTAATCCCAGCAACTCAGGAGGCTGAGGCAGGAAGATCAGAAGACTGAGGCCAGCCTCAACAAGTTAATAAGACCCTATCTCAAAATAAAAAAGGGCTGAGAAAGTAGCTCAGTGGTACAGTGCCACAGGGTTCAATGCCGAGTACCCAAAAAAAGAAAAAAGAAAAAAAAATCTTAAGAACAACAAATTTTCCCTTGCTAAATCTTCAAGCCTGAAAAAAAAAAAAAAAAACCCTCTTTATCTAGATGTTTGGAGCCAGAAAATGGCAGGGAAGTAAAAGTTTTCCTAGTTGTTCAACAAGCCACAGGAAATTCTTTCCCCAGCTAGCTCACCTATTGCAGCAAACAGGAGCAGACCTCCTAGCGTGGGATGGACCTCAGGACTCACCATGTACAGGCACCAAGGCCCAGGGCTGATCAGTGCCAGACTAGTATCAGAACCTAGCATTCTCAGCTCCTTCCAGTGCATGTGCAAAGGGGAAGGGGCTGTGACACTCTTCAAAGAAAGCTTTCCCTCAACATATATAATGTCTATAGACTGGCAATATGGTGGTATCAGTTAGGAAGAGTCTGAGGCACCACCACAGACTCCAAAATGATTATTAAAAATGTACTTCTCTAAGCTTACATCCTTTAAGAAATTATGTCCCTTTGGCTATAATAATGTTTTGCACTAAATCAGTTACGTCAAATTTAGTGACCTGAGCAGTCTGCATTGTTCCTTTGAAATGGTCCTTGTCATCTTAAATACCATTCAGAAAAGAAAAAGAAAAAGAGAAAGAAATGGTCCTCTTTATGCTACAAGGTAAACTTCCTTTTTTGGTACAGGATAAAAATATTACTTCCCTCATTCCTCTGCTGCTGGAGACATTCCCAGTGTTTTATTTACTCTGCAACACTGACTGGCTACATTGGGAGGAAATGTTCCTTCCTAAGTCTTAAACGTCAGAGTTGGCCCTAGAAAAGGCAGGAGTCGGCCCTAATGTTTTCTTGTTGCTCCTGTTTGCTTAAATATTTTACTAAGTAATATTGGGTAATTTAAGAGCATATGTGCAACTGGGCATGATGTCACACACCTGTAATCCTAGCTTCTCAGGAGGGTGAGGCAGGAGGATCAAGACTCTGTCTCAAAATTTTTAAAAGGAAGGAAGTGGCACTGGGGATGTAGCTCAGTGGGAGAACTCAATCCCCAATATTGAAAAAGAGAGGGAGAGAGAGAATATGTGCAAACCACACACGAGGCACAAATGAAATGAGCCCCCTTGAGCCTAGAGCCCCTCAAGATCTAGAATACCCTACCAGAGTCAACATGGGGGCCCCTTTCCTCCCCCACTTCCTGTGGCAGCCAGGAAGCAAACAGTTTGAGTTCTAGATTTTCACTCTTGCTATTTACTTATATTTTTATTATTCTGAAGTGGGAGTCTGGCTGTGTTGCCCAAGCTGGCTCCTGTCTCAGCCTTCTGAATAGCTGGAACTACAGGCATGTACAACCAAGCCCAGTTAGTCCTTTGCTTTTTTTTAATAGTAATCTTATTTATTTATTTATTTATTTATTTTTATGTGGTGCTGAGGATCGAACCCAGGGCCTCACCTGTGCTAGGCAGACACTCTACCACTGACCCACAAACCCAGCCCTAGTCCTTTGCTTTTAAGAAGAAAATAAGCTGAGCATGGTGGTACACTCCTGTAATCCCAGCAACTCAGGGGGATGAGCATGCAGGAGGATCTCAAGTTCAAAGTCAGCCTCAGCAACTTAGCAAGGCCCTAAGCAACTTAACAAGACCCTGTGTCAAAATAAGAAATAAAAAGGCTGGGGATGTGGGCACCCCTGGGCTCAATCCCTAGTACCAAAGAAAGAATAACTGGATCACACACATTATAAACTTAAACAACATATGGGATTTCCACCATTTGCTTGTATCACTCAGAGTAACATTTCTTCCCTGTTGCTCCATATAGAAGGTGCAGCTCATCCACTTTCACGCTGTAGAATATGATTGTATTACTATTTAATGATGTCCCTCTCCCACTCCTATGGATGACATCTTGGTTACCTACAGATTTTTGCAATCGTGAATACTTCTGTAATGTGTGTCTCCTGGGACACCTATAACAAGGTTTTCTAGGAGTACATTCCTAAGAGGAGAATTGCTCATTCATAGAGGACAAAAAGTTCTATACTATAATCTTTTTTTTTCCCCTTCTGGTACTAGGGATTGAACCTAAAAGTGCTCTACCACTGAGCTACATCCCTAGTCACTGGGAGGATTACAGGCATGCATCACCACACCAGGCTCTGCACTGTATCTTTATATATATGAACAGAGAGAGAGAGAATTTAACCCTTATTATTTGTTTGTATGTTTTAATGTGGTGCCGGGGATCGAACCCAGTGCCTCACCCATGGTAGGCAAGTGCTCTGCCACTGAGCTACAGCCTCAGTCCCTGCACCCTATCTTTAAATTATCTTTGCCATCCTGTTTTATAACACCATTTTGTCATCACAAAGATGTATCAATATTTAAGACAATCCTAGATTTGACTTTGCACACACTCGCTTTGTGTTAAGAAGGCAATGTCAGGGCTGGGGTTGTGGCTCAGTGGTAGAGCACTTGCCTTGCATGTGTGAGGCCCTGGGTTTGATTCTCAGCACCGCATATAAATAAATGAATTAAAATAAAGGTCCATCAATGACTAAAAAGATATTTAAAAAAAAGAAGGCGGCAGCAATGTCAGCAGGCTCAGGGTATTTACAGAAGCACAAGATGTGAACTTTAATTTGGGTAGGAGCAACTTCCCAAAGGACAACAAAAAGAGATTCCAAATTGGGGGCTCCAGGCAGCTCATGAGAAGACAGGGATAGGCATGGGGCCATCAAATACACCTCTGGCAATACCATGGAAAAATGATAAGAGAAAAAGAATGAGAGAGGAGGCAGAGCGGGAGCCCTCAGGGAGTGACCCAGGGAAAGCAAAGTGGACAGAATGGGACAGACACACCAAGAAACAGGCTAAGGTTGCACAGCCAGGGCCTTACCAGGCATGCTAAGAAATCTGGACTTGCCAAACTCTGGCTATTCACCTTCAAGATTCTTGCCTTCTCGTCCTAACAATGAAACAGCTACCACTGATACAGCATTTACTGCATGCCCCACACTCTTGGGAATTTTGTCAGTGAATCATTACTATAAGTCATACCATTGTCTACGGAATATTTTTAAGTCAATTTGCTTTTTTTTTTTTTTGGTGGTGCTGGGGACTAAACACAGGGCCTTCCTTGTACATGCAAGGCAAGCACTCCTCAAACTGAGCTATATCCTCAGCCCAAGGCAATTAGCTTTTACATTCAAATACTCATTTGAATAACAACATCTGAAATCAGGTATCACTGCTTTGGTATTAGAAGCAATACCAAAGGTGTCTTTTTTTGTTTTTATTGAGACATAACACTGCACAAAATTCACCAAAGTGTGCACAATTCATGCTCTCCACCCTCTCTCGCTCTCTAGTACATCCACAATGTTGTGCAACCATCAGGACTTTTTGATTTTTTTATTCTCCTTATGGTACTGGGGATTGAACACAGGGGCACTTTACCACTGAGCTACACCCCCAGATCTTTTTTTTATTTTTTTGAGACAAGGTCTCACTAGGTTGCTCAGTTAGCCTTGAAATTGTGATCCTTCTGCCTCAAACTTGTGATCCTTCTGCCTCAGCCTCCCAAGTTGCTGAGATTACAGTGTGCATGACCATCATTACTAATTCCAGAACATTTTCATCATCCCCAGAAGAAACCCCATACCTATAAGCAGGCACTAGCCACTGCCCACTCCCACATTCCCTGGTAACTACAAAGTCTACTTTCTGCAACTATGGATTTGCCTATTCTGGATATTTCATTTATATAAATGGAATCAAATAATATGTGGCCTTCTGTGTGTGACTTCTTAGAATCATATTTTGTTGTTTGTTTTTTGTTATTTGTGCTAGGGGTTAAACTCAAGGCCTCACACATGCCAGGCAAACATCCTGCATCTGAGTTACATTGCTGGCCTCTGGAATCATGTTTTAAAGGTTCATCCATGTAGCATTATGTATCAGTACTCTATTCCTTTTTATGACATACTAATTTTCCATTGTGTGGACAGATATATCACATTTTGTTCATTCATTCATTAGTTGATGAACATTTGGGCTATTTTCGATTTTTGGCTGTTATGAATAATGCTGAGATGACTATCTGTTTTGTGTGGATATGGGTTTTCAGCAATCCTGGGTATATACTGCAATTGCTGGGGCCTGTGTTAACTAGATGTGTAATTCTCTGAAGAACTGCCAAAGTACCTTGGCATTTTTAAGATAAAGAACTATTAAAACTAACAACATTCAACTGCATACTACTTAAAATTATTTTGGGAAATACTGCTGAAGGCAAAGCTACTAAAGCTGGTTTTTGTTTTGTTTGGGAGCAGGGAACTGACGTGGTCAGAACGGTATTTCTGAAATCCTCATCAAGCAGTGGGGGGAGAAAGGACAGGGCTGAATGTGGGGGAGGGGTGAGGACAGGAAGACAGTAGCCAGAACAGAAAGAGAAGACACTAAGGCCTGAATCTGGGTGTGGCAGGGGAATGGGAAAAGGCAGGATACAGCCAAAAACAGAGTAGGAGAAAGCACTGACAACTAAATGTCAGGATGGGTGGAGTGAAGGGAAGAGAGTGGCCAGGAGGACAAAAAGTTCCCTTAACAGAAAATAAAGGTAGAGAAGTTTCAGGGGAAGAGAAAAGGCAGAATACTTAGTTTTATTTCAGGCAAACATAGCTGGAGGTGCTGGAAGAACACAAAAGAGAATTAAGAAAGCCAATGATGGCTAGCACCTAAGACCAGGTGCAGGAGGGGCACTGGGGCCAGCATGTTCATCCAGGTGGAGCATGTGAGGGCCAGGGGAGAAAGAGCATGAGAAACCTGGGACACGGGTACAAGTCAGAAAGGAGTGAATATCTGGTAGTAAAGCCCAAGAAGGGGCAGGAACAAGGTGGATACAGGAGATCCATTCAGGGCCAGAGAAGCACAGGGCAGAGGAACACTGCTTTTGAGCCTGAGCAGAGTAGCACAAGACTAGGAGGACTATGCCTTCTCCTACTAATGACCACCAGGAATGGTTCAGATGCCCTTGTACACATCTCTGCATCATGCAAGTCTCAAGATGAAACTGAACCCATCACCCCTGACTACTCTGCAGCCCATTCACCTATTCCCTATCCCTTTAGAGGACCCAGGATCCATCACCTGCTGTCCAGCTGACAGAGTCAGAAGCCTTGGAGCTAGCCTGGACTTCTGGCTCTCTGTCCACATCCCCCTACTTCCTTCCACAATCTGTGAACTGCAGGCTACTGGGGGACAGAGGCCCCAACTGTCTCCTCACTACTACATGCTGGGCCTGGCAGTATGCCTGGCACATATCTGCTACAGGAATGAATGACTCCACAGGGCACCAAGTCCAACCCCCAATTGCTCACACTCTACTTCACTCTCACTCTTCAGAGCTCTCTGAGCCTCCACACCTTCACCAAACCTCCAAAGCAAGGACCCTCAAATGCCCACACTAAATATAAAACATGTGCTATCAACATTGTTATAGTCCTAAAACAACAAATCAGTGGAAAGATCACAGGTCTACCCACTACCACTTTTTCAGTCAACTCAATGAAACTCAGTGTCCTCATTTGTAAAACAGGAATGGCAGCCTGTGCACATCAAGATAAAGGACGAGGGGCTGGGATTGTAGCTCAGTGGTAGAACGCTTGCCTTGCATGTGTGAAGCCCTGGGTTCGATCCTCAGCACCACATACAAAGCAATAAAATAAAGACATTGTGTCCATCTACAACTAAAAAAAAAATTAAAAAAAAAAAGATAAAGGACAAGAGAGGGCTGTAGGAAATAAGGCTAAATGTTTTACTTCTGCTATAGGAGTTCCCATGTGCCCCCACAGGTTATTTTTTTTTAAAATATTTATTTTTTAGTTGTAGGTGACAGAATATTTTATTTTTATGTGGTGCTGAGGATCGAACCCAGTGCCTTATACGCGCTAGGCGAGCACGCTACCACTGCGCCATAATCCCAGCCCCCCCCACCCACAGGTTTTTGATTGGCCTCTCACATCCCACTAGTCCCTTGACCAAACAGCCTTTACAAGAAAAGCAAAACAGCAAGCTGACATTGAACAGGAGAGGAATTTTTTAGTCTATTTCACACTAAATTTAACAAGCATAAACAAACAGAAGTTTGCACACCATATAATTTTTTTAATTCTTAAAAGATTAGAAGTATGCTGCCAAATGTCAAAACACAAAAACCAAAAGGAAATGAAAGTTGTTATTTTCCTTCTGGCTTTATCTCCATTAGCCAAATGCTTTTATTCAATCAGTGTTTCACTGCCATTGTCCTGCTTTGTTTGGAAAAATAATAATTGAGGGGTGCATTTCCAGCATTGACAACTGAGTGCATCATGGGGATCTGCCCAATTGTTCCCATGCCCAGAAAATGCTCTGCTTTAGAAACTTCTTGTGCTGAGAGGCCGAGGAAGAACTGTTCAGTTGCTCTTGAAATATGCACTGGTCTCATCAGTGCCACCAAACACTACTCCCCTGCCCCATCTCCAGCTGCCCCTTCCTCCTTCAGCCACCAAGGAGATAACCAGGCCCTAAGAACCAGGCTGTCCAGGGCTAGTCATGCAGTGCCCAAAGGCTCCACTGCTGCTGGTCAAGTATAACAAGGTTAGAGCTGTAATTTTCTGAGTGCTCAGGCCTGGCCCAGGTGGCTCACAGTACCAATCCTGCTACAGTTTTGCTGGTGAAGCATTTTATAAGTGAAGACAGAGGGGACAAATCACAGAGCTAGGGTGAGGTTCTGGGTTCTACTAAGCCACACTGCCTCAAAAAAAAAAAAAGCAGAATGGCTAATCCTCAACCTTACTGTAGTATAGTATTACTTCTATGTGGTTGCCTTTCTCTGCTCCCATATCACTATATCCAAGATGAATCTTGGAAGATACAAGGTCTTTCCACCAAGAAGCTTTCAAGGTCAACCCATGTAATTTCTGTCCTGGAACCCTAATTTTATTAGTGAACCTTTTCCAGAGTGACCTGTGTACACATAACAGGTCATTCTGGGGACTGAAAATGTCCCTTCTCTTCTCTTCTAAAGTATTAGTTCTCTTCACCATGAGTTTCCAGCTCACTTCCTTTTGGGCCTTCAACAGTTTTCCCAACCCTTCTTAAGTCAGTCATGGCATTGGACTGGACAATAAGATGAGACAGAAGCAAGGTGTATCATTCTCTATCAAACACTTTAAAAGGCAGGGTGCCAATCTCCACATTCCCTTCCCACCATGGAGGTAACAGTGGATGCCTGTGTCAAGACAGAGCTTCCTTATCTGCCCAGAGAAAGGAAGGCACATCCACACAGACTTGTGCACCATGTGCATGGCTATACAATTCACAACAGCCAGAATGGAGACAACTTTGTCTATCCACAGATGAGTAAATGAATAAACAAACATGGTCTATCATTATGGTGGATTATTATTTAGCCTTAAGAAAGGAATGAAGTTCTGACACTTGCTACAACATGGATGAACCTGAAATGTGATGCTGAGTAAAAGAAGTCAAACCTGAAAGGCCACATATTGTATGAGTCTACTTACATGAAACGTTTAGAAAAGACAAATCCATAGGAACACAAAATAGACTGTTAGTTGCCAGGGGACAGGAAGAGATGGAAGGAAGAATGATGGCTTAATGGGTACAAGGTTTCTTTTTGGCGGTGATGAAATATTCTATAATAATATTATGCTTATGGTTGTACAACTTTATACTAAAACCACTGAACCATTTATACTACTAAACACCATTTGTACACTTCAAATGAGTGAACTTCATTGCATGAAACATAAATCATGTACCAATAAAACACCTAACAAAAAAAAAAGAATGAAAGAAGCTTACATCTCCATCATCCCATGCTTGTCAATAACTGCAATCAGCAAAGTCTCCTGAACACACACACACACTGGACACATGACACCAGGGAGGAATAATCCCTGCTATGCCAGGCCACTTGTCCGTTTGCTTGTTTCTCATACTGGGGATTAAATACAGGAGTGCCCTACAACTGAGTGACAGCCCCAGTGCTTTTTATTTTTTTTTTATTTTGAGACAACATCTCACTAAGTTGCTGGCTTCAAACTTGAGATCCAGAATTTGTGATCCTTCTGCCTCAGCCTCCAGAGTCACTGGGATTAGTCATGCACCACCATGTCCTGCAGCTAGGGACTGATATTCTCATAGGGTTATGGAGCCAAGCCAGTCCTGACTCAAGCACTCCTATACTATCGTATAATCATGTTGAAAATGAGCCTGTGGCTGATTAACGTAAATTCCTGGAAGGAAGCCAGGATTGTGGTTCTGTCCCAATAGGAACCAACCAGCCTCTGTCCCAAGGCCACGGTCTGATTTAAACTCAAGAAGATGGGAGTTACAAAATGGAGTTACAAAAAGAATGTCTCAATCAGAATAATTCCTAGCCCCAAAAAATATTTACAACTCATAACACAATGAACCAACCTTCCAAAATTATAAAGAGAAATTAAGAAATGAGCAATCAATAAACCCAAGAGAAAAATGGGAACAGATCTGTTCATACAAAAATATAAATCGTCCTTAAACATATGATAGCACAATCAGCTCACGCTTCAGAAAAATGCAAATTAAAATTATGTCAAGGTACTATTTACACCTGTCAGGTTAACAGGAATCCAAACATTTGACTACACCTGCTGTAAGCAAGGCTGCGAGGAAATAGGCATCTACACTGCTGGTGGAGGGCAACATGGAGCAACCTCCATGGAGGGAAAAATCTGTCAAAATGATAAATGTGTCTTCCCTCTGGCTCAGTGTCTCTGTGGGACACCTGCACATGTGAGAAATGACTGCACATGGAAGACAACATATTGCAGGCATGTCATGAAACAGCATGCCAGAAATGACCCAGACACCTTTAATTATTTATATAAATTAAATTTTTTAAAATTTTCACAAAGAAACAACTTCACAATATTGTATTGAAAAGAATGACAATGATCCTCCATGTCCTGATGTGAGGAAATCTATAGAATATACTGGTAAGTATAAAAAAGCCAAAAAAAAAAAAAAAAAAGTTCCATCCTGCCTGGCGTGGTGGCACACACCTGTAATACCAGCACTTTGGGAGGCTGAGAAAGGAGAATCGCAAGTTCAAAGCCAGCCTCAGCAATGGCGAGGTGCTAAGCAACTCAGTGATACCCTGTCTCTAACTAAACAAGATACAAAAAAAGGCTGGGGATGTGGCTCAGTGGTCAAGTACCCCTAAGTTCAATCCCTAGTACCAAAAAAACAAACAACAACAACAACAAAAAGTTCCATCTGGACAAAAAAAAAGAAAAAAAGAAATGTTAGAGTCACATCAAAGCCTTTGGCCAAAAGGTCCCAGATGCCAGTGCCAAGCAGCTCAGGAGTGAGCACCAGTCAAGGCCCACTTGTATCCTTCTGCATTTACCTGTGTGAGAGCCAAGGCACCAAATGCTGTCAGCCAGAGGGGAAGGACCCCAGGTCTTCCTGCAGCTGTCCTTTTCTTTCTGGGACTCCCTCCATGTTTCCCATCTCAGTGGCTTCCCCCACATCCAACCTACCATCCACTCTGGTATGAGCTTTCCCTCCCCCATGGGCCACTCACAGCACTGTTGGAAAACCCCACCCAGTGTGGCCTTGAGCAAGTCCATGCCCCCATCATAAGGTAGCAGGGTCAAGCCAGGCAGAACAACCCTCTAAACAGCCACTCAAGCAGCTGTCCTTTCCCCAGCACCAGTCCCTACCAGGCTCTGGGCATGGTGCTGGAGGATGCAGATTCATCAGACATAGCCCCTACCTGCAAGAGCTTAAGTGATACCATACACAGCAAGTGAAACAGATGATAAAAGGGCATGGGACAGCAGCAAGCCAGCATTTGTGTGGAGTATTTGAGGAGTGCAACAATATAGGTGAGCAGTGGGCAAAGCACATTCCAAACAAAATGGGTGGCTCAGGACACAGCTTGGCTGGGGAAAAGCAAGTGGGGGAAAAAAAAAAAAAAGGCAGCAAGAGGTGAAGTTGAAAGGGAAAAGAGAACAAATCAAAGAATGCCCACAACAGAGAACTTGGGCCTTTCCCCTGGATATGCAGGGATGAGGGGTCACCATTCCAAAGGCCAATCTGGAAACATCATTTTTCTACCCCTCTGACTCAATTTTTCTCCTAAAGCCTAGCAAACTGGCCTTCATTAAATCAGGTAATAAGGAAAGTGCAGAGAGGCAAAACAATAGCTGTAAAGATGAATGGCTTTGGCCCTGGGTATGAGATTTTCTGGAAATTTCTCTGAAATGACCCAAGGTTCCAAAGATGCCAGATCAGCCAGTTGCTATTCTCATATTCAACAAAAACAACAGCAAAACTGCATTTCTACATCATCCACCAGAAGGAGAAAACCTCAGACCAACCAATTCCAAATTGTATTTCCATAGGCCTCACAAAAAGGCAGTTTTAAAAATCTCAAATTTCCAAGAGCTTGATTCACCAGGCAGGGTGTTACAGATTGTTTTCTTTTAAGGAAGACAACATTTTTTCCCCTTTCCTTATTTTATTCTAACAAAAAAAAAAAAAATCCAGGCATGGTAGTACAGGTCTACAATCTCAGGAAAATCACAATTTTAAGACCAACCTTAGCAACTTAGTGAGGCCCCAACTCAATGTAAAAAATAAAAAGGTGTAGCTCAGTGACAGAATGCCCTTTCCCTTTCCTTGCCTTGTGCTGAGATTGGAATCCAGTGCCTCATGTGTGCCTTAGCAAGTACTCTATCACTGAGCTACACCCCCAGCCCTGTAAAAAAATGTCTTAAATCTCCACCAGTTGGTAGTGTAATATGGCATACAAATGCATACTTTTGCTAAATGCAAAGCACACAGAAGAGCCTGCTGCCACCCTCCTGTTGTCCACAGCCTTGTGGGAAGATTGGTATCTTCTACTGGGATTGGCTCTATGACTAACTGGCCAGGTAAGCCTGATCCCACTGGGTAAGGAACCTAACCCTTTCCAATATGGAAGACCTGCTCGCAGGGGACTCTCAATCTATTCAACTATCCACATACAGTGTCAATGCCAAAGGCCCCAGAAGGAAACTACTAGATGAGAGCATATCATGGGTCTCTCTGAAGTGACCTAGTTGACTGAGGTTCTGCTCCTGCTCTCTGGGTTGCCTCAGAGTTAGCTGTTGAGCCTCAAGCAAACACATTTTCTGAGAAACTAGCCTGTTTTCTCTTCTGCAGGCTCCTGAAGAGTGATACAATAAACTGTGTGGAAAGAACATGCTGACCCATTATCAACTTCTCGTCATCAACCCAACCCTACCTCACCAAAGGGAAAAGATACTACTAGAAACATGACAACTGTCAGCTGGAATGCTACCCTCATCCAGGAATGGAAGATCTTCAAAGACACAGACCACAGCCTGTTGGTATTGAGAAGACTATGAGAAGGACTATTCTTTCATTTATATCAAATGTGGGTAAACTGAGGCCCAGAGAACATTAAGTGATCTTCCCCAAGGAATTGGTCTGCCCCATTCTGAAAGCCCTCAAAGTGCAGGCAATGCCTGCACTTTTTTTTTTTTTTTTTTTGTGGGGTACCAGGGATTGAACTCAGGAGCACTCAACCACTGAGCCACATCCCCAGCCCCATTTTGTGTTTTATGTAGAGACAGGGTCTCACTGAGTTGCTTAGCGCCTTGCCTTTGCTGAGGCTGGCTTTGAACTCGTGATTCTCCTGTCTCAGCCTCCCTAAGTGCTGGGATTACAAGCGTGAGCCACCGCGCACTTTTTGGTTCCACTGTCCAGCCCTGAAATCATCTTCTCCATCAGATAGGCTCTTCCTCCACACTCCTTGTCTCTGCACAGTATCAACAGCCATCCAGGTCAGTGTTTATTCCTCCTCCCTCACCCACAAGCAGGTACTTAACAAACTCCAGCAAAGCCTCTTCCCTACCAGACAACTTCCTTCTGGTCTCCTGAAGGAGAATGCAGACCCCGCCCAGCACCTGGATCTTGGGAGGTGGGAAGCAATAGCTTCCTTGGAAAGAATACAAATCACAAAAGGTGACAGACCTCTCTCAGCATGGCCATTCAAGGGAAAACTCTGGGCCATGCCATGTTGGTTAAACACATCCAGATGACCCTGGAGTAGTAAAAACAAACAAACAAAAACACACCAATAATGTAAATAAACCAAAATATCAATAGTAATTACAACGATAAGACCAAGTTGTAGTTTAGTCCTCTCTATGTACATTACATGTACTTCTACATTTTCTGATGACCTTCACTGGGCTCAGAGAATGATACCCCAAAGTATCACTTTGGCATGCTAGGTATTTTGAACTAAAGGACACTGGAAAGCCTCCGAACCAAGATCTCTCTGACCTTTTCCTATCCTCCTGTCATCCCTCTTTCTCCGTCAGAGTGAGTTATGGAAATCAGGATTCCTCCTCCCCAAATCAGGTCACAGAAACTAGAGAGTCTTTTTCCTACAGCCATAAAAACTAAAATGATTAACTTCCTCTCCGTCATTACATCCCTCTGTCTAGGAGCTGGCCATAAAGAAATTCTCTGGCCAGACACAATGGCACACACCTGTAATCCCAGCAACTTAGGAGGCTGACAGAGAAATAAGTTCAAGGCCAGCCTGGGAAACTTTGTGAGATCAAAATTAAAAAAAAAAAAAAAAAAGGGCAGGGGTAGTTGGGGATGCAGCTCTGGGGTAGAGTGGCCCTACATTCAATTCCCTGTGGGGGCAAATGCAGGAAGAGAAATTCTCTGACCTATCTTGTCCAGTAATAGATCATAACACCCTTATTCCAAAGGGTCTTAGCCCAAACCTGAAGGAAAGAATACTACAACTGAGAGAACAAGAAGAATCTGAGCCTTGTCCATTTCCCAACTCAGTTTATTACTATTAGGATCATACCCTTTTTGTCCAATCACATATCTCATAGCTGTTTCTGCGTCATAGAACCTAAGCATAAAATAGACATTTCCTCTGTCATTCTAAAGGTTCCCCTATCACTTAAAACAATGATTACAGAAAGGGGTTGTTTTTCTCTTGTAAATCTGTCTTTTGTTATGGCATGTCAGTAATGCCCCTTATGATAAGGAGGGAAGATATCACTCCTCCCTGCCTCTACATCATTAAAACAGATATCCTTAACAACCTCAGAACATTTAGCACAAAAACAAAAAGAAAGAAAGAAAGGAAGGAAGGAAAGGAAAGGAAATCTGCCTAGAAATACCATATTGCATATCATCTATTTTAGTACAGCTGACTTTAACTAGTCTTTGGAAACTAGTGATTATCAGATGGGGAGAAGGAAACAAAGTTACCAAGACGTTTATTCAAAGGCAAAAGAACTAAATGAAAATGGGGGTTGAGAGGAGGGAGGAATTAAGGACTTGGTTTGATGAAAGAAATATTTCTTTTTTTTCAAATGTTAATATCTACCCAATACTTTGCAATAAGGTGTTGTGCTACCTGCCTTTTTCTTCTTCTGATAAAATGCATTCTTTTAAATGGACAAAGAATGAACACATTGTTTCATAATTTCTTTTCTTTAAAACAGGGAGAAAAGGATTTTTTTCTTTTTTAAAGCGTAGGAGGGATCAGATTTGTTGCAAAGACCATGTTTTAAATGTTCTCTTTCTATAAAAGGTCTTCCTTATAATTACAATCTATGCCAAATGATATAGAGCATAAATTAGACTCCAAGTACGAGAACTGGGTCCTGAATGGCCCAAAAGATCTTGTTACAAAGCCATACCACTGCTAGACAGGCCCAAGGGCTTTGGAGCTAAATATCAGAGTTGCTCCTACTCTATATGGTATGAGTTGAGCCTCCTCCGGTTCTGGACAAGGAGAGTAGTCTCTCAGAGTTGTCCTGCAGTACCATAGGCAGGACACCACCAGAAATTATATAATCCTCTTTATTCAGCATCTCTGAGCTCAGGCTACTGTTCTTTGGTTTGGCTATCCTCCCAGACTCCACCCTTTTCATCTATTTAACCCTACCCTATTGCTAAGAAGATGACCTAAAGGAACAGTTCAAAACAAGGCCAGACGCATGAATCTTTGAGAACTTTGGAAGCATACTTATACTCAGGCCTCATTCTAGAAAGATTAAAACAGGAGGAGGTAGGGACTAAGCATCAGGAATTGGTGCTTTAAAAAAAAAAATCTCCCCGGGTGATGCTGATTAAAGTACAACCAAAGTTGGCAATCACTGGCTTAGAAAAATCCAGAGAACATTAAAGCAAGTAAATGAAGAACCCTAGCAAGAGGAAAACAGGGAAAAGACAAAAGTTGGGCAGAAAGCAAGGTTAGAACCCAAACTGCAGGTCACACTACAACTGGAACAAATAAACGACTGGTTCTAAGTTGAGCTTCCTGGTGGTCAAAGTGAAAAGGATTCAGACTATCTACAACTGATAAACCAGATTCAAGAGATTTCTCTTGTCTGGGACCTGAGATGAACGCGACCTCAGGCCCTCTAAAAAGAGAACATACACCATGATGTAGCAGAGTATGCCCTCCTCCATTTCCACAACTACCAAAGATATGGCATGGGACCATTTTTACCATGTCACTCAGAGTACAGATGGTTCCACAAAACCAGCCTTCAGAAGGGTATCTACCTGTCAGCACCCAGCTACCATTAAGAGCTGCCCACTAACTCACCTGAAATCAATGCCTTATTTATAAAACACCCTACTAAACACAGTTCTGTTCCAAGATGGTAACAATGTATTTTACCTGCCCTCCTGGACTCCAGCACATAATGAAAACGCAAACTTCAGGTAGACCAATTATTTTACTGAGGTAGATGACTAACCGCACTGACTTGGTATCCAGGAAAACAAGCTCTTCTATCAATGGTTCTTCTGAAAACACAAATCTATTCCCATAACTTAGGAGGAAGGCAAAGTCCCAGAGACTGCCAAGCATGTCCTCCACGCCACTGCCCACAAGGGCCACTACCCACCCTCACACCTGTAGCTATGGCTGCTCAAGTCACCAAGAAGGGTAAGGCTTGTCCATCAGACAAGCAGTCCCAACTTAAGCATGCCTAATGGTCACCAAAATCAAACAACAAAAAGAAGAAGCGTCTGAGCCAGGCACATGCCTGTAAACCCAGCAGCTCAAGAGGCTGCAGCAGGAGGATTACAAATTCCAAACCAGCCTCAGCAACTTAGTAAAACTGGCCTCAAACTTGAAATCCTCCTGCCTCAGCCTCACAATCCCTGGGATTCTAGGTGTGCACTACTGTGCCCAGCTTTCCTTCAAGATTCAACTTCCAGATTGTTTCCTCTGAAGCCTTCTCTGATCCCCAGATTCCATCCATCCTTAGTGTCTCAAAATAAAAATAAAAAGGGAGCTGGTGTTATATAGCTCAGTGGTAGAGCACTTGCCTAGCATGTGTGAGGCACTGGGTTCAATTCTCAGCACCGCATATCAATAAATAAAATAAAGGTCCATTGACAACTAAAAAATATTAAAAAAATAAAAAGGGCTGAGGACTTAGCTCGGTGGTTAAGTGTCTCGGGGTTCAATCCCTGGTACCAAGAAATTAAAAAAAAAAAAAAAAAAAGCTCTCTGAATCTCTTAGATACTGATGTTATATATCCAGGAGTAGACTTTTCTGTCACATACACTATACTAGTTGTTTGAAAATGATTGTTTAAAGAAATGGAAAATCACTCTCCTCCCCTTTCACACATCACATTTTCTTTATGATCCACACCCCATCACCAATTTCAAAATAAGCAATGAACAGTAAGTTAAAATAGCAACTATTCACAATAGCCAAAGGTAAAAACCCAAATGACCACCAAGATTTAAAAACAAAACAAAACAAAAAAGCTGTGGTCTATTCAGCCATAAAAAGGAATAAAATGATGATTCATGCTATTACATGGTAAAAGAGGCAGCCAAAAGGCTACAATGAGATTCCATGTATATGAAATGTCCAGATTAGACAAATCCATAGAGATAAAAAGTAGATTCATTATCAGGGGTTGGGGAAGAGAGGAGTGGGGCTGAGGGAAAGGCTGAACTGGAAAATAACTAATGAATGTGTATTTTTTGTGGGGGGAATGATAAGAATTGGAACAAGGAACCCTAAATTGTTGAAGCTGGCCAGACACAGTGGTGCACACCTGTAATCCCAGCTACTCGGAAGGCTGAGGCAGGAGGATCGTAAATGTGAAGTCAGCCTTGGAACTTGGCAGGACCTTGTCCTAAAGTTTAAAACAAATGTGGAAAGCCCAAGAGTGTTGGCTCACTCCATACAGATCCCTCCACAGAAGATCACACAAAGGGTTTCACATAACCAAAGCCCCAGTTCAGACCACCAGACAGCAGTACTCAGAGTGTGGCTTAGGACCTCATACTGCAAACCAACCTGATACCCACCCTCTGAGATGCATGCTCAAAATTCAAGTATCAGCTGAGTCCAGACAATGTCTGGAAAGGACACTGGATCTTTCATCGAAATACCTTTAACACAGTGCAAACAGAGTTTACCTCTAGGCCTGGGGACTGAAAGAAGCAAACATCCCTAGATACAGCAAGAGGTAGACAGTGTACTTGCCATTTCACTTGGTTCTCCCTCTCCCTCTACTAGGACCAGACTTGAGCAGAGGCAAACAAGAATCTCTACCTTGTTTCCTGCTGCATACCCAGTGTCCAGGAGAGTGCATGCAGAGAGATATTTAACTACATGCTTGATATGTCATTCTTTTGATGAATATGTCTCTAAATTACATTAGAAAGACTTGCTTGTTACAAACGCCAATGCAAGACAGAGCAGAAGGTACCAGAATGCACTCAAATTGGATGCCAGAAAAGGAGGGAACCAGGAGACCAGGAGTCACAGCACAAACAATACTACCTAAAATAGCATCAGAGATGCTGTTAAGCATAAAGCCTTTGGTTAAGAGAGGAGAAGGGATAGTATTGCCAGGCAGAGGCAGAAAAAGGGGCATCAGGATGATAGTCTGGGGCAGGAAGTGGGGGTGAGATACAGGGAGAGAGAAGGAGGGCACAAAATGGGAAGGTGCCTCAATTATCCTGAACATGGGACACTGCCATGACTGGACTCTCAAGTTCCCTTCTCCCTAGAGTGAGGACCAGAAAACTATAAAGGAAATGAGTGGGCACCATGAAGAGGGCTAGGGCCCCCAGAGAACTGGCACATACAAGACCCATCTAGAAATGGCACCAACACTGGCTCCAACTCACTATTACCAGGCAACAGTACAGGCCCCAGCTACCAAGTGTTCTGATTTGTCCATGAAACTGCAAGTGTGGATAGCTATGCGAGATCTCCTGATTTTCATGTTGGCAAGTATGGTAGGCAAATGATTGCCTCCCAAAGATGTCCACATCCTAATCCTGGACGCTGAGTATATTTTAGGTTATAAGGCAAAGGGGGAACTAAGGTAGCAAATGGAATTAAAAGTTTCTAATCAGCTGACTTGAAAATAGGGACAGTATCCTGGATTACCCAGTAGACCCAGTGTAATCACAAGAGACCTTCTAGTGGAAGTGGGAGACAGGAGAATCAGAGTCAGAGTGATGCCATTAGAAAGATAGGACAGTAACAGCTAGCTGTGAGGACAAAAGGAGCATAAACCCAGAAATACAGAAGGTCTAGAAGCTGGAAAAGGCAAGGAGACAGATTTTCCCCTAGAACTCCAGGAGGAATGCAGCCATTGATGACAGCATGATCTCAGCCTCCTCTTCCCTATACAAAATCATGTTCTAGTAGCCACAGGAAATGAATACAGCACCTAGGGTTAATATTTAAAAAGAGGCACAGTACATACAGCCAAAGACACCTCTGTGGTCTCAATTCACCAACAGACGTTTTTTTCCTAATCCAGACAAAGGAAAGGGCTTGGGACCATCTCTTCAGCACCCAGCATACAAGCAAGCGGGGACAGTGGCTCTCTGACATGCATTCTAAGTTAATAACAAGGAGGTTCCTTATCTTTACCACGTGGTCACAAAATTCTCCAGGGAGTTCTGGAAAACAGAGCTGTTTAACAGCATCAGTTTTAGTCCCAAGGGATTGGTTCACTGAAGCACCAGCAAATCACAGAGGCGTCACCAGGCCCTGAGAAACTGGCCTGGAGGAGAGGGTGGGACAGGAACTCCTTTCAACTCCACCCTTCTCATTGCTCAGAGAAAAGAGTAAGAGCTGTTCAGGTCCTCTAAAAGAAGCTCCAGCCCCTCCCTCCCAGAAACCTAAAGGGCACTCTACAAGTATCCTGGCTCCCTTCAGCAAGGAAGCCACTTTGGCTGTTTTCAAACCATACAGGAACACTCTTCAAAGCTCTTTTGAGTTCCCCACTTTCATCAGAGCAGAGCTGCTCTGCTTAGGAGTGGGCTGGAGGACGCAACTTTGCCCGTTCACCACCAAATGATCAAATCTCACCTATCTCTCACCAGTCCTGCCTGAACAGCCTGGTCAGCCCATACCTAGGCTTTTGCCACATGTCCAGCCCCTTCTCCTCCTTATTCAACCCAGGATGGACAGCAGGCCTCCAGGTCTCTGCACCACACAGCACCATCAGCCTGGTTCCTCTACTCTCATCTCAAATTTCTTCTTCACCTTTCATTTAAGATTTCTTTTTCCTTTTTCTTTTTCTTTTTGCATGAGGGATTGAACCCAGGAGAGGTTAACCACTGAGCCACATCCCCAGCCCTTTTCATTTTTTTTAATTTTGAGACAGGTTCTCACTAATTTGCTTAGGGTCTCCCTAAATTACTGAGACTGGCCTCAAACTTGCATCCTCCTGCCTCAGCCTCACAATCCCTAGGATTATAGGCATGTACCACTGAGCCCAGCTTTCCTTCAAGATTCAACTTCCAGACCGTTTCCTCTGAAGCTTTCTCTGATCCCCAGATTCCATCCTTAGTGTCAGATACCAATTCCTAAACTTCTCTACAAGCACCTCTCTCCTAGGGATGATGTCACCTGTCCTTACATCAGGAGACACCCTTGGCAGACCCAAAGCTATCTGAGGGCAGAATTTACATTTCATTCATTCATGTATCCCAGCCCGGTACCATAATATATATGTGCTCAATATGCATTAAATAGTGAATGAACTGGATTGGACTATGAATGATTTTTTTCTCAAAATCCCCTGCATGACCTTATTACATGTAATAAATATACCAGGTGAAACTTCATTTCCAACCTTTGCCTAGCAAAGTGAATCTGAGTTAAAAACTCTACAACCACCTTTAATTAAAATTACCTTAAAGAAATGCAGTTTTGGGGCTGGGGCTGTAGCTCAGGGGTAGAGCGCTTGCCTAGCATGCATGAGGCACTGGGTTCGATCCTCAGCACTACATATAAATAATAAATGAATAAAATAAAGAGCCATCAACAACTTTAAAAAAAAAATTAAAAAAAAAAAGAAATGCAGTTTTTTAATTTTACAAGTATTGCTTGCTATGGTCATTATAATTCAGGGTGTGGGAAGGAACCTGGCTGGCAAGCTTGAAGGAACAGATAAGAACCTGCTCTGCCTGCTCCATGCCTAGGGCTCAGGTAGAAAGGATTACCAAACAGGTGGCTCACAATCTCTCCTCCTGCTCTCACCTTCTTTACACTCCACTAAACTAACCCCCTCCTCCAAGGTTGGCTCAGAGGCGCCAGTCTGGCTCTAGCCAGATCCCACCTCCTTGGTGGCCCTCCCTCTTTTCTGGAGCCCATCCACAGTTACTCTAAGACAACTCAGAGCTCCAGCACCCACAACTCATTACTGCAAAAGCTTCCTCCTCTCTGGCTCCATTTACTCCCACATTCCAATCTCTGACATTCCCAGAGGCTCCCCTGAGCACATAGCTTTGCTTTTCAACCCACACAGACCATTAGATTTGTCTGGGGCACTTCTAAAAATTACTGGCTCCACCTTGATTGGTCTGGGGTGGGGCCCCATCAAGGGCATTTTTTAAAAGCTTTCCAGGCCATGTGGTTTACAGGTGACACCAGGGATAAGATCTGCAAGGCTCCCAATGTGTCAAATCCAAATTTCCCAGCCTGAACTGAGGCCCTCACCTCTCCCCAAACTAAGCAGGATTCTGGCCTCCCTTCATACCCTATCTTGGAATCCAGGTGTAGCCAGCCTCATGAAGTCAGCCTGGGCCAGACTCTCACCCATAGGAAGTACTCCACTCCACTGGGCCTGCTAGAGGACCCTCTTCCCCAAACATCAGGTGGCATATACTCAAGAACTACCAAATTACCTACTGCCAACAAAACAAAAACCCCAAGGCTGCTGCCTCATCAGAGCCGGTGGCCATCTCAGTCTATACAGTGTACCCAGAAGGCATACTACCAAGCAGAGCTGCTTCAGGAGCTTGCACACATGCAAGTGGATGAGCGAGACATATCCACACCTGCACCATGCCCAAGCCCACCTTAAGCTTTGCCTCCTGCTGTTCCTGGATCTGAAATGCCTTCCTATCAGCCTTCCTTCCCTTTCCTTGTCCTTCAAGACTCAACTCAAATCCTACCTTCTCCCTGACTCTTCCAGATTTTTTTCTCCATCTGGCCTCCTGACAAAGAATCAAACTTGCAGCTCAACACATTGCTAGTTTCTGTCTCACAAATGTTAATTTTGTCTTCTCAATTAGACTAAGCTCATAGTGGCCAGAAACACAGCATTTCATTTACACCCAGTAATTTGACTACAAAGGCCATGTATTACACATTTTCCAGGCTGACACCTCAGATGTTCTGCCCTATTGTCACAAAACTGTCCTTGAAATGCCTATACATCTACATCTCCTGGCTGGCTGCCTCTCATAAAGTAGCATAAAAATTCTTTCTCTGATTATGGTTTCCCAAATTTTTGATCCAAAGTGAAGTCACTATATCCCAGGACAGCTCTGGTATCAAACAGTCACACAGGAAATCCCTGCTTTCAAGAAAAAAAAGTGAATCACATTTAACCTGTCAGCATTCCTTTACTGCTATGACTGCTGGAGTGGGGAATGGGGATATCATTTCAGAGCAACATTCTCCTCACATTGATTTACTCACTTCAGAGTCCTAAAGAGTTTACAAAACAACAAACTAATCCAAATCTCCACAGCCTCCCACAAGTGCAGGACAGGCACCAACACAGAGCTATTTACCATCCTTGTATCAAGAGCTGCAGGCAGTTTTCAAACCTTGGGAAAGTGCCCATACCCCAGCCTCCCTAGGATACTGCTGAGAAAACTACCCACTGGCTAGAACGCATGTGGTAACTGCCTACCAAGGAAGGAGATTCTTTATATTTTTATTTACATGGAACTTTTTAAGCACACCAAGTTCTGCACGAATTTGATCACCCTTTTAAAAACAGCATTACCAGAGCATTATTTTAGTCCTTTGGTACTCATGTGTAATGTTTACAGAACCAATGTGCAGAGCTTCAGACTTAACAAAAGAAAAAGAAAAGTCCCTTCCCTCGAAGAGCAATTTAGCCTATTATTTTAACACAGCTTTGCAAACACAAAAACCCTTACCAGCCCACACAGACTTCCTCCCAGCCACCCCAGCTGGATTACCCTCAGGTCCCAGTCTGCTGAGCATCTCTGAATTTACTTCTGTGGTCCTGGACAGGGAGGTGAGCTGTTGTCATAGAAATGACTTCATAAAGCTCCAAAATGAGACAGGTATGGGACTGAATTCAGGTTCTGCAAGTCACTTGAGTAAGTGCACGTGGCCTAACTCACCCCCTCTAAACCTCAGCAGGCTCATCTGTAAAATTCCTACCTCCCAAGGCTGCTATCAAGGTAAAGTGAGGTAATGGGAGCACGTGGCACAATGCAGGGTAAAGGAGTGGAAATGATGTGGTTCTGAGTCTGACACAGGTAGGGCACTGATATTAACTGGAACACTCAAAGGCTGTGTGGCCTGGGGCCATGAATGCAGAGAAACCAATAGGCTTCACAGGACAGACAGAGATAATTAAATCAGATACTATGCATAAAAGGCATAAGTAGGGCATAGCACACAGGAGACATTAAAAAATCAACAGGGCTCACATGTATCACACCCCCTGTTTGTTTTTGATGGACAAGCTGCTAATTACTACTAGAGGCAAAAAGTGTATGTTTTTCCAAACTCTAAACACCAAAGAATGTTAGATCAATCTGAATTGTTAGGAGAGGAATGACTTCCATTAATACCAGTAGTCCATCCCTAATGGTCCCATGAGATTCTGCTCAGACTCATCACCACCACCACTTCCCCCAACCTCTCTCCAAGCTGCATTTCTAAAAAGCCTCAACAACAAACGTCTTGCCAGATGTGTAGGTTTGATAAACCCACTTTTCCAACAGAAAGGCTAACTGCCTTTTGGTAGGCCACTGATATCCCACATTCCCTTCTTTAAGGAAAACGTTCCAACTAATCTACGTAATGATTAATAATGCCTGTGACCACAGTGCCAAGTTACAATCAAGAAGTAACAAAGTGAAAACATCTCTCTGAAAATCCAAATTTCCTTTCCAAGTCACACCACCATCTTCAGAGAGAGATTTAGAAGCATTTCAGGGGCAGAAAGGAAGTGTCATTTTGCATTTCCTCTGTACTACCAGTTGATGCTAGACACCTAACCGTGCCTGCTTCCTCAATCCTCAAGCCAGAGTTCCCAAGTTTGGTCTCCATTTGGCAGGATCAGTAGCACTTAGAAACTGGCTAAAAACACACATTCTAAGGCATCACGTACTGTATGGAAACTGTAGTAGAGCTCAGCAATGCATTGACCCAGCCCTCTGGGTAATTCTGATACACACTTAGAGTCTGAGGAACATAGCAAGTCTATTCCATGAAGTGGTTATTGCTAGCCTCACTTTAGAGATGAGGAAACCAAAGCTCAATGATTGAAGTGCCGTAAGTCACCTAGCCAGGAGCTCCCCTAGTACTCACATCTGATTCCAAAGCCATCTGCCACATGGCCTTTGTAGGCAAATTGTCTGTGCCATTTGGTGCTCTCAGCTACACAACTGCCACGTTGTGACGACAATACCAAAAAGCAGTGAGAGTAAGAGGAAAGATGCAGTCTGCACTTAGAAGTGATTAATTATAAATGCTTTTAAATCCACATCATGCATTAGCCCTAGATGGCCAGCCATTCCCCAGGATGAGCCTATTTTTCCCTGTTCTATTGATCAAGGGGGCTACATGAACAGGAGATGGGAGTCCCTTATATTTACAGCCCTCTGCCGGATTCCTTGCTCTGCTTTGAATAGAATTAAGTTACCTGTTCTGTCTCTAGAACAGGCGTAAAAGTGTTGCTATACACACTGCCTAGACCAGGACCAACAGGAAATAGAACCAGCCAAAGGCCTTTCTATGCCCAGCAACAAAGCAGGCTCCAGAACCTGGAAGGACTGAGAATGAGTCACGGGAAGAATCCAATGCATATAGAGAACATTGTAACAATGTTGCAGATCTGGTTCAAAGAAGGAGAGCTTTTTTTTAATCAAACCCTAAATCTAGTATCTGTCTGATAAATTGGCCCATTAAATTACTGACATTCAAACTGCAGTGCTTTCATAGATCTTAAGGTTAGGAGAAAGCCAGAAATGTCATTCACAACCCCCAACCTGCTAAGAAAATGTGGTGGTAATTTCCTGAGCATAGATTTATCCTATAATGTAAATGAAGAGCCATTATTCTATGGCACTTTCTAAAGGAACTGCTAGAGTACTAGGGACCTAGGTCTGGGAATCATACAGACTTGTTTGAACCCTTGTTGTGCCCAGCAGGTTTTCCTACATTACTTAATCTCTCTGGATCTCAGTTTTGCCACTCACAGATGGGTGGTAATCCCTATGCTAAATGCTGATGTGAAATCATAGGGAGTTTTTTGTCTGTCTTGTTTTTGATTTCTTTTAAAGGCTGCTGAAACAGCTTTCAAGACTTTTTACCACGTGAAGACTTAACCACTTAACTGGAAATAAGTATGAACACATCTATAGATGGAAGCAATACTCAATTCACACTTAATTTCACATATACTTATGTCAAAGTATTTGTTTTTCTAAATTTCTCTTTTAGACACCATGAACAAGCTAATTAAGAATAAAATTCTGCTGGGCACAGTGGCACACATCTGTAATCCCAGCAACTCAGGAGGATGAAGCGGAAGGATCAGAAGTTTGAGACCAATCTCAGCAACTTTATGAGACTCTGTCTCAAAAGAAAAAAATAAAAAGTGCTAGAGATAGAGCTTGGCAGTAGAGCACCCTGGGTTCAATCTCCAGTAACAAAAAAGAAAAAAAAGAAAGAAAGCTCCACAGACTATCAAAAAGCTTGTCAGTTTTTAAAACTCAACAGATGGACACAATCATTTCATAAATGCATCTGACGAAAACAAAATGTGAGAATTTCAATTATAACATCCCACATTAATTGCAGTACATCTCTTCTTCCCTGAAACTGGGCTTCTCAAATAAGGCACAGGTATGATAACATTCGTGAGTCCAACACACCTGTTCAAATGCCAGTCCTGTCACTTACGGGTCATGTGAGCTAGGGCACGTGACTTAAGCCCACTGGGTCTCAGTTAACTCATCTATAGAAGGGGAATGTGTGACTGTTACATGACTGCTGGACCAATAGTAGTGGTTTATGCAAGGGCAAAACAGAAAAGTGGAGCCTGTTGAAGGGATTAATAAAAATGTGTTCCCCTACCCTGAGGGTTACTTGTAACAGACTTTTACTAAGCACTTACCTTATGTCACAGGCTGATCCAGGCCCTGGAGAAGTAAAGGAAGAGAGGGCAACCACTAGCTTCAAAGATGCCATGGTATCACAAAAGATCAAGACACACAATGTGCAAAGTGCTCCAACACTGTGTGGGGTGAGGAGGGTAGAACAGAGGAAGAAGGACCTAAATACCAGTGGAGTTCGCTGGCAAAGGCCTGACAGAGAGGTTTGTTTGAATTGAACATATGAGTTAAAAGTTCATTTGTCCAGAAAAATAGAAGTAGAAGTACAATTCCTCACATCCTCTCCAACCTCAAACCACTAAATCCAAGCTCTTTTACTTCCCCCAAGGCTCAGGGTCACCAGGTATTCATGGCACTAAATAATTATTTACACCCTATCAACATGAGAAGAAGGCTCTGGGAAAGAGTGAGAACAACTGCCAGAACACTTAGAAAACTTTAAGGTGCATCCCCAAAGCATGACAATGACAATTCCATGGCTTTTCATGGAATTCATTCTCTTAGCACTTTGGTCCACAAAGAACTGAAAGTTACCAGTCTTAATAAAATTTTGAAAAAAAAAAAGACCCTTTAATTTCAGGACAGCCAAAGCATTAAAATAAATCAGAATCCCAACAACTTTTCAAGTAGTTTTCTTTTTTTTTTTTTGGTACTGGAGATTGAACTCAGGGGCACTCGACCACTGAGCCACATCCCCAGCCCTATTTTGTGTTTTATGTAGAGACAGGGTCTCACTGAGTTGCTTAGCGCCTCGCTGTTGCTGAGGCTGGCTTTGAACTCGCGATTCTCCTGTCTCAGCCTCCCAAAGTGCTGGGATTACAGGCTTGCACCACCGCGCCTGGCTTCAAGTACTTTTGCAGGAATCTCCATTCTTGGGAAATCCATGCCTCATTATGAAAGAAGGTTATATGAGAGGCAACCATATTTCTACAGTTTCTAAAGGATAGGTCACTTTTCAAGACTGCTAACCATGCTAGGTATCATCACATGAAAGTTTGATGTTTCCTCACACCTCACATGTTGGGTGGAAGAGTTCCCACAGAGCTTCCCATCCCTCCAGCTCAGGGTTCAGGGAGGCAAAAAGCCTCAGGAGAGACAGGTACATCCCATAGGACTACCCACACTTGTTCTTGGTCCAGGGGCTTGTGGGATACAGGCAATCCTGAGTCATGCCTTAGAGTAATTTACACTTTACCAAACTCTTTATAGAGTTTTATTGTTGTACTGGGGATTAAACCCAGAGGCACTCTACCAGCTACATGCCCATCCCCTCTTAATTTTTTACTTTAAGACAAGGTCTTGCTAAATTGCTGAGGCTGGCCTCAAACTTGTGATCCTTTCTACCTCAGCCTCCCCACTAGCAGGTGTGCATCATCTAGCCCAGCTCACCAAACTCTTTAATAACCAATGCCCAGGGAGACTGATAAAGACAACCAGCCCACTTTTAAAACAAGGGGACAAATTTTGACAATGTCAAAGTAAAAATGCAGACAACGCAGACAAAAGCTGACATCTAGATGTGTTTCACCAACACAATCATTTATCCCAAACACAAGCACCTGAACAAGTACCACTCAGAAACAAATTGTAGTTCCTTTTGATGTTCATTTAAATACAGATGAAAACTTAATTATCAGTGCAAACTCAATCACTACTGTGCAGGCTTCAGTATATGATTCTGTCAGTACCTATCATTCCATCTCTAGAACTACAAGATGCCAAATCTTCATTACATTATGTAATGGAGGGCTGTAGATAATTAAAATTCACCGTTTTCAATCATTTCAACCCCCTCTTCCAATCCGTTCTTTCACAGGGTATTTTCTGGAAGTGGAAAGAAAGCATTCATACTTCTTTTCCTGCCCATTTTCTTGTGTGAATGTTAAAAATAAAAAGCAGGCGATGGCGGGGGGGGGCGTCTGAACATCTCTTTTTAAAAATTTTCTTAATTGTCATGAGGAGCCAGCTTCCAGCTCTGGCACTGACACAGCATTGCTGTGTGCCCTTGGGCAAATCACTGTATCTGTCTCTGGGCCCGTTTCTTCCATCAGAAACCCAATGAAGGTTTTTAAGCTCTCTCCTCTCTTAAAGCACAGATTTCAAACGCGTCCCACACAGTAAAGGGGCCTGCCAGACTGAGTCAGGGGTCATGGAATGAACTTTCGCAGGCTTTGCTGGTGTATCTAGGGAGCTTAAGCTCCCCCCGGCAAAGCCACTGGGCCAACTTCAGGTTGCAAACAAAAACCTGTTGGCATGGACTCCTCTAGGAAAGGCCTGCCTCTCCCAACGCGCTGGACTCCCGCTCCCGGGGAGCCGCCCCATGGGAAGAGAGAAGGCTGGTCCCCACGCACTATTCACCCACCCCGATTAGCCGAGGAAGACCGACCGGCCAGGTCTCTGCCATCCCACGCGGAACAAAAGGCAGCTGGAGCTTGGCTCTGCCACCCCCGTCCCCTCTGTGCTGTGCGAGTGGGGGCTGGTGAGGGGGAACCTAGTCCTCCGGGAAGGAAAGAAGGCCCCCGCTCCAGCCTGAAGAAGGATTCGAGCCGGGATCCCGGACAGAGAAAGGGATCCTCCCCCGATTCCTAGAGGGAAGCCGGGCTGTGCTCTGCATGGGGGCGGGAGGGAGACCCGGCTGGTCTCTGGAGGAAGGGGCGCCTGGCCAGAGAGGAGAGGAATGTGCTCTGGGGAGAGGGGCGGGGTTGTTCCAAACCAAAGGGAGCTCCCAGATCTAAGGAGACAGTAAGGAAGCCCCAGACTCGGAGAATATGAAAGGAAGAGCTTCCAGATAAGGATGGGGGGGGGCGGTCTTGCAGCGGAAAGAAGGATCCAGATAAGAAGGGGGTCCACGCTGTAGTCTGTGGGGCGGGCCTACTTAGAAAGAAGAGGTCCCGCCCGAAGTGGTGTCACGCTGAGGCGGCAGTGGTGCATGCTCTGGGGGTCTTACTAGCGTGGGGGGAGCCTGTGCTCTGGGGGCGTCCGCGCCCTGGGGAGGAGGAGGGCCCGTACCCTGTGCTCCTGCTCCAGCTCACGAGCCCCTCAGGTCCCACTCACCTCTGCTCTTCCTGGCCGGCGCGAATGAGCGACTGGAGCTTCTGGTAGCGCTGGAGAGGCGGGAACGACCGGAGCCCGTGGAGCCGCGGCTGCCGCCGCGTCTGGCTCCGTTTGACACCCACACACCAGCCAACATGGCGGCCGGGAGGGGGCGCGCCGGCGGCGTGCGCGCGCCCGGCAGCCCCGCCCCTCAGAGCCCTCCGAGGCCCCGCCCCTGAGACCCCGCCGGCGCCCCCACCGAGGCCCCGCCCGCTCGCTCCGCCCGCGAAGCCCACGCGTGGCAGAACCTCCAGGACCTCCCAGCGGCCCTGCCCACTCACACGTCCGCCCACCTTGTTTTGTTCAAGTACCCACTTACCCGCAGAACGCTCACACTCCTACGGCGCCCCGCTACCTTCACCCAAATCCCATAGCTGACCCCCCTCAAACCCTGACTCGCACACAAGCCCTGGCAAATTCATACTCAAACCTACACACTCTACAACGTTCATTAAGAACCTTATAAATCCCGTCGTCCCTATATACCTCCTTAACTCCATGCACTCATGACTGTCACCCACACGCATAGACCCTTGCCCCACCATGCTCTTAAAACTCTTCTTATCTTTGCAATTGAAAATATTGTAAGGGTTCAGCCTTCCCTAGAGAGGCGGAGACTGAAAGGGGAGCCTCCCAGGGCACTGGTAATAGACGATTTCTTGAGTTACAAGCTTTGTTCACTTTGTGAAAATTCGCTGATGTGCCCTTTAGATTTGTATACTTCTAAACGTGTATCGTATTTCAATAAAATATACTAAAAACTACTCCGGGAAGGGGTCCATAGGCTTCAGTAGACTACCAAAGGGGTTTCCCAGAGATTTACAGACACGCTTCTTGCAGGCCCATGTGTGTGTGTGTGTGCGCGCGCGCGTGTGTATACATACACGTAGGTGCACAAGCAACAGCCAACCACCTCTCCTCCTTGGTTCCATCAGCATCCACAAGGCTCCTCCTATGTGCCCAGCCAGTGTGCGGGAACACAGGAAGAGACAACCCCAAATGCTTGGAATGAGGAGACGCTGGCACAAGCAAGGTTTCTGGGGGAGGCGGTTAGAGGGGTGGAACTGGAGGCTGCACCTTAAAACTGACTAATCTGCTGTAGCCTAGGTGGGAGTCAGCAGAGACCCCCTCACAGGCGGATCTGGGACATGAATCAGGGCTTTTAGGAGGGCAGAGGACATCATCCCTGTTGCCAGGGTGACATCACACTATACCAAGCTGTGACTTTAGGGAAGCTGTGCCCAGAAAGCCCACTCTGCCCTTGTTCCCTTAGGCAAGTCACTGCACTTCTCTGAGCCACACACTCATTTTTCCTATAAGAAGTAAAACTGACAATTGTACTCCTTATGGGTCTTACAGATGGGGATTTAGAATTATTTTCTTTAGCACAAATATAGTAAAGATGGGGGAGGAGGGTTCCTAACACATCTGCAAACCCATATGACCATTATTCCTTTGAAAAATTACAACACTGGGAAGTTTTAGATGCTAGACACCCCCACCACCACCAGGATTAGCTGTCCCTCCCACTGTTCAGTGTCCCTTCTCCACTGTTCAGTGAATCACACTTCATATACCTGCCTTGCAGTGGGAACTGCCACTCCATTTTAAACTTGGTCTACCAGGTAGGGACAGAGAAATATATGTGGCTTTCCCTCCCCATCATAAGTCAGTTCTCTGAAAGACAGGATAACAAGAGAAAAGTATAACATATTTATTTAATTGATGTCTTACATGACATGATAGTCTTCAGAATAAAGACTACAAGACCCAGGGAAAACTGTTTATTTTTAAGCTTTAGTTTGACAAAGAATGAGCAGCCCTGTAGAAATGTGATTGGATAAAAAGAAGATGACCTAAGGTAATAGAGTGGAGCAAGTAGCGAAGCCTGTCCAGGTTCTTCTTGGTTTCTGAGTAGCATTCCTTCCTCCAAGGTAAAGGACAGGACCCCATCTAGATTTAGGGTCTATGACCTATTGTCAGATAAGGCAGATTAAAAAATTTCTCAATGGCCAGCTCTTACACAAGAAAGGCAGAGAGAAGGTTAGAGTAGTGTGTCTAGGTTTTATGGCTGGCTTTCATGGAGAGGGATACTAATTCCTATGACTTGCCTTGGGGTGGGGGGAGAGGAGCTGGAGAAAGGCAGAAAAAGATGAGAGAGAGGAGACATTGCTTATGAGCCTTTCCAATATCCTTCAGTTCAAAGTACTCAGGATGCCAAAGTGCTATACTTCAGGGCATCACTTTCTGAGCCCCAGGAATCTCCATCAATGAAGAATGATCTCAACCACTCCAACATTCCTTGTGAGCCCCTGGTCTTTACCATAAATCCAAGGATTGCAGAATTGTGCACAGAAATCATGAGCCCCCTCATTTCACAACTTCAGATGAGTTATAACACATAACTGTTATGTGGTCTGGGGTTTGTTATCCCAAACCCGCACTCTGATCTGTTTGATAGAGCTTCCCTACTCCACAAATTGGAAATTTGGGGGATGAACCCCAGGGCCCCCTGCACATGCTAGGTAGGCATAGGCTGTACCACTGAGCCACACCCCATCCCTAGAACTTCCCTTGATGATGGAACTATCCTCTATCTGTGCCATCCAATAGGGTGATCACTAGTTACATATGGGTAATAAGCACCTGATTTGTCATGTAGACTAAGCTCAATTTTTTAAACTTTATTTCTCATTCATTTACATTTATGTTAGTCACATGTGGCTAGATGCTACCAGACTGAACAACACTGATAAAAAATAAAAATAAAAAAAAAAACACTATGGGATTCTACAAGGTACACATTCTTATTGTCCACATTTTAAAGACAAAAAAAAAAGGGTTTTAAGAGATGTTGGCCACAGGGATGGATTTTTCTCTATGTAAAGTCTACTCCCTACACCATCCAGCAAGCAAATGCATATAGCCACGAAGATATAAAGACGCAATGGACTAACATACAGAACAGGAAGTGAGTTGGAGAGCAAGCAATTGGACCAGCCGGAGAAGGTGGCAGACGGATTCCTGCATCCAGCTGAAAAACCACCATCCTCACGCAGGTCAGAGGCAACTTTCCTACATTCTTCTATGTCATTCCTCCTTCCCAATCCCCCATTGGAAGCATATCACCCTTCCTCATGTTCCCTTTCTCAGTTCGTCCCCATGAAGATCCTTTGAGATCAACAGCGTTATTGTCAGGTGAGGAAACTAAGGCAGTGCGTGGCAGTGCTGGGGTTCAAATTCAGGTTCTGCCAAGTCCAGAGAGTATAAGTATTCTTGGAGATGAGGGTACAGCATAAACCAGATGCATATGCCTGTGCATAAAGCATCCAGTGTACAAGGACTGCCCTTTCAAGAAATTGGAGGCTTGTTCATATGAAGAATGAAGTGGAATGACTGGGACTGACCAGAGGAGAGAAGAAGATAATAGGCCAGAGATTTCTCTGAGACTAAGAGAGGACTTCAAAAGAGCGACGGACTTGGAAGGAAGATTGGCAAACAGAAGGGAAATGCTGCTTGCTCAGCAGAAAGCAATGCCTAGTGAAGAAGAAGGTCCCAACCCCAGTGTAGAAGTGTAATTCCAGCCATTCAGAGCCTAGGGCAGGAGGATTGTAAGTTCAAGGCCAGTCTAAGCATCTAAGTGAGACCTTGTCTCAAAATTAAAAACCAAAGGGCTAAGGATGTAGCTCAATGGTAAAATGCCTCTGGGTTCAGTCCCCAGCACGCATACAACAAACAAATAAATAAATAAATAAATGATTTTTTTTTTTTTTTTTTAGTGTTGGAGACTGAACCCAGGGCCAAGACCATGCTGAACATCTGCTTTACCACTGAACCACACCCGTAGGCCCACTAAACCAATAATTCTGCTTGAATTCACATAATGTTTTTTCTTCCAAAGTGTTCATCACATCTGATAAACAAGTTTCAATGATCTTCATCAGTTTTTCTCCCTAGAGTATAATGTATAATTATAAAAATAGCATCCACATAATACATAGTTTCTGATCTTATCATGCACCTTTTCTGTTTCTTGTTGACCATTAATCTTCAGGCTTTTTTATCCCTACAAGAAGATTCCAAACAAGACATCATTTTTTAAACTTTTTTATCAAGATTCACCTTGGACTGTTACATAGACCAAATATCTTATACCCATTATTTCACAAACACTCTATGGAAAAGTCACACTTATTCCATTTTACAGATGAGCAAAGTGAGATGCAGACGAGGGCCATAGCTGGTGGCCCTGCTAATGATTTTCACAAAAGTCAGCTCGAGTCAGGGATGGTATCTCCCCACTGTGCACTACTGTACTCCTCAGAGGACTTCTTTGGAAATGCACATGGGACCTATGTGCCAGAGACTCAAGGCATGATCTGAGACCATATTTCCTATCTGGCTTCAGAAAGGTATTGCACTTGCTTTTTCGAAAATGTACAGACAAGCTGGACACACTTCATAAAGCTTCCAGCTTGGGTAGAGTTAAAACAGCCACCCAGGGCTGAGTTTGTAGCTCAGCTGGTAGAGCGTTTGCCTAGCATGTGTGAGGCACTGGGTCTGATTCTCACCACCACAGAAAAATAAATAAATAAAATAAAGGTATTTAAAAAGAAAACATAGCCACATAAAACTATAACCCAAAAGAAGTCTTCTTGGCATTGGAAGCCAAGGGTGGTGGTGCATAGCTATAATCTCAGCAACTAGAGAGGCTGAGGCAAGAGGATCCCACGTTAGAAGCCAGTCTCAGCAATTTATTTATTTATTTATTTATTTATTTATTTATTTATGGCACCAGGGATTGAACTCAGGAGTATTCAACCACTGAGCCACATCCTCAGCCCTACTTTGTGTTTTATTTAGAAACAGGATCTCACTGAGTTGCTTAGCACCTCGCCATTGCTGAGGCTGGCTTTGAACTCACAATCCTCCTGTCTCAGCCTCCCAAAGTGCTGGGATTACAGGCGTGTGCCACTGCGCCCAGCCCAGCCTTAGCAATTTAGTAAGACCCTGTCTCAAAATAAAAAGTAATAACAGGTTGGAGGTGTGACTCAGTGGTACAGTGTCACTGGGTTCAAACTCCAGTACTGGGGAAAAAAAGCATTTGAGCTGAGCCTTTAAGGATGGCTAATTATTAGCTAAGCAGAGAGGAAGTGGTAGCAACATAGGTACAAAATCATAGACCAGTGAGGCAGTGTAGCTGGACTGCAGGATGCATAGGAGGGGGAAGGTGAAACTTGGGAAAGATGGACTGGAAGTTGATGAGTTAGAAGCTCTGCAGCTTTTGAGGGCACCTTCCACTTTATCATTCCCAGAAGTGGGCATAGCCCTGGCAGAGAATGCCCTATCTCTCTGGCCATAGTGGTCTGGGGATGGGCATGTGACTCAAGCCCAGCCAATAATAGCTTTCCCTAAGATATTAGCTAAAACCATTAGGAAAGAGGCCCTCTCTGCTTCTGAGATTGTTGGCAACAAGGATCGTGGAAGCCTGGAGCTACCAGGAATACTCTTTTTTTTTTTTTTTTTTTTTGGTACTGGAGATTGAACTCAGGGGCACTGTGAGCGCTGAGCCTCATCCTCAGCCCTATTTTGTGTTTTATGTAGAGACAGGGTCTCACTGAGTTGCTTAGCGCCTCATGGTTGCTGAGCCTGGCTTTGAACTCGCAATTCTCCTGTCTCAGCCTCCCTAAGTGCTGGGATTACAGGCTTGCGCCACCGCGCCAGGCTCCAGGAATCCTCTTCATCACCTCACAGAAACAATTCTCAATACCTCCTCTTCAGATTAGCCCAGGAACCAGAGAACCAGAGCCAGTGGAGTCAGGCTAGTGTCACTGCAGACTTCTCTCTTTCTTCCTTTCTTTTATTTATTTATTTATTTATTCATTTATTGCTGAGCATTGAACCCAGGAACACTTTACCAATGAGCTACATGACAAGCCCTTTTTAAATTTTGAGACAGGGTCTCACTAAATTGCCCAAACTGGCCTTGAACTTGAAATCATCCTGCTTCAGCTTCCCAAATAGCTAGGATCATAGGCATGTACCACTACACCCAGAAAGAATCCAAGACATCTTTGAAGGAGAAGAGGAATGGTATCATCTGATATGTTGGGAAAAATTGCTTAAATTCTCCAGCCTTCTCATTTGGATGCTTTTCTATGTAGACACTGCTGTAATCTGGTTCCTTATAGAGGCCATGTGTGGTGGTTGAAAATACAGGTCCTCAGAACAAAGAGATCTGGGTTCAGATCCAGACTAGGTCACTTCCCAGCTGTGTGACCAAGATCACACAGGTCATTATTACCCTCTGAGCCTCAAGCTACCCTTCTCGCTCCACTGAGATGATGGATGGAGAGTCAATGTAGAGAAGGCACTTATAAATGCATGACTCAGGGTGGTTAGAGTTTTGCCACAAGGGCTGGAATTTTGTGCTGCAAGAGGCTTGAGGCTGATAGAGGGGAGTATCAGAATCTGCCAGTCAAACCAGAGACCGTGGAACACATCTCCGGGCCAGCCCTCCCTGCTTCCCTTGTGCCTCCGCTCATGCATGCAACCACCAACCACCGCTATCTGAGCTCCTCTTCTACGATACTGGGGACCTGGAACTGAGGCCACAGGTCTGCCCCAGGGACCATCAGGCTTTAGGAAAGCTTAACACAAACATAGACACTGAAAGACCACATGTAGGGGTCCATAAAGAGGGCAGGAGGCCAGTGACTCAAGAGGTGAGAAAATGCACTTATCAAGACTATTTCAACCTAGAAAAATTTTTTTACCAAATCTTTTTCTTTCTTTACCTCTTTGTCCCCTTTCTGATTTCCTTTCTCCCTCCCTTTCTCCTTCCCCATGTGTCTCTCTTTCTTCGACCCTTGCCTCCATTACTTTCTTTAATCCAAAAGAAATTCTGGTTGAAGACATAAAGCAAATACTGTTATTAATTTTTATAAAAGTGCTCAGCTGAGAAGCTCTGAGCAGAAAGATAAGAACAAAATTACACCTCCATCCTCTCCATCTGGGCTGCTAGATAGGAGCCTCCCACACATCCAGGCAAAGGCAGAAGGGACAGGCCAGCCAGCTGGCACCTGTCCCCCTCCCCCGCCAGTCCCTTCCTATCCCTGGTTTCAAGTGTTCCTCATGACTACCCATTGAATAGACGGAGAAACCAAGCTCCAGAGTGGGGAAAAGGATTGGCCTCTCCAGCTCATCTGTGGACACTGTTTCCCAGACATTCTGTACCAGTCCTGCCACCTGTCTAGGGCCCCTGAGATGGCCCACCTCTGAGTTTTTATGTGTTCTAGTCATTCTACCTGGAACAACTTCTCTGCTCCCTCAGGCCCCTTCTCTCAGTTGACCTGGCTGACTGCTAACAGAGTTTAGGGTTCAGGCAGGCATCCTGCCCTGGAAGCCTCCCTCCGAGATGGTGACACCCTGTTTAGGTTCTGTTACCCTGTGATCTGGAAGCTTTGTGAGGGAGGGTAGCAGCTAGTTCTTACTTATCTGCCTTTCTGACCCCTGTAAGATTCTAGCAACTGAGAATAATACCAGAGTATGTACGTTGAATCAAGGGAGGAAGACAAGGCAGCCCTGGTGGGAGCTACTCTGTAAGCCACAGGTTAACTGAATGTAGCTGGGCACTACACCTGGCACCTCACATTATGTCATTGCCAGCTGAAGACAGAGAGATTCCGGAACTGAGTTCCAGCCTCAGCTCCACTGCTGATGAAGTCAGATTTCAGGCATGTGCTAGGATGTGCTCTGAGCCTCAGTTTCCTCATTTCAATTCTGGGGCCCCTTCTCTGGCTGGCAGGGCTTACAAGAAAAACCCAATAAGATCATGACAGCCCCTCCCAATCCCTGTAAAGACTTTGGATGGCAGTCAGAATCAGACTCATCTCCCTTCTGTGGCCAGAAATCCCTGTCCTTCCCACCCCACACTCTCTCCTCCTTTCTTCCCCTTGCAAACTACCTCCCCTACATGACCCTCTGCTTGAAATTCCTTTCCCTCAGACATCTCAATACCCATCCTCCATTTCCTTCAGGCCATGGACCACTACGATAGTGTTGCCCCCATCCAAGCCTGCTCCACTCTCCAGTCCCTCCCCTGCTTTACAGCATCCATCGATACCCCATGTCATGTCATATACTGTGTCCTCTCCAGGAGGACAGGGCTTGATTTGTCTTGTTTGTGGTGGTATCCCCAAAACCTAAATGAAGACTCAGTACACAGTGGGTGCTTACTCAAGATCTGGCAAGTAATTAGACAAATGAACGGCCCAGAGAGGAGCTCAGGAGCTGTGTCCTCGGCCTCCCCACTGAGGCTGCACCCTTCAGGAGTCTAGGCTCCTGCTGCTAGATGGCATCAGGACCTGGGGCAGCAAAATGTCCATCTATAGGGCAGATGGGCCAAGGCAACTACCCTTTGTTTATGGTATGCAGGGCTGGGTTTAGGGGTGAGCCTCTAGCTCGCATATGAGGGTGTGGATGTATCTTGCTTTTCCTTTGCCAATAGCTACAGGATGCCCTGCTAACTGGTAGCCTCTGGTTTCTCCCCAGAGTCCTCCAAAATCTGAGTACACCAATTCATAGACCTCTGGGCAGAAAGGACCAGGAGAGGCCTACTCACCCCAGCCACTTGTCTCTTCTCTAGTACCAGAGCCCAGAGAGGTTCATGACTGGGCCTTAAGTCACACAGCAAGTTGGGGCAGAGCTGGAGAGGACTTGGGACTTCTGTGCCATCAGGGGTGTCCCTATGTGCCCTGGGATTGACCCTCAAATTGCAGCTGTGTCTAGGCCAAGGTGTCAGAACCCTGGCAGCCATCTAGTTGTTGATGCAGAGGGCAGAACATTCCATGGGACCTTGTCTAATGAGCCATGTGAAAAAATTTCTAGGCCCCATCACTGACTGCTTCTCAGGTCAGCCAGCCCCAACCACAACATATACAGACCTCATTCCCAGTTTTGAGAAAATAGAAGTCATGGCTTCCCCTCAGTTCACCCCACACTCCTCCTCTTCCTGCAAACTTGAGTCACAGCTGCCTTGTCAACTCTGGGGATGTCTGAGTCAGCCTGGCGGGGGTTCCAATCTCAGCACCACCCCTACCAGCTGTCACACTCTGGGCAGCCTCCAAACCTTGCTGAACCTCCATTTCCACATCAATGGAACAAAGGTGTGAATGTGCCTACCTCATTGGGTGACGCAAGGACTGAGTGGGCTGTGAAGGCTGGCTTCCCTGTGCAAGGCCACTGCAGGCAGTAGGTGCCCAATAACAACAGGGACACCAACAGATACCACGAGAGCAGCCCCTTGCTGGGCACTTCTATATGCAGTCCTCTTTACCCTTCACAACAATCCAATAAGGAAGATGTACTTTCATGATCCCATTTTACAGATTAGAAAACTGAGCCGCAGAAAGTGGAAGTCTCTTGACTCTAGTCACAGATGGGCTAGTCACTGATAGACTGGGGATTTGAGCCCAGAGATTGTACCCCGCCCCACTCCCTCTATAAACAGGGGCCCCTGGAGCCCTTCCCCTGTACCCCACAGTGTGCCGAAAACTTCACAGTCTTTGGTGTGGCCAATCTTCATAATGGCTTTATGCAATGGAGAGTACAAGGGGGCTCCATTTTACAGATGGGTACGTGCGAGGGCTTGAATATAGCTTGTCCCCTCTGAAACTCATGCTGAAATTGGATTGCCATTGAGTGCTGCCAGAGGTGACGACTCTAAGAAGTAATTTTGGAGGCTAGAGATGAAGCTCAGTGGTGGTGGAGCTTGGCCCTGGGTTTGACCTCCAACACTAAAAAAAAAAAAAGTTTGAGGATAACTTGAGGTTGAGATAGCAGGATTGCAAGTTGAGGCCATCCTTGGCAACTAGTGAGAAGCCATCCCAAAATAAAAAATAAAAAGGACTAGGGCTGTACTTTAATGGTAGAGAACTCCTGGGTTTGGTTCCCAGTACCAAAAATTTATAAAAGAAAAAGAAAAGAAAGGAAGTGATTTGATCATTAAAAGAATGAATGCCTTTCCCACAGGACTGGGTTAATCCTCCTGGTTGTACATTCTCACTCTCACAGCACTAGATTAGTTACCAAGAGAGCAGATTGCCATGTGACACAGCCCCTGGTGTTTGCCTCTTCTGTACTCACCTATTTGCCCTTCTGCTTTCTGCCATAAGGTAGCCCTCATGATGCCTGTACTATGACCTTGGACTTCCCAGCCTTCAGAACCATGAGTCAATAAACCTCTGTTCTTTAAAAATTACCCAGTCTCAAGTATCTTGTTATAGCAACAGAAAACAGACTAAGATAGTAAGTTGAGTCACAGAGAAAGGATGTGACTCGCCACAGACCACATGGCTACTGAGTATCAGAGCCAAGATTAAACCCATTTGCCATCTTAGCCCAGAATGATCCTCTTGTTCTCTAATTTCCCCAAAGAAGCCACACTTGCCTCTGTCCATGGCTATGACTCGTGCTGCTTGCCCCTTCTCTGCCTCTACCTCCTGGTGTGCTGGGGAGAAAAGGTGGCTCCTGGCGCCCTCTAATTTCTGGGGAACAGGGGCATGGGGCAATTCAGAAGATGGGTTTAAAACCAGAGAATCCCAGTTTCCAATTCCAGTGCTTCTATTTCCTAGCTATGGGATCTTAGTGGAGTTCCTACACTATGCTTCAGTTTCCCCACTTATAAAGAGGTGCCTTGCTTAGGTGAGGAGACTCAAAGAACGAAGTGTTCAGCACACTAGGAAGAGTTCCATGAATGTTGAGGCTGCTGTTTCAGCTATTCAGCGTGGGCTCCCCTCATTTCCTAGGAGTTCCAAGGAAGGAAGGGAGAAAGTTAAACCTCTAGAACTTCCCAGAAAAAGTAGATTTTCTAAAACTGAATCCTGCCCTTGCTCAAAAACTTTCAGTGGTGATTCCCCATGACCCAGAAACTCTCTGAGAACCTCCCCACCCCACCCCAAATCCACCCTGTGAGTCTAACTCCACCCACAATTCTAGGGCCAAGGCTGTCAGTCTCTCCTTGATCCTGCTCCAGGTCTCTGTGTGCTGCTCTCCCCACACTGAGGATGGCCTTTCCCCAACCCCCCATCCTGCTGGAAAATGCTGCCTGCTGGTCCTTCAAAGTCAAATTGAAGGGGAACATCTGAGAAGCTACTTGACCTCCCAACAGAAGTGGCCACTCCCCCCGGGGGGATGGGTTAGTCACAGCATTAACCACATTGGGTTACAGTCTTCTGTTGCTTTCCTAGACTCTGTCTCTTCCACCGGGAAAGGAGTCTGGAGGCCGAAGAAGACCTTTGAGTCATGCCCAGATCCCCAGAGTGCAGGGCAGGGCCAGGAGCACATCACGTGGGAAAAGCAATGAAATGAACAAACATTGTCACTGAGCACCCACAGAAGCCCACTCTGGAACAAAGATGCCAGTGCAAGTTTTTTGTTTAGATGTGATCTTAGAAATGACCTTTAAGGAAGGAAGGCGATAAGACAGGGAAAGGAAAGAATCAACAAAGGGTGTGGAATAGTCAGGCATGGCGATGCACACCCATAATCCCAGTGGCTCCAAAGTCTGAAGTAGGAAGATCACAAGTTCAAGGCCAGCCTTGGCAACTTAGCAAAACCCTGTCTAAAAATAAAAAAATAAAAAGGGCTGGGGAAGTAGCTGAACAGTAGAGTGCCCCTGGAGTACCAAAAGAAGGAAGAAAAAAGAAAAGGAAAATAAAAGTGAGTACCCAGGGGATATATGCATCTTTCAGTGAATGAATGAATACAAGAATGAATGGAGTATTGTGGAAAGAGCTACAAATCTCCAAACATTGAGCAGACAAAGCCTTTCTGCTGTGTGACCCTGGATTAGCCACCTTCCCTCTCTGAACCTGCTTTCCTCTTCAATAAAGCTGGAATGTCAGCCCTGGCCTTTCAGGAGATAAAGGGTAGGAGGTCTCTAGAAGGTGAGAAGTGTCCCACCTTGGTTCCCAGACCCAGACCCAGCCCCAGAAGGCAGAACATGCACCAACCAGGCCTCTCTGTGGGTAAAGAAGCCGCAGGAGACAAGCACAGTGCCCAGGTTAGAACCACAGGGGCCCGGGAGAAACCACATCATGGCTACCACAGCCTCCACCATCCCGCGAGGACTTCCGCTGCTACCCAGGGCAGGGTCTCCCACCAACACCGGCTGTCCCTGCACCAGCATCTGCCCCCGCAAGCCCTGCAGCCTGGACATGGCTGCGGAAGGGCAGGCTGACTGCTGTTCCTGCATACCGCAGTGGTGCTTTTGGAAGCCACAGGAGTTCCTGTGGTTAGGAGCTCCTGTTTCTGTATCATGGGATAAAATCCCACTGGCACTACTTATGACCTTGGGCAAGTCACTGCACCTCTGGATCCTCTCTGACATCAGGAATCAAAAGGAACTAACATTTCCTTGTTCCTTCAGGTGATCTCAGCTCCTGAAGCAGGGCTTTCCTGACACCAGGCCTTTGATTTGCTGTCGCTCTACCTGGAACTCCTTTCCACTGAGTCTCTCTGCTTAAGTAACCTCTCAGAAGTTCTCTCTCAGGGAAGGGAAGCCCTGATTGACCACCTTTCCTAGACTGGTGCAGGCCCCTTAGACATCCCTATCTCCCCAGTAGCTCTGAGTTTGTAAGATGGTAGTTATTAGCCCTGAATGGTGATAAAAACCTGTAATCCCTAACTCTGGAGGTTGAGTCAGGAGGATCGCAAGTTCGAGGCCAGCCTCAGCAATTTAGCAAGGCCCGGTCTCCAAATTATAAAATAAAAGGTGCTGGAGATGTAGTTCAGTGGTAGAGTCACACTGGGTTTGAACCCCAGTACCTCAAAAAAATTAATTAAAATTAATTAAAAAGAGATGGTAAGGCTGGGGATATAGCTCAGCTGGTAGAGTGCTTGCCTGGCGTGCACAAGGCCCAGGGTTCTAATCCCCAGCACCACCAAAACAAAAAAACAGAGAGATGGTAATCTTTTGCTTTGTTTTCTGTCTCATCCACTGCAAAACTCAAGAGGACACACGCGTATCTTACCTCAAGCCCAAACCTCTGGGCCAAGTGCAGGGTGTGGCACATAGTAAGTGCTCAATAAATGCTTGTCAATAAATGAATTGTTGTCTAAAACACTTAGCCCTGGTTAACTCCTTGCTCTTCTGGTTTAGACTTAAATGCCACCTCTTCCAGGCAGCCTTCCTGATTGTTTCCCTGGTTTCTCTTCTGGGTTTCCAGGATCTCCCCCAATCCTTGCTCTTTTTCCCTTCTCCAGAGCTTTTTGACTACTGGTGGTCCAGTAGCTGTCTAGTTATGGGGTCTCCAAGCTGCTGTTGCCCCCTCATTCTGCACTTCCATGCTTGCCCCGACCAGCCTGCAGCGAGGGAGTGAAAGGCTGGAAGAAAGAGGAAGGCTAAGGAGGCCCAGAGGCATCTAGAAGGCTCCCAGTAGTAGCGGGAGATGCTCGAAGGTCTGGCCTTAGAGGGCCTGCAATGCCACGGGTGGCGAAGTGAGCTGAGGGCTGGCGGCCGGAAGGAGGGCCGGGCGGGGCGATGGACTGCAGCTCTGGGTTGGTGACGCGAGGCCCCGCGAGGGCGGCGGCGCGGGAGGGTGGGTGTCTGGTATTTCCTGAGGCCGGGCAGGAAATGCTTGGGGCCCGCGCCGGGGCGGGATCGGTGGATGAGATCTGCCTGGGAGAAATCTACACACTGCACCCCGCGCTCCCCTCCAGGCGCTGCTTGGGGACTCCGCGCGTCCGCCTCGCGCTCAGGCTTTCCAATCATCTTTGCGAACCCTCATCACCGGTCAGGAGGTGCTGTGCAACCTCATTTTACTGAGGAGACTTGAAACTCAGAGGTGGCCACTGGGCTTCCCGGTCACAGCGCCTCTGGCACACTCCTGCTGACTCTAGCTCTCAGACTAGGCTGCGCGCTCGAAGTCCGTGGCGCCTGCCAAGGCCGCCTCATCACTCGTCTACAATCCAGCCCCGTCCCGCCCCCAGTCCATCCCCGCAGGTGGCTGCCGGGGTTGGACTCCCTCCCACAGAGCAAAGGGAAGTGGAGATGGAGCCAGAGCGGGAGGCGATTGCAGGGCTGGACGCCCACACACCAGACAGCGCCGCCCCCGGCCTACTGTGACAGCAGGTGCCAGCCGGCAGCCTGGGTACATAGCAATCTGCGGGCGCACGCTCACACGCCCGCGTCCCTGCCGTGTTCCCCTGCCTCAGCTCTCACAGGGATGGGCACAGCAAGGCAGCTCCCCGGAGACACATCACTGAAGCCCTGAGAAGGCATGAACACTCATTCACATATTTATTCATCCTCCTTTGAGGAGTCAAAGATCTACCTTTGGCTGAGTCTTACCTGCCCAGTTTAAATTCTGTTTGCACTGTGTATTTAGCTGTAGAACCTCCAGACCACTTTGCCTTTCTAGGCATCAGTTGCCTCTGGATCTGGGGGATAAAACAGAGCTGCCTCAGAAGGTTGTGGTGAGAATTAAATTTTGAATTGATCCGTGTAAGTTGCTGTGCCTGTAATCTGGTATGTGATCAATAAATGCCAGCTGTTATGATATAAAGATGCTGAGAACTCTCCCATTTTCAAACAATTTTCTCCCCCTGGCCTTTATCCTTTACTCCTGCCCAGGACTCCCTTTTCCCACTTCATCTGAATTTTACCAAATATCCATCTTCTATGAGATAAGAATGTGTTTATTTGCAAAAAATAAAAAACAGACCACAGTAGTTTAGACAACTAAGGGTTTATTTTCCCCTATCACAGTGAGCCTGGACACCAACTGTGGTCAGCGTTGTTTCACCAGCCCAATGATGTCAGAGCCCATGTGTCTTCAATTCTTGTGGTTTTTTTCTTCTCGTTTGTGGAATGGCTGCTGCTGCTCCTGGCATAGCATCTGCATTTAAGATGAGGAGGAAGAGAAATGGTTAAATTTAGAGTTAATTGAAAGTATTTGTTTCTTTTATTGTGAAAAGAAATAATTTCCTAGAGCCTATCCCCAATGAATCTAATGAAACTCCTTAGATCTTGTTGACCAGATTTGTCTCACATGGCCACTCCTAGCTGCTAGGAAGGCTGAGAAAGTTTTTTCTTTTCCAGTTCCCACAGTGGAAGGGAGCTTGTTGAGAGAGGGTTTGAAAATGGCAGATCAACCAGCCAGTGGCTTCTGCCACATTTTAGCCCCTATATCTCCCTGCAGTCCCATCACTTTCCAGGCCCTTCTCTGCAGTCTCCCCTGACCTCTTCCCTCATCCGTTGGCCACCTGTTTCAAATCCTCTTTGGAAGTTAGAAGTTGACAACTCTGAGCCTGTGCTCCCACAGGGCAGCCATCTATGGATGCTGAGTAGGGCTGCCCATTTATTTATTTTTGGTACCAGGGGTCGAACCCAGGGGCGCTTAACCACTGAGCCACATCCTTAGCCCTTTTTATTTTTTATTTTGAGACAGGGTCATGCTAAATCTTTAGGGCATCACTAAATTGCTGAGGCTGGCCTTAAACTTGTGATTCCCTTCCCTCAGCCTCCCAAGTTGCTGGAATTACTGGCAAGCGCCACTGCGCCACTACGCCCAGCAGGGCTGCCCCTTTAGATGACTGCCTCCATTTCTACAACTCCTTGATCCTACCACTCCCAGATGAGTGGGGCACTCCTTTACTTTCCTGTCTAGCCCTAGTTAGTATTAGAATTTGAACCCTTCCATTAATGAATGTGTTTTCCCCTCCCTGCTTCATTTCATGAAAAATACCTCTTATGGTATTTCATAAGCAAAAATTTTCCTTCAGTCATTGACCTCAGTCACCCAATTCCCCTGCTATATGTCAGCTTTTCCTGATTATAACAAAATACTTGAGATAGTCAACTTGACCTATTATGTTCCATTTATGGAACACCTAACAAAGTTAAATTGAGCAACAAATATACTCATTTACTTCCCTACCTAGTCGTCATTGGTGTTAGAATTTGGTTACTTTTAAATAAATATTTGTTTTCAGAGTTCTTTTTTTTTTTTTTTGAGAAAAATAAAAGGTGAATGATTAGGGATAATATTCATTGCTATTATTTGCTATTATTAATGACAATAAAGTCTATAGTAAGCTCTTGATTATGATTTCCAATCTATTTTAACGTACCTGTGTCAATTTTATTGAAATATTTGCAGAATTGAAAACATTTTTTTTTGTACTAGGGATTTTTTTTTTTTTTTTTGGTACTGGGTCCTCAGCCCTATTTTGTGTTTTATGTAGAGACAGGGTCTCACTGAGTTGTTTAGTGCCTCGCCATTGCTGGGGCTGGCTTTGAACTTGCAATTCTCCTGTCTCAGCCTCCCTAAGTGCTGAGATTACAGGCTTGAGCCACCGCACCCGGCTTGTACTAGGAATTTAACCCAGGGATGCTTTACTACTAAGCTAGATTCCCACTCCTTTTCCTTCCTTCCTTCCTTCCTTCCTTCCTTCCTTTCTTTCTTTCTTTCTTTCTTTCTTTCTTTCTTTCTTTCTTTCTTTCTTTCTCTCTCTCTCTCTCTCTCTTTCTTTCTTTCTTTCTTTCTTTTTTGACACAAGGTCTCACTAAGTTGCTGAGACTGTCCTTGAATTTGTGATCCCTTTTCTTAGCCTCCCAAATCTCTGGGATTACAGGTGTGTACCACCACACCCAACTGAAAATTTGAGATTTAATAGGTTAAAAAGAGGAAAGGTTTATTTTGGCTTACAGTTTTGGAGGTTTCAGTCCAAGGTGGATAGGCCCCATTGCTTTGGGGCCTGTGGCAGGGCAACACAACATGACAGGAAGGTGTGGTTGAGGCAGCTGCCATATGGCCACAGGGAAGCTAAGAGAGTGCAGGAGGAGGGGTGCTGGTCCCAAAAACCCCTTCAAGGGCACACCCCAGTGACCTAACTTCCCACCATTGACAGTTCCAGGACCTGCTTATAGCACCACAGATTGGTGACTGTCTTTAGCCTGTGAGCCTTTGGGGGACATTTAAGATCCAAACCATAAACGAGCCATAGTGGCACATACTTGTAATCTCAGCACTCAGAAAGTTGAGACAGGAGGATTGCAAGTTTGAGGACAGCTTCAGCATCCTCTCAAGACCCCATTTCAAAAGTAAAAAATAAAAAGCTCTGGGGATGTAGCTCAGTTGTAGGGCATACCTGGGTTCAATTTCCAGTACCCCACACACTCCAAACCATAGCACTTCCATAGGAATAAATAATGTAGCAAATTTCTTGTTAGTCGTTTGTTGTTGTTGTTGTTGTTTTGGTAACAGGGATTGAACTCAGGGATACTCGACCACTGAGCCCCAGCCCCAGCCCTATTATTTAGAGACAGGGTCTCACTGAGTTGCTTAGCGCTTCGCCATTGCTGAGGCTGGCTTTGAACTCACGATTCTCCTATCTCAGCCTCCCAAAGTGCTGAGATTACAGGTGTGCACCACTGCACCCAGCTCCTTGTTAGTCTTCAGACATATTTTATGCACATATAGGCAAATTTACCTATACATGTAATTTATCTATTTTATTTATTTTTTTATGTACCAGGGATTGAATCTAGAGATGCTTTACCTCTGAGATATATCCCCAGCATTTATTTATAATTTTTTGACAGGGTCTCGCTAAGTTGCCCAAGGCAGCCTCAGAACTTGTGATCCTCCTGCCTAAATCTCCCAAGTATTTGGGATGATAGGCACGCACCACCATGCCCAGCTATCTGGTTGCTTTTTGTATGTCCTTTTTGACTCGTTCTATAGTTTTATTATGATATATTCAGCTGTAGATTTCTTTTTGTTTATCTTGCTTGGGATTCATTGGATTTCTAGAATTTATGGATTTGGTGGTTCACCAAAAGTCTGACTTTCTTTCTTTACATATTGCCTTTGTCTCATTCTGTTTTCTTCAACTGAAACTACTGTCTGCATTAGATCTCCATCTTCCCTGGCTCTTAAACACCCCCCACCCTGTTTTTGTTGTTGTCGTTGTCGTTGTTGTGTGTGTGTGTGGTACTGGAGATTGAACCCAGAGGTGCTCTACCAATAAGCTACATCCCCTTTTTAATTTTTTATTTCGAAACAGGTTCTCACTAAGTTGCTCAGGCTGGCCTTGAACCTGTGATCCCCCTTCCTCAGCCTCCTAAATTGCTAGGATTACAGGTGTGCACACTGTGCTCAAATTAACCTCTTTTAAAAAAAAATTTTTTTTTTGTTTGTTTCCTGGGTTGCATTCTGGATAATTTCTTTAAACTCATCTTCCAGATCACTGATTCTCTAATAAACTTCATCTAATCCACTATTAAAACTATCCATTGAGTTTATAATTTCAAGGACTCTGTTTAGCTTCTAGATGTTCTAATTGTTTCTATTTCACATCTGCTTAGTTTTCATCTCTCAGCCTTCTGGCTAATTCCTATACAACACATTTGTTTCCACTTCCAGGAACCCGCCCCTGACCTCCAGGCTGGATAAATGGCTTTCTCTAACCCCTCTCAGTCCCTTGGGACCTCTTTTTCACAGTATTGATCATTTTGGATCATGATTAGCTGGGTCCAGATCTGCCTCCCCCATTGAACCTGTGTCCTTATATGCAGGAGCCATGTCTGCAACATTTTGCCAGGCCCCGCACAGTCAGTATTCAATAAATTTACATAAAATAGCTGGGCACAGTGGTTCACACCTGAAATCCCAGAGACTCTAGATGCTGGGGCAAGAGAATTGCAAGCTTGAGGCCAACCTCAGCAATTTAGCAAGACTCTGTTTCAAAATTAAAACAAAAAAAAAAGGAAAGGAAGAAAGAGCATGGGACGTAGCCCAGTGATATAGCACCCCTGTGTTCAGTTCCTAGTATTGAACATTTTTAATTAAAAAAAAAAGCTCACGTGGGGCTGGGGTTGTGGCTCAGTGGTAGAGCGCTTGCCTCGCATGTGTGAGTCACTGGGTTCGATCCTCAGTACCACGTAAAAATAAATAAAATAAAGCCATTGCATCCATCTACAACTAAAAAAAAAAAAAAATTAAAAAAAAGCTCACGTAAAATAAAAACAACTGCCTTTCCTCTTTCCTTGTTTTGTTTTGTTTTGTTGCAGTGCTGGGGATGAACCCAGGGCCTTCCATATGCTATGCAAGCATTTACACAGAGTTACACCCCCAGACCTTTTAAGTTTTCCACACTTAGCCTATTTATCAATTCCTGTTAATTATTTATTCATTTACTTGTTTTTCTTTCTTGAGGTGCTGAGGATGTAATCCAGGGTCTTGGCAGGCTAGGCAAAGGTTCTACCCCTGAGTCACACCCCAGATCCATTTACTTTTAAATTCATTAAGTCACTTCCCCATCTGTTAACTCAATTCCTTAGTCATTCCTCATTCACTCCATAAGCCTTTCCTAATCCCTGTGGATGTGGAGTAAATTCCTAAATCTATGACAATGAATGGCCAAGGCAAGATGCTGTTAGAAAGTCTTAACAGTTGGAAGCCTTCTGGTTGAAGTGACAATGGAGTGGGACCTGAATGGAGGGAAGTGGGGAGGAACTTGTGCTAGGAGCACAGGGCAGTGTGAAAGGGGCCAAGGACAGCCTTATAGGCATGCACCACTGTGCCCAGCTCCTTTTTAGTTTTATTTCTATTGAGACAGGGTCTCAATAGGTTGCTGAGGCCCAGTGTGGTGGCTCACGCTTGTAATCCCAGCACTTAGGGAGGCTGAGACAGGAGAATTGTGAGTTCAAAGCCAGCCTCAGCAATGGTGAGGCACTAAGCAACTCAGTGAGACCCTGTCTCTGCATAAAACACAAAATAGGGCTGCGGACGTGGCTCAGTGGTGGAGTACCCCTGAGTTCACTCTCCAGTACCAAAAATAAATAAATAAATAAGTTGCTGAGGCTGGCCAAGCTGGGTGGTGCAACCCTGTAATCCCAGTGGCTTGGGAGGCTAAAACAGGAGGATTGCGCATTCAAAACCAGCCTCAGTAATTTAGGGAGGCCCTAAGCAATTTAGTGAGACTTTATCTCTAAATTATATATAAAAAAGGGCTGGAGATGTGGCTCAGTGGTTAAGTGCCCCTGGGTTCAATCCCTGGTACCAAATTAAAAATTTTTTTAAAAGGTTAAAAGAAGCCAAGCACAGTGGCACATGCCTGTAATTCCAGCACTTTGGGAGACTGAGACAGGAGAATTGCAAGTTCAAAGCCAGCCTCAGCAATGTCAAGGCACTGAGCAACTCAGTGAGAACTTGTCTCTAAATAAAACACAAAATAGGGCTGGGGATGTGGCTCAGTGGTTGAGTGCCCCTGAGTTCAATCCCCAGTACCAAAAGAAAGGTTCTGAGGCTGAGGCTGGCCTCTAACTTGGCCTTCCTCCTGTTTCAGCTTCCTGTTGCTGAAATTATAGGCATGTGCCATCATACCCATCTTGCTTGAGATTTTGTAGTTATCTCTCTTGTGGCTCAAAATCTCTGACCCTTACATTCTCTGTGTCTCTTGTGGAAAATCTGCAGCAGATAGAATAAAAGTAGTGGTAACTCTCATAAAGATCTGACTCAACATCATAGTAAGTGATGGAGCCGGGCATGGTGGTACACACCTGTAATCCTAGAAACTCAGGAGGCTGAGGCAGGAGGATCACAAGTTCAAGGCCAACCTGGCCAATTTGGTGAGACTTCAGCAACTTATTGAGACTCTGTCTCAAAATAAACAAACAAACACACACAAAATGGGCTGAGGATATAGCTCAGTGGTAGAGCACCTGTGAGCTCAATCCCCAGTACCCTCTCCCACCACCGATACATGTGATAGATTCAGGATTTAAGAGTTTAAGAATAAAATAAGTTTGTCTCAGCTAGCTATGGCTACAATAATACCATGTAACATCCCAGTCTCAGCAGCTTAACATAATAATCATGTTGTTCTGTCTGATGCACCCGCAGGTTGGCTGAGGTCCGCTGAACTTGACTGGGCATGGTTGGAATCCTCTGTTAGAGGCTATGCTTGGGCTCTGTCTGCTCAATGTGTCTTATTCTGGGGCAGGGCTGAATGGTCAGCAGCTGTGCAGAGGGATGGTCTTATAGCAGAAGCAAGGGAAGCACCCTGCAAGTACATCTTAAGTCTTTGGTCTTGTCATATCTGCTGCCATTTCATTCCAATGACCACAGCAAGTCACCTGGCTGAGCCCAGCATCAAGAAAATTGGGAGTGCATTGTGATCACCCTGAGGTCATGGCCTCAGTACTACATGCCCTCCAGCCTCATCATCCATCCCCATTTCTTAGGAGGGTACCCTGGTGTCCAGGGAGTGGTTACCCATAGTGGGTCAGGCTGGGATCTAGCAGAGCATTCTGACTTCTCATGCCCTTTTCTGTCTGTCCTATAGTTCGCCTGATTCCTCTGGACCTACAGGTAGAAGGACCTGAGTTCTCTCCAGGCTTCTCCATGGCCAGCAGTGGAATCTTGAGCAAGTTCCTCTCTTTCTCTGAGCCTCAATTTCCTCCTCTGTGGAATGGATTAATAGTAATACTAATCCCCAGCAGGATGTGCTGGCTTGTACTTGTAGTGTCAGCTACTCTGGAGGCTGAGGCAGGAGGATGGCTTGAACCCAGGAATTCAAGACCAGCTCGGACAACATAGTGAAACTGTGTCTCAATCAACCAACCAACCCAAGAAGACCAATAGGAGGACCAGGAGGATTCAATAGCATTTGTGTGTGTGTGCATGGGCACGTGTGTAAGTACTGGGGATTGAACCCAGAATTCAACCACTGAGCTACATCCCCAGTTCTATTTATTTATTTATTTTAAAAAATTTTGGTTGTAGATGAATACCTTTATTTAATTAATTAATTTATTTTTTGGGTAGTATTGAGGATCAAACCCACTGCCTCACATGTGCTAGGCAAGTGCTCTACTACTGAGCCATGTGTGAGGCACTGGGTTCGATTCTCAGCACCACATAAAAATAAACAAAATAAAGGTATTGTATCCATCTACAACTGAAAAATTTTAAAAACCCTACCACTGAGCTATACAATCCCCACAATAGCCTTAGAAAGCAAGTGCTGTTATTATCTTCATTCTACAGAATGGGAAACCAAGGTACAACACAGTTAGGTAACACAGCAAATCACACAGCAGAGACTGGTACAACTGGGACTTTAACCTTAGTTGCCACTTCAGTGCCAGCACTCAGGCCACTGGCACTATACCCTGATCCTGGGCTGGCTGCCCAAGTCCAGCTGAGCTCCAGGGCTTCACTGTCTCCAGGCCAAAGAAAGTCCCCTCTTTGAGCCCTCCAGATTAGTCTGTCTGGGGATAGCACCTGGAGCCATGGAGGTCCCTGTGCTCAGAGCACAGCCAAGATCTGGAGTCTCTTTATCCCTGGTATGGAACTTGGGTACTGGAGTGATCTCAGGGACGCAGAGGCTCAGGAGTGAGGCTGCTCGGTTCCCAGCTGTGTGGATTTGGGCAGGTCACCTCCACTCTCTGAGTCTCATTTTCTTCACTGTAAAAGATCGTCATTAAATGCCTCTCACTCATGAAGTTGTGGAGGATTAAATGATTAAATGTATATATGAATCACTTCAGAACATTCCTGAAATATGAAACAGAAATAGGAGAAAGAAGAGGAAGTGAAGGAGGAAGAAGAGGAGAAGGAGGACGACGAGGAGGAGGAGGTTGCACAGGCTGCAGCAGCATTACACTGACTGATAGCATTGCTCCTGGAAGCTCTTATAGTAGGAGAGACAATTTGCAGGGAGGAGACCCTAGGAACCAGCCCTTCCTTGCTGACCTGGGACCCAGAACATTGCAGCTGGAAGGGGCCTCACATCACCCCCCAAATCCCACTTTACAGGCGATAAGACAGAGATCTGAGGAGAGACAGCTACTTGGTCTGGGTCACTTGGCAAAGCAGTCCAGTGTCCATACTCCTGCTCCTCATTGATCCCCACAGTCCCCAGCCCTGGTTGCTCTAGTCTCTCAGATGAGGTTATCTCAGCCTCTCCAGCACTGCAGTGACCAGATTTTCAGAAGTGCAAACAGTCCCACCAGACTTGACTTGGGATCTTCAGATACTCTATGACCCCAGTGGGTGATAGTGTCAGTAATTCTGCCATTATAGCCCCTTCCTGGGGGAAAGAGCGTGTGGCCCTGGGGAGAGCTTTCTGGGAGAGGATGAACTCATTGTCCAGGACCCTGTGCTCAGATGGGCTCAGAGCTGGGGTGGAAGGGACATGATGGAGGAATGCAGATGGGCAGACTTCCTTGTGGGAGGCACCACTGTCCCTTGCACAGCCTCCTGTTCTACGGCCAGGAAGCATCTGGCTCTCTCTCTCCTCCTCCAGGGAGCTTTAAGTGGCTGACCTAAGGCATCTCTGTACAAGGACTCAAGCCCTGAGCTGTAAGCAAAGGGAAATTCTGGGCCTCATTGATCTTTTTAATAAGAAAGGACTCAGAAAAGCACTCTGGAAATGGTATCAGCACTCTAGAAAGACTGAATGCTGATGAACCCAGAAATTGCTGCAGGTCTCAGTGTCCGGAAAAGGCAGTGGGAGCCCATCTAGCCCTTAACCCTCCTCACCTCCTCCACCTTTGCCTGAAGACCCATCAGGGCTGCCATTGCACATCTCTAGGGATCTTTCACACTATCCTAGATTATGGCCCTTGACCAAGTCATACTCTTAAATAGTCCCAGAAACATACTCTGGGCCTTTGCACATTCTGTTCCTGCCACCAGAAACAGCACTGTCTCAAACGCCACTTCCCATCTATTTTTCAGGGTACAGTTAATACCTCCGCTTCTAGGAAGACTACCTTCATGCCGCTGGCCAAGGTCCTCCTACAGGCCCCAAGAGCCTCCCTCTGGCCACAGTCTCCCCGTCCTGTCCCATGTATCCAATGCGGGCGGACTCGCGCTCCCTTTTCTTCCTGAGGTTAAAAGCCCGACCCGCCTCTTTTTGGGCGCGACCGCGCCTCACCAGCGCTCTCTGCTGGCAACTCCCAGATGGCGCGGCAGCCTCCGCCCGCCTGGGATCCACCTCTGCTCCAGCCTGGGGTCCCGGTCCTAACCAGGCTGGAGTCCCAGGAAGAGTGTCATCCCTAGAGGGACTTCAATCTTAGAGCTAAAGGAGCCCTGCCCAAATCCCTATCCTGTCTTCTCTTTTTCCTGTGACCTCCGACAAAAACCACCTTTCCTCCTGTAATAGTGGTCCACTTTGCTTTGAATGTAGTCCCTGCTGCTCTGCAACAGCAACTTATTTTTAGAACAGACATGTTTCTTTGTCTTCTCCTCTCTCTCTCTGCTCCTCTCTAGTCTCTTCCCCTCCCTAATCTCAGGGGAAACAGAGTTATCTGTCCTTGAGCACTCACCCACCACAGGAATGAAGTAATCCAGACTTTGGGGATGGCACCAGGAGCAGAAGATCTCAGTTGATATCTGGTATATTGATTTCTGAGCCAGCATGGGCCAGTCTCAAGCCTGAGCAGAATGGTGTCCCTTGCTCAGCCTTCCACTCTTCTACAACACTTCTAAAGTCAGCCTTGAGCCAGGCCAAGGCTGGGCAGTGCAGGGACCCAGTCCTGGAGCAGGCAGGCATCCTTCAGGGAGCAGTGTGTGATCAAATGGGGGGCACCCAGGAGCTACAGGACGCCAGAGGAGCCTGACCTACCTTGGGGTTGGTGCAAGGTGGGCCTCGCAGCACTTGCTGACACTAGATTGGAAAGTGAATGTGACAGGGGAAAGCCGTTCAAGGCAGAAAGAACAGCGATGAAACACAAGGTGGCTGGACAAGAGAGTGCAAGTAGTGGGGTGATCAGGTCAGGGAAGGCAGTGAGGACCAGGCCAAGGGGATGGATTTCAGCTTGCAGCTTCAAGAAGCAGTGCAGTCTTGTGGTAATGAGTGGGCCCTGAGCCCCACTTCCTGGGTGTGGCTCCTGCTTCTGTTGCTTGGCAGCAATGGGATGCTGAGTAAATCGCTTCACCTCTCTGTGCCTCAGTTTCCATGTGTGTAAAATTGTAAGAGTGGTCTACTTTATGCTTTGAATACAACCCTTGCTGCTCTTACACTGCAATTTATTTTCAAAATGGACATGTTTCTTTCTCTTCTCTCTCTGCTCCTCCCTAATCTCAGGGGAAACAGGATTAACTTTCTTTCTCATCCTAGGCAGAGTTATCTGTCCCCAAGCACACACTCACACTTAACATAGGAACGAGTAATCCGGACTTTGAGGATGGTACTAGATCTCAGAAATGACTATCTCCCAAATTAACAAGCGAATTATAACTCCAGACAGAGAATACATGGAATGTAGCCTTTGAGTCACCTCTTTAAAGCCCCTTGTTCCTGCTAATGGGCAGAATTGCCGCCTTTGGAACAGGAGTCATCTGTGTTTCTCCTTTGCTAGCAAAGCACTTAAACTTTTTCCTTTTTCTCAAAACTGTGTCCTCATTATTGGATTGGCATCTGGGACAAGGACCGAGCTTTCGGCAACAAAATGGACTTAATCATGTTTCAGAAGTTTGTTGGTAAGCAGTGACTCAAGAGGCTAAGGCAGGAGGATTGCAAGTTTAAGGGCAGCCTTGGCAATTTAGAGAGACTCTCAGCAACTTAGTGAGACCCTGTCTCAAAAACTGAAAGAAAATAAAAAGGGCTGTGGATGTCATTTAGTGGTAAAGCATTCCTGGTTTAGTCCCCAGCGCGCGCACACACACACACACACACACACACACACAGAGGGTATTAATAAGAAGTGAGTCTCAGCCAGGTGCGGTGGCTCAAGCCTGTAATCCCAGCACTTAGGGAGGCTGAGACAGGAGAATCGTGAGTTCAAAGCCAGCCTCAGCAATGGCAAGGCACTAAGCAACTCAGTGAGACCCTGTCTCTACATAAAACACAAAATAGGGCTGGGGATGTGGCTCAGGGGTCGAGTGCCCCTGAGTTCAATCCCCAGTACCACAAAAAAAAAAAAAAAAAAAGAAGTGAGTCTCTTTATCTGGAGCATGAATCCAGTTAGTACTCAATAAATGCTAACTGTGACTATTACAGCTGTGACTCAAGATAATCAGAATAATTTATTATTAGAGTTGACCTTTACTGACCTCTTAACTGTCTCAACTTGGATTCTCCTGAAATAGATTCTGAGACAAGAATTTGGTGCAGGGAGTTTCTTTGGGAAGTGACTCTAGGAAGCACCAGTGGGGATATGGGAAAGCAAGACAAGAAAGGATTTGAAAAAAGAAAGGAGGAGCAGATAACCTTTGCAGGAAAGCTGCCTCATTGCCACAGTGTTGGGGGAGCTCAAAGTGGGAGAGCAACCTGAGGACTGTCCAATAGGGATGTAGAGATGTAGAGGTAGTTATTTGTCCTCATTGTTCCTTTGCCTTTCACTGTTCTGCAGTCAGAGAAAGACCTCAGGCTTGCCATATACCTATATAATCTCATAAGGTATTTGGAACATATTTATACTAAATAATTATTTGTTGTTTATCTGAAAATCAAATTTAACTGGTAGTCTTATGTTTCGGAGCTGGGAAGCCACAGGCATAGACTCGAAGCACCTGCTGTTGTCAGAACCTCAGCTAGGGCTGATAGCCAGGAGCCTCAATCTTCATATGAGTCTTTCCATGTTGCTTTCTGGGCTTCCTCACAACATGGTGGCTAATTCCAGGAGGGAACATTCCAGTAGGTAAGAATCAAAAGTTGCTAGTCCTTCAGAGGTCAAAATAGCCTCAGGGCCAGCTGAAATTCAAGAGAAGAAATAGGCTTTATCTCTTTTTGCAGTTTGGATCTCGAAATTCCTCCAAAGGGGGAGGATTCATGTTGAAGTGCCAGACAGTGGCACTATTGGGAGGTAGCAGAACTTTTAGGAGGTGGAGCCTAGTGGGAAGAAGTTAGGTCACTGGGAACATACCCTTGAAGGGAATATTGGGAACAAGCCCCTTCTGTTTCTCTTGGCTTCCTCTCTTTTGTTGAGGGAAATAGTTTCCTCCGTTATGTGCTTCCACCATGATGTACTGTGCTAACACCATGTATGTGTGTGTGTGTGTGTGTGTGTGTGTGTGTGTGTGTAGTACTGGGGATTGAACTCAGGGGTACTCTACCACTGAGCTACTTCCCCATCACTTTTTATTTTTTATTTTGAGACAGGGTCTCACTAAATTGCCCAGGCTGGCCTTAAGTTTGCTATCCTGCCTCAGCCTCCTAGGAGTCTCTGGGATTACAGGTCTATCTGTCTACAGCCTATCCCTGGTGGCACTGGTCTTTGCGTCTGTGGGAACTGGTGAATAGATGGCAACAGCCCCCCTATTGGGTTCAGATTCTGCATAGTCTGGGCACTGAGGATATAAAGTGACCCTGTCAGTCCCCCATGTTCGTGTAGCTCTGGTTGCTGATGGTAACGTCACTTAGGCGACAGGAGGGCTACCTGTAGTTCCAGAAGATGCCATAAGAGGGCAGAAGCTGCCATCAAATAAGGGGTTGCGCTTTGGGGATTCCTCAAGTTACTGATGAGGAAACTGTGGAGTCCTAGAAAACCTGGAGCCCAGCTACGGATTCACTCTTACCCTCGCCCAGCAAACGGGTCCCTGTAAGGAGTAAATAGTATGAATCTAAGGTACTTAGTTTATGGACCTGAACTAGAGAACTGTGGACCTCTCATAGGGGCTGGGCCATTTAACAAGCTAAAAGAATTTAAGGAATTTTTATTTAGCCACTGCCTGCTGCAGAGTGATAAACAGGGGAATGACATGATTAGAAAGTGGTGGGGGGCCGGGCGCGGTGGCTCACGCTTGTAATCCCAGCACTTAGGGAGGCTGAGACAGGAGAATCGCGAGTTCAAAGCCAGCCTCAGCAACAGCGAGGTGCTAAGCAACTCAGTGAGACCCTGTCTCTACATAGAACACAAAATAGGGCTGGGGCTGTGGCTCAGTGGTCGAGTGCCCCTGAGTTCAATCCCCAGTACCAAAAAAAAAAAAAAAAAAAAAAAAAAAGAAAGTGGTAGGGGGCGGGGAGGAGAAGAGAAAGAAAAGGAAGTTAGCGTTTTAAGTTAGTAGTGGAGCACTCGCCCAGCATATGTGAGGTCCTGGGTGTGTTGGGGGTTGGGGCAGTGTTGCACTTGGTTAAAAAAAAATCTACCTATAACACTGTCCTTCATCAATAACCACAGTAGCTTTTGGCATATGTATTTTTTTTTTTTTTTTTTTGGTACTGGGGATTGAACTCAGTGGTACTCGACCACTGAGCCACATCCCCAGCCCTATTTTGTATTTTATGTAGAGACAGGGTCTCACTGAGTTGCTTAGCACCTCGCCGTTGCTGAGGCTGGCTTTGAACTCGCGATTCTCCTGTCTCAGCCTCCCTAAGTGCTGGGATTACAGGCTTGAGCCACCGCGCCCGGCTTGGCATATGTATTTATAGTCTTTTTCTCACTGCAAATTTACGCGTGTGTATATAAATACACACACACACACATATGAATATTTGCACCTCTAAATTTGTCCACAAATTTAGAGGTGCAAGAAAGATCACTTTATTAATTTTTTTTTTTTTTAAATATTTATTTTTTAGTTGTAGGTGGACACAATATCTTTATTTTTTTATTTTTATGTGGTGCTGAGGATCGAACCCAGTGCCTCCTGCGTGCTAGGCGAGCAGGCTACCACTGCGCCATAATCCCAGCCCCACTTTATTAATTTTTAAAAATATTTTATATAATGACTTTTTCTTTCTCACCCCCCTATCCACCCACTGGGGATTGAACCCAGGGGTACTCTACCACTAAGCCACACCCTAGCACTTTTTATTTTGAGACAGGTTCTTGCTAAATTACCGAGGATGTCCTTGAACTTGTGATTCTCCTGCCTTGGCCTCTTGAGAAGCTGGGATTACAGATGCAGATCACCAGGCCTGGCATTATTGTTCTTTTTATAAAAAAAAAATCCAATAAATTTAGAAAGTATACAGAAAAAAAGCAACAAATCACCTAGGATATGCAGGGAAATCATTATGGAATTCTCTCTATATAGCCTCATTCTGTCTGTACAGGATGAACAGATGGGTGGAAAGACATGATTTTTAACAATTGGGATAATAAGCATGGCCTGGTGGCACACACCTGTAATCCCAGCCACTTGGGAGTCTGAGACAGGAGGATTGCAAGCTCAAGACCAGCCAGGACTGCAGCAACTTAGCAGGCACTATCTCAAAATAAAAAGGGCTAAGGATGTGTCTCAGTAGTAAAGTACTCCTGGGTTCAATCCCCAGTGCAAAAACTAAAAAGAATTGGGATCATAGTCCATGCTGTTTTTTTCTTACATATAGAGCAGTAGCTTGCTTGCGTGCATGTGTTTAAAAATTAGGAGACTGTCAAAAGATAAAACTACAGCAAATTTAGTTATGAATTAATTGGCTTTTTTTCATGATTCATGAAGTGGGACATCCTCTACTCTGTAAAGTAGAATGAGAGCTCCCACTGGACAAGAGCTAAGCTGTGGGTTTTGTAAGGTGAGAACAGGAAACAGAACAATAGGGGAAAAAACTCAACTGGTTAATATCAGGTTTTTTTGTATAGGTTAAAGGGACTTCCTTATTATATTGACTCAGACTAGAGTCTTCCTATTTTCATGGAAAAAAAATCTTTTCAGATCTATTGCTTCCTTTAAGTTTTAAGTTGATGAGGTGGCATTTAGCAGGAGTGACTCCATTGTGGCTTGATCTGGTCTGTTGGGGTCTAGTGCAGGAGCTCAGTCCAAATCAATGGCCTTCCATCATTTTGTTTAACAAGATTTTTCTTCAGGGAGCAGTTATAGGTTTACAGAATATTGGAGCAGAAAATACAGAGAATTCCCATGTATCACCACCACACACACATTCCATACTTATTTCCCTATTATTAACTTTTTCATAATGTGATAACATTTGTTACAATTGATGTGCTGCTGGGCACAGTGGCACATGCCTGTAATCCCAGCAGCTCAGGAGGCTGAGACAGGAGGATCACCAGTTCAGAGCTAGCCTTGGCAAAAGTGAGGTGCTAAGCAACTCAGCGAGACCTTGTCTCTAAATAAAACACAAAATAGGGCTGGGGATGTGGCTCAGTGGTTGAGTGCCCCTGAGTTCAATCCCCAGTACCCAAAACAAAACAAACAAAAAAAACTGATGCACTAATATTCAGAGGTAATTACTGAATGAAATTCTAGTTCATTCTTGCTGCAGTGCATTCTGTGTGTTTGGACAAATGCATATTGACCCATCATTATAATATCAGAGAGAGTATTTTCACTGTCCTAAAGATCTTCTGTGCTCTGCCCATCATTCCCTCCTCCTAGCCCCAGGTGACCACTGATTTTAAAAAGTTATTTTTTACTATTTTTAAGTGACACTTAGTAATTGTGCATTTTATAGGATACAGTGTGACATTTAAATACATGCAGACAGTGTGTAATGATCAAATGATCACTGATCTTTTCACTGTCTTCATAGCTTCATCTTTTCCAGAATGTCATATTGTTGGGATCATACAATATGCAGCCTTTTTAGACTGACTTCGTTCACTTAGCATAATGCATTTAACTTTTCTCCGTCTCTTTTCATGGTTTAATAGCTCATGTCTTTTTAGCACTGAATAATTTTCATTGTCTGGATGTGCCACAGTTTATATCTGTTCACCTACTGAGAGACATCTTGGTTGCTTCCACATTTTGGCAAATACAAAAAAAAGCTGCTATAAACATCCATGTGCTGGTTTTTGTGTGGACATACGTTTTAAGCTCATTTGGGTAGATACCAAGGGGCACGATTGCTGGACCATCTGGTAAGAGAATGTTTAGTGTTGTAAGAAACTGTCTTAGCTCAGACTGCCATACAAAAATACTGTAGACTGGGTGGTTTAGACAACAGAAATTTATTTCTCACAGTTCTGGAAGCTGGAAGTCTTAAGAATGAGGTACCTGCAAGGAAGGATTCGTGTGTAGACTCTTTTCTTGGCTTTTAGATGGCTGTCTGCTTGCTGTGTCCTTGCATGACAGAGAGTTTTGAATTTTGATATAATTCTTATCCTTGTTCCTCTGTAGGTAAGGTGGGACTATTTTGATTTGTTTGTTTTGATTTTGACTTTTCTTATTTCCTCTGCAGCTTCTTGTAAGAATTTTCTCTTTGTCTTTGATTTTTCTACCATTTGAATATGATCTATCTGTATAGATATTTTGTTATTTACCCTGATTGATGTTTTATTTTTCCTTCTTTTTTTTCTTTTGGGGGCAGGTGCTGAGGATCAGACCCCAGGCCTCATGCATGCTAGGCAAGTGCTCTACTAACTGAGCTACATCTCCATATGATGGGTGTTTCTAATTATCCTGGGTCTGTGGTTTGTTTTCTATCACTAATTTTGGGAAACTCTCAATCACTATTAATTCAAGTATTTCTTCTTCTCTCTCTTTCTTTTTTTCCTCCTGGAAATAAAACTCATAAAATCATGCTGTGCCCTACTGGGTCTTCCTAGGATTTTTAACTCTCAAACTTATCCACATTTTATGGCCATCTATTTGTCAATTACAGTTCAGGTTTTTCTACCCAAGTACCAGTTCTGTCAGTTTCTGCTCTCAGGCTATTGCTCTTTAAAGTTGTGATTCTCTGTATCTGTTCTTCTCCCCAATTTGAGGGAAGAGTAATTTGTCCTGAGACCTTAATTCTGTGATGGATCTGAAAAGAAGTATTGATTTTCAGTTTGTTCAGTTTTCTTCTTGTTGCAAGATCAGGTGTGATAGTGACAACTGCCAAGTTCTTTGCATGCTGGACCATAAACTAGAATCCAGAATCCAACCAATGCCATTTAAAAAATAAAAGCATTAAAATTAATTAATTTTATTGGATTTTTTTCTAAGCTGGAGTTTGAAACCAGGAGCACTCTACCACTGAGCCAATTCCCTGCCCTTTTTATTTTTTTATTTTGAAACCTGGGCTCACAAAGTTGCCCAGGCTAGCTTCAAATTTGTGATCCTCCTCTCCCGGCCTCTTGAATTGCTGGGATTATAGGTATATGCCACTGCACCTAACAATTTTATTGGAATTTAGAAGATAAATAAGAAAAGTAAAATAGAATAAATCCTGTATTTGATATCACTTTTGGGGGGAGGGGTTGTTTGGTTTTGTTGCCAAAAGAAATATGAGTTCCTTTCAAAGAATCCCTCTATGATTAGGAGAGAGTTCATGAAACTCATTAACAAGTTGATAGGGTATTTTTTGTTTTGTTTTTGGTACCAGGACTTGAACTCAGGGGCACTCAACCACTAAGCCACATCCCTAGCCCTATTTTGTGTTTTATTTAGAGACAGGATCTTGCTGAGTTGCTTAGTGCCTCACTTTTGCTTAGGTTGGCTTTGAAACTCACGATCCTCCTGCCTCAGTACTCCCATCCCCCACTAGCCTCTGGGATTACAGGTGTGCGTCACCGTGCCTAGCAAGTTCATAGGTTTTTAAAACCATTTTTTTTTTCTCTGTCTTTTTTTGAGATCCAAGGAAGGGCAAACTTGGAACATGTTCTAGATTAAACCCAAAGTGCTTTGCCAATGAGTCACATCCCCAGCCCTTTTTATTTTTTATTTTGAGACAAGGTCTCAGTTGCTTAGAGTCTCGCTAAATTACCCAGGCTGTCCTTAAATTTGTAATGCTCCTGCCTCAGCCTCCCAAGTTGCTAGGATTACAGGTGTACACCACCACACCCAGTTTAAAATCATGCTTCAAATTTAGATTATATGAACTGCTTGAAGCAAGAGAGGTTATGAATTTTTAAAACTTTGTCTTTTCGACTTTAGATGTTTTTCACTTTGTTAACATTTAAAACATGGTCATACTTTGTTCTGCAAATATAAATCTTGCAAATGGGTTTTAGTTCTGTGTGGGAAGGAATTCAGTATTCACCTCCAATTCTTTTAACATGGCTTTTCTGTTTTTGTGTTCTTTATTTGGAATTATCTAAAGGTCGGCCAAATTTTATTGTGTACTTTTTTTAGAGTGGGGGAGAACATTATTTCCAGAGTGTAGAGTATGGGTCTAATCAGGAGATGGGGCACATTATGTTAAATGGGAATACTTTACTAGAAAGAACAACCGACTGGATGTGCAGCTCATTGGTAGAGAGAGCATGCTCATGTGTGTGAGACCTGGGATCAGCTCCTAGTACCCTGCCATTCCCCTGGTGGTGATGAAGGCTGAGAATAACCAGCTATGATAAGTGACTAACTATAAGAGCCACTATAAGAGAACTCTAGTCACTATAATAGAACTCTAGTGGTACATGCCTGTATCCTGGAGACTCAGGAGGCTGAGGCAGTAGAATTGCAAGTTCAAGGCCAGCCTGGGCAACTTAGCAAGATAATGTTTCGAGCTAAAAAATGAAAGAGGTAAAAGATATAAGGGAACTTTATGTAGTATCCTAGTGCTGAAGGAGAGGACCCAAGGAAAGGCAAACTTGAAATGTGTTCAGATCTCTTTTGGGAAGGTGTGGTTTGGCTGTTAGATAGTGAAGTTCTTTAGCTTAGTCAGGCTGGAACTGGCCTCAAACTGCTGGGCAAATGTTCGTGTGCAGGTCAGGATCAGGTGATTAGCAATCATAAGTGAAGGGCAGATGACCTCCCTCACAGGATGTGGTTCTCCTGTGGCGTGTAGGAGGACATGACTGCTTGGTGTGTAACCCTCCAGGCCTCAGGCAACCAAGTGCAAACCGCAAAGGGTCTCCGGTTTCCATGTTCGAGAGGCTGCAGAGATTTCACTAGGATGAAGCTACAATAAGGTCACAGCAAGACTGGGCAAGTTCATAGTATGTCCTCACACCCACATAACTGATGGCTCTTTCCCCTGTGCTAGAAATTGCAAGAAGTCTCTGCCTTTTGCTGTGCCCCTTCAGATCTCTCTCATGGAAGGCTTAATATTGCGATTACTTCAAAGGAGAAAAAAATGCTTAAAGGAATTTTTTTGTTTCTCATAGAGCATGTACCGAAGGGTATATTTGGGAATGTGACTCAAATTAATAACTACCACACTGAGGTTCTGTGTTAGTCAGTTTTCTGTCACTATACCTGAGACAATCAACTTATAAAGAGAAAAGGGATATTTTGACTCATGGTTTCGGAGGGTCCAGTCCATGATCAGGTAGACCCATTGCTTTTAGACCTTAGGGGGGCACTAGATGGCAATGATGGGGAGCATTTGGCGGAGTGAACTGCTCACTTCATGGCCAGGAAGCAAAGAGAGAAAGAAGAAGGGGTTGGGTCCTATTATTCCCTTTGAGGACATGTTCCCAATGAACTGAAGACATCCCAGTAGGCCTTACCTCTTCAAGGTTCTACCAACTCTGGGGATCAAGTTTTTAGCACATGAGCCTTTGGGGGCTATTCAATATCCAAACCACAGGAGGTCCTTCATGTTTGGGACATTTGTGTGCTGCTTGGATCCTTGATTGGGTTTGGCATATAATCTCTGGTTGTAATTGAGGAGCATGGCCTCTGGATAAAAACCTATGTGTGATCTTTGAGCCCTGACCATGGCCAATGGCAAAGGCTTTCCTTGTGGGACCTCAGGGGCATTCTGCCCTCTGTATACACACTTGTTCCACTGCACTGCAGCCTCTGAAGGAGCTATGGTCAGGACTCAGGTGCCCCACTTGGTCAGCCATGCTCTTTACACAAGAGCATCATTCCTTGGTCTCTTCATCTTTATTGAGGGGAGGAGGAAGAAACTTCGGAGACACATTCCCTTCCCTGACTTAGTACCCAGGACTTTTCCACTCTGAGCCTTCCTTCCTAGACTCTTCACCCTGGGCCCATAAAACCGCTGGAGACTTTTGTTGGGGCGAAACACTCCATGACCATCTTGATTTACCTGATCCTTGATCATGTACCATTCCATGAAAGAAAATGGAAGAAGTGGGAGTCAAAGCTTTCTTTGGTTTTAGCCACTTGTTTACACTGTTGGATCAAGTGATTATGGGCTTCACTCTTCTGTTTGTGGTTTGCTGCTTTAAATCAGGTACTTCAATGCCTAGCAGCTCAGATCTCTCCCAGCTCAGCTGAGTTTCTGACCGTAACATTCTTGGTCCACCCTTGTCCTCAGAACACTCTGGCTTTGTGGTAGGACCTTGTGACATGAAATATGGCTATGAAGAGGGCTAAGGAAGCCTGTTTTCCACACCCCCTTGGTACTTGAATTTTTACTCTGGAGAGATGTGTTAGTCAGTTTTTTATTGCTGTGATCAAAATACCTGACAAGCAACTTTGAAGAGGAAAAGTTTATTTTGGCTGACATTTTCAGAGATTTAGTGAAATGGGGCTGACTTTGGGCCCAAGGCGAGGCAGAACATGGAGGAAGGGTGTGGCAGAGGGAAGCTGCTTGGTTCATGGTGGCTCCGAAGCAGAGGCTGAGAGGGGAAGGTTCACTGGGAAGATGAATCCTTCTAGGGCAGGCCCCCAGTGACCCACCCCTCCCAGCCATTCTTCACCTGCCTACAGTTACTACTCAGTCAGTCCATTCAAACCGGGATGGACTGATGAGGTTACAGCTTTTGTGATTTAATTATTTCACCTCCAAACATTCCAGCGTTAACAGAGGAGCTTTCAGGGGACACTTCATAACCAAACCATAATAAAAGATGAAGAAACTTTACCAGTCTATGTTCCTGTTGTTATGTACACATTTTCCATTTAAATCTTTCTGGTGTGTGGTATGCCCTTCACATCAACGATCCAGTTATTTCAGGGACTTTTTCCTGAAAAAAATAATTTTTCCATATCCACGTGGGCTACTATTTTTTGGAGACATCAATTGTCCTTATTTTGGATCATCCTTATCTTTATTCCTTATCACTTCTTTTTAAAAATTTTTTTTAGTTGTCAATGGACTTTGTATGAGATGCTGAGAATCAAACCCAGTGCCTCACGCATGCTAAGCAAGTGCTCTACCCTGAGCCATACCCTCATCCCTATTTATCACTTCTTGCAGATTACATTAATCTCTTTTTCCTTTGCCTTTACATTCATTGTGATGATTTCAAGTCATTCCTTTGTGTTATTAATTTTATTTTTATTCCACACCTGTTAATGTTATTTCTAGGTCATTTATTAAGACTAGAGTGGAGTTCTTTTTTCTTTTCTTTCTCTTTCTCTCTCTTTTCTATCAGGGATTGAACACAGAGGTGCTTAACCATGGTGCCACATCCCCAGCTCTTTTTATTTTTTATATTTGAGATGGGGTCTCACTAAGTTGCTTAAGGCCTCGCTAAATTGCTGAGGCTGGCTTTGAATTTGCAATATTCCTGCCTCAGCCTCCTGAGTCTCTGGGATTACAGGTGTGCACCACCATGCCTGGCTCTAATGGAGTTCTTTGGATATCAATTATCTCCATCAATCTCCTTTTCTGTCTTTCTATGACTTGATCCCTTGTCATATTCTTGTTTTTATTTTTCTTTTTAAACTTTGTTTATTTATTATTTATACATACAGGGAACAGAACCCAGGGCCTGGCACATGCTAGGCTAGTACTCTATCACTGAACTACATCCATAGCCCTTTTTAAAATTAAATTCAGTTTACTTTTTTTGTAACTGCAAATTGAATCAAGGGGGCACATTACCACTAAGCTACATCTCCAGTCCTTTTTATTTTTTATTTTGAGACAGAGTCTTCCTAAGTTGCTGAGGTTATTGCTAAGATACTGAGGCTGGCTTTGAACTTGTGATCCTCTTGCCTCAGCCTCCCAAGTCACTAAACCTAGCCCTTTTTACTTTTTATTTTGAGACAAGTTCTCCCTAAATTGCTAAGGCTGGTCTTGAACTTGAAATCCTCCTGTCTCAACCTCCGGAGTCACTGGGATTATAGGCGTGCACCACTGCACCTGGCTCTTTTCTAGTCAGAGCACTTTAGGGGAATTTTCTGCTCTTCATTGTGTTTTCTTCCAGATCAAGTAGGTTTTTTGTTTGTTTTAATTTTGAGGTTTGGTCCTAATCATGCACAATCCCCTGCACTGTGTGACTGAGCCAACATGCTCTGCGTTACTTTGGGCAACTTTCCAATTCATCTCCCCTAGGGGCTCCTTTCCCTCCACACCAGGGAGAGATTCTTACAACAGCTTGAGCCCTGAGAGGAACAGCTATAAGTACTGCTTCCTCATGGAACCCCAGACCTGTGCCCTCCCCTGGTATGGGAAGCCTTTCTCTCTCTCTCCCCCAGTTCTCTTATTTATGCCCCTAAAGTCCTGTGTTCTTCGGCCTTCTACAACTGTAACAAATACCTGAGATAATAAACTTATAAAGAGAAAAGGTTTTTTGGTTCATAGTTTTGGAGGTTTCAGTTCATGATGGATGGACCCGTTGCTTTGGATCTGTGGTGAAGTCTCATGGCAGAGAGTATGGGCTAGAGCAAAATCTCTCATGATGAGGAAACAAAGAGAGAAAGAGGAAGGGGCTGAGGTCCCGCCAGACATACCTCCAGTAACCTAAAGACCTTCCACTAGGCCCCATTTCTTAAAAGATTCCATACTTCCCCATAGCACCACTCTGGGGACTAAGCTTTTAACACATGGGCCTTTGGGGGACATTCCAGATCCAAATACACCAGGCCCTGGCTTTTGTCTCCTCTAGATTCCTATCATAAGCTCCTACATGGATCCATATGTCAGCAAGGAAGCTCCCTTCTAGCTTTGCCTCAGAAACTTCCCTGAGGGGGTTCAGAGGGACTGGCATCCCTCTAGGAAGGAAGGGATGTGGAAGTGTTGAGAAGAAAACCCAAATCGTGTTCAGTTAAGTGAGATTTCAGCTCTAGCGACCACATGAAATAGGAGTTACAGGCATTGCAGGGATGGGAGGACTTTGGAGGGAGGCCCAGGACCCTGGTGGAGCAACTGGGCAGGTTAGGGACCCTTAAGGAGATGAAGAGAAAGTGAGTTTTATCTGGGCTTCAGTAAATCTGAGGAATGTCCAGGGGGTGCCACCCAGGAGGTGCTAGAGTAGACTTGTAGGGTTGGCAGAGGCTCTCAGGACAGTGGGAGTGGTTCCTGAGCTATTACTCACGTCTCCCAACAGACACACCCAGAATAGCCAGGCCTGGGTACAAGTGGCCTCTTCTGCTTTTCCTTAGGAAACTTACCTGGACAGAACCCAGGATCCTAGGTCCAGGACAGGCTGGGTGGGGCTACGCTAGCAGGCTCTCTCAGCCCTGGAAGGATCTGATTCTCCATAATTAGTCTTTTAAAAATTTTTTTCCTTGGTTAATATAGATAAAGTTTTGTTGATCCTTTCAAAGAATTGATTTTTGGTTTAAATTATTTTCTTTATTTTCTACTCTCAACTGTTTACTATCTGCCCTATTCTTTACTGTTTCTTTTCTTCTGCTTGTCTTTAGGTTTTTTGTTAGCTCTTCTAATGTCTTAAAGTGGAAAACTAGGTTATTGACTTGATAGTTTTCTTTTTTCCTAATGTAGGCATTCACAGATATGAATTTCCCTCTACTGCTTAAACTGCATCCAATCATTTTGGGCATCTTCTATCTTCATTTTCATTTATCTCCAAGTCTTGTATGATCTCTCTTTTGATTTCTTCTATAATAAATTGATTATCTAGGACTATGTTGTTTATTTTCCATGTATTTGTGAGTTTCCTCAATGTTTTCCTGCCATTAATCTTTTATTTCATTCCATTGTGGTTGGAGAACATACTTTGTATTATTTCTATTTTCTTAGTTTGTTGAGGTTTGTTGGACACAGTGGTGCATGCCTGTAATCCCATCTACTCTGGAGGCTGAGATAGGAGGATCATAATTTTAAGGCCAGTCTCAGCAATTTAGCAAGACATTGCCTCAAAATTTAAAAAAACAAATGGTGGGGCAGCAGTGGTGGTGAGGGGAAGCTGAGGGCATATATATAGCTCAGTGATACAACACCCCTGAATCACAATAAATTTTTTGGTAAAGATTTGTTTTATGGACTAGCATATTGTCTATTGTAGAGAATGTTTGATGTGCCCTTGAGAAGAATTCTGCTGTTGTTGGGTGTTCCATAGATGTCTATTAGACCTAATTGGCTTATAGTGTTCTCTCTCTTAATTGGTTTAATTGTTCTGATACAATTATAATTGTCCTACCCATTTTGAAAATGAGTTATAGATGTTTCTGACTATTTTTTGTTGAATTGTCTTATTTCGTCCTTCATTCATTTCAGTTTTACTTCAGGGATATTTGTGCTCTTCTCTTAGGTGAATATTTATTTAAAAATCGTATGTATTATTAATGGATTGACTTTTAATAATTATAAAATATCTCTCCTTATCATGAACAACTTTCTTGTATAAAATATATTTTGTGTGACATCACTATAACCTGTTCAGTTCTCTTGTGGCATTATATATATTCCATTTATTTGTATCCTTGAACCTAACGTGTATCTTACATAGAAAACATTTTGATCTTGTTTTAAAATCCAGTCCGAGCCAGGTGTAGTGGCACATGCCTGTAATTCCCACAGCATAGGAGGCTGCGGCAGGAGGATTGCAAGTTCAAAGCCAGCTTTAGCAACTTAGTGAGGCACTAAGCAACTTAGTGAGACCTTGTCTGTAAATAAAATACAAGCAAGTGTTGGGGATGTGGCTCAGTGGTTAAGTGCCTCTGAGTTCAATCGCTAGTACAAAAAAGAAAAAAAATCCAGTGAATAGTCTCTGCCTTTTGAATGTATTACTTAACCCATTAATATTTAATGTTATTATTGATGTAGTTAGATTTGTCTAGCACTTTACTTCCTGTTTTCAATATGTCTCATGTCCTTTTTGTTCTTCTATTTTTCCTTTATTGCTTTTGCATTAAGTGAATATTTTTCAATGTAGCCTTTTGATTCTGTTAGTGTTTTTTAAAAATTACTTTTCTTTTTAGTTTTTTAACTGTTGCACTAGTTGCTGATATATCTTAACTTATCGGAAACAGCTTCTGATTTGTATTAGCCTAATTCCAATGAAACAAATAACTCTTCTATACAGCTATAGTGCCTTTCCCTTCTCTTTGTAGTATTATTGTATGCATTGTTATATCTACTGATGGATGCAAACCAACAATATATCATTACAAACTTAACAAGACATTGTGATAATTGTTACGCTACCCTCTGCATTCATTTTCTTAACCCTATGCAGATTTGCTTTCACCTATCTCCTTTGTGGTGTTATTGGCAAATGTATTACACTTTATATGTTAAAAGCCCAACAATATGTGTGTATACATATATAAATAACATAAATATGATATATAATAAGATATATATTTAATATTATACATTTGCTGGGTAAATCAGTAGAAGAAGAAAAAATAAATACTTCTATTGCATTTTATAATTGTATAATTACCTTTACCAATGTTCTTTTTGTTTTTTATTTTTTGATGTGACTTTACCTTACCATTTGAGATCACTTGCTTCTAGCCTGAAGTGCTTCCTTCAGTATTTCCTGTATAGTCAGTCTGAAAACAACAGGTTTTCTCACTTTTTATTTGTCTGAGAATGTCTTTATTTCATCTTCATTTTCAAGGGATAGCTTTATTGAACATAGGATTATTGGTCTCCCCCCAACTCCCACTGCCACTTAGCACCATCTTAGCACTTGAAGTATGACATCCCGCTGCATTCTCCTTCATAATTTCTGTTGAGAAGTCAAATGATTGTCTTACTGAAGTTCCCTGGTTAGTAAGGAGCCTTTTTTCTCTTGCTACTTTCATATTTTTCTTTGAGCATTTTGGCTATCATGTCTGTGGCTTGCTTCCTGTTTATCTTATTTGGAGTTTATTGATCTTCCTGGATGTGGAAGTTACTATTTTTCCAACAAATTTGGGGAATTTTCTGACATTATTTCCTTGAATGTTTCCCCTGATTCTTTCTCCTCTTTCTCCATCTAGTAATTCTATTAGAAATATTATGATATGTTTTAGTGTCCCACATTTCTCTGAAGCTCTTTTCATTTTTGGTCATGTTGTTCTCTATTTTTCAATTTGCATGATCTCTACCAAGCTTTCTTTTCTTCCTTCCTTCCTTCTTTGCTCTCTTCTTTCTTTCTTTCTTGAAGGGTCTTGCTAGGGTGATCTTGAACCCTTGGGATAAAGGGATCTTCCTGCCTCACCCTTCCCCTCAATACTGAGACTGTAGATGTACCACTGCACCTGGCTTATCAATTTACCTTCAAGTTCACTTATTCTTTCTTCTACCTGTCCAAATTTGCTTTCCAACCCTTCTAGGGAAAGAAAAAAATTTTTTTGTATTGGGGATTTAACCCAGGGATGCTTTACCACTGAACTACATCCACGCTCCTTTCTATCTTTTATTTTGAGACAAGGTCTTGCTAAGTTGTTGGGTGTGGCCTTGAATTGTGATTCTTCTGCCTCTCTCTCCCTGCTTCCCAAGTTGCTGGGATTATAGGCATGTTCCAACATGCTTGGCCCTCCTAGTGAATTTTTAAGTTTTAGTTGTTGCACTTCTCAACTACATAGCTTTCATTTGTCTCTTTTTATGATTTCCATATTTTTGTGGATATTTGCTATTTACTGCAACATTGTCATCATAAATTCCTTTACTTGTTTATTCATGGTTTTAGTTCTAAAATCATGTATATTATGGCTACTTGCTTGTATTTTATTTTGTTGAGACAAGTTCTCATTATGTTTCCCGGGTTGGCCTTGAATTTGAGATTCTCAGCCTCTTGAGAGGCTGTACCTGGATAATGGGTTACTAAAGTCTTTTTCTGCTAAATCTTTGGTCTCTCTCAAAGGAAGTGTCTGTTACCTGCTTTCCCCCCCAGTATACAGATCATGTTTTCCTGTTTTTTGTTTTTTTTTATAATATTGGAAACAACATTTTTAGATAATACACCATAGCAATTCTAGGCATGATTCTCTCCACTCCAGGGCTAGTTATTGTTATTTTCTTGTTTGTTTCTTTAGAGACTGGCTGTATCATTTTAGTGAGTCTGTTTCCTCCCTATAGTGTTGAGCTTCTCTTATTGTTCCTCAAGCAGGCACAGTTTTGGGTTTGTCCAGTCATGCAGTATGGCAGTAATGTCAGTAGGGCCCTCTTTGTTCCCTGACCACACCCACCAGTTAAGCTCCACTAATTGCCAATTGATTGCTATCATTTTCTAGAATGCTCCACTCCTCAAACAAATCCAATCAAGTCTGCCTTCTTTGAAGAAATAATGAGGGCCATATTTGGTATTTATTCTTTTTTTTTCTTTTTGCAGAACTGGAGATTGAACCCAGGGGTGCTCTACCACTGAGTTATATCCTAAGCCCTTTTTATTTTGAGACAAGTCTTGATAAATTGTCCAGGCTGGCCTTGAACTCCTGATCCTCCTGCCTCAGCCTCCTGAGTAGCTGGGCTTAAATGTGTGCACCACCATACCCAGTTACATAAATAATTTTGACACAATAAATTTTGGCTACATGAATTGATAACAAGGATGGCATCAGTCCAAGTTTAGACAGGAAGTTTTGGGGCAGATTTCTTTCCAGAAGTAGTTTTTGTGCAAGTTTGCAGTGGCTTTTGTGGAAGGCCGTGGTGCTAACAGAGTCTTTGGGATCTTTCTTACTAACAGGCATGCACATGTGAAATCGTCTCCTTCATAGCCCCCTAGCTGGCTGGATTTCTTTTCTTTTCTTTTTTTTTAAGTTATAGATAGACACAATATCTTTATTTTATTTATTTATATGTGGTGCTGAGGACCGAACCCAGAGCCTCACACATGCTAGGCAAGCACTCTACCACTGAACAACTTACAACCCTAGCCCTGACTAAATTTTTTTCTTTCTTTCTTTTAGTTTGCTGCAAGTGACTTCCTTTTTTAAAAAAATAGTACTAGGGATTGAACCCAGGGCCTTGTGTATGCAAGACAAGCACTCCATCAACTGAGCTATATCCCCAGCCCAAGTGACTTTTTATTTTTATTTTTGGTACTGGAGATTGAACTCAGGGGCACTCGACCACTGAGCCACATCCTCAGGCCTATTTTGTGTTTTATGTAGAGACAGGGTCTCACTGAGTTGCTTAGCGCCTCGCTATTGCTGAGGCTGGCTTTGAACTTGCGGTTCTCCTGTCTCAGCCTCCCTAAGTGCTGGGATTACAGGCTTGAGCCACTGCGCCTGGCTCTAAGTGACTTTTTGATTTTGACAATGTTCACATGCTCCTGGAACTGCACCTCCAGAGGCTGCAATGACTTCATCTTACAGCTGTCTTGGTGAGGAACCTCCTTCTGAGCAGCCAAGGCAGGATAATCAGGGCTACACTTTTCACAGCATCCTGTCCCCGAGGTAGATCCTCCATCCCATGAGAGGGCCTTTGGAAGAAGGCTCTTCCACCTTTGGCTACATTCATTCAGGACTGAGCTTCAGCAACAAGTAGCTGCGGGCAGGATGGGAAGAATTAACTTTCTGTTCTTCCTGGAAAGAAAATGCTCCTATTGGACACTGTTTCCTTGGTCTCAGGGGAGAGTGGGCCCGTGTTCTTGGCTGCTGCTTTCTGGGGTAGAGTCTCGGCTACACTGAGCTGGATGGAGTGATCTTGGTTCATAGATGCTGTTTTGTTTTTCACAATGCTAGGGATGAACCAGGGCCTTATGCATGCTAAACAAGTGCTCTACACTGAGTTATATCTCTAGCCCTTTTTATTTTATTTTGAGACAGGTTCTTGCTAAGTTGCTCAGTCTGGCCTTGAACTTGCAATCCTCCTGCCTCAGTCTGGTCACTGGGAGTAGCTGAGATTACACTTGCCTCACAGAGACTGGAATAGATGTTCTTGAATATAGTCCCTGGCTTACAATGGTTTGACTTACAATTTTTCAACTTTACAATGAAGTGAAAGCAATATGCATTTAGTAGAAACCACACTTTGAATTTGGATCTTTTTCTGGACTAGCCAAATGCCAAATGACACACCCTCTGTTTGCTGGGCAGTGAGCTGCGGCACCCACATGTCAGACTGGTGATCACGAGGCTAAACAGCTGATGCTCTACAGTATCCTGTGTCACCACTCTCTTTTGGGTACAGATATTCAATAACCATGAGATATTTGACACTTTATTATAAAATAGGATTTGTGTTAGTTGATTTTGTCTAGCTATAGGCTAATGTAAGGGTTCTGTATGTTTAAATTCAGCAAGGCTTAGCTAAGATTTTTGGTAGTTTAGTGTATTAAATGTATTTTTTATTTGTTCTTATTAGTTGTACATGACAGTAGAATGTAGTTTGACATATTATACATATATGGAGTATAACTTCTCATTCATCTGGTTGTTCATTAAATGTATTTTTGACTTACAATATTTTCAACTTACTAATGGGTCTACATGACCCCATGGTAAGTTGTGGAGCATCTATAGCTGTCTCTTTGTTTTCTGTTCACAATCAAGACCATTTCCTGAGGCTTTAAATGTTTGTGTTTATACCAGTTTCAGTGGGGAACTCTGGTTTGCAGAGCCCTTCACACTGTCCTGCCAGAAACTGACCTTTGAAGACAGAAATTTAATCTCATCTCCTTCCCTTCCCTTCCCTTCCCTCCCTTCCTTCTTTTTATCTTTCTTTTTCTTTTTTTTTCTTTCTTAGTACTGAGGGTTGAACCCAGGGGTGCTCTACCACTGAGGTACACCCCCAACCCTTTCTCTCTCTCTTTTTTTCCCCCAATTTTGAGACAGGGTCTTGCTAAGTTGATGTGGCTGGCCTCCAATTTACTATCCTCCTGCTTCAGCCTCCTCAGTCTCTGGGACTACAGGCATGTGCCACTGATGCCCAGCTTTTTTTTTCTTCTTTTCACTGTTTTACACAAAACCTCACATAGAGACTGGCATAGAATTTATATTCAAGAAATATTTATTGAATAGCCGGGTGCGGTGGCTCACACTTGTAATCTTAGCACTTTGGGAGGCTGAGACAGGAGAATCACAAATTCAAAGCCAACCTCAGCAACGGTGAGGTGCTAAGCAACTCAGTGAGACCCTGACTCTACATAAAACACAAAATAGGGCTGGGGATGTGGCTCAGTGGTTGAGTACCCCTGAGTTGAATCCCTGGTACCAAAAAAAAGAAAAAAGAAATATTTACTGAATAAATGAGTAGCAGAAAACAACTTGATTTTTCTTCTCATTGTCTTTTAAACTTTCCTTGGCATCCAGGCATAGTGGCAAACACCTGTAATCCCAGCAGCTGGGGAGGCTGAGGCAGGAGGATCACAAGTTCAAAGCCAAACTAAGCAACTTAGTGAGGCCTAGGTAACTTAGCAAGACCCTGTCTCAAAATAAAAAAATAAAAAGGCTGAGGATGTAGTTCAGTGGTTAAGTGCCCTTGGATTCAATCTCTGGTACCAAAACAAAACAAATCCCCCAAACAAAAAACAAAACAAAAACTTCCCCTGACACATGCACCCTTCCTTGCCCTTCGGTAGGAACTCTGGGAGGCCCAGCAAATGGTTTAGCCTAAATGAAGCCCCCACCTCCTGCCAGCCTCTTTGGAAAGCTCAAGCATTTAATAATGACAGAACTCCCAGCTTCATGGAAATTGCAGTCTCCTCTTTTCTAGCTCACCACAGCTCCAGGCTGGAATGGGAGCTTGTGGTTAATTTCTTTTCTTGTCTCAATTCCCTCATCTCAAGCTGCCGTTTCTGATTCTCACCTGCTTGTGCAGTGTGCTCGTTCCCTATTGCTGCTGGAACAAAGTGCCACAAACCTAGCATTTTGTAACAAGGCACGGCAGTTCGTAATAGTTCAGGACTGCAAAATCAGTTTCACTGGGGTTGGTCAAGATGTCCCCAGGGGGAGAATGAGCTCCCTGCATTCCCCAGCTCCTGACCCCTTCCTGAAGCTTCAAAATCAGGCCGCCTTGTTTCTGTGGCCTTCTCTTTGTGAAATCTCCCTTAGCTTCCCTCTTATGAGTGATAAGGGCTGGCTGCCCAACATGACAGAAGCCAGCACCATGGCACTGGGCTTTTGTAAGCAGGAAATGTTTAGCCCCCAACAAAGAGCCACTGTTCAGCCCTTGCAGGTCTCCTTGAGGCAGAATAGAAGAAACAAAATATAGGTAGAAAGGAGACATAAGGCTGGGTGTAATGGCACATACCTGTAATCCTAGCGGCTCACAAGGTGAGGCAGGAGGATCTCGAATTCAAAGCCAGCCTCAGCAATTTAGTGAAGGCCCTGAGCAACTCAGCAAGACCCTGTCTAAATAAAATATAAAAAGGGCTGGGGGTAGCTTAGGGGTTAAGTTGGGTTCAATCCCTGGTTAAAGAAGAAAAAAAGAAAAAAGGAAAAGGAGGTATAAGGGAGGACAAGAAAAAAAAATTTTAATTCAGAAGTTCCACAAACTTTTCCAGGCCTGTCACTCCCAAATTTCTGGGTAATCTGTAAATTTACCTTGTGCACTGTTAGCTCACTAATAAATAGATTAAGCAAAGAGAGATACCATATTTTGGGAAACCTATACTGAGACTTCACAGTATTATCTACTGATCAGATAATGGAGAGCACATCAGCTTTAGGATCCTGAAAACAACCAGACCACCAGAAACTGCCTTGAGATGACCAGACTGATGTCATCCCCATGTACCTTCCCACACCCACCCCTCACCAATCTTTTTAAAAGAAGAGCCAGGATGCCAGGCATGGTGGCATACACTTGTAATCCCAGCAGCTTGGGAGGCTAAGGTGGGAGGATCGCAAGTTCAAAGCCACCCTCAGCAACTTTGCAAGTCCCTAAGCAACTTAGCGAGACTGTCTCAAAATAAAAAATAAAAAGGGCTGGGGTGTGACTCAGTGGTTAAGCACCCCTGCATTTGATACCTGGTACCAAAAACAAACAAATACATTTAAAAGTAAATAAATAAGAAGATCTAGGAACCCCCAAAATGCATCTCTTGCTCTTGAGTTGGCTGCATTCTCCCTTGAATGTGTGTTCCTTGCTTTCCCATGTAAACCTCTGTGCCTCTACTTAGAGGTGCTGATATTCTTTTCTTTCACTTTTTGTCAAGGACCCTACTGGTCTTGAGTTCATTTCCCCCTTCTCCCTAGGAGCTCCTCAGGACCCTCTCTGGAGAGATCTCATATCCTATGATATCCCGACCAACTGTGCTGTTGGTGGCCAGGCTCCAGACTTGTGCCGGACTTATCCTCTGAGGCCATGTGGCAGTGGAGTCTTGGCATGGATTTGGGGCTGGGGAAGTCTGGGTTTGAACCCCAGCCCGACTACTCACTAGCTGTTGGCTTTTGGGAGAGTGACTTATTTCTTTGTACAGAACTTGGCCCAAAATAAATATTTTCTAAAACCAAGAAATAAAACAACTGTTTGGTTCACATACTCCAGGGGACCCATGCTCAGTTTCTAAGGGGAAGCCCTCCCCCATGTCCAGCTCAAGGCACCTCAGACTCAGGGTAGGGTGGGGAGTGAATGCCAACACTCTCTGCACTGTTCTAAGACTGAAACCTCAGCTGAAACTGAGGCGGAAAGAGCCTTATAACTTCCTGCCACCCTCTGGGTTTGGGTCAGGCGGAAGACAGGGAGGGGCGCTAGAAGAGAGGTGGTATGGAGTTGTGGGATAGGGCCAGGGGTGGGGGGCTGGGGTGGCCAGGCTCAGAGGCCTCCAGAGCAGGCCATTGGCTTCTGTCATCTTTTCTTCTTTTCCCTCAACTATGATTTTTTTAAAGTAAACCTTTTTTTTTTTTTTTTTTTTTTTTTTTTTTAATTTTCAAGTGATGGGGAGAGAACCCAGGGTCTCATGCAAGCCTGGCAAGCTCTCTACCCTGAGTCACATCACCAGCCCAAACTTTTTGTTTTAGAATAACTGTAGATTCACATACATCTCAACTTTCTATATAGAAAAAAATTTCAAACCTTCATAAAAAGATATGAAAATTGTACAAAACGACCCATACACCCTTCAACTCTAGTCACTAATTCACATTTGATTGAGTTCATGGTTTTTAATTTTTTATCCATCCATATCTACCATGACAAATAAATATAGATATGTGGAGATGCTCCATCTACTAGAAAATATGTATTGAAAAATTCATCTCAGGGACTGAGGATGTAGCTCTGTTGTAAGTGCTTGCCTAACATGCATGAAGTCCTGCTTTCAATTTCCAGCACTGAAAAAAAAGGAACAGCCAGAAAGTCAGGATGTGTTCATGTCAGTTTGAAGGAATTCCACTGGCCAAATTGGGGACAATTTGACCATTAAAATAAATAACAGTAATCAATTGTATGATCTATTGATGAAAATATGAAGTTCTAAATCCATGTCAATATTCATAAAGGAAGAAAGAAATTTTTTTTTCTTTTTTTGGTACTGGGGATTTAATCCAGGGGTTCCTTACCACTGAGCCACAACCCCAGCTCTTTTTATTTTTCATTTTGAGACAAGGTCTCACTAAATTACTGAGATTGGCTTTGAATTTGTGATCTTCCTGTCTCAGCCTCCAGAGTTGCTCGGATTACAGGCTTGTACCACCATGCCCACCTAAACATTTTTTTATACAGCACTGGGGATTGAACCTAGAGATGCTCTGCCAATGATCTCCATCCCCAGACATTTTTCTCTTTGAAACAGAGTATCAATAAATTGCCCAGGCTTGCCTCAAATTTACAATCCTTCTGCCTCAGACTCCCGAGCTTCTGGAATTGCAGGCATATGCCACTAAACCCAGTTTATTTGCACTTCTTTTTGAGCTTACATAGCACAGATAGTGCCCGGTGTTTAAAGCAGAAGAGGCTCCTTCTGAGCTGGGTTTTGATGGATGAATAGGAGTCTCCTGGGAACAGGACAAGAAGAGCAGCAGGCAGGGGGATGGCACATACAGAAGCCTGGAGAATGGAATGAAAATTTGGTGTGTCACCTACTGTGGCCAGAGGCCAGGGGCCAAAGGATGAGTGTGAAAGCTGTGTGTCGTTGTGCACGATAGGTGTCTTGAAAGGGCCTTGAACGCCAGGCAAGGAGCTTGGCCTTAACGTAGCAGGTGCAGGAGAAACATGAGAGGCATCAGGGTTTAGAAAATGGGGGGCCATAAGACAATGCCTGAGCCAGCAGGATGGCTTTGTGGGATATATCCTGTTTTAGTGTGTGTGACATGAACAGTACCTCATTTCCAGGCTGCAGGGGGATTCCTCCAGGGGGATTCCTCCAGGGCTGCACCTGGCTACTGGGGTTAGAGGCAGCGACTAGGTGGCTCACACGTCCTCCCTGCTCGGTGACATGTCTCTGCTTCCTGTTTCTCCCCCAGCAAGGGCAGTTTCAGTCTCAGCTTCAAAAGAACAAACACGCTCAAAACAAAGGAAGACGGTCCTTGACTGCAGAGGAAGCAGGAAGCTGCTGGCCCTGCTCTGAGCCCAGCAGCTGGAGCTCGGGGACAGCAGGATGGAGTCTGTGGCTCTGTACAGTTTCCAGGCCACGGAGAGCGATGAGCTAGCCTTCAACAAGGGGGACACACTCAAGGTATGGTGGGCTGGAGCAGGCTGAGGTGGCCCTGCATGTGGTAGGGATGGGCTTAAGCACTGGGGCCCCAGGACAACCCCAAGCAGAGTCTGGTCTCTAGAGGATAGGTTCGGCTTCTTTAGTTTTTGTGTGATTCCGGACAAGCTATCTCCTCCCCTGGAGACTCAATTTCTCCATATAGGAAATGGGGAGATAATTAGTGATTCCCCCTTTGGGGGCTGTTGTGAATATTCAAGGAGATGTTATTAGAGTGACTGTCAGGGGTTGGTTCAACCCCTAGTTCTCCAGGGAAAAGAAATTTGAAAGAATTGTTGAGAGAACAAGAGAATCAGCTAGAGAGAGGAAGAGACAAAGTGGGGGTGGGAGAGTAAGAGAGTGCATGTGCTGTGCACACACTAGAGAAGGTTTTAGGAAAGAAAAATAATCTGGTGGGGCTAAAATATCTGACTTAACTGTCAAGAATGAGCTTCCCAGCAGTGTGGAGAAAAGGGAAAATAGACTCATCCTCATTTCATTTCTCTTTGTCTGGGCTCCTTTTGTAGGGGATAGTAGGCTTCAAAATGTCATGACAGATGTTCTGTGGACTCTTTCTGGGAATGTCCTTGCTTATCAGTTTGCATATGACAACAGAAGTCAGATTTCATGCTAAGGCTTGGGCACTGGAGCTGCCACTGATTCACCCTAAGAAGTCACAGCCCTTCCCTGGGCATGGAGCAGTGGATGTTAGATTGGATGTCCCTCCACTCTGGGCCTTTGGCCTTGTTCTTGGTTGCAAGCTTCAAGCATGAGAAGGGACAGGAAACCCCTCTTTGCCACTGGTCCCCACACTCTGTAGTGTAATAAACATCTCCTTTAAGCTGCGGGAATGTGGAGGACTCGCCCCCTCATTTTGTGAAGCTGAGGCCTAGGGAAGTGCTTGGTTTGGGGTCAGATTTGAACCTATGTCCCTTTGACTCTGCGACCTACATTCAGTCCTCTGAGGCAATGCACAGGCTGGGCTGGGAGCTGGGGAGGTTAGAGTTGGGGTCAAGAGGAGCCACATGCCCTTGAGGGATTCCTCTTGTCTGTGTTGGATGCTGGCACCTGGGTCCACCTGAGTTGCTGGCTCTGGGCTTGTGTACCTGTGGCCCACTGGGGCTGGGGGCAGGCTGAACATCAGGACTGGGTAACCAGGACACGAGACTCTTTGTGAGGATCTAAATCTAGTTCAGAGGCTTCCAAAATTCATCTGAGAGCAGTGCAGTATCTCTAGATGCACGTTTGGGGTTTGGAAGGAATGGGACAGTGAGGAAAAGGAATGGCGCAGCAGGCGACCTAGCCAGGAAGCACCAGCTGGAGGTGGATGTGGGCAGATCAGTTGGGTCCCCCAAGGCAATTGCTGAAAAGATTGTGGCATCCTTCCTTCCCTCCCAGACTCCTGTGCGTCCACTTCCACCTCAGGATTAGTCAGCTTTCCCACTAACCTTTGCTAAGTGTTAGCTGATTCTGGTGAGTTTGTGTCTAACAAAGGTAGAGGCAGGAGGATTGCAAGTTCAAAGTTCAAAGTATACACAGGGAGCTGGAATATGGAGTGACAGTGGTCAGGAGAAGGGACAGGCACTGCTTTAGGTGGGCTGGTCCCAACAGTTTCTTAAAAAGAGGTGATACCTCAGTTGAAACCTAAACGATGAGCAAGAACTGGCCTCACAAAGAGCCAGGGGAAGAGAACAACAGAATGGGGAAAGAGTTGGCTCAAAGGCTCTGAGGCAAGACCATACTAATATACTTGAAGAGTTGGGAAAAAAAAGACTGTGTCTGAGGAGGGGATAAGGCTGAGGTGGGGAGGTATGGAGGGCGGCAGGAGTCAGGGCCTGTTGCAAAGACAGGCAAGAAATGAAAGTAGCTCGGTCAAACAAATAAAAAACTTGTAACAGCCTCCTGAGTGGCGCATGCCTGTAATCCCAGCAACTCAGGAGGCTGAGGCAGGAGGATTGCAAGTTCAAAGACAGCCTCAGCAACTTGGCAAGGCTCTAAGCAACTTAATGACACCCTGTCTCTAAATAAAACATAAAAAGGGCTGGGGATGTGGCTCAGTGGTTAAGCGTCCCTGAGTTCAATTCCTGGTACCACCACCACCAACAACAAACTTCTTATGACAAATTATTAATGTTTTTGATATGTAAAGAGAGCTTGTAAATCAAAAGAAAATCACAAATAGCATAATGGAAAAGTGGGCAAAAGATATGAACAGGTAAATTGCCGGAGCAATGCAAGCAAGTAAATGCCCAATTTCATCAACAAAAGATGAGTAACTTAAGGCAAGTAACTCTTTTCCATTGTCCAATCAGCAAAATTTAATTTTGGGGGTGGTGGTGGTACTGGAGATTGAACTCAGGGGCACTCGACCACTGAGCCACATCCCCAGCCCTATTTTGTGTTTTATGTAGAGACAGGGTCTCACTGAGTTGCTTAGCGCCTCACCATTGCTGAGGCTGGCTTTGAACTCGTGATTCTCCTGTCTCAGCCTCCCTAAGTGCTGGGATTACAGGCTTGCACCACTGCACCAGACTATAATTTTTAAATTTTTTTTTTAGTTGTAGGTGGACACCATACCTTTATTTTATTTGTTTCTTTTTGTGTGCTGCTGAGGATCAAACCCAGTGCCTCACATGTGCTAGGCAAGTACTCTACCACTGAGTTACAACCCCAGCCCCATCAAAATTTAACTTTAAAGAATTGAGATTGTGGGAAAATGTGTACTTTCACATGTGGATGGTGATCAGGCAAAGTGATGCAATCATTTTGAAGGGCATCTGGGAAATACATAAAGAGCCCTAAAAATATTAACCAGGCACAATGGTGTGTATCTGTAGAGGTGGCTTCTGAGCCTTTTGTGTTTTCTTCTTTATTCTTTCTGCATTCTCCAGATGTTCTGCAATAAGCAAGTACATTTGGTCCTTCATGTCCACAGGTTCTGCATCTAGGGATTCAACCAATCTCAAATTGAAAATAAATAGATTTCCCAATAAATTTCCTAATAAATAGATTTCCCAATCTCAAATTGGGAAAAAATTTTGCTTCCATACCAAACATGTACAGATTCTTTTTCCTTGTCATTCTCTAAACAATACAATATAACAATTATTTACATTTTATTAGGTATTATAAGTAATCTAGAACTAATTTAAAGTATTTGGGAGGATATGTGTAGGTTATATGCAAATACTACATCATTTTATACAAGACACTTGAGCATCCATGGTTGGCTATCTGTGGGGTGGGAGTGGGGTTCTGGAATCAGATCTCCCTGACACCAAGGGACAAATGAATTCTCTCCAGGGCCAGGGCCAGGGCCAGGGCCAGGGCCAGGGCTAGGGCCAGTGCCAGGGCCATGGTGAGGCAGAGAGGATCTCATTCTCTCAGGTCTGTGCAAATGCAAGGTCAAATATCTTTATTTAAATTATTTTTTTGGTGGATTTTTTTCCCCCTCTGGGTGCTAGGGTTGGAACCCAGGGCCTTGCACATGCTAGGCAAGTGCTCTACCACTGAGCTACATCCTCAGCCCTTTATTTAAGATTTTAACAGAATTTTTGTATTAATTTTTTATTAGATTTACAGAAAAACTGAGAAGACAGCATAATGAGATTCCCACAAGCATGTTCCAATATCCACCTTCCCCCTATATTAACATCTCACATGAACATCATGGTACATTTCTTACAATGAGTGAATTAATATGGATACACTACTATTAACTAATGCCCACACACAGAGTTTTGTGTTCATTTTTATTTTTTAACATACTGCCTTAAAATATTATTTACCTTGATTCCTGGGTTTTTTGGCATCCGTTTAAAGTTTACTAGAGTACTCACCGGCCTCTCTGGTCCCCCGCCCACTTTCTATAACCGTTCTACCGTATTAATGTTATTGCTTTGTCGTGCTGCACCCTGGCTTCCTCTCCTGCCCTGGGCCACAGTGTGTGGCTGGTGGCCAGCACTTCCCCTACTGGGCTCTGGGAACGCTGTGAACTCCTGCCTGGGTCTTGGTCTCCAGTCCAACAAATGACTCCTGAGTGCCCTGGATGGGCTAGGCCCTGCCACCGCCATGCACATAGTGTCCCACCTCCAGGGCCCCACAAGGAAGCAGTGTTGTTCCAATCTGAACCTTGGTTTTAGAGGAAACCTCAGTGGCAGATGGACTCACTCTGGACACACGAATGTCACTTCCAGGAACAGGGCCTCCCTCTTTGAAAGGTCAGGCATTTCTAGGTGGATAGGACTCCACTGCTGCTAGCTGGAGGAGGGGACACAGCAGCTCCACTTCCCTCTCTCCATGGACAGCCTGGCCCTTGGGACCCATACTTGGGAGCCCCTAGTCTTCTTTACATCTTGGAGAAGGCTGATGGCACAGGCAGCCAACCTTGAGCTCCTGCTCCTGCTTCTCAGCAGCCTGGCATTGAGTCTTGGCAGTTCTGGCAAAACTTACCCTGAGTCTGATCATTTCTCAACACCCTCCAGTCCCCCACCTATGGTCCAGGCCTCCACTTTCACTCACCTGAGCCAGTGCACTCAGCCCACTCCTCCCAACTCCAGCACACCGGTCTCCTTTCAGTCCAGGGCCACAACTGATCCCACTTCAGGGCCTTTGCACTGGTTATTCCCTCTGCCTTGTACACTGTTGCCCACATCTTCTCACTGCTGCTTTCTTCTTGTAATTCAGGGTTCAGTTCACATGTCACCTCCCAGAGAGGCCTTTTCTGACCACTACAGCTGCCCCCCGTTGACAGTCTCCCTGCCTCCAGCAGACGCTTTCCACGTGCGTCATCCTAGCGTACAGTGAGTGTTCAGAGCACTTACCTCCTGCATCAATTGTCTTGTTTACTTGTTCCTTTCCTTGTTTATGTGTGCCTCTGCCCTCTACAATGTAAGTTCCTGGTTCCTGCTGCATCTCCAAGACTCAGTACAATGCCAAGTTCACAATAGGTGCTCAGTAAAGAGCTGTTGAGTAACCTCATTAGGCAGGGAACAGTGAGGAAGAAGGAGAGCCTGGGCGGGAGGCCCTGGCGGGGCAGGTCAAGGCCTGAATCATCTTGGGCAGTGATATTTCATTAGCAGGAACCAGTCTCTCCTTTGTGGGAATTCCCACATCTCCAAGGCTCTCAAACTTCAGAGCAATGTTAGCAGAAAGAATTGAGCTAACAACCATAAGAACATTCCTGGGTCCTCTGAGTAGAGATTATAGGAAAACAAGATAACATAAGACAGGGATTCATATGAGACATAGGTATATTACATTCACGTGTCCACACAGGGTGTTGTAGCCCCTGAGAGACTGCCACATTCACTGTAGGCCATAAATGTGGACACGTAACAGAAGAAGAAACTGAGGCTGTGGCTGCAGAGAGCAGCAGAAGCAGATAGAGATGGATTGGTCCAGAGTTCTTCACTCCAGGGTATTTTTCTTAGAATCCATGGTCGTGGCAGGTAGTACACAGGCCCTAATTTTCTCATTTGGTTGGGGAAATAATTTTGTTTTGTTTTGAGGGAAAGTTTTCCTGAGCCAGCCACCTGCTTCCGTCTGTCTCTGGGGCTGCCGGCTTGCTCAAGCTCAGAAGAGGAAGGAAGGGCTCACCCCGGCTTGGTGGACAGACAAGGGAGTGCCACCTGGAAGGTGGGGCCTCAGGCCTGAGCTGAGGGAGTGAATCCCAGCTCCTCCTGGCAGAATTTCACGGAGTTGAGACCCTTGCATTGGCCTGGCTATCCTTCGGTATATGATTAGAAGCAAGTTAGTAGAAAAGTCCCTGCTATTGTATTTGAATATAGAAGAGCTGTATTGGTGTAGGTCCTTCCATTGCTGAAGGTAGTTATAGGTACAGACCAAATTGAGCTGATTTTCCAGTTGCTCCTAGGAGTAGTCCAATAAAGGGAAAGAGATCAGGTTTAAAATTGGTTCTGATATTTGTTGAGAGCTGGGGTAGCTCAGTGGTAGAGCACTTTCCCAGCATGCACAAGGTCCTGGGTTCAATTCCAAGGACTGCAGAAAACAAATGGAAAAATCAGTATTTGTTGAAACTCTCATGTGTTAGAGTATATTAGAAATCATACTATTGGTAGAACAAATCCAATATCCCCAACTCAATTATATAAGGTTGCTTGAAGAGCCTCTGTTTTGCATCTGATTGACCAATCATCATACAATTAATAAGAATGATGTAATATTTACTCTTTCTTGGCTAAGAAGGAGTTGAAATAAATTGTTGGCTGTGACCAGAATTTGCATAGTGATAAGGAATAAAAGCTGGCTTATATTGGGGTCTGAGTGCATGTATCCTAGAGAGAATTCTATAATAGATCATGCAATAAATATTATTGAGAAGCAATTAATTTAAAATTTAAATCACAGAGTAAGTCAGTTGTGGAGGCATGTCTGTAATCCCAGGTACTCAGGAGACTGAGGCAGGAGGAGGTTCAAGGTCAACCTCAGCAACTTCGGGAGACCTTGTCTCAAAATAAAAAATAAAAAGTAAAAAAGGCTGGAGATGTAGCTCAGGGGTAGAGCTCCCTGGTTCAATCTCCATTCCCCAAACAAACACCTAAGAATAGATTAAAGTTTTGAATGGTTATTCAAGTGTCAATTGGAGATGATAATTTTGTATCCAGTGTAGGAATAAGACTAAATATGAAAGCAGAAAAGATAAAAATGGCTACACAGTGTGATTTTCATGTAAGTTAGTAAAAGTTATGATAATGGGAATGTAAGAATTAGGAATGATAATAAAATAAAAGAGGACAATATGTAGCCAGTGTTTTCTATTAATAAATACCCCTTCTAGAGTTGAATCAACATTGAAGCCTGCTCCAGGAAGGACAGGAGAGTTGTACGCTCAGGCTTGGTTCCAGAGACAAAGTGGGAGGTGGAGTGGGGGTAAAAACTGGTAGGCCAGGGTTCCCCTAGACCAGCAGAACCCAAAGCCTCAGGCTGACCATACAGACTCTGTCTCTCCTTTGTTGTGTGGCCTTGGCTGAGTTACTTCCCTCTCTGGGCTCATCCATAAGATAACATTTGGTGATGTCAACCTTAGAAGGTTGCTTGAGAATTAGAGTGACCTATGGAAATTGTGCCCAGGAAATGGAGGAAGGAACCTCAAGTTTCATGTGGTCTCCCTCCTAGGCCCAGGCCTGCTCCTCCCCTCTGCCCCTTGGTTGTTCACTCCTAAAAACTCACCACCCCCACACTGGCAGTTTCAGTTCCTCTCTGCCCACCTGTGAGGCAAAGGAGGCTTCGCGGTCTGAATATGAGCCTATGTGACCTGGGCAGGCCAGGCCAGGCTGGGAACCAGCTTTGTACAGCACAGGAGCCTTGTTTATTTGTGTCACGGTGCCTGCCCCTCTCCATCATTGCCCCTGAGCTTAAACCATAGAGCGTTTTAAATGTGAGTCCCCTCTGGGTAACCACTCATTTCTGAGCTCAGGTGGGAGCTCCCTGATCTTCCTGGGGAGCTCCAACCTTCACTCCAAGGCACACTGCATGGTGGGCAGATGGTGTGAGACCTCGTGCTAGGGGACGCAGAGGTGCCCTAGATCCGCTCCCCAAGACCTCAGTCTATGGGAGTCTGGTTGCAGAGCCTGCGAGTCTAACTCCAGCCACCCAAAACCCTCAACTCAAAACCTCTGGGTCCCCAACTGTCTCATGAAGCTCCTGAAGATGAGCTGTCCTGGGACCCAGCTGTCAAAAAGCTGGTTCTAACTCGACTTGGGTGACCTTGAGCAGGGCCCCCTACCCTCTGTGAATGGGCTCAGAAGCTGGTTCAGATGAAGCCCACCTAGAGCCCTGCAAATAGAGGATGACAGCTGTTCCTTCTCAATGACTGAGTGCCTGTGTCTGTCCTGCTCGCAGATCCTGAACATGGAAGATGACCAGAACTGGTACAAGGCTGAGCTCCGGGGTGCTGAGGGTTTCATTCCCAAGAACTACATCCGTGTCAAGCCCCACCCGTGAGTAGCCACAACCCCTGACTCTGTGTGTTCCTGCCTGGCTGGCTTGGCCCAGCCTGGCGTAGCCTGAGCTGCACTGCCAGGGGAGGCATGGCACACCCTGAGGGGAAGTGGACTTTGGCTGAGCAGAGTCTGGGGCCTGGGCAGAGTGGGAGTTGTGTCTGGGGCCCATGTATCCTGGTGCCTGGGACCTGCTGGCACCTGGGAAGTCCCAGGTTATGTTCTCAGCAGGTGGCATCCAACATTGCTTCCCTGAGAATAGTTGGGGCAGAGTTCAGCCCAGAACAGGCCCAGGGAGTTAAGAAATCTATGAAAAAAACAAGTGGAAATGCTTTAAGTAACAGTTGGGCCAGTGCTCAGTCATCTATCAGACATGGCCTCTAGCTCCAGGGAGCTCACTGTGGGTGATTCTGGAGATACAGAGGTCAGAAGAGCCCTGTTGCATGGGAAATATAGGACATGAAGGACATACTACACAGGAGGGTGACTAACCAGGCAATGCTTCTCAGGAGAGGTGGCAATGAGTGGGATTTCAAGGATGGGTAGGAGCTAGTTACACAGAAAAAGAAAAGGCCTTTAGCACCCACCCTTGGGAAAAGGTCAGGATGAGCCAAGGGAGAGCAATGAGGGAGAATCTATCACGTATGGGACAAGCAGGAGGCCCTCAAATGCCAGGCCAGGTATCAGAGAATCATGGAGGTATTAAAGGAAAGAAGAACTCAGTCAGATACAGAGACTGGTGACGAGGCTGGAGGGACCGTTCAGAAGCTCTGACGTGTAGCTGGGGGTGGAAGGGGAAGGAGGTGCAGGGCTAGGGTGGGGCCCCAGGGGTATTTCCTCTTTATCTTCTTTTGAGTTATTTTTCCAAAGTTGCTACCACCTCCGCTTCCTGTGCTGGGCACAGCCCCATCCCACCCAGGTCCCCAGTCACTCCGCCCCAGCTATAGGCATTCCCAGCCTCCAGTCGAGGGAGAGGGTGCATCAGTCAATGTGTGTGAGGAGAGACAGAGGTGGCAAGAACCCAATCCAGTGCCAGGGCGTCGAGAAGCCAAAAACATCCAGACAGGTGCAAGGAGGGGCGGGGTGATTGCTGTGGGCCAGTTGTCAGGGCGAGACTTCAGGTGGAGGCAATGGCCTGATAAAGGTTGGGAGGCTGAGGGCCTCACGCTGCTGAGAAGCCCTGAGCAGAGGGTTCCACCTGCTCAGGTAAGGGAGAAAAGACGAAAAAGGGCTGTGCTGCTGAGGCCTGTCATGGGAACGTCAGCCATGGAGGAAAGGCTCTCGCAGGGCACTTGGGAGCCACGGAGGGATCCAGCCTCTGACGCTGGGGTCAGCTTGGGCTACTTGTGCCTGGGACAGAGTAGGGATGGTGTCAGGCCCCCGAGGCGCAGGCTAGCCCCAGCCTGGCTAACGTGAGCACCTGCTCGGTCCCAAAATAGCTGTGAGGACACTCTAGCTCTGAGTCAGCCACGATGGCCTTGGTGGGGAAGGTGGGGGCCCGGAAGCCCTTGTGCCTGTGCCAGGCCCTCTCCTTCCCAGAGTGCCCAATGTTGCCCTCGCCTCTCCCCAAGTCAACCTCCCAGGAGACCATGATGCAGACCCAATGCTCCCAGAGCTGGCCACATAGAGCAGTGAGGCCCTGACCTGGCTGAGTGGCCAGTGGGGTCAGGGAGGGCTTTCTTGAGGAAGACCATGGTCCACTGAGCCTGAACATTAAGAGGTCCAACTGAAGGATGTGTGGGGGACGAACTACTTCATCACAGTAGCAGCAGCAAACACCTGCAAGCAGCTGTCATTTAACCTCTCAGGCCTCTAGCAGTTGAGTACTATCAAAATGATCTTACAGGCCAGGAGACAGAGGCACAGAGAGATTGAGCAACTTGTCCAAGGTCACACAGTAGAATTGCATATTGGCAGTATGGGCCCAGGGTCGGGCTGGCTAGGAGGAGGGCTAGGAAAGCTTGTAAGAGCAGCTGCAGAGCTGGGGAAAGTTCAAGACGTGAACTTGTTGTGCAGCCTCTGGGAAGGGTATCTTTCTGAGCCTCAGTTTCCACATCAATAAAAGGGGAATACCACCAAGTGGTTGAGATGTAGTGACGTTGGTACGGAGAGAAGAGCTGGAGGTGGGGCCCTGGAAAGTGCTTTCTTTCTCTTGAACTCTGTCCTTCAAGCTGCCACAGTGGGGGCAGGGCTGGCGGGGGATGTGGGGCCTCCTTGGAGTGTGCGGTTGTAACACCCTCTGAGGGCAAGAGCCGCCTACACACTGACGTCTCATATAGGGTTTTGAGGGTTCTTCAGAGACACCTGGCCCCTTGGGAAACTCCCATCAGGCACTGATGGAGGAGGAGCTATGGCAGCTCTCCTCCCTGGTCACCCAGACCCTGGGCCCTCCACATCCCCATTCTCTAAGACTTGCCCAGGCTGGGGATCGCAGGCAGACTCCAGCCTCCAGATTTCCCACCAGTGGGGGGACAGCAGTGACCTAGAACCTCATATCTGAAGGTGTGGGCTTCTCCACAAGTAGCCCCTGAGAAACCATGTGACGATCAGGGATGTGGACAGGGATGGGAAGGAACCCATAGGGCGTGTTGCTGATGTCTTTGCAACTGGGCAGCTGGACTCTGATCCAGTTGTGGACATCAGGGAGATACGTAGAACATGCACCTACGAATCATCCCTCCCCGAGGACAGGGAGCAGGGTGTCCACCCTGCTGCTCCAGGCCATCATCACTTGAGAATGTTCTTGGGGCCTCGGCCTGCCCTGCACACAGCAGGCCAACTATGCTCCTGCCAGACAAAACCGGGGCTCGTGCCCAGCAGCTTTCACTGAGTAGAAGCAGGAGCAGGGGCACAAGCAGGACACAGAGCACCCCGTGGCCTTCCCGCCCTTTGCTTTCAGCTTTGAGATCTCACTATCTGGAGATAGCACGAAAGGTCCCAGCTTGCATTGCCACCCATGCCAAATGCAGCCTGGCTCAGGAAGTCCTCACGGAAGGAGAAATGCAAGGAGACAGAGGCTCTGGACCCTGCCCTGGCCCATCATGGTCCCACCATGAGATCTCCAGCTGTTCTGGGCCTCAGTTTCCCCATGTCAACAACAAAGGGGTCAGAACTAAGGCCAGGCTAAGATCCAGGAGCCAAGAAGCCAGTGGGGACCATCTAGCCTCTCAGCACTGGGTGTCTCTCATTGGGCTGCTATACAGAACACCATAGACTGGGCAGCTTATAAACACCAGATATTTATTGCTCAGTGTTCTGGAGGCTAGGAAGTCTAAGATCAAGGTGCTGGCAGGTTTAGTGTTTGGGGAGGGCCATTTCCTAGTTCATAGACGGCCATCGTGTAGTCATGTCATGTTGTGAAGGGACAAATAAGCTCTCTGGGGTCTTTATTTTTCCCCCTTAGTCCTTACTTTGTTGCTATAACAGAATACTCGACTCTGAGTAATCTATAAAGAGCAGAGGTTTATTTAGCTTATGGAAGCTGTGAAGTCCAAGAGCATGGTGCTAACGTTCACTTGGCATTTGGTGAGGGGCTTCTTAACAAGGCAGAGTGCATAGCAGAGCAAGTGAGCTAGAAAGCGTTTGCTTTTATAACCAAGCCACTTCCTCAATAATCCACTAACCCATTAATCCACGAGTGGTTAATCTATTAATGAGGGCAGGGCCTTCATGACCCAGTCACCTCCCAGTTGTCCCAACTCTAAGCACTGCTGTGTTGAAGGCTGTTTCCAACACTTGAACTTTTGGGGGACATATTCAAATCAGGCAGGCATTAATCCCACTCATGTGGGCTCCTATTCACCTCCCAATGGCTCCACTTCTAAATTCCATCTCCTTGAGGAATGGATTTTAGTATACAAAAGGTGAGGATGCAATTGTCAGTCTATACCAGTAGGTGAGGCTCAAAGAGGCCAGGGGAGGCTGGGGGAGGTGCATGCCTGTAATCTCACTAATTCGGGAGACTGAGGCAGGAGGATTGCAAGTTTGAGGCCAGCCTCAGCAATTTAGTGAGACCCTAAGCAACTTAGTCAGACCCTGTCTCAAAATAAAAAATTAAATGGGCTAGGGATGTGTCTCAGTAGTAAAGCACCGCTGGGTTCAATCCCCAGTACTACTACTACTACTACTACTACTAATAATAATAATAATAATAAAAAGGGGTGCAGGGCTGCCTGGAGCTGTCTTCAGGGGAAACTGAAAGAGAAGTTGGATTCCAGTTTCCCTGGGGATCTTGCAAGAGACTAAACATTTATGAGACAACTTCTCTGTACTCACTTCTGTTTAGTCAGCAGGGAAAGAAACTTGAACCTGTGAAAAAAAGTCCAGGTTGCCCGAGTCTATGCCTCTGTGAAATGGGTACAGAGATAAAGACTTTTCCTCACCAGGTCAAAGCCACTATTATTTTGGTTATCAGTATTTATATATTTATTTGCAGTTCTGGGGATGGAACCCAGGACCGTGCACGTTCTAAGCAAGTGCTCTAGAACTGAGCTATACCTCCAGCCCAGTATTTCGGTTTATTTACTTGAATCCATCATCACTGGGCATGGTGGTGCACGCCTGTAATACCTGAAACTCAGGAGATAAGCAGACGGATCGCAAGTTTAAGGCCAGCTTGGGCAACTTGGTTAGACCCTGTCTCAAAATTTAAATAAATAAATAAATAGGGTTGGGGATATAGCTCAGTGGTAGAGTGCCCACGGGTTCATCCTCAGTACTAAAACAAACAAACAACAACAAAAAAACATACCAAAACTCTAGGACTGGGGGCCAGTGTAGTAGAACACTTTTCTCCCACCCAAATCATCTACTGTCTAAAACAGAAATTAGGCTGAGAGGTTGGTGCTTGTGGCTCATGGGAGTCTGATTTTTCTTTGATTATCTGGGTATGTATATACCTGGCTGGCAGGAAAGGTTGGGCAGGTTCAGGTACCAAAGCACTGGGACTGTGTCCCAGCTCCTGCCTGCCTCAGCTGGCTTTGCTGCTCTGTGACTCAGTTTCCCCATCTGTGAAATGAGAACAACCCCATCTCCCACATCTCAGGATTGTTGTGAGGACTGGTGACATTGAGCACCTCAACATCATGCAGTGTGGGGGGGCTTGCCTCCCCACTGCCTTCATCATCCCCTTTCTCCACAGGTGGTACTCGGGCAGGATTTCCCGGCAGCTGGCGGAAGAGATTCTGATGAAGCGGAACCACCTGGGAGCCTTCCTGATCCGGGAGAGTGAGAGCTCCCCGGGGGAATTCTCCATCTCTGTGAAGTGAGCTTGGACCTTTGGGGTGTGCACCGGAGAGGTGGGGAGGCAGTGTTCAAGTTGAGCCTCCTAGTCTGGGATGGGCTGCAGAGTTAGAGTGTGGGGATGGCATCTCTGTAGGAGTGCCCTAGTGGAGGCCCAGAAGCAGGTGGCTGCCTGGACACCCCAGGGTGCAGGGAGCAATGGGAATGTGCTGAGAGACCAGATTCAGGCCAGATGTGCAAAACCTTGAATGCCAGGTCGAGAATTCTAGGTGTTATTCCATGAGCAGTAAGGAGCCATCAAAGCTTCTTTGGGGGGAGGGGGATGATGTCATTGGGTAAGGTGGTGAGAGATGGAGCATGGCAGAGCACTGAGGTGCCCATGGCAGGTGTCTAGAATGTGCTCTGGACAGAATCCCACCATATGGTGATGTTGGGAGGATGAACCCTGAGGCCAAGCTGGCTGCCTGGGTTCTCATTCTGGTAGTGACATTTGCTGGCTATGTGACTTTGTGCAAGTCTCTTAATCTCTCTGAGCCTTTTTCCTCACATGTAAAATAGGTTATTGCAAGAATGAATGAGGCTGGGAGGTGGAAGCAGAAAGATGGCAAGTTCAAGGTCAACCTGGGCAATTTACGAGACCCTGTCTCAAAATAAAATAAAATTTGTAAGAAGAGATCCAGGGAGCTGGACACAGTAGCGCACACCTGTAATCCCAGTAGCTTGGAAGGCTGAGGCAGGAGGATCGCAGGTTCAAAGGCAGCTTCAGCAATGGCAAGGGGCTAAGCAACTCAGTGAGACCCTGTCTCTACATAAAACACAAAATAGGGCTGGGAATGTGGCTCGGTGGTTGAGTGTCACCGAGTTCAATCCCTAGT
>CM053402.1:58150355-58174484 GCA_028644305.1 Xerus rutilus
ATTTTACCCTATTTAGAATAGTGGCTTTGCAGCAGGGTGGGCATGATAGGAATTGTCTGGCATAGTGACAGTGTGTCTGCTCTGTCCTGACATGGTGTGGTGCAAATATAGGTGTAAGTAATGGGATCAGACTCCTGGCTGGTCTCTGTCCTTCTTACTCCCAGGGCCCAGAAGAGCAAGGTGCAGATGCACAAATCCAAGGACTAGTTACTGAGCTCAGAGCCCCGTGTGCCAGGCTACTCCAGGAGCTAGGGAAACAGCATTGAAGAAGACAGAGCTGTTGTCCTTAAGGATCTAAATCTTAGCAAGGAAGACAGAGAAAAGAAAACAAATAAATGCAGAATGAACCAAGGGTGGTCAAGGAAGGACTTAGAAGGTGGCAGTTGCATTTGAGCAAAGAGCTGAACTAGAAGGTGGAGGCTGCCCAGGTGCCCGGGGAAGGAGGACCTGGGAGGAGAGGCTTGCAGACAGGAAAAACAAATGCAAAGCCCCTAAGGTAGGCATGCACTGGGGAGACCAGGGGCTGGAGCAGAGTGAGCAAGGTGTAGGGACCTACGGGTAAGTCACACAGACAAGCAGGCCAGATGGCAGAGGGCTGATGAGGTTGAATTTTTCTCAGAGCAGTTAGAGAGTCATGGAGAGTCTTAAGCAGAGGAGAGGTCAGCAGCAGATGCCTCTGGCTGATGTGAGGGTGACAGCAGGGAGACCAGTGAGGAACCAGGCAGGAGGCAATGGCGTCTAGGACTTCAGGTGATAAAGTGGTCAGGTTTGAGAGGTGCCATGACTATGTGCGGTGGGAACCACCGGCAGCACCAGCTCTTGGCTTTTGTGGGCACTAGGCACACTGCCTGGCACCAAGGGGCACTTACTGTGCTAGTTCTTATTGCTACTCTCAGAGCAGTATTGGGTTGAAAGATGCCACCTAGATATTTACAGAGCAGAGGATAGCACTTTAGTAACTTATCACTGTGATCAGCGAGTCTGAGCCTGCCAGGAGCCCTCCCAGGTAGGTAGCCATCTCCCCACCTGAGGCACCCACAAAGGATAGGACCACTGGTCAAGAAGGCTGCTCTAGTGGGGAGATCTGATGCCATGAGAGGTTAAAGCTCCTCAGCACTTATTCATATCCCCGCCTGAAACCTCCTAACCAGTCATTAGCTTTATCCATTTTCCCTTTTCCCCGGCAAAAGGCTGATTATCGTGAGAGGATGACTGGATTGCTCTCTCTGAGCCTTTTTCCCCCTCTTAAAAACAGGGGCGCGGGGCTGGGATTGTGGCTCAGTGGTAGAGCGCTTGCCTTGCATGCGTGAGGCACTGGGTTCGATCCTCAGCACCACATAAAAATAAATAAATAAAGATATTGTGTCCATCTACAACTAAAAAAAAAAAAAAATTAAAAAAAAAAAAAAAAAAACAGGGGCGCTATCAGCATGTGTGCGGCGGGGACAGAGGGGAGAGTCCCGTGAGTAAGTTCTTGGCACGACGGCCCACCAGGATGGCTGCGGTGTCTGGAGGCCCCGCAGGTTCTCCACCTCTGCAGCCCAGTCCCTACTCCCGCCAGGCTCCCTGCAGACCCCGGGGAGTTGCTGCTTCCGCAAAGGCAGGAAGTGGCAGTTTTCCAAGTGGTGGCTGTCCGGGGGCCTGGTCATCTCCAGGGTATGGCGCCCGCCAGGCGGGCTAGTCTGGATTCGAGTGACTGCTGGAACCAACCCCAAGCCCCAAGGTCACCCAGCAAAATAGGAGCACAGGGGACTCAAACTGCGCCTAGCGCCTGAGCGAAGCTGGAGGCATTGGCCATTAGGGCTCGTGCTGCCCTCTTCTGGCGTCTCTCTGTAAGTGTGGCTCCAGCCAGAGGTCAGACCAGAACACCTCAGCCTGGGGAATTCGTTCCTCACCCTGTGTGCGTGCGTGCGTGCGTGTATGTGTGTGTGTTCACGTACCCGGGATTGAACCCAGGGGCGCTTAACCACTGAGCCACATTCCCAGCCCTAGTTTATTCTTTAATTAGAGACAGGGTCTCTCTGAGTTGCTTGAGGCCTCGCTACGTTGCTGAGGCTGGCTTAGAACTCGCGATCCTCCTGCCTCAGCTTTCCAAGTCAATGGGGTTACAGTCCACACACTTTTATTTAGCACTGGCCGTGTGAACCACAGGGCAGGACCCGAGAGGAGTCCGATTTGAGGAGTGTGATCGGAAATAGATACACCCTCGCCCAGAGGGTTTCCATGACAAACAGATGAATACAGGAAATTTAATGACTGTAGATAAACTCGCAAGAAGGCACCTGGAGGAGGTGATGTCTGAGCTGGGCTTTGAAGCATGAGTAGGAGTTTGGTGCACAGGGAGAGGGGAGGATATGCCAGGCACAGGGAACAGCATGTGCAAAGACCCAGAGATGAGGCAGTGAAGGGTGTTTGGACAGCAAGTCTGGCCTGGAGGGGAGCTACACAGTGCTAGGGAGTGATTCTTGAGTAGGAGAACCAGACCAATGTGTCATGGGAAGAGAGCTGAGTGTATAACTCAGAAAAATCCTGACACATTCCCCCACCTTCTCCCCCAGGGTACCGTGACCAGGTGCCCCAAGATCAGAACCAGCAGGAGCTTCTCAGGCTCAATGACAGATGTTTGTGCACAGCACCACCAGGTGGTGATCTCGACCCTCAATTCCTCCCAGGCTGGGCCCAGGTTTTCTGGGTCCTGCTCCTCCTCAGTACCTCAATAAATGCCAGTTAAAACCCCCAAGCGCAATACAATGTGCTGGGGGGTGGTGTTGGGAGCCCCTTCTGGCCTGAAAGGCTGCTCGCCATCCTCTGCCCATGAATCCAGGGCTATCAGAGAAGAGACAGTGGGGAGCCAGGAAGCGCAGGTCCCATCCTGACTTTTCCCTAAACCTGCTGTGTGACCTCAGGCAGGCTTTGGCCCTCTCTTGGCTATAACATCCTCCTCTATGACCTAGAGATAGTGATCCCTGGCACTGTGAAGTCCAGTAACCCAGTGACCATCCGGGAAAGTCTGGCAGATTGCCTGGCAGATCGGGTTGTGAGGAGTCCTCTGGCTGGCTTGATACTTAGGCGCTCTAACCACACTATGCGTGGCATCTCCCGCACACTCATGCCAAGCCCCATAAAACTGTCAGAGGTGGGATTTATGAGCCTCACGCTGCCTCACAGAGCAATAGTGACCATAGCTAGCTGCCCTTTATGAGTTTATGAAGGGCTGTCCTCCCTCTACCTTCAAGGAGCGCATGTGAGCTGGCAGCCCGTGGGCTGGGGGCCAAGGCTGCCATGCAATGTCCGAGCTGGGTAACTTTTATGCCACACTCTTATCCAGGCCCAGAGACTCTGCTGTCTTAAATGACAGATTGTCTACAAGTGAGGTGTTTTGCTTCCTTTTTGGTCAGTAGTGCCCTGGAGTCGACGCATGTATGTTTGCCCTGCCCATCCCTCCCACTGAGCACCAGCTGTGTGCCAGGCCCTGGCCTAGATCCTAGGTGGTAGCAGTTCAGCCCCCTACAAAATAGAATAAAGCTTCATGACTTCTAGGCAATTATGTTCTGCTGGGGTGACAGCCAATAAATGATTAGTAAATTATAAAAAATCTTGGATGATGATACAGGGAGGGACTGGCTGCATGCACAGATCGGGAGGAAGGGAGGAAATGTACTTGATTCGTGGGAGCCCAGTTTATAGGTAAGGAAATGAAGCTCAGAGAGATGCAGTAATTTGCCAAGGTCCACGTGGCAAAGAATGGCAGAACTGGTGCCTGTTGACCTTCTGTGCCCTGACAGACCTGTCTGCCTTTCAACACACTTTCCCTGAAACCTAAATACCTGGCCAGTGTCTATCTCTATTAGCTAGCTGTGCCCCACTCCCTCCCAAGCTCAGCTTGATTCTATTTCCTGTCTGCTGCAGTCCCTTTTCACAGATGGGCAAACTGAGGCCAGAGAGATCATACCTGATGGAAATCCTCCACTGGGCAGTTAGTACCCAGAACTATGCCCCATTGGGCCCATAGCCCTTGTTGGTAATAGGGGCATCCTGGACTCCTGCCCCCACCCACACGGCTTTGTTTTCCCACCCTGGGCTGTCACAGTCATCTTTGCTTCTGCTGCTGCCACCAGGCCAGAAAAACCCGCTGGGCAGGACCAGCTGCTCCAGCATTAGATCTGACTTGGTCCTTGGGGTTTTTCTGACAGTCGGGGATTCAATTCAGCCCCTTGTCTCTTTGGGTAAGTGGGTGTCAGGGTCACAGGCAGAGAAAAACATACCCATGACTGTTCCGCAAGGGACACACATATGCAATCACTCCCACGGAGCAGGAGACAGGCACAGACACACATGCCAGAAGCTCACATCCAGACTGAATGGAGACTCACAGAGCCCAGCACTGCCTGCTGCAGGAGACTGGCTGCAGCTACCTTCTTTTCACACTCACCCCAGACCCAGCTCAGGCTCCTGTGGTCTCCCTCCCTATTCCAGCTGCCCAGGGGCCCCCACACATGGCCGTCTGCACTCCAGACAGTCTACCAGGGCCAGAGTCACCTGCACTCAGATTTGCTTCCTCCTATAGGCTCCGAAGTACTCCTGGGTTCTAGGGCGGGGTCCCCAGAGAGCAGCTGCTGGTCCAAGAGGTTCTCAGATGCTTCGATGCTCCATACTTGCCTTGAAGTATGTATGACTAAGGCCAAGACCAGGCAGAGGAAAGGGATGAGGCATTATTTCTGGTGAGAGGTATGAAGAGCCAGGCCAAGAGACAGGTCAGGCTGGGAGAGAGAACTCTCAGTTGCTGAGCTTGGGGTGGGGGTAGTGGGATGGAGGCAGCCCTGCCTGGCCTCAGACAGGAATCACACCACCTCCTCCAGCAGCAACACTGTCGGTATGGCTGCCTGTGTGGCTATGGGTCAGCCTCTCTGCCCTCTGGGCCTCCCTCTCCTCAGCTATAAATGGCAAATGTGAACCAGGTAGGGGAAAAGACAAGACCTGTCATTTGCTGACAACCTACCATGTGCCATGCACAGGTGAAGGGCTGACATGTTCCCCAGATTTGAGGATTTCTGAATTCTGAGGTTGGAAAGGTCTAGAATTCCTAGGTTTCTTTGTCTCTTTCCCTTATCTCATCTGTTCTCTACTCCCTGACCTTCCTATATGCTCAGAATATTCTTTGTTCTGGCTAATTATCCAGGTCACTGCAGATGACCTTCAAACTCCAAAATGCTCCAAGTTGTGGTCATTAGGGTTGAAATCTCATTCAAACCTGCCATATCTCTTTCATTTCTTTACTCAGAGGAGGAGGGCCTCCCATACCCCAGGCTCCTCCTCAAGGCCAGCGCAGAGTCAGGGACTTCTCCCTCTGAACCAGGCACCCCAGACACAGCCATTAGTTCCCTATTTCCTGACCAGCCTTGCAGTGACACTCTTCCCTGTGTACCCCAGCCAAAGTTCAGGAAAACCCCAAGCTTATCTGAGCACCATGTTGAGGAGCCATTGGACTCACAGGCCTTTGGGAAGCACATGGCCTCTGGGAGGCTACAGCAGGCCAGACAGGGTGGAGTCCTTGTCCCTTGCCTGCCTTCCTCAGCATCCCAGGCACATGGACACACATGTCCCACACCCCACAACATGAGCAGCTTAGTCACCACGAACAATGCTCAATGATGGCACTGAAGAGGCTTTGCCTCAGGTTTGGGGACCATTGCTTCACCTGCTGCAGAGTCTCTGCTCCCACAGGGAGAACTGGCTCCTTTAGAGGGGAGCTGCCCTGAATGCTGGGTACATCATAGGGGGTTGGACCTGCTTCTAGGGCAACTGCTTCTGGGTCATGATACCTGGCATCTGGAATCCCAGTTCAGAACCTCTATGAGTGAGTTTTAAGAACTGTGTATTCTGCCAGGTTTGGTGGTACATGCCTGTAATCCCGGAGACCTAGGAGGCTGAGGCTGAAGGATCCAGAATTGGAGGCCAGCATGGAAAATTTAAAGAGACTTTGTCTTAAAATAAAAAATGAAAAAGTCTGGGGATGTAGCTCAGTGGTAAAATGCACCTGGGGCTCAATTCCCTTACCAAAAAAAAAGCACTCCTGAGGAATTAAGCTTGGGTGGGATGCTCCATTCCCAGAGTCCCAGCTAGGTGGGACCCCAGGGTCTACTCTGCCTCCCTGCCCTTTCAGAGTCTAGTATGCCAGTCATTGTGAACAGTGGGTTACAAAAGCCTGCAGGAGAGGCTTACGGACCTGAGGAAACTCCTGACTCATGTGGGGTTCTGAGGTGGCTCTTGGAGGAGAGGCCATTTTATAAGGGCCTTGAAACAAGAGTAAGGAGTTCAAGAAGAATTCCTTCCAGCTAGAGAAAACCGTATGTGCAAAGGCCTGGAAGTGTGTTAAGAAGCTGAAAGGGTCCTCCCTGGGTTTGGGCCCCTTGAGACTCTGGTCAGGTGGGGAATGCTTGGTTCCCTTAGATGCATCTCTAACACCCCCCCTCCCCCCACCGCCCTTGGTGCTGAGATTGGACCCAGGGCCTTGTATGTCAGAGGCAAGTGCTCTCCCACTAAGCTATACCCCCAGACCTACATTTTTTATCTCAAATCTTTACTCTTAAACTTATAACAAAGCAGCACACTGTCCCCAGGGCTGATAGGTACAGGGACTGAACAGAAGAGGGCAAGGGCAGGACTGAGTGAGCACAGGTTTGGGTAGCTGAGGGACGCCACACTCAGGTTTAGGAAGACTGTAGGCCTGAAGGAGAGAACCTCAGATTATAAATGCAATACATCTAAATTGTTTAGCAAAATTGTAATTTAGAACCCAGGAGGCATTTTGTTTTCTTTTAACCATCAAGTCTCTGTACGGAGTGTTGGATCTCATTTTAGCCCCAAATGGGAACAAAAGAAGCCACAGCCTATGGCTCAGGAGGCAGAGGGGTCAACTCCCTTACAATGGCCAACCTACATCCCCATGTGGCCTTGTCCCAGCACCCCCCAGCTCTCAATCCCACCAGCCACCTGCACAGGACACCTGTCCTTGGGCCTTCCTCCTGGATAGGAGAAAGACTGCTCTGGGTTCTCCCTCTGGCCCCCAGCCAGGTCACATGGGCCCAGGACAGCCATGGCTATGGCACCTGCATGGCCCTGGTCCCAGGCTACCCTCCTCTCACCTGTGAGGTGTGTGTCTGTGCTTTAGGTTTGGCAGGGGAGGACAGAAAAGTCCAGAGAGGCAGCTGTCAAGCCAGAGAGGGGCAGTTAATGTTTGTCCTGACAGAGAGAACTAGGGAGGGAGGACCTGCCTCTGGGGGACATAGCCCATGTAGCAACATGGCAGAGCAGAATTGGACTGGGAATTCTTATATCTAGGACATTATTAATATCATAATTGGAATAATGATTGCTATTGTTCAATGATGCTAATCAATCAGGAAGCATGTTGGAGCAAGTATGAGCTCAAATGTGGCCCCAGCCCTGGCCTTCCTTGCTCTGTAGCTCTAGGCAGGTTGTGATTGAACTTGGGGCCTCAGTTTCCCCATTTTTGAAAGGGCTTGACCTCCTCCTTCTGGGCAGTGAGGCAGGCCCTGCTCTGCCCCTGCGTCAGGGAAGGGAATCATAGTAGTTGTACCGTTCTACTGTCCCAACTCATGTCGGCACCATGCTCAGTCACAGCCCTGCATGGCCCATCCTGGTGTCAGATGTGCCAAGTGTAGGCGGCTTGGGGCAAGTCTCTCTGCCCTGTCACTGCCAGATGGGCTCTGTCCTTCTGGCCAGTTTGGAGGACAGGGTATCTTCCCAGCTGGGCTGGAAGGGACTTGGTTGTGGGCTGAAAGACTGAGAGATGAGAAAGGAGCCCACTAGCTGCATCATAAAAGATATGAAGGAAATGAGGCTGGATATGTAAACAGAGCCAGATCTTGAATCAGAGTGATAAGATTTTATCCTGAGGGAAATAAGGAGCTACAGAAGATCCTTGGGAGAGGGAGATGGACAAAAAGCACCCAGTATACCTGACATCCTCTCATATTAGTAGGCTTTGGTCTGAGTCAGGATGATCTTAGGATTCACTCTTGAAGGAACTGCAAGGACTTGGAATGGGCAAGGGAGGGAGGAGAATGTCAAAGCTGTGGGGGATATTGAAGAAATGTGAGAGATATTTGTTCATGATTCGCTCAGAGGTAGCCATTTAATGTCGCCAATAAACCATAACATTTTCTGCACACTTACCCTAAGCGAAGTGCTATCATTATGAGGAAACTGAGGTTCAGAGAAGTTAAGGACTTGCCTAAGGACTCATAGCAAGAAAGTGGTGACTTGGTCCAGAGCTCACACCCTTAACCCCATATTCCACTGCCAGGGGGGACTCCTGTACTTTTACATGGAGCCAGGTCAGTGAGCTCTTCCCCATTTGTGTTTCCCCGGCTCCAGGTCTCTCCGTGAGAAAGGCCTGGTCTGGGTGGAGCTGAGTGGTGGGTTGGGGGAATCAGGATCTGAAACAGCTGTGGCCTTCTCTCCTAGCTACGGGGACCAGGTGCAGCACTTCAAGGTGCTGCGGGAGGCCTCGGGGAAGTACTTCTTGTGGGAAGAGAAGTTCAACTCCCTAAATGAGCTGGTTGACTTCTACCGCACCACCACTATTGCCAAGAAGCGGCAGATTTTCCTGCGGGATGAGGAGCCCCTTCTTAAGGTAGGGGGGCAGGAGGCGATGCGGGGGAGTGGGGGAAGTCGGGGGAGCTTCTGCTTTTCCTGCCTGTGTCAGGGAAAATGCCCACAATATGTGTGGTGCACAGGCCTGACCTCCCTTCTCACCCCAGCAACTGGTGCAGGAGAAGGGGGCAGGCCAAGTTCTAAAAGGACATTCTGGTGGTAGCTGAAACAAGAAAATATGGAAAAGGGGGAAAGATAAGGCATACGAGATAAACTCCATGGGGCAAACAACATCAATCTTGTCAGCTACTAGAATGGTCTGCAGCTCACAGGTGGTGCTCAATAAAAGGTTTTTGAATGAATGCGAGGACACTGGCTGAGCCTACTGAGTGCCACACACCCCATCAATCTCATTATACAGATGAGGAAACTGAGGCTGAGAGTGATATGACTCATCCAAGGCCACATAACTGGAAGGCTCAGTCCTGGTTTCTAAACAACCCCCCCCCCCACCGCTCCCCGCCCAAGGAGAAGCTGGCCTTGGATAAGGTGTAGGGCGGTGTGAGCACTTGTGGGCGAGGATCTGGCTGGGCACAGTGTGTGTGTGGGGGGGGTCCATCACACCTTGTCCTCACAATAACAGCAATTTGCCAGGCAGCCCTTTCATCAAGGGGCCCATAGGACTAGCTGTCACTCTCATTAGGATGACGACACCAGCCAACGGGGTTATTAGCCCTAACATACTGCTTTCCTTGAAAATAGAGGTGTTGGCAAAGCCTAGAGCAGGAGGTCAAGACATTAAGGCATTTGAATTTGGACTCTGCAGGGGATGTGGGGAGATGATCATAGGTAAAGCATGGGGAGGGGGCCAACCCAGCCCTGCAGAGAAATTTTAGTCCTGCAGTTCCCAGTCCTCTCAAAGGCCTTGCCATGTGACCTGAGGGCCAATTTAGCCCTCATTTTCCCCTCTTCCAAATAGGATGAACCCTGGGGTTCATAGACCCAAAGAGCCAAATGGTGCCACAGGAGATCCCCACCAGTACATCCACTGTGGGGCTACTCTGCCTGAACCTGAGGACTGACCCAACGTGAGCTCCCAGTCCAGGGACTCTTCTCTAGCTGGGGCTCTTGCCTCCCAGATATCCCTCCTGCTCACCACTTGGATCAGCTCTACCCTAGGAGGCAGGATGAAGGTGAGGGGCCAACTGAGGCTCCCAAGCACCCACAACCTTGCTCTGGCTTGGACTCTGAGGTTACCCATCCAGTGGGGTGAGTGCAGAGCTGGCTTAGTCTCCTGGTACCCAGGACACCTCCTCCTTCCTGGGCAGAGAACTGCTAATTAGAGTCTCTGCTGATCCTATCGCCCATTCTGGATGAGATTCCATAGGCTAAGATGAGATCCCGGTGGGACAGGCGGGGCCAGGGTGGTGGATGCCATAGTCATGGCACCAAAAAAGATGTATTGTAGAGAGCTCCTATCTGGCTGCTGTGCTGGAAATGAGGCCCACAGAGGACAGGGATGTGCCCAAGATTATATTTGGGGCATAGATAGGACTGAACCAGGCCTGAGAGCTGGGAACAGCTCAAAGGGGCAATCATATTCCTCAGAGTCTGACCAAAGGCAATAGTAGTAAACACCACTCTTAGCTGGACATCACTTTACAGCTTATAAGGCTCCACCTGTGGTTTCATGCCTGGAATCAAAATTTCTTTTTCTTTTCTTTTCTGTACTGGGAATTAAGCCAGCACTTAACCACTGAACCACATCCCCAGCCCCTTTTTGTATTTCATTAGAGACAGGGTCTCACTAAGTTGCTGAGGCTGGCTTTGAGTTTGTGATCTTCTTGCCTCAGGCTCCCTGGGCTGCTGGGATTACAAGTGTGTGTCACCGTTCCCAGCTAGAATCAAAATTTCCTGTCTGTTGTAGAGACAGGGAAATGAGACCAGAAGAGAGGCAGGGACCCTCTCCACTCTAAGGACCAGGACTTAGGTGCCCTCCTCCACCAGCCCTATGGTCGCAGGGAAGTTGGGTTAGTCTATGTTGACGAAGGGTCTGTGAAGCAGGCAGGCCAGGCAGAGGTCTGACCCAAATAGAAGGCCCATGGGATGGGGTGGTCACCCATCTGGCCTCAGTCAAGATCTGGACAAGATGTGGGCATAGTCAACTGGTGTGCTGCCCCACCCTGCAGAGCCCACTCCCTTCTGTGGGGCCTTCTTGAGGAGAGCCTCCATCAGGACGGCTGTGTATCAGAGCTTCCAAAAACACCTCACTAACCACTTCTTCCCTTCACAGTCACCCCGGGCCTGCTTTGCTCAGGCCCAATTTGACTTCTCAGCCCAGGACCCTTCACAACTCAGCTTCCGCCGTGGTGACATCATCGAGGTCCTGGAGCGCCCAGACCCCCACTGGTGGAGGGGCCAGTTCTGTGGGCGTGTTGGCTTCTTCCCGCGGAGCTACGTCCAGCCGGTGCATTTGTGATCTCGCCTGTTGCAGGCAGAATCAGCAGCCCCTTTGGCCAAGAGCCCTTTTTACAGGAACTGAGGTCCAGAGGGAGGACGCCGATGCCCCCACTCCAGTCACACCAGGCTCAGTGGGAAGCCTTGTACGGAACTTGGGCTCCTAACTGCCTAGTGCCTCTTCATTCAAACTGGGACATGCTCCCAACACCCCTGAACTACCCTCTTAGAGACCAGGCAGCTAGGTTGCTCTTGAGGACTTCCTATTGGCTACCAGTTGTGTGGCGTCATGGGGCGGGGTCTTTGGAGGCCCCACCTACATGCTACTGTCAATGGATCCATCCCTGGGAGAACTGAGGATTCCTAGGTTGCACAGACTGGGGGCTTAACCAAGAAAACTCTGAGTTTGGTGGGTAGATTCACCTTGGGCAGACCACTTGCTGGGCCTGCCTACCCCTCCCTCAAAAGGCACTTGTATTTGTACAGGTGGCTCAGCCCAGAGGCGTCTGGAGTTACCAGGTGGACAAGAGTTTCTCTTCAGCCCCATGACTTTGGGCTGTATCTGGGGAGGCATCCAGCCCCCACGGATAATTTGGGGTGGGGCTAGAGGACCTGAGGACAGGGGAAGCAGTTGGAGGAGGTAGAAGAGAAGTGAGTCCTCTTCAGTGGGACTTGTGTACACAGACAAGCTCTGAAGAGCCAGGCCCTGAGTCCAGCCACAGGGCACACCTAGACTATACTGGCTTATGTTTGTGTAAGTTCTGCCCAGACCAGGGCCCATGGGACTCTGGGAAGGCAGGACAACATGCAGGCCAGATGGGATGTTGGGGCTTTTTGATGCCCTATAGGACCAGAGTTGGGCAGGCAGCCTAGGTGGGAGCCAGCTTGATTGAAAGTGATTTGTCCAGATGATGGGCAGCCAGCAAGGCATCCCAAGCAGAGCCTGTCCAGAGCCTGTCCAGAGCCTGGGCACCTTTGGGAGCAGGAAAATTGAAGTGGGACTTAGGAAGGCCTTGAATCCCAGGCTGATGGAGGCACTATGAGCAGGGGAGGAAGAGAGGAGGCTCCTTCTATTCCCTGGAAGTAAGCTGGATGGAGAGAGGAGCCCTGAGGTAGCTGTGGTCCCCTGGGGAGGGAGTACCCCCTGTGTTGTAGGCATGTGGGATTCTCCCTCCCTCTAGGGCTGGTCCAAGACCCTTCAAGCCCCATACCCTGGCAAACCCCACTGCTCCTGATCTGGACCTGTGTATTCAAAATAAAAACCATGAAACCAATATAAGAATGTCCATCAGAATCTCATTTTTTTCCAATTATGACTATTTTGATGCTATTTTTGAAATATATTCTTTTATCCCCATTATTCCTCTAATTTTTCAGGGATCCTATTTTGCTAGCCCAGAAGTCACTGAGCACTGACACACAGTGTAGCCATGAGGGGAGTCCATCCTCTTCTGGGGTCAGTGTTCACTTTGACAGGGGATGCCCCTGAGGACTCTGGGCCTCCACCTTCCCACCCAGGGTGGCAGGATCAGGCAAAATAGGCATAAAAGAAGATGTTGATGCACATGAGCAGGATGGCGTTGAAACCACACACACGGGCCCAAAAGGTTCGTTTCTGGTGTGGTTGGCTGTCACCTGGAGGGGTTTGAAGACAGACAGGTCAGTGACACAAGGCTTTATCAGGCACCATGCCTCTAGCTTCTGTGCTGAGGGTCACCCATTTACCTGCTTTGGCTACTAGAGACAGGTCCCGAGCCAGGGTCCACCAGGTAAGATTCTCAATCTGCAAGGAATGAGTGGGGATGGAGGTGTGGCAGGGCAAGGGTCCCAAGCTGGTCAGGGATCAGTGATAGAAAGATGGAAGTTGAGTTCAAAAAGGCACAGAAGAGCCAGGTACAGTGGCTTAGGAGGCTGAGGCAGGAGGATTGCAAGTTCAAAGCCAGCCTCAGCAACTTAGTGAGGCCCTGTCTCAAAATAAAAAGGGCTGGGGATGTGCTTAGTAGTTAAATGCCCCTCCAAATATCACCCCCCCCAAAAAAGGGCACAGAAGTCAGGGCCAACCAGTAGTAAGGATCAAAGGTAGAAAATTCTGAGAGGATCAGGAATCAGAGTGGGCCCAGAGTCAGAAATTGTTAGAGGTCAGGTCAGGGATGACCTGTGGGACTCAGGGGTCAAGGGAGGCTCACCTGAACAGTCTGCGGGGGTGAAGTCAGTAGGCTTCCGGCTGCCACAACAGCACTGGTGAGCACAAATAGGGCAATGGCAAAGTGCAGGTAGTGGATGCTGCTGAGGATGGCTGGCCGTGTGTCAGGGTCACCACAGGGTGGGGCTGGGTGTAGGAATTCCAGGACCAGTCTCAAGGCACCCAGCACCAGCCCTGCCATCAGGCCCCAGAAGGCCCCCTGGGGAGGAGGGAGGCGGGGCTTATGGGGCTATGGGAGGAAGACCAAACCTCCACCTCCTGCCCCAGGCAGCCAGCAAAGATCTGAAGGGTCAGAGGCCTCCTGGCTGAGTCCACAGGCCCTCCTGTCCCTCCCACCCACCTGCTCATTGGCACGTGGCCAGAAGATGCCCAGGATGAAGACTGCAGTCACTGGGGGGGCCAGGGAGCTGGTCACGGACTGCATGTAGATGAAGAGCTGCCCGCTGTTAGAACCCTGAAGGATGGGAATCCAGGCCACGCTCACACCGATAAGCACCACGATGACAAGCCTGTGGGTGGCAACAGGTGGCTCTGGATACCCTTCCTTAGCCTCTCCACCTGCCCCTGGTCACTAAGACTCTCCCACCTGTGCCCTGAGGCCTAGCTCCTGGCCTCTGGCCTGTTCCACCAGGAATTGGGTTTGTCCTGTCCCTATTCCCAACCCTTCCAGGGCTTCCTGCCACCTTCAGGTCCAGTCCCTGAGTCTCAGTGCTGCTGCCTCCTTCCCCTGGAGGCCTCTGCTGAGTCAGTCCTTAGAGCTCCCTTGTGCCCCTGGCCTCCTTCAAGGCACCTATCCCACCTCCATGTGCACATTAGCTTGGGTAATTCCTTGTGTCCTGCCTGTCTCTCCCTCCCAACTGGAAGCCCCAGGAGTGCAGGAGCCTCTTCTCTTTTGTCTGTGACTAAATATTTGGGGACTGTATGAATGACCTGTTTCCCTTTGGGTCAGACTGACCTCATGGTGATTCTTGAACATAGCATGTTTTCTCAAGCTGCCTGGCCTTTGCAGAAGCCCAGCCCTCTAGAACATCCCCCACCCCCTGCAGCTCTTTGCGGTTGACCCTCATTGTAGGACAGCTTCCATCCTAGGAACATGAAGGTTGAAGCCAGGTGGCCTGGGCTGGGGCTGAAGCTTAAGTTCTTTTGACTGGCCCATGGGAGTCCTCTCTCCTCCCTGCTGGCATCCAGTCTCCCTGTTCACCCAAGTGCCCCTCTATTGCCAGGCTTCACTCCTTCCCTGGACAAAACGCTTGTGAGCACAGCACCTTACTAGGATCCCTGACTCAGCAGTGAACAGGCCCTGGCTTTGGCCCAGCGCTCAGACCAGCAGAGAAAACAGATCAGCGATGCAGGGTTGCCCGAGGGAGCTCAGCGGAAGCAGTAATTTAAGAGGGCTCCCAGAAGAGGGGCACCCAGAGCCTTGAAGGGGTGTGATACCCACTGAGGGGACAAGTGGGGATGAGGTGTCCCACCTGCTCCTCCCTGGCTGAGCACCCCTCAACCCTATGTCCTGAGCCAGTTGGCACACAAGGTGGAAAGTGGTGGGATCTGTTGGATTCCCCGCCAGGACAGCAGGGTGGCAGGGACCGTGCATGCTGTTGGGATGTTGCCTTCCCTTGTGGCTGCTAGCCTGCTTGCCTGCCTGCCTTCCTTTTTTTCCCTTCTAGGCCTGAGGGAGAGGGTGGAGGAAGGAGGTGCCATCTTGATTAAGGCTAATTAACCCTTACCCTTTGCAGCGGCAGGTGCTACCCTCTTCAAAGGCCCAGGCGGACATCCATTAACATGGCTGCCCCACCCTCCAACACCAGACTCAGCATCTCTGAGGGGCCTGGGCTTCTGCAGCCAGCTGGGCTTGGACTGGGCCCTCCCCTTCCTCCTGCCCTCCAGAGTTCCCCCTTCTGATTCAGCCACCACTAACAGCCAGAGGGACCCCAAAGGCTAGAATGCCCCTCTTCCACTTCTCCTCAGTAAATTCTCCTCCGCCTCCACACAGGCTTCGTGGGACTCTCCCTATCCACCCCATTGTCAAGATGAATGGTCCCTCCATCACACCCCCTGGGGGTTGCTTCCATGGTCACAGGGAAGATCTTCAAGGGAGGATGGGAGCTGAGCTCTCTGAATCTTCCACAGTGCTCAGCTGGACACAGGGTCCCAGGAAGGGGACAGAAGGGGAGGGCAGGGGAGAAAAGTGAAAGAATGGAGGTTCTGAGGTGTGGGGACCTGGGGTAAGTGGGGGCAGGAAGAGATGGGAAGGAAAGTCAAGGGCATGGTTGCAGGGAGTGAGCTGATACAAGCAGGGACCAGGTTGGGGCTCTGGCTTCAGGCCCAGCAGGGAAAGGGCCATCCTGGACCACATAGCAGCTGAGGAACCAGAGGGGGAACAGGGGATCCAGAAGGGAAGAGGCAGGCAAGGGGTTGGTGCCCAGGATGCAGGGACACTGAAGCACCCTGCATGAGGGAGAGGAGAGTCTGCTTGTCTGCAGAGGAGCTCGCTCGCACTTGCCCGCTGTCTGGCATGTCCCAACAGGGCCCTTCTGACAGAAGCCCGTCTGTTTTGCATCACTGGACAACTGCTGGAAGCTCTGGGGAAGACCCCGCCCCAAGGATAAGCACCCTGGGCTCCTGGCTGGAAGCTGCTCCGTTGGCAAGTCTAGTGTCAGAAGGATGCACCCCTCTGCTAGCGGGTTGGGTTTTCAGGCTCTGAGGGACAGGAAAAATGGGACCAGAGGGGTAGAGAGGGTCCAAATAGGCAGGTATGCACACTCAGAGACACCTTGCCTAAGACCAAGTACATCCCTACAGGATTTCCAAGTACCCAGCTGGGTATGAGGACATGGGGATGGGCCAGACACTGCCTGTTTTCACAGAATACCCAGCTCCATGGGGAGGAGGTCTGGGAAGATCATTTGGCCCTATAAAGACCACATGTGATATGGGAAGAATCTGGTACTAGCTCCTGTGGGAATGGAAGGGAGAGGGGCTCATTCCTTGGATGAGGATATCAGAGAGAGCCACAAGGAGGAGGGGGTACTTGGGCTGAATCTAGAAAGATCGAGCTGAATTATTGAGCTGAAGAAGGAGAGGACAAGGTAGGAGGAAACAGTCAGAGCTCAGTGGGGCTGAGGTATGGAAGCCAGAGGGATCCCTGTGGCTTGAGTATGGGCAATCCTGAGTGCTAGCTAGCTCAGGGCCCTCTTTGAGGCCTCTGGAAACCACAAGGAGGGTAGGGGCTCATATTTGGGGGAGACAGAGAGATCTCTAGTATGGCTGGCGAGGTAGTTTACCCCAGCAGACAGGGCGCAAGATGCATCCCAGATGAGAGCTGTGACAATGACGGGTTGGACAGGAGAGCAATGTGAGAGGTGGGATAGATAGGATATTCCTCTTTTCTCCCTTCCTTGCTAGCATTCTCTTTCCTCCAACAGGCAAACTCCTACACATCCCTCAAATCCCTCCTCTGGTGGGGCCTCATGAGCTGGTCGTGTGGCTGCAAAAGCCCACTATTCACCTGTTTCCTGGTTCCCTGGCACCCACCAACCATACCGTCCCACCAGCAGCAGTTCCCGCTCTCTAGCACAGGGCCGCAGCCGTTTCCAGATGTCCATGGTGAAGAGTGTGCTGCTGCTGTTAAAGATGGAGGTCAGCGATGACATGAGCGCGGCCATCATCACTGCGATCATCAGCCCTCGCAGACCTGGACATGGGGATGGAAACTTACTGTGACACTGCCTGGCCCTTGCCCTGGCCCTGAGAGGCCCTCCTGCCTTGCCCTGGGTTCTGCATCTGATTTGCTGTGTAACTCCTAGGCATCCTATGACCCTCTCAGGCTGGCTTGGATGGGGCTCAAAGGAGAGTGAGGTAAATAATAACACCCACTTGGTGCTGTGTGGTCCACACCATAAGACCCCAAAAATAGGAGGCTGGGGAGACCAATGATGAGCTATAAGGACTTTTCATTTGCTGCCCAAGCTTGTGGCTTGCTGGCAACACAGGTCCTGACTAAGTACTTATACTGTTGGTGTTATTACCAGCCTTTCATTTCTGCAGTCTGACAGCTGACAAGGCACTTTCACACCCATGACTTCATCAGAGCGCAAGATCATTAGCCCATTTGACAGATGAGGAAATGGAAGCTCAGAGAAGGGAACAGAGTCACCCAGGGATTCACAGCAGACCAGAGGCAGAACCTGGGGGCGGGGTGGGGGTGGTGAGGAAGGCTTGGGGTGGGACCCTCTGTTGGGAGGTCACACCTTGGGCAGGGCACCTGCCTCATCCCCATGCACAGTGACCCAGTCTCTGGAATTTCCCTCCACTTCCTGTGTGTGTGGCAGGCCCCAGCAGGCATGGTGAATCCCCTCTTGTTGGCTCTGTGAAAGAAAGATGAAGATTCCCAAAAGAGGAGAACGACATGCTAATGTTGGGCAAAGGGTAAAGTTCCCTAGCAAAGCAAGAGAGGCATTCTGGCAAAGGCTTCTGGGAGTAATAGGCTCAAGAAAGCCTGAGGGTCAGGGAGGCCTAAAGGAGGTAGAGAGGTGTTTGACTGTCAACTCAGTGCTGTGTGGCTTCAGGCTGCTCCTCAATCCCCACCCCACCTCAGGACTTTTCTCCAGGTTTGCCTCTAAGTACTCCTTCGGTTTTTCTTCAAGTGTTTAGATACCCCCTCTGCTGCTCACAGACTCCCTGCCCCTCTGTCTATCTCTTGCCCAAGGATGGGCCTGACAGGAGATCCCTCCTCTGAGGGGTGCCATTTATTTAGCCTGGCTAGATTGTCTGGTCTTCACTATGCATCTGACTCCCTGTGTGACTCCTGGCATCCCATAAGCCTTTCTGTTCACTTGTCAGGCTGACTGGGATGGAGCTCATAGGAAAGACAGTTAAATTATGGTTTTCTCCCAAACATTTCTCAACCCTCCTCATCTTGCTCAGGGAGGTAGATTAACTTGGGACTTACTCCATCCACTTCTCAGACTGGGAGCTTAAAGACTAGAGAGGGGTGGTGACCCCAACAACCACTGGGTGTTGCACTGGGGACTTAGGGGATCCCCCTGCCCAGAATGAATAGGGCAGATAAAGCCCAGAGGCAAGAACCCACAGAGTGGCCAGGCCTTGTGCCAGGCAGCTTCCCTATATTATTATTTTTAATCCCAGCAACAACGCTGAGGGGTGAGTAGATGTCATTATCTCCAATTTGCAAATGAGGACACCGAATCTCCAAGCAGGGAAATGGCATGCCCCAAATATTTCAGCCAGCAAGTGGCAGGGCCACTATCTATTGTGTATTGCTGTCTCCTGGGCTTGGACTCGGAGGGAGGGAGGGAGATAGAGAGGGAGGGAGGGAGAAAGAGGAAGGGAGAGGATAGGGGTGAACCTGACTGAAAGACCAGGAAGCCTCTAGAGGCAGGAGTCAAGGACCTGAGCATCCAGAGAGGAGAGGCTTGGGCTGCAACTGTGCAGAAAGCTGACTCTTCTTTTTTGCTTTGGCTGGAACCTCACACAGCCTTTGCTAAGCTGCTTTTGCTTGCACACCTCCAATGACAAGGAACTCAGCATTCCACATCAGACTAGCAGGGTTGTGCCACCCTGAGAAATGTGGCAACAGCCAAACCTTCCCTTGTTTCCACCCACTGGCCTGCAGTATCTTGGGGAGGCAAAGGATGAGGCTCATGCTTGCAGATACAGAGGGATTGGGGAGCCTGAATTTCTAATCCTTGCAAAACCAGCAGTGGACTTGGGTTTGTGTCTCAGTCACTCTGTAACCTCCAAGAAGTCACTTTCCACTCTCTGTGCCTCGGTTTCCCCATGTGTAAAATGGAGCCAGTAACTAGTGTTATATGAGAAGATAAAAGAGTTTGGCATCAGAACATGAGAGATGGTACAGCATTGATCAGAGGACTAGCTCTAGGGTAGATGAACCAGGTTCAAATTCCAGCCTGGTGGCCTACTTGCCATGTGACCTTAGCCAGGTTACTGCACCTCTCTGGGTCTCAATTTCTTCTTATGTATTTATTCATGGGTAATTGGGATTGAACCCAGGAGTGTTCTACCAATTGAGTTACACCCCAACCCTTTTTTATTTTGAGACAGGGTTTCCCTAGGTTGCTAGGGCCTTGCTAAATTGCTGAGGCTGGTCCTGAACCTTGGATCCTTCTTCCTCAGCCTCCCAAGCCACTGGGATTACAGGCATGTGCCACTTCGTCTCCAAGAATTCCTCCATCTTTAAATGGGGCTGATACTAACAGTACTGAGGGGTCTTGAGAGGAGGAAATGAGTTCACCACACAGGAAGCATGGACAGGCCTGATACCCAGGTACTAATGTTTTTGTTCATGCTTAGTTCTCTTTTCCTCTAGAAGAGCATTCCAACTGGATGTCACACAAAGTCACACTGAATAAGAGTGACCTCCACAGTCCCCCCAGTGTCCTTCATCCTCATTGAGCCTGAGGTTCCATTCTTACTCCAGCTCTGCTCAGACCCCACCCACACCCCACCCAGGCAGCCTCACCTACGGGCATCAGCTCCATGACCAGCTTGGGGTAGGCGATGTTGGAGCAGCCGATCTCAGCCCCACAGGCCCGTAGGCACTCGGATGGCACCACACAGCCAACGTCATCTGCAGGACAAAGATGTTTGGTGCCCACGTCTACTATACATCATCCCTTCTCTCAGACATGGGCACCTGGGGTGAGAGAGACCAGGCCAGGATCACAGTTTGGTTCAGACCTGCTCTGTCACCACCGACTACTTATTGTTTGATGAGCCCTGGGGAGAGGATGGCACCGGGAACCCTTCTGGCTCCTGACAACCTTACCCCACTCAGCTCATTTTTGACCTGTTGTCTCTCCTCCATTACAAGCCCTTCTTCCAGTTATCCCCTACTCCCCACCCCCAGGCCAGGGGGCTTGCCTGTGGTGTGGCTCTGCCAGCATGAGCAGCCAGCTTCCAGAGCCTATAGGGCTGCTGGTCTTCCCTGCCCCCTCCTCTTGCCCCCAGCCTTCTCCACAAAGGGGGAAATTGAGGTCTATGGTAGGGGAGTTGCCTTTGGGAGGGTTCTGCCCAGGCCCTCACCTGCCCCTGGTTTTCTGGGGGTGGGGGTAGTGGAGATTGAACCAGGGGCATTTAACCACTAAGCCACATCCCCAACCCTTTTTTATTAATTTTTTATTTTGAGGCAGGATCTCACTAAATTGCTTAGGGCCTAGCTAAGTTGCTGAGACTGGCCTTGAACCTGCAATCCTCCTGCCTCAGCCTCCTGAGCTGCTGGGATTATAGGCATATGCCTTGGCACCCAGCAGCCCCTGGTTTTTGTGTTCACTCAGCAATACACCATGACTTGGGCTGCTTGCTTGGGTGTATAAGTCACTCCTCTGCCGACAGCCCAACCGAAGCAGGACCATGGTGAAAGTTCAGGGGCCCACATGGCCTGCCTGCTTGACCTTCCCAGTTGTAAGGTGTAAACCCAAAGCCTGTCCATGCCGCTGCCCCCGACTTTGGGGTTGGGCTGTAGGTCAGGCCATTTCCTGCTGTTGTGCCAATTCCAATATGATCAGCTCTGGAGGACCAGGACGCTCCAGCTGCTCAGCTCTCCATAGTCTGCAAGACCCTCTGGCATCAGAACCATCTGACCCACTGGTCACATCCGTCTTTGTTTCCTTTGCCCTGGGTTCAGGACCCATAGGCCTCCCCTTCTGCCCCTACTCCCCAGCCTCACTCCCACCTGAGGGCTCTGAATGTTTTCCCGAGGCCTCACCCCAGCACTAATACCTTTGCTTACTCTGAGCTGTCCTCAGAAGTCCCCTCCTCCAAAAAGGAAAAGAAAGGTGTGTGTGGGGGGGTCTCATAAAAATCAAAGGGAACTCAGTAGTGCAGAGGAAAGAGAATAGAGGGAGGGAGGAAGGAAGGAAACGGAGAAATACTTGGGAATGTTATTAGCCAAATTATATTGTATGCATATACAAATATGTAACAACAAATTCCACCATTATGTACAACTATAATGCATTATGAAAAAATATGGGAAAAAATCAAATTTAAAAAAATCCCCTGCTCTATCTAAATAAACCCATCCTGCTCTCTCTATGGCCCTCTCACTCCTCATGGCCTTCCCTCATCTCTTGTCATTCCTGGGATGTCTTGGACATGTTTATTGGGCTGCTGTCTCCTTCCTTTGGTGGATAAGCCTGGTGAGGTGGGGGACAGTGCACATTGGTCATCCGTTGAATGGATGGGCGAATTCATGATTTTATGGCTTGCCTGAGACTCGGACAGGACGTTAAATCAGGTACTCCTAGTGAGGTGCTGAGCAGACGTCCTGGCCCTGCACTCAGACCCCTGGGGCAGGAGGCTCCCTGTCGCTGCAGGGCTGTGACCCTCCATATGGTGTGTCTCCTGTGGGATTCTGCTTCTCTGGGCAGTCATGGGCTCCCTGTGCTCTGACCGAAAGGGAGAGAGTCCACCTCAGGTTTACATTTTTCTCCTGTGAAACACGTTGTAAAAACCTTTGGTCGCTGTCCCTGGGGTTTACAGCAGAGCAACCTGGGAGAAGGGGATGATGGGGAGGTTGAGCAACAAGCCATCCAGCCCTGCTCAGAGGGGACAGAAGGGAGGGCTGCTTTAGAAGTGGTGGCTTGATTTGAGCTGGGAGAGCCTCCATGTTGCTGTGTGACTTGATGCTCCCTATGCAGGCTGCTCCCCTCCCACTGTCCCTGCTGAGAGCTCCTTCCCTAGGTGCCCAGCAACCCCTACCCACAGGGTGGGTCTCAGATTCCTTTCTCTAGGCCAGCGGGGCTGCAGCAGTGTTCTGCCCCCATCCTAGCATCTGCACCCCTGTCTCCAGCCCAGCATCTCTTGATATCCAGGCTTCGTGAACATCTGGTCTCTGGTAAGCCCCCCCGGTTGTCTCCCGCTCAGAGTATCCTCCCTCTTCTTTGTCCCATCGTGGCCTGCCTCCCTGTCCTCTCTCTCCAAACAGACCCACATCTTGGTTTACCCCCCATACCTTTGGGGCCAGCCTTGCCCACTTCCCTCAGCAATTGCCCCAGCTCCATCATCTCCCAAAACTCTTTGTGTACAGGTTCCTTGCTGGCTTCCTTCCCAAATCACAGCTCCCGCCACATAGCTTACTTTTCAGGAAATTCCTTCCCACTCCTACCCTTTGGAGCTCAGAACATTCTGGGGGAAAAAGTCATTTTTATGGCACTCAAGAACCTTGAAAATTGGTCCCATAACCTCTGTCCCGGCACCCCAGCACCCGTGCACCGGCCACCCTGACCCGTTGGTATTTTCTCAAACACGCCCAGTACTTTGACGCCTCCAGGCTTCTGCAGACGCCATCCCTCCTCCCAGTGTGCCACTGTCTTTTAACACCCATCACCACCCTTGTTTACCTCTTGCTTCAAGGCCCATTGCAAAGGTCTTGTCCTCTGAGGCCTTCCCTGACAACCCCTTAGCACCCCCAGCACCCCAGACAGGGGCAAGTTCTTTCCTCAGGCTTCTAAGACCAAGATCTGAATCACTGTTGTTTGTTTACATATTCTGCTCCCCCACCAGATCTACAGCTCCCCAAGGGCAGACACTAGGTTTGAATCATCTCCCAGTTCCAGTATCACCCAGCCCAGGGCTGGGCCCAGAGGAGACAGTCTATGAACAATTAATTGTTGAATGAATGAATGAGTAAGTGAATGAATGGTGGGGGGAATGAGGGAGGGCACAGAAGAAAGGGAGAAAGGATCCTAGAAAGAGTCATGGAGGAGTTCAAGTACTGCTTGATCCAACTGCCTATCCTACCATCTTTATCCTCACAAATGTTGTAGGATCAGAAAGGACAGAATCGCCTGAGACACAGTCAGATCCAAGATCTATGGCAGGCCACTGAGGCCTGGATTCAGAGAGCAGATATGAGCCCCTCTTGATAGACTCTGGGCCTGGACTAGTTGGCTTGGGCACTGAAAGTACTCAGACCTCCTGGGAGGGACTGGTGAAGCATCATAGCTACATAATGGCTCAGAAAGCCAGAGTCAGGAGATTCTTGCCAAATTTATTCAGCCCATTTCAGGCTCCTGGCATGGGTACCACCTCTGGGCATTACAGGTTGGACCAAGTGTTTGTGCTGAACACAGACTGCTTTATGACAGCAGCAGCAGCGTGTTGCCATTTAAACACAGCTCCCCAGTGTGCCAGCTCAGGGCGAGCAGCCTGGGGCCACAGAGAGTTGGGGAGCTGGGCCTGAAGGGTTTCTGGTCTTGCCAGCAGGCTGTCTCCTGCATGCCTGGGCGCTCCTCACCAGGCTCTGGTCTTGCATTAGCACCTGGGCCTGCCAGGACCCACACCAGAGCCCAGGAATTTCTCCTCTCCTTGTCCCCCATACCCTCCTTCCCCATGGACAGTGCTGAGTCCAGCTTAGTTACTGAGGAAACTGTGCCACCTTCTTGCTGCTCCTTCTAATGCACCCCTCTTCTATATCCTCCAATCCCTCTGTGCCCCTCTCTGCTCACAGCCATCTGTGGCTTCCAGGATCCTGCTGGGGGATCTCCAGGCTCTGAGTGTGTCAGTCAAGGCCCCCTGCCCTCTTCATTACCCTTGCTCCCCCCGATTCCACCCAAACTTCTGGTGAGCACCCCAGGCTCTCTTGGATACCTGTGGGTCACTGTGTGTGTTTTTTTTTTTTTTTTTTTTTTTTTTTTTTTGGCACCAGGGACTGAACTCAGGGGCACTCGACCACTGAGCCACATCCCCAGCCCTATTTTGTGTTTTATGTAGAGACAGGGTCTCACTGAGTCACTTAGCACCTCGCTGTTGCTGAGGCTGGCTTTGAACTCGCGATCCTCCTGTCTCAGCCTCCCTAAGTGCTGGGA
>CM053402.1:58174584-58320098 GCA_028644305.1 Xerus rutilus
TCACTGTGTTTTGTTGTTAACTTTCCGTGGAACACCTTTCCCTCCTTCATAAGCCCAATACTAATTCATGTGAATTCATAGATGTCTGGGCTTACCAGGTTTTGGGGCAACATCCACCGTAGCACTAATAACTTTATAACCTCTGTGTGTCCTGCATCCCCATCACATCATGATTATGGATATCCTGGAGGAAGCCTGGGCCCCAGGAGTGCCCAGCACAAGGCAAAAAGTGGCATCTTGTGCCAGTGTTTGTTGACTGACTGCATGATTCTCTTCCAAGGAGGCCAATGAACACAATAACTTGAGAGGTAATCAAGGTGCTCCTTATGCCTTGTCCAGGCCTGGGAGCCAGCCCAGACACTCCTAGGCAGTAGGGAGCAGGAGAAAGGTACACAGACTCCCACTCAAGACCAGCTCTCCCAGCCCCTTGTCATGTGATCCTGAGTGATTATTTAAGGTCTCTGAGACTGATTCTTCCTCAATGAAAACTCTTTTGGGGTTACCTATATTCCCCAGATGTAACCTAAATTTCATACCATCTACAAAAATTAGCTCAAAATTTATTACAGAATTAAATAAAGAATATTAACTATGATCACATTTTTGGGAAACAATGGGAGAAAATCTTTAGGACCTAAGGCTAGGCTGAATTCTTTGATATGACACCAAAGCATGATCCATAAAAGGAAAAACTGACAAATAGAAACTCATTAAAATTCAAAAATTCTCTGTGCAAGACACTTGTGAAGAGGATACAAGACAAACTACAGATAGGGAGACATTTGCAAACCACATACTTGATAAAGACCCTGCATCTATAATATATAAACAGCCCTCAAAACTCAACAGCAGGCCGGGTGCTCCCAGCGACTTGAGAGGTTGAGGCAGGAGCATCGAGAGTTCAAAGCCAGCCTCATCAACTTAGTGAGGCCCTAAGCAACTCAGCAAGACTTTGTCTCTAAGTGAAATAAAGGGAGGGAGGCGTGCTGGGGATATGGCTCAGTGGTTAAGCACCCCTAGGTTCAATCCCTGGTTAAAAAACAAACCAACCCTCAACAGTAAATCAACAGTAAAAGCAATGTGCCATTAGAAGATGGGCAAAAGATACAAAGAGACATTTTGTCAGAGGACATAGGGATGGCAAATAAGCACCAGGAGTTCAACAACAGCCTTCAGGAAAGGTGCAAACTCAAACCGCCATAAGAGGGCCAGGAGCCAGGTACAGTGGCACAAAACTGTAATCTCAGAGACTCAGGTACCTGAGGATCCCAAGGAGGAGCCTGCAGGAGGATTGCAGATTCAAGGTCAGCCTCGGCAACCTGGTGAAATCTTGTCTCAAACTAAACTAAAAAAGGGCTGGGGATGGAGCTCAATAGTAGAATGCCCCTGGTTTCAATATCCAGTTCTGTGGGGGGAAAAGTGGTGATACTACACTCCGGCAAGGATGAGAGGAAACTGGATCATTCATGCATTGTTGGTGGGAATATAAGATGGTGCAGCCACTCTGGAAAACAGTTGAGCAGTTTGTTTATACAACTACCAGGAATTGTACTCTGGGTCATTTATCCTCAAGGAATAAAACCTTATGTTATACACAGCAGCTTTATTTGTAATAATTAAAAACTAGAAACAGCCCCTATATCCTTCAACTGTTGAAATGTTTAAAAGGACAAGAATGGGTAGTGTGACTGCTAATGGATCCTCAGTTTGTTTTTTTCTTTGGGTACTGGGGATTGAATCCATAGGTGTTTTACCACTGAGCTATGTCCACAGTCCTTTTTTATTTTTTATTTTGAGATTGGGTCTTGCTAAATTGCTGAGGATGGCCTCCAACTTATGATCCTCTTGCTTCAGCCTCCTGGAATTACAGGCATGTGCCATCACGCCTAGGTCTCAGTTTCTTTTTAAGTGCTGAAAAGCTGTTTCAAAATTATATTGTGGTGATGGTTTCATACATTGTGAATATGCAAAATACACCAAACTCTATAACACAAATGGGTGAATTAAATTACATATGCACTGTACTTCAATAAATCTGTAAAAATAAATCCTGATGTTTAAAATAAGACTTAAAAAAAGAGAAATGTTCAAGAGAACTACCTCCATACATGGACTACTAGTCAGCAATAAAAAAGAGCAAACTAGCTGGGCATGATGGTGCATGCTTATAATCCCAGTGACTGGGGAGGCTGAGGCAGGAGAATCCCAAGTTTGAGGCCAATCTCAGCAATTTAGCAAGACTCTGTCTCAAAAACAAAAAAGGGGGATGTGGCTCAGTGGTTAAGCACCCCTGGGTTCAATCCCCAGTAAAAACAAACAAACAAAAAACTCTGCAAACTACAGGTAGTGTACAATTTATGGTTTGACTTAAGATTTTTTGACTGCAGTGGTGAGAACATGATATGAATTCTAAAGAAACTGTTTACCAAATCATGGATCTCAAACTTTTCCAGAGCTAGCAATATGTGATCCCATCTTCTCCAGTGATACTGGACAGCAACTGCCAACCATGATTCCTAGTCAGCCTGGTGATCACAAGGGGAAACAGCCGACACTCTGCAGTGTTCTGCTGCTAAGCTGGGATGCTCTGAGGCAAGTTGTATTCAGAGTGTATTCAGACCTACAATGTTTCCTGTTTGCCACAGTTTTATCAGAACCTAATCCCATAGTAAGTCAAGAAGGGAATTATGCCCACTGGCAAAAAACAAAACACTCTTCAAAGGATACATACTGCATTTCCCACTTATACAGCATTCTTGAAAAACAAAATGCTAGAGAGGGAGAGCAGATTAGTGGTGGTCAGGGGTTAGGGATGGCAATGGTGGTTGGGGACATGGCTCTAAGGATAGAGGACTTTGTGGTGATGTGACAGTTCTGCATCTTAACTGTGATGGTTACACAAATTGACAACTTACAGGCTGAGAGTACATGCACACACACACGGACTGCAGTGTGTTTAAGACTGGTAAAATCAGAATGAGCTCAGGTTCCCATTTGTGGCTGAGATACTATGCTGAAGTAAGATGTTACCATGGGGGAAGTAAAGGAAGGGTCCGTGTGAGTTCCCTGCTCAGTTTTTACAACTTCCTGATGGGCAGGTAAGTTCAGGAGTCTGAGGGCCTGAGGCCTTTCAGCCCCAACAGAGAGCTAGGTCTCCACTCATAAACCCCAGGGCCTCCATGCATTGATATGAACAAAAGGAGAAACGGAGGATAACTGAGTGGCATGCTGGGGCTCCACAGTGGCAGAAGGCTATAAATGGGGCTTCAGAACTTGCCTGGCAGAGCTTTCCCATTGGGACCACTGCCCGCCTCTGGTCCTGGAGGGGTTAAGAGTATGTGTTTGTGTCCCTGGGAGGAATGAGAGGCCTGACCTCTGGGGCCACTACGTTTAGACAGAATAAAGTCACTGGGACTGGGGTGGGTGCTCAAGGGGAATGTAGAACTTGAGGCTTCAGGGATCAGTGGTGGAGACTCCACCACTGGGCATGGAAGAAAGCTTTGGTCACTACTCAAGGTCTTTTCAAGGCAAGGAGGACTGATAGGATAGGGTGTCTGGAGGGCCTTGGGGGAGAAGCATGAAGCCTAATCATGTGACAGCCAGCAGAGCACAAGAGCAGTGTCCTTAGGGCCTCAACTCAGCTCTATTCAGTGTCTTGGGGGCTGGGAGGGAAGGACTGGCCCAGGTGCCTGGTACACTGGCTGCGACAGGCAACAGAATAGGAGCTGTTTGTCAGGCTAGGTTTAATGGGCTTTGCTGTCCCGCCCTGAATATCTGCCTTCAGATGTGGTCCCCACGTTCCCCCTTAACTAGGGTCCCAAGCCCCAGGGACGCGGAGCTGAGAGCTGGGCCTGACCCCAGCCAGCAGTAGCCTTCTCCACCCCTCTCTATCCCAAGGTTCTGATGTGGCACTGCACATGGTGCAGGACAAGTCCTGGGGGACTCCTCCCAGCAGTCAGTAGGGCTCCTTACTAAGAACTGCGTACCTTCTTTGATCACATCAGGTTTTGTGAAAGCCCCTGGAGTGTGTGTGTTTGTGTTTGTGCGTATGTCTGTGGTCCCCCCACTCCCTGCCTGCGAGCCTTTAGCCTAGGAACCCAACTCTACTTCCACAACTGGGCAGCTAGGTATCCAAAGAACCGCCCGGACTTCTTGTCCCACCTGCGAGACTGGACACAGCTAGTGATGTACCAGCATCACCAATGGATCCTGTGCGCACAGGGCCGGAGGTGGGGGTGCCCACTGTGTGACCTGAGGGAGAACACTGTCCCTCTCTGGTCTGCGGTGTTCTGAGAGCTCTTGGCCTTTGACTCCAGAAATTTTCTGAATGTGGGCCCCTGGGGATGGATGTGGCGCAGGAGAGGGGTCGCACACCCTCCCGACTTCTGTCTTAGAGAGTGTGTGTTATGTGTTTGTGTGCGTGTGTGAATCAGCTTCCGGCCCCGCCCCCGGGAGGCACGTGACCTCAGGTGGCGGTGGCGGGGTGGGCGGGGCGGCACTTAGTCACCGGCCCGCCCCCGTCCAGCCTCGGGCTGCGGCCACCGCCTGTGCGCCTCGCTCCGCCCGGGGCTCCTGTGGCCAGCTCTGCGTTGAGCCCGCGCCCGCGCCCACGCCCACGCCCGTCCGGTAAGCTAGTCCCAGCCGCGTCCCCCGCGATCCCGGCTCCGCGGGTCGTAGCGCCTGCTCGTCGCGCTCCCGGGACTCCTGGACCCTTTTCCGAGTCCCAGGCCTCCTCCGGGCTGGCCTCTCGGGTTTACCAGCGCTCCGGGAGCGAAGACCCCTCCCTTTCCGGAAACCCTGGGAACGCGGGGAGCCGCAGCGCAGCACCCAGGTGGCTGTTTCTTGCCTCCTACTCTTGCAAACTTGTTGGAAGTTCCCTGACTGCGCTGGTGTTCCTCCGAAGTTGCCTGGGACCTCAGGCAGCTCGGGGAATCTGGGATGTAGAACTCTGTGCCCTACAGATACAGGCACACTGGGACCTGGATGTAGCCCCTTACCGTTGTTTCTCATCCCATCCCTCCACCCTCAGCCCAGATTCTTCCACTCCCTACCCCCTTCCTCCGGCCCCACCCCAGCCCTGTCGCTAGTTCCCGCCCCTTCTGCCCTCTGACCTGCGCCTTGCACTCATCGGTTTCTTCCCACAGGATCCTTATGGGCACAGGAGCAGAGGCCGCTGGGAGGCCCCAGAGCGTGCTTTGCCCCAGCGGGGGCTGGAGTTAGGATCCCGACCTTGCAGAGCAGTTTCACCCATCCACCCCCAGCCGAAGTGCTGGAGCAGGTGGCAACATGGCCTTCTCCCAGGTGCAGTGTCTGGACGACAGCCACGTGAACTGGCGCTCCAGCGAGTCCAAGCCGGAGTTCTTCTATAGTGAGGAGCAGCGGCTGGCACTGGAGGCCCTGGTGGCCCGTGGCCCCGAGGCTTTCTACGAGGTGCTAAAGCGGGAGAACATCCGTGACTTCCTCTCGGAGCTGGAACTCAAGCGCATCTTGGAAACTATCGAGGTGTACGACCCGGGCTCTGAGGATCCCCGGGGTACCAGCCGCTCACAGGGGCCCCAGGTCAATGGGGTGGGTGATGGAGAGGAAACCAGTGGGGCAGATGAGACCCCCACAGAGGCTGAGCTGCTACCGCTGCCCTCGCTGGAGTATTGGCCCCAGAAGTCTGACCGTTCCATCCCACAGCTGGACCTAGGCTGGCCCGATACCATCGCCTACCGTGGAGTGACCCGGGCCAGTGTCTATATGCAGCCCCCCATAGATGGACAGGCCCACATCAAAGAGGTGGTGCGCAAGATGATCAGCCAGGCCCAGAAGGTGAGGGGGCCCCTGAGTGGGAGTTCCTACAGAAGTGCCAACTGGTGACCTATGCTTACTTAGAGCACAACATGGGGACCCCACAAGGTTCCCAGTGGGTCTCTGCTGCTTTTCTGTCTGACTCCTGAAAGGTTTCCTCTGCACCTTCATGGCATTCCTCAGTTTCTTTGTAGAGGAATAGGGTGCCTGGATCTTCTGGCAGGTGACACTAGGCCACCCCTTCTCAAAAGGTCTTTGTGCATTGTTGAGGGGTATATCGGGTTTCCCCAGGCCTCATGAGTGAGTTCCCCAGGAGGCAGTGTGATGGAGTAGGGAGTGGTGGGAAGGAATGGTTCGGCTCTCCCCTACTCTCCCTTAGGATGATTCACATCACTTCCGAGAGTCTAGGGACTCACACACAATTGGAGCTCTCTGGTGGGGAAAGCTTTTGTTGGGGGTTAGGGGACTAGGCATGGAGATTAAGAAGCAACCTAAGCCATCTGAGGCTGGCCTGGAGATCCGCATTCACATCTGCCTGTTTGCTGACCGCTGAGCAACAGAGTGAGTTCTCATTCACACTCTCTGAACTGTTTTGTAAGCTTTATAATGACAGAACTTTTTTGGGCCAGGATCCCTGGATGGGTGTGGGTGTTGTGGTCCTCAGTGGAAGAGGTGAGTCCAGCTGAGGATTGTCCACCTGGGTTGAATTTTACTTTTAGAAGTGTCAGGCCTTATTTGGACTTCTGCTTCTTGACCCCAGCATGGCTATGTAGTGTCCTGGCTGTGGGTGGCCATTCCCTGCTGACACACTGACACACGTTAAGAGTCAGTGCATGCCACTTGGAGAGATGGCCAGGCCATTGCTAGACAGCCATGACCTTGTGTGGGTGCTTTTTCCTAATGAGCACCTTTCATGGTTTCAGAGCACATCCTAGTGTGATAGAGAAGGCCTGCCTAGTGAGCTGTATTGAGGAGGATGCTGAAGCCAGGTGTGGCTTCAGTTTGTGGAACAAGGTGTCCTTAGCTGAGTCTGACCCTTTCTCTGTTCCAGTCCCAGAGTAGGGTGGCTAATTACACAAAATAAGAATGCTAGTTTGGGGAATCATGCTGGCTGATGGTGGGAGGTAGTGATGAGGGAGCTTTTGGGCAAAGAAACCAGAAGTGGGTCAGGAGGGGATGAGGTAGCCCTGGCTGAAGTTTCCAGAAAAGTGGAGTTGCTGCCCTGCAAGGGAGCCAGCCCTCAGATAACCATGTCAGGGAACCTGGCTCACAGCCCGCCAGCTCCTCACTCATTGGCTGACCAAACCAAGCAGCTTTGGGGCTTCAGGTTTCTAGTCTGTAAAATGGGGTGGTGTGGACAAAAGCTGCTCTCTGGCTATTGTGAAGATGGAGTATCGGGTGATAGGAGTGAGGAAGGAGTTGGAGGAAGGGGCGGAGAGGAGTGGAGGAAGGACCTTCATAGTTTGCAGGCTGAATAATCCGTCCCACACCTACCAAGGTGTAGGAAGTGTTGGGCTGACGTTAGTGCCCTCCCCCTTCAGAGGACCTACTGTTATCCCATGACCCAGCCACTACCCTCATTTTTAAAATGGGAAACTGAGGCCCTGCTGTGCCAGGATTTCCTTCCCCAATGCCTCCACCCTCAGTGCATCCCCTACCCCAACCACAGGAAGGAGGCAGATCCCACTTCCCAGCGTGGCTTGGCAACAGCCACAAGCTCTAATCTCCTGTAAACAGAATAACAGACAGCTCTACCCAGTGATGGGGCCAGATAGGGGTGCCCAGGTCCAGGCTGGGCACTCAGGACTTTCCTTGCTGACACTGCTTCCTCCCTGTGTCTCTCAGGCCCTAGCTGAGATCCACACTGCACCCTGTAGCTTTGTTTACATCCCACAAAACTCCTATCAGGTTATGGGTATCATAAGCCAAGAAGACGCTGATCTCAGGTTTGAGCCCCAGTCCTTCTGTGTGGCACTGTAATGGGTGATTTCCCATAGCACCCAGCAGGTAGGCATTGCCCTGTGTTTTCATAACTCTCAAGACAGGGTGCTCACTGCCAAGATTGCCACTCTCACATAGTAGGGAGAACTCATGGGCCAACATGAGGGGCCTCTAAGGCTATGAGGCCAAGCCCCTTTTCTCAGATGGGGCATCACAGCATGGGGGACAGGGATTTGACTCCATGATACTGTTTTTGAGCCAAGCTCCTGCTTCTTGGCCCTTTGTGCTCCCCTGCCACATCCATCCTGAATCTGGCCAAAACTGCACATGCTTGGATAATAGCAATAGCTACTGTTCATGGAGTGCAGAGCACTTTATAATCTCAGGCAGCATTATGTACCCCGTTTTTCAGATGTAGAAACTGAGGTCAGACTGGTTAGTCCCTTCCCAAGGTTACCTAGCTAGTTCTTGAGTGGAGGATGGGGACCTGGCCTGTGTCGTGCTCAAACTATCGGACCTACCTCTTGTGCCTGGTGCCTGGGCAACAGTAGCAGGACAGAGTGACAGGCAGGATCTGGGAGGGGCAGCTGATCCAGGCAACCTGCAATCCTCCATCTTCCCTGCCCTACTGCTTCTCAGTCTTACAGGGGCAGGGCTGGGACGCTGGTGGATGCTGACAGGGCGTTTTGCCTGCCCGCAGGCCTGTGGGAGCTCTCCCTGCCTTATCTCTCCCTATGAATCACCTCTTGTCCTCTTGCTCCCGCCTTCTCTTCTCACCCAGTACCAGTGCAAAGAATAACCTCAGTTCCTTAGGCTTTCCCTGTCTGGCCACTACCTGGGCCCCTTTCCATGGGGCCTTCCAGGCTGTGGCTGCTGGTGCTGAGTCAGGGCAGCCCCGGCCTGTCACCTCCTCTCTCACCTTGCCTGTCATCGGCACCACTGGCAGACCCTGGGGCAGGGAAGTGACACAGCACACACTCAGCCCATATCAACTTGGCTGCTAGGGAGTGGCCATGGTCCCATCAGGACTACCCCACTGGACCCCCCTTCCCAAAACACTAGAATAGAACTTGTGGGTGATAGTGTCAGGAGCCAGGAGAGCCCAGGTTAGGCCCCTGCTCTGCTTGCACCTGGTTGTGGGACCTGGGGCAAGCCCCGACTTCTCTTGGAGCTCTAGCCATCCTGTCTGTAAAATAGGTACAGGCATTGAAGACTGTTAAGGGTCCCTTCGGCTCTGACACCCTGCTGTCCTGTGATTCTAGACTTATTTGGAACAAGGGACCAGTGGGTTCTGCATCTTATTCCCTTAGCTGTTTGGCCCTGAGCTGGCAGCTTATGCTCTTTGAGGGGCCCTCCAGTCTCAGTAGGCTCTGACTCTAAGGTAGAAGGTCACCTGCTTGCCCTTCCCCCAGCCTCCCGGAGCCAGTGATTTATCTGGGGAAAAACCTGCTGTGGGGTTCCAACTGCATACCAGAGGCTGGGCCTGTAGAATCACGCCTGGGAGGGAAGAGTCCCAGCCTCCCTGGCTGTTGCACTTCGGCCTCAGAAAGGGGTGAGGCTGGGCTGGAGAGGGGTGACCTCAGCCAGAAGTGAGCCTAGATGTTCTAGCAAGTCACTCTCAGCAGATGCTGAGCATCCCCTTTCCTGTGACATGGTGGTGAGTCCCTAGCAGGATCCCTTTACCAGTCCCCAATAACCCAGGGGAAAGCTACAGGAGCAGGGATAAATCACATGGTCTTCTTTTTGCAGTTGAGGAAACAGAGATGAAATGCCAGAGGTGAGACCCAGACTAGAACTCAGATCTCTGCCTGCCAGGCCAGGGCTTGGGAATGGAGACCCAGAGATGTTAAGTTTATTGCCCAAGGCCACACAGCAGGAAGGAAGTTGAGCCCAGGTTTCATGATGCCCGATTAACCTCACATCTTTTTTGTCAGGTCCCCGCCTTCATACGCTGAAGTTCTGGCCTACAGCTTGGCTCCAGGAGAATAAAAGCAGCTTAATGAGGCATTTATTAAAAGCCAACTATATGCCAGGTGCTGAGAGGGCACTTTACCTACACTATGTAATCCTGTCCATAACTCCATAAAGTGGGTGTTGTCTCCATTGTCCAGAGGAGGAAATCAAGAGTTGGTGGGGCTCAGAGAGGGCGAATAACTTGCCTCAGGGCACAGAACTGATAACTGGAGGAGTTGGGCCCAGAACCCAGGTCTACAGGCTCTGAGAAGCCCCCTTTCCCTGGGGAAGCAGCGAAGGCAGTTCCTTTTGAGCCCTGCCCCTTAATGGGAGCATCAGGGCCTCATTCCCAGTCCCCAGCTTGACTCAGGACAGTAAAAGCATTTTCACAAGGCTCCTTGGCACTCAAACACTGGACTCTTGAGGGAGGGGGCAGAAGTCTGATCACACTGGGCCCTGTAATGGAGAGCCATGGTTGTGCTGGTCTCAGTGGCCTGGGACCAGGAGGGAGGGCTTTTATCACATCTGTTGCTAGCCAGTAGTCACGTACCATATAACAATTTTTTGGTCAATGATAGCCTGCATATACAATAGCGGTCCTATGAGATTATATTGCCTAGTGATTTCTCAGCCATCTTATTTCGTGTGAACATTTTCTGTGACATTTACACAGTGAAATCTAATAATGCATTTCTCAGGATGTATCCCCTTCACGAAGCCATGCACAACTATATTAGGATAGCCCTCAACACAAAGAGAGGGGCGCTGGGGTTAGAGCTGGCCTGGCTGGAGCCCAAGCGGGGCAGCAGCTGGCCTGGGCTCCTGCAGCAGGGCTGGGAAGCTGCCTCCCGTCTGCTCTGGCAGCTCCCAGCCTAGGGCCCTCACATGTTAGGGTGGGGAACCATCTGATATCATAATCCCAGGTGTTGGCTTCTGTCCTCTCCAAAGGCTCCCTACCCCACGGCACTTGCATCTTAATTAAGAGCTGAGAGTCTAGAGCAGTCCTGCCAGGAAATGAGCCCTTGGAGGTGGGCACACTAGTGCCTCTGCTCTCACACAGGTGGTAGCACACTTGCCAGCATGATCCTCCCTCTCACCACCCCAAGAGGTGGGGCTTGTACTCATCACAGCATGAAACCAAGGCTCAGTGTGGGCCACAGCCTGCTGAAGGTCACACCAGGGTCTTTGGTGTGTCTGGGCCTATACTGGGTTCCTTGGAGTTGCTGGTCTCCCTGGTTCTGGAGGCTACCCTGAAGCTGAGGGTACCACCCCTGTGGCCAGCAAAGGGACTGGTTCTCTCAAAAGACTACCTGCCCTGCTTAGCTACTCCTATGCTCATCTGTCCCGCTTAGCCACTCCTAGGGTGCACAGCCCTGGGCCTCAGTTTCTTCACTTATAGAATGGGGATTGTTTACTTGTTTTAAAGTAGTGTCAGACATGAGTACCTAGAAGCACCACATGCTCTGAGGATGCTCAGTGAGGGGCACAGCTGCCCCTTTGCATTAGGAGCAGCCAGGGAGGAAGGTGGGGTCATTGCCTTGTGGTCTGGCATATGCTGACACCTGCCTGGCAAGCCCTGCCCTGGGTGGGCTGCCCAGCCTCCTTTCCTGGGGTCTGAATGACCCCAGGTTCAGTGCCATTTGGAGTGAGGAAGGTGCTCTTAAGGATCCTGCACACTCGGTTCCCCAGCTTCGGTGTTATTTTTGGTGACCACCTGAGACAGTCCTTTTCAGTTCCTTGACCTCAGTGCTATAGGAAAGCTAACACATGCCTTATTAAGTCCTAGCGAGATTTAAATGGAACAAAAGTGGCTGTGTAAAGCACCCAGTGTAGTGTCTGGCCGGGTAGCTTCCGTGGTCAAAGTTCTCACCCCTCTCTGGGAGAAATTGGGGTCGAGAAGTAGGGAGCTCCCTGTCCTGAGAGGAGTTCAAGCAGGGGCTCAGAAGAGTGCAGCAGACAGGACGTAGGCAAGATCCCTCCCCCTGTGGCCTTTTTACCCTGTCCTATGTGATTTTGGGCAGGTCCTCTCCAGGGCTTCCTGAGGAGTTAGGACGCTCAATGACCCCAGTGCCTGTCACTCTTACATCCTGCAGAAGTGGAGGCTTTCAAGTCTTTTAAATCTGTGATTCTGAGATTTTCATTTTGATTTTCACTGCTTACCATGGATGCTCTGTTTGAGCGGGTCCTGTACCTACAGGCCTGGAAGCCCTGAGAATTCTGAGGCCCCATATGGCCGGCGGGAAGAGGGAGGGATCTTGCCCTCTTGCCTCATCCACAGGGCTCAGCCTGTGTCATCTGACAGCCTTTCCTCAGGCTCTGCTGGCCCATCTCTGCATCATTCCTGAGCTCTGGGGAGGAGGCTGATGTCTCTCTGAGGGAGGTGGGCATAAGCACCACCATGCCACTGGGTTAGGCCAGGCTCCTGGTCGGAGGGCTTTAGGCATGATGAGCATGTGCCTCCTGACTGATTTGCTGCAGCCATTTGGCACTCAGGAGGCCCCAGCCTCCTTTAATTGGCCTTAATGAGGCTTCCATCTATTACTCTGAGTGGAGAATGTTTCACATGTCAAACAGGAAAGGGAACACGGAGGCCATCCAACCCACCTCCCCATGTTAGCAAGAACAGTAACTGAGGTGTAGAGTGGGGAAGTGATCCATTGGATGGGGCTAGGTGTCCAGGGGCATTGGTCATCCAGTCAGTGCTGATGGCAGGTTTAAACCTAGGGTGTGCTCTGGGAGGTAGTGGGTGGAGTCAGGCCTGAGAATGGGCATGGGATTCTGATCCTATTCCACACCCTTTGGAAGGGAGGGAAGCACTGAGTCCCCACATCAAGCATGCTAAGCATAGTTGCAGATCCTAGAGCCTCAGTTTCCCATCTACACAAGGGAGTGGTAATTATAACACAAGATCTGCTTGGGATGAATTCTTGTGGCTTTTGTGTGTCTGAGAAGATTTCATTTTATCTTTGGTTTTGAAAGATGTTTTCACTGGCCAGAGAATCCTAAGTGGACTTTTTGTCTCCATTTAGTACATTGAAGATGTGGTTCATTGCCTTGATTCCAATGAAAAGTCTATTTGTCTTTGTTCCTTCATACATAATGGTCTTCTTTCCTTCTGGCTGCTTTTAATATTCTCAATGCTCCATTCTGATTTTAATGTATTTAATTATGATGTGTTTGGTGGTTTTCTTCCTGTCTTTTCTGCTTGGAAGTCATTGAACTTCTTGGACTTGTGAATTTAGTTTTCATCAAATGTGGAAATGTTTTGGTCATTATTTAAAAAAAATTTTTTTTGTTGGTCTCCCACTCTAACCCCTGCAGCCCTCTGAGATTCTAGTATATTCTGCATGTATCTGACAGCTTAAAATTGACCCACAGTGCACTGATGCACTGATCATGATTCTTTAGTCTTTCTTTATGTCATGTTGGATATTTCCTATTGATATGTCTTCACGTTCACTTATCTTTTCTCCTATAGTGTCTAATCTATTAATTCTACCCAGTACAATTTTCATATTATTTTTCTGGTACTGAGGATTGAATCTAAGGGTGCTCTACCACTGAGCTACATCCTCAGCTACGTCCCCTTTAAATTTTTTTTTTTTTAATTTTGACATGGTCTCACCAAATTACTCAGGCTCCTGAGTGGCTGGGATTATAGGCATGCATCACTGTGCTAAGCCTAGTTTTGATCTTAAACATTATGTTTTTCAGCTCCTGAGATTCAACTTGTTGGCTTTTTATAAAAAAAATCTTCCATGTCTCTACTTTTTTTATAAATATTTTTTTAGTTGTAGATGGACACAATACCTTCATTTTGTTCATTTATTTTTATGTGGTGCTGAGGATCGAACCCAGTGCTTCACACATTTGAGCCAAGTGCTCTACCACTGATCCACAACCCCAGCCCCTCCATTTCTCTACTTTTTGAACATACGGAATATACTTACATGTCTTTGCCTGCCAGTTCTAACATCTGTGTCAGGATTTGGTTTATTTTGATTTTGGGTTTTTTTTTTTTGTTTTTTTTTTTATGTGAGTCTTATTTTTCCATTCTTTTGTGTGTCAAGTAATTTTCAAGTGAATACCAAACATGGCAGATTTTATGTTGTGGGCTGCTGGTGTTTGTTTATTCCTTTAAATATTTTGGAGCTTTGTCCTGGGATGTCGTTAAGTTTCTTGGAAATATATTTAGTTCTTCTTTTTTTTCTTCCTTTCTTTCTTTTTTTCTTTTTTCTTTTTTTTCTCGTGCTGGCAATTAAACCCTGGATCTTGGACATACTAAGCACATGCTTTATCACTGAGCTATACCCCTGGTCCCAATTTAATGCACTTGAGTCTTGCTATAAACCTTATTGGGCAGGACAAGGGAAGACTTTATGATAGGAGTGGCAAACTGTGGACCACAGGCCAAATTAAGCCTACCACCAGCTTTATAAATAATGGAAAACAGACATGTATTCGTTTATGTATTGTCTATGGCTACTTTCTTGCTATAAGAGCAGATCTTGAATGCTTTTAACAGAGAGCACATGATTTACAAAGTGTGGGATTTACTTGCCCACTACTTAGGCCATCTTCTTAGGACTATCTGCAGCCCTGTGTGTTAGAAGGAATTGCATTCTGGCTGGGAAAGTGAACTCTTCCTGGTCCTATGTGAGTACCAGCAGTTGCTCCCGCTGCTTCTTTCTGTTGGTTCTCTCCCAGCCTCAGTTATTTCCTGCCATGCATGTGCTGCTCAATCATCAACTGAGAACCGGAGGGGCACCCTCCACAGGTCTCTGGAATTTACTTTGTGCAGTTTTCTCCCCTCCAGTACCCTGTCCTAAAAATCCCAGCTGCCACCCTCTGAGCGAATCCTGTCTTCTCATCTCAGGGAGACCACTGGTCTCCCCTGAGGACTGCCCTCCTGGTGCTGCTGCCTGGAGGTAGCTGGTGCATTTTTATGTCTCTCCTTATTGGGTCCTCTTCTCTCTGGGATCCCTGTGCTGCACTGCCTGTTGTCTCTGACTTCACAGTTTTTGTCTGGATTTTTTTAATTGCTAAAACAGGAGGGTAATATCAGTCTCTGTTGTTCTGTCATGGCTGGGAATGGAAGTTGAATCTCAGGTCTTGATGGCCATTTCCCTAGCCTTTAAGGGGGCACTGCCAGGGCATCCATCATCAGAGCAGAAAATTACAAACCCAGACTCTGTCCTATCTCCTGCAGGTGGGGAAGGTGACTTGTCTGCAGTTGTGTATTGAGTTGAGGCCCTTCCAGGGCTCTAGGCTCTGGGGAGGACTGGGATGTGTCTTTCCCCTTCCCCTCTGGAGCACTTTGCTTTCTTAAGGTCTTTAAGACCTGGGAGGTGGAACTGTTAGAGAGGGCTTGTCATGTGCAGGAAATTTTCTCCTTGACCCTGTCTCAGTATCCAGCCCGTGGAGAGACTCCATCGTGGTGCATCTCCAGAAATGCATGAGTGATACATGCTCAAGCCAGACAGGCCAGAGTGAAGACAGACAAGCTGGGCAGGAGCAGCACTTGAGTCAGGTTTAGAAGGATGGATAGGAGCTGTCCAGATAGAGACAAAACTGGCAAGTGGCCCACAAGATAAAGTCTGTATGGAGATCCAGTGGCTTGAAGCAGGACAACTTGGGGAGAGGGACTGGTGGAGTCAAAGCCCCCCAAAGAGAGGTGCTGCTCCAGAGACTGGGCTCATGCACCAGTGGTTTCCAGCTGTTTCTGACCAGCTAGTCTCACCCCGCTCTCCTTGGGCGGGTGCTTTCAAGGACACCTGTTCCTCCCACTCCATAGAGAGGACTCTGTGGTCAAAAGGAAGCTAGAAAACAGTTGTTGTGGGTGCCAGGAGTCACAGGCTGGTGTTGGCGCCTGGTGAGGCAGGAGCCTGTGGGGGTGCAGGCAGGTGGGGTGGCCACCGGCACTTCCTGTCACAGGCCCATGGGTGTGGTGAGATGTGCCAACCAAGCCTAGACAGGCTGTGCTGGGCTGTGGGCAGGGAACAAGGGCATAGAAAGGTGGAGTCCTTCAAAGACATCAGAGGAAAGGCCTGGGCATCTTGTCCAGCCCTCCATCTTACACAAGAAGAAACTGAGGCCTAGAGAGGGGGCTGCTCGTTCACAGCCCCCACTAGTGCACCAGTACTGGGCCTGCTCTGCCCTTTTGCCGGGGGCTCTGGCAGGGGTCGTGGAATGTGTCTGGTGCTCTCCTCTGTGCAGGGCCAGCTCTGTGGGTGTTCAGACTGGTTAGAACTGTAAGGAGTGAGCCAGGCCCACACTCCCATTTGGCAGATGGGGAAACTGAGGGACTAGAGGGGCCATGGCTTGTGCTGTGATTACTGCAGTCACTTGTGTGGGCTGAGGAGCCACTGAGTCTCCTTCTCACTTGATCAAAGCTTTCCGAGACCTGCCTCAGGCCATGCTCAACGCTGGGCTCTGCCCTTGATGAGCTCTGTGTCACAAGTGAGCTGGGCCATCTAAACAGATCATTAGGCAGGGAAGTGAATGCCACCATCCCTAAGTTTCCTCGTCTGCAAAATAGGGAAAAGAACTGCTTCTTGCAGTATGTTTGTGAAGACCAAATGAGTTGAGGGTACCAGTCCTGGTTCTCAAGGTCAGTTGTAAACCTTAAAGCCATGCGAGGGCTGGGAACTGGCTGAGGGTGGGACCCAGGACCCTGAGTTTCAGCCTCAGTTTCTGACTCTGGTCCCAGCTTTCCTGGCTACAAAATGGGAAGGCATGATATGTCTCAAGGACCTCTAAGAAACCTTTGTGGCCTGACCATGGACAGGTCAAGCTATGAGGGTTGCTCAGGAGGAGCAACCAGGCACCCAGTCCCTATTCCAGCATCATCCTAGAGCCCAGGGAGCCAAGTGGCTGGCTAGCCCTGTCACCAGCATCAGCTAGCACCTGTTACAAACCTTCCTTTGACCACCAGGCACAGAGCCTAATGCCTTGGGGAGAGCCACCCCAAGCCATGGGACATATGGGGGATCCCCCTGGGGGAGCAGGCCCCAGCAACTCCAGCCTATATATAGTACATGCCCCCTGAAGCAAGTATGCTACTTGGATAAGGACAGCATGGGGAGCTGCATGTGGCACAGTTCCTGCTGGGGCATGTCCCCCAGCCCAAACCCAGGGCAAGTCCCCATCTGCCAAGGTGTGCAGGGCCTGGAACCTGCCCTGACCGATCTAGGGGTGGGAAGGGGGCTGGTGAGCCTCCAGGGAGGGGTGTGTTGGCTGTACCTGATTAGGCCCCTTTCCAGGGCAGCACATGAGGCCATTTGCCTGCCCGGGAGCAGCTCATTCAAGGGGATCATGGGGCTACAGTAGCTGAGGCTATGGAATCCCAGGCAAGGAGTTACTTGCTATCATCCTGCCCTCAACCTCAGGGTGTCATCACCCTCAGCTGGTGATAAAATCCAAGGTCATCAGAGCCACCCAGCTGACATTATGTCTCCTGGATCCTCTCATCCACCTCCTCCCAAGCAATCTCTGACTTTCCTTGAATGTCTCCTGGGTTGGGGAGCCTATTCTCTCTCAAGACTTCTGCTCAGCCTTGGGCAGCTCTGGGGGGCAGAAAGCACTTCCTCATCTGGTGCACACAGATGCCTCCCTTTGGCTTGTACCTATCAGTCCCAGCCTCTGTGTTGACTGCTTCCAAACAGCCTTTCAGACTCAGACAGTAACTCTGAGTCTGTTCCCTAGAGGATGAGGAGAGGATGGCCTCCGCTTCCAGGGTGTACTGACAGGTCCTGCACCTTCACTCTCTGTGGTCCAGCACTTGCCAGGCCCTGAGAGACCATATGTCCAAGGGAAAAGGCCAGAGACCAATCCTGGGGACTGGTTCAGGTTCTGCCCTGACTTTCTCTGACCTCCATCAAGCCCGTTTCTCCCTGAGCCTCAGTTTATTGAGCTGCATGTGGGATCTCACTGCCAGGGTGCTTGTTGGTGTTGGAGGAGCAGGAGTTGGGAGGACTGCCTGTGGACTATAAGGTGCAGGAAAAGTCAGCAAATGGGTGTCCCTGAGGCTCTCTTCTGTGTCAGGGTCCTTCACACATGTGGCTATATCTGAGCATACTCAATTCTCCTGAGAGATGGAGAATGTTATATTGATGAAAAAACTAGATGCCCAGAGGAGTTAAGGCTTTTGCTCAGGGTCATACAGCAAGTTCATTACAGGGTAGGCATGGAGCCCTTCTCTATGCAGGAGTTTGGGCTTTGGTGCCAGATGAGCAATGGGTGTAGCAGAGGCCTGAGGCCCAGGAGGAGCCCAGATGGGCCTGCAGGGGCCAGCCTGATGAGCTCACTGTGTGTGTGCAGGCATGTCCTCAGCAGGCTCCAGGCTGCCTCCCATCACCTGCATGTACAGATCCTAGTGAAGGGAGACCTCTAGGTCATCCTTATGGCAGAGGTAGGGTGAGCTTGGCTCCCTGGCAGGCCTGGGAGGTTCCAGCTTTACTGTCCCCAGCTTGCTGTGTGGCCTAGGGCACGTTCCTGGCCTCTCTGTCTAAAGTTCCTCTGGGCAATTCTCAGACTCAGGGCAGTGGGGCAATCCTGGAAGGTTGGGAGGGGCAGGCAGCCTAGAGAGCTGGACACCTGTCTGATTCAACAGTGATAGGCACAGGTCCTGGTCTATTTCCCCATGTTGCCAAGTGGCCAGGAAGGAGTTGAGGCTCCACTGCTGGTCCTGTCCCTATGTCTGCTCTGCTCTGTGCCTTTACTCACTCAGCCTCCTACCCAGGCTGGGAAAACTGAGGTTAGCAATTGGCCTTGGACAGGCCGAGGATCAGTAGATGCAATACCTGTGGTGGGGACAGATGTTGTCAGGTGACAAGAAGAGTTTCATGCTGGTTTGGGCTCTGTCCAGACCAGACAGGAGTGGTGGCAAGGTAGGCCTGCCAAGGTCTGCATGAGCTCAGGGACATATAGGAAGCCCCAGGCGAGGGCTGCTCGGCTGCTGTCTTCCTCCCCAGTTGTCTGCTTCATCCTAGTACCACTCGACACTGGGAAGAGGGCAGTGCCTAGCTGGTCCTAACTTGGGTATGTGACCAGGAATGGACCAACACAGGGTCCCTGGCATGAGCCTCTCACCTCTATGGGCCCTCCTGAGTGCTGGTCAGAGCATGTGCCAGTGAATCCCTGCAGGGGTAAGGGAGGAGGTGCCCTGGGGGCCAGCTGGGATGCGCACAGACCGAAGCTTCCCCTCTTCCCTCAGTGCTCCTCACTGCGGGTCAGCTGGGCTCTTTTCCATGATCTTATTTTACAGAAAAGGTAGTTGCATTGGATGTGCTCTTTGTTTCTTACTCTCCCCATAGAGTCCAGCCCAAGGCCCCAACGAGAATTTCCGTGTTCTGAGTGTCCAGTCCTGGCCCAGAGAAGCCTCCTGCCCATCACTGCCCAGTCCTGGTCCTGAGGCTGCTGGGCAGGGGCCAGCATGTGCATCCACAAGATGAGGGTGATGTGAGAGGGCCGTGCATCCTGCTGAGGCCCCATCTTCACTGCTGGACTCTGACAGACCTGGTCTCTCTCTCTCTCTCTTTGCTCCCAGGTGATAGCCGTGGTCATGGACATGTTTACTGATGTGGACATCTTCAAAGACCTGCTGGATGCTGGCTTCAAGAGGAAGGTGGCTGTGTACATTATTGTGGATGAGAGCAACGTCAAGTACTTCTTGCATATGTGTGAGCGGGCCCGCATGCACCTGGGACACCTCAAGGTGAGCTGGCTCCTCACTTGCCTACGTGGCTAGAGGGTGGGGATCATTCAGCCAACAAACACTTTTGAGTACCTTCCTATTGTGGATGGAGCCCAGTACACGCACAGTGAGTTCAAGGAGCCTCAAGCCTCTTGCCAAGCAGTCACAGAGCTTGAATGCCCAAGGGACAAGATAGTCAGTACTTCCAATAGGCAGATAAGGTAAACATTGATTAAGTGCCTACCAACTAGGTGCTGAAGCTCGTATCGGGTACCGTATCACATATTATTTCAAAGCAGCCTGTGCCACCTTAGGCAGCTCATGCTCTATCTGGAGAGCTCTGACACCCAGGGAGTTCTTTCTTAGGCTAAATCCAAATCTGTCTCAGGCTAAGGTCAGAGTTGAAATGGATTTGAGGTACATGAGTAGAGTAGAAGAGATGTTGGGGTGGGAGAGATGATGGGACAGAGGTGGAGAAGAGAGGACCGCCCACAGAATTGGGGCTTGGGGCCTGGGTTCTTAGCACCGCTTAGCTGTGTGTCCTTGAGCTAGTTGCCTCCCTTTCTGGGCTCCTGGTTCTCATTGGTGCAGCAGAAGGGCAGATGAGGTGTTGTGGCTGGACTCTTCTACTCAGGCACCCTGGCATTTGGTGCTTTTCTCAGGGATACAGGGGAGTCCTTCTACCCAACCAATGCTTGACACCTACTGTATGCAGAACATTTTTCTGAGTACAGATCAGCATGCATAGAGACAGTTGCTTCCATAGCATTTGATGTGTGTCAGGCCCCATCTGGGGCACTTCCTTTGTGTTAGCTTATTTAATCCCCCTAATAACCCAATGGGATTGGTCTGTGTTGTTCCCATCTGGCACATGAGGAAACATAGTCATATGCCTAGATGCCACTGCTAATAAGCTAGAGATAAGGGGATGGGGGGCTAGCCCTAGCCCATTCAGGCTCATATCAGCCTCTGAGGGTCCCAATGCTCAGAGCTTCAGTCCTATGATTGGAGCACAGATGCAGGAGGGGGGCCATGCTGGGGTGGTTACCCAGGAGCTGGGCTTCAGGCTTGTAATCTTGTCGGCAATTGTCAAGCCCCCCCACCCCCACCCCAAGCCGAATTCTTTCAAGTGGGTGTGAGTTCTCTGCTTTGAGTCTCTAATTTTGGGATTATTTTTCATGTGGTCTCTTTGGTAGGCTGACCCTCAGCCCCACGCCTGCCCGCTGTGTAATTAGTGCTGTGAATCCACTCTGGTGGCATATAGCTCATGCCAGAGACTCACAGTTGGAAAAAGATTTTTGGAATTTGACTGCAGAGGCTCCAGCCCTCTGGGTAGCACCTATCTGGCCAGCCCTCCCCTGCACTGAGGAAGAGACCTTGTCAGAGCCACATGCCCACATGCATCTGCCACGTGCCCAGTGGTTGCTTTGCACCCATGGTCACTTGTTCCATTCATCCCTAGTGTGAGATGCAGGTACAGCAAGTGGGCTGCGGCTGCCAAGTGGGACCCTAACCCAGGGCTGGCCATTGCAGAGGCTTTGGCCCTGCCCTGTGCCCTGAGGACCTTTCCCAGCTGAGAAGCCCTCACTGCCCCTGTGCTTAGAGTTTTCTGAACTCTCTGGAAGTGGGAGGTGAGGGTGGCTGTGAGGCTGCCTGCCCATGATGTCATGGGAGCCTGGAGTGCCTGAGCTACGAGGGGTCAGTGGCCATCTGGACACTGGCTCCCAGAGATGGGGAGACTGAGGGAGGTCAAAGAAATTCTGCCAAGGTAGGCTGACCTAAAAGCCAGTAGAGAGAAATCAGCTCTGGCAAGGAGAGTAGAGAAATACCCTGGTGCTGCCCACATGGGCTCCCTGGCCACCGACCCACTGTGTGTGACTTCAGTCTCTGGGCCTCCAGCACCTCATGGCTATAATAATGCCTCATAGGGTTACTTGAGGATGGAATTGAAGGACTGTGGTTGTTAAAGCATTCCGAGAGTTGAGAACAGTTATGCAGCTGTTGGCAATAACAATAAATTACAAACCCCAGGCCCTGGGCTTGGGTGTGAGGCCATCGCCATCCCATGTACCACAGGCCTGTTAGTGGGCCCCTGAACACTCAGGGCAGGGGAGGGGCAGATCACACAGCTGTTCCTGGGTTTCTGCCCCCACCCCCCCATTTGGCTGTTTTCCTCTCTGGAAAGGTGGCAGGGGACCTATCTAGGGGCCTCACACCTTCATGAGAAAGTGTGACCCTGGCTTCCTTATTCTCACCTCTAAGCTGGCCCTCTCTACAGCCTGGGCATGTGGCCAGAGGCTCCTGTGGGCCCAGCCCTGGCCAGGTGTCACCTTGTTAAGGTCCTGCCTGCCCAGCTCCCTCCCTGCCCGCCGGCTGGCTGGGCCCAGACCTGTCTCGGGACACTTCCTTTGCTGGTAATCCCTGGGCCCGCCCTCAGCTGCTTGCTGCCCCGGCCCAGTTCTGCACCAACCTGCCCTTGGTTCTATGGGGCCCAGGGTGCAGGTTGTGCCTGGGAGGGGGGGTCATATTAGTGACTATGGGCATGTCTGGTGCCAGTCTGGAGAGATAGTAAAAGCCAAGTCTGAGCCTTGCTGTCCTGTATTTGGGGACAGGCAGGATCCTTCCTATCAGACCCCAGCTCTGGTCTGAGTACTGAGAGGCTTCCTGTCTGGCTGAGATTCACCCTCACTTGTTTCCTTCCTCCTGAGCTTTGAGCCTGTACCAGCACATTCTGGAAATGGCTGTCATTAATGCTCAGGCTGACCCCGCTCCTCGCCTCCAAGTAGAAGAAATTGACAGATTCTACCCAGATGTGGTGCCCCAGATGTCCCAAGCACTCCAGCTACTGCTTAACAGGCAGAATAGGAGATGATCTTCCCGTATTTCAAATAGGGAACAGTCCTTGGAAAGAAGACCCAGCCTGTCACCCCCTTCATTGCCTCCTGCAGGGTCACATTGCCAGACCAGCAACTAGGCCACATTTAGAGGTGTTCTTAGGTGCTAAGGGGTGCCCCGGAGCCAATGGGAGCCAGATTGGGCCTTGAGGCTCATGGCTTACACAGACTAGATGCTGTGAAAGGCCCAGCTGCTTTGCTTTGTGCAGCCAAACTGGAAAAACCAGCAGCCACTGGGGCGAAGGCTGGACCCATTTCTAATGAACAAAGAAATGTCAGCCGGATGACCGTGGGAAGGTACATATGAGGACTCGAGGCTCAGCTGTAGCTCAGGTCCCTCACTGGACAGGCCTGCCTGCCTCTCCTCAGCTGGAGGAGGGGTGAGGAGGCCCAAAGATGCATCCCAGTGTGGAAAGCAGGCACGGAACCTGATGTGGGATAGGGGCTGGAACCTTGACTGCTTCCCCTCCTGGGTACACCTGCAATCTGCTTTCTCTGGTCCAGGTCTGGATCTATGATGGGTCCAGGGTATAGGGTGGGGATTCTTAAACAGGAGGTGAAGGGGTGAGGGTTTGCCCTGCTGAGGGCAATTTCAGAGACATAGTTTACTGTCATAAATCAGGGTACCACTGGTATCTAGGGGTGGAGGCCAAGGATGTGGTTAGGTATCCTACAGTGCCCAGACATTTCCCATAAGAATTATCTCCCCCCACATCAGTTGTGCTTCCCCTGGTGTAGGGGAAGAGCCAGGAGCTTCTCAGATAAGGTCTTGGAACTACACTGGCTCAGCCCCACCCCATCTCTTCCATCGCCTGTCCCATAGAGATGTTTCACAAAAGACTTCCCATCCCAACTTTACAACAGCCGCATTATAGAATGAAACGTGTCCTTTAGAAGACAGTGGAAACTAGTTGGGGCCCAGCAGCTCAGGCATGTGGGCTCCCCCATCACATTGGATTCTATCCCCTGCCTTCTGCACACTTGTTCTGACCTCACTGTTCTCAGCTCAGGCCTGGTTGGGGCACATCTTTAGGTCTCCACCCCTCCTCTGGCCCAGGATGCTACAGGCCTCTTGCAGAAGACAGACAGCTGAAGACCTGTCCTCAGTCCTCCAGTCTGGGCTGAACCCTGAACTGGGAGATTCTGGGAAAGCCATTTTCTTTCCCTGAGCCCTCCTGGCCAGCTGCCGTTCCAGATGTTTTCTGGTCCCCTTTGTAAGTCACCCATTGCACTGTACGTTACAGCTTTTGTGCCACCTAGAGCTCATGGATCCCTCAGTGAGAGCCAGACACTTTCCAGGACCCCTGCACTGTGGCTTCACAGATGAGAAAGGTGTGGAGAGGCCTAGTTTGGTAGCAGGACTGGGGCCATATCTGACCAGAGCTCAAGATTGCCCAGACCCACCTTGCTCTAGGGATCTAGTCTCAGTTAGGTCACATGGTCTTATGAACATAGGTGGCCTAGAAGTAGTTTCAGGGTAATGGGTTACAGTTTGCCCCAGCCCTGGTGCCCCCTCCCCTGAGCACCCGTGTGCACTTGGGAAAGAAGCTGTCTTCTGAGAGAAGATGAAGAGCTGCCTGACCATCTTTCATTCCCCTGCCCTGCTCTGACTTGCCCTTGACCTTCTGAGGTCCTAGAGGCTCCAGGGATGAACCTAGGACACCCACTTGAGCCAACCTGCATGTCCTTCCATGCATCTGCCTGTCCTATGCTGGGGGTATCCCAGAACCTCAGAGACAATGCAGCTTTGTAGAATCATCTGCCTCTGCTCGCACGAGCGCAGACACATGAGACGTTACTTCATCCAGGCCAGGCCCCATGGGGTGGGGCCCACCTAGGAATAGGCTGGGGACAGCCCATGAGGCAGAGGGTGGGGGGCCCTATTACAGGCCCCCACCTGCTGCTGACCCTGAGTTAGATGAGCCTTTGAGTTTAGGGCCAACCCCTCAGCGTGCAGACAGGGAAACTAAAGTCCCAGAGAATGCCAGAAGCTTGCTTAGAGTCACACAGTGGGTCAGCAGCACAGCCAAGGTCTGCCTTATGTGGTAGCTGAGTCACTCCTAAGATGTAAGTGGTGACTTTCTGAGCCTCTCATCAGGACAGAGTTCAGGGGGGAGGAGTGGCACTGGTGAGAGGGGTGTAGAGGCTAGTGGCTGAGGACATATACCATTGTATGGCCCCAGCATATACCATTGGGTGTAGAGACCACAGGAGGCTGCAGAGCTAGGCTGTGGTTGGGCACAGGTGACAGGAGAAGGCCTCAGTTGTTTATTCTGACCTCTCGTCCCCAAGTGTGCTCTGTGTTAGGTACAAGTCATAAGCACTAATTGTCCTGGGCTGCGGCAGCAGTGCAGACAGGCAGCCTGCGGGGCGGGGGCCTGGAGAGCCTTCCCTGGGAACAGAGGCTTATCTGCCTTCTGGGCTGGGCCCAACAGCAAGACAATTGTTCCCCCCACGGCTGGGTGAGCATTGCGTGAGAACCCACCCGGGGGCCCATTCCTGTCAATCTCTGTGGATATGCTTGGAGCTGCCCCAGCCAGAGGGATCTGGGACACAGAAGGGAGCCCTGGAGCAGGGGACTGTGGTGGATGGTCCTATCCCTCTTTTAGGTCCACCTGCTTCACCTGCAACAGCCTACCTGTTCTCTACCTTCTGTCTCCACAGTCATCTCTCACATTCTCCCCGCTAGAACAGCTAGAATTGTTCTTGACATGTGGTACCTTCTGCCCTAAATCCTTCCATGGGGTTCCTACTGCATCCTGGCCTGGGCCCTTAAGCAGGTGTAGAGTCTTTCCTTAGCTCCAGACTCAGCCTGTTCTGCAGGCTCCCTTGCCCACCACTCCTCCCTGAGGTACTCTGTTTCTTAAACGGTGTACTCCTTTTGAGCCACGCCTTTGAAAGTCCCTGTGCTTCACCCTTCTCCTGCCCTGATCCATGCCATCCTCTCCTGGGAGCCTCCCCCAGCTGCCCCCATACCCGGGGTTATTCCTCAGCAGTCCTGAATGTTCCTGATTGTTGTGTTTACTCATCTGCTTCCCCCATGGCAGGATCCTTGTCACCATCACCTCTGTAGGCAGTTAATAAGCTGGGCCATTGAGTGGATAAGGGGACAGGCAGATAAGTCACAGCTCAGTCTGATAAAGAACGAGTCACTGCCAGGTGCCCAAAGCTGATCTAGAGCTCCTAGGAGGGAATGAGACTCTCATTGTAGGAGGCATACAATCAGACCAGTCAGGATGTTCTTGAGGTGTCAGAATCCCTGAAACCTGTGTTAAAACTAAATTCCTTGACCAGGTGTGGTGGTGCACACCTGTAAACCCAGCTCCTCAAGTGACTAAAGTCGGAGGATCAAAAGTTCCAGGCCACCTGGGCAAGTGAGCAAGGCTCTGTCTATCTCAAAACAAAAATTTTAAAAAAGTGGGGGGGGTGCTGGGGATGCAGCTCCGAGGTAGAGTGTCAGAGTGTCTCTGGATTTAATCCTTAGAATGAATGGACAAACCACACCAAAAACTCCTAGCCTATTCATAGGCCTTCTGAAACAGACTCTGGGGACACGTAGGGGCCTTCATCCTGGTGCAGTGCCCTGGTGAGGCTTGGAACCTATGGCTCCAGGTCCCCTGTCCACCTGAGGATCCCCTCTGAAAGCCCTCAGCTGTCCCTTGATGCCTGGGTCTCAGCCAGGCTCACTGTGCCCTTCCTGGGTCCACATGTGCAGTGCTGCCTGAAGGGGAGGGGAACTGCAGGCCCACAGCACCCAGGGCCTCTGATGCTACTCTGGGAAAAAAGGCCCCTCACATGGCCAGGGGCCAGGGAACAACCAGTGGCTATGGATCCTGATCTGCTCCTCATGCTTGGGAGAGTCCTCTCCTCTCTGGATCTCCTTTCCCATCCTGTGGTCCAAGAGCCTTTCTGACCTGCCTTTGAGCTTGGTGAGGAATTGAATCTGACTGTTTATTGAGCCTGTCTGGGATGCCTGGTGGTGTCCTGGCATTGGGGAAGTAGGAGAGTTTGCTGTGTCCTGCCCCTCAGAAGAAGAGCTCAGCAGGGATAATATCAAGAACAGGGGACAGGCATGGCTAGTCACTTAACCCTGGTGGACCATGGACGTGTTGGAGTGGAAGACCCAGATTCCTTAGGGCCATCCCCCTTCCTGCCCTTCATTCTCTTCCCTCCTCTCTCATCTGCATAGCCACTGTTGTCCATGAGACCTTTCCAAAATATCACCCTCCCACTTGATACCCTTTGATATAGCTGGACACAGTGATACATGCCTGTAATCGCAGCTACTCAGGAGGCTGAGGCAGGAGGAGTGCAAGTTTGAGGCCAGCTTCAGCAACTTACCAAGACCCTCAGCAACTTAGTGAGATCTTCCAAAGAATATATAATAATTTAAACCCTCCAATGGCTTCTACCCACTACAGTGGCATTTCTCAAACTGGCTTGACCACTTAAGTTTTATCTTGTTTGGTGCTGTTCTGTGACACTGGGAGCCCAAGACCATCCTGGCTCAGACCCTTCATCACCAGTGTTGCATCCCTCTGTGTCCCCCCTTTACCTAGGCCCTGCAGTCTCAAACATACTAGCCCTTTCTACGGGTCTCACAGCATCTTATTTATCTTTGTCCCCTGCAAAGCCCTCCTTGAATCCTGAGCAGTCTCCTCCCTACCCAGCCCTGTGAGCTCAGTGTTGTGGTTGTCTAATTCTGCCTCTCTGTCCCCCAATACAGAATCTTAGGGTGCGCAGCAGTGGGGGAACTGAGTTCTTCACACGATCAGCCACCAAGTTCAAGGGTGCCCTGGCCCAGAAGTTCATGTTTGTGGATGGAGACCGGGCTGTGTGCGGCTCCTACAGGTGATGCTCTGTGGGGGCTGTGGGGAGTTGTGCCTTTGGTTCCTAGCTGGTTTCTGTCCTTAATCCTGATACCCTGGTTATTCCGGTTCATCGGTCCCAAAACTGCTAAGGTGTATGCAGAGCTGGGGCACACCTGTCCGCCTGTGACTGGAGGTGGGCAAGGAGGCTTTTGTCCAAGGATATTGTTGTTCCAACCTACAGTGTTAACCAGCCTGCAAGTGGGGTGGGGCCAAGCTGCTTCCTCCAAACCCACAGGATGGTCATTCTGAGAGTCATCAATGAGGACAGGTGTAACCTCAGGTACCATTATATGATATAGCAGGGCAGGTGCTGCCGAGAGTGGTGGCACTAAGTCACTCCGAGGGTGGTGGCAGCGAAGACCAGTGGTGGCACTAGCTACCAGGTGCTGGACTAAGCATTCTTGAGCTGTCTCAATGAATCCAGTAGCAGCTGGGACTCAGTTTTGACCCCACAACTGTGCCCTGCCCTCTGTGCCCCACAGGCCATTTTTTAGTCCCAGAACCCTGCAGGCATCATCTGGTGAACATTAGCCAGTGAATTCACAGTGGACTCTTTGGATGTCCATTGCAGCAGAGACCAGGAAGACTCACTAAAATAGGGGTCTTGGGCCGGAGGGAAGTCCTTGTGCCTGACCAGAGCTGCTTCTGCCTCTGTGTTGCAGTTTCACGTGGTCAGCTGCGAGGACAGACCGGAACGTGATCTCTGTGCTGTCTGGCCAGGTGGTGGAGATGTTTGACCGGCAGTTCCAGGAGCTGTACCTCATGTCTCAGAGTGTCAGCCTCAAGGACATCCCCATGGAGAAGGAACCGGAGCCAGAACCCATTGTGCTACCCTCTGTGGTCCCCCTGGTACCCACGGGCACTGTGGCCAAGAAGCTTGTCAACCCCAAGTATGCGCTGGTCAAGGCCAAGAGTGTTGATGAGATTGCAAAGATCTCTTCCGAGAAACAGGAGGTTAAGAGGCCTCCAGGGTTGCGGGGCCCCATGCTGGCTGAGCGGCCAGGGGATCTCCCTGAGCTGCTGCCACCTGTACACCCAGGACTCCTCAACCTGGAGAAGGCCAATATGTTTGAATACCTGCCCACATGGGTAGAGCCAGACCCAGAGCCTGGCAGTGACATCCTGGGCTACATCAACATTATAGACCCCAATATCTGGAACCCCCAGCCCAGTCAGATGAACCGCATTAAGATCCGTGACACATCCCATGCCAATGCCCAGCACCAATTGTGGAAGCAGAGCCAGGGAGGCCGCCCCTCCCCAGAGCCCTGCCCACCCCCAGGGTCCAGTGACCCCCACGATAGGGTCCCAGCTGAGAATGGCCTCCCCAGGGAAGACCCTGAGCATCAGCTCCCTGTGCCCAAGCCCCGGACAGTCCCCGTGGCAGACCTTCTTGCCCAGGATGGCAGTGATGTGGACTGGGCTCTGGAGACCCCAAAAGAGGAGACACCTCCAAATGGAACAGATCTCAGGCTACCCAGAACGGTGGACCCAAGCCATCCCCCACTCCAGCGGCAGCTGTCTGTGACCCAGGATGACCCTGATGGCATGGGAACAGGGTTCCCCAATGGGCTGGATGGTGGGGAGGAAGAGGAAGATGATGACGACTACGTGACTCTCAGTGACCAGGACAGCTTCTCAGGCAGCTCTGGCCATGGCCCAGGGGTCCGGCGGCCCTCTGTGGCCTCTTCCATGTCAGATGAATACTTCGAGGTGAGGGAGCGCTCAGCCCCTGTTCAAAGGCGCCACTCAGAGCAGATGGCCAATGGACCAGCCCATCCACCCCGTCGGCAGCTGAGTGCACCTCACATAACCCGAGGGACCTTTGGTGGACCCTTGGGTGGCTCCCCATGGGCACAGGGTCGGGGGAGAGAAGAGGCAGATGCATCAAGGAAGATGCAGGCCCAGCGCTCTGCAGACAAGGAGGCACAGGTGGGTTGGAGTCCCTTTCACCAGGACTCACAGGAGTCCCTCCTTACAAGTGACCTGAGAGCCACCATTCCTTGGGCTACTATGTCTCTGACTTGGAAGGCTTTCCTTGTTAAAGATAGAGAAACTGGTGAAGGGTCCAGGGTGGGAACCACCCAGAGCCAATTGGCAGGCTGTTACTGTGCTGGGGATTCTTGGTCTCAAGGTCCCTATAAAGCAACCTAAGGAAATGCACATTTCTACCTCCAGAGGTTCAGGCACTTGGAGTTGTAATATCTATATGCTGCCTGTCAGATGGGTAGTTAAGTCTCCAGTTTGCAGACAAGGGAATGGCAGAGCACAGAGTGTAAAGGTCATACAGCCATACATGGTCCTCATCTGGACCTTGTGCCAAGCCATATCTGTGTCCATCCCTTTGTGGCCCTGGGGACCACTCCCGCGCCCTTCCATTCTGGGAAACAGCTCACATCCCTCCTTTGCCTTTCCTCCTAGTTAACTGTGTAGGACAAAGTCTCCGAACCCTGAGTGCCCTGCAGCCCTGGCTCAGCACCAGAGCCTTCTTACCTGGGAACAGTGCACGACTGATCATGCCTGGCATGATCATCAGGCCCATGGGCAGCATCTTGAGGTAGCTGGCAAGGATGGAGCCCGCCTTGGCATGGTTCAGGTTTCGGGCAGATAGAGACCGCTGCACAATAACCTGGGGATGTGGAGCAAGAGGGAGTGAATCCCAGCCCTGGGGGATGCCTGTGTTAGGATCTCTCCCCAGGGGGCCTCAGGGAGTGGCATGAGACAAGATGCCATCCCATTGGCCCCAGACCTGCCCTAGATAACCCCACAGCCCTGACACTGCCGTCATCCCCCATTAGAACTCATCCTGATTAGCCAAGTATATACTTGTTCCCAGGGATGCCATCTTCCCATTTGTACAACAGGGAAGGTGTGGCTCCTGCCTGCTCACCACCTCCAGCAATTGTCAGAGCTGAAGGAGACTATGATCTGATGGCATCAGCATCACACCCTACCACCCTCATCCCCTGGACCCTCATGAGAGTTGCTGGAGCATTCATGCATGTACCAGGAGCAGACATTGATGCCAAAAGTATGTGTCACAGGCAGAGGTCGGGCATGCCAAGACCTAGGATTTAGGAAGCTTGCAGTTCCCTACTGGAGAGTCTTAGAAATTGCCTGAGATTACCAGCTCCTCTGGAGGCCTTAAGCAAATCCTTTATTTTTTTCTCTGCAGTGCTGGGGATGGAATCCAGGGCCTCATACATGCAGGCAAATACTGAGGTATACCCCCAACCATGTAGACAAATCCTAATAGGCCTCAGTTTCCAGATCTGCAGAATAGGAGAAGGAAGGAATCATAATTCAGATTGATGAATCCCTCCCAGCTCCATTATGATGTTTCTACTTATTAAAAAAAAAAATGGTCCAGGCATGGTGGTACATGCCTATAATCCCAGTGACTCTGGAGGCTGAGGCAGGAGGATTGTAAGTTCAAGGCCAGCCTGGGCAACTTGTGAGACCTTGTCTCAAAATAAAAAATCAGCCAGGTGTGGTGGTGCATGCCTGTAATCTCAGCAGTTTAGGAGGCTGAGACAGGAGGATTGCAAGTTCAAAGCCAGCCTTAGCAACAGCGAGGCACTAAGCAATTCAGTGAGACCTTGTCTCTAAATAAAATACAAAAAAGAGGCTCAGTGGTTGAGTACCCCTGAGTTCAATCCCTGGCATTCCCAACCCCCCAAAAATAAAAGGGCTGGAGATGTAACTCAGTGTTAGAATGCTCCCTGGTATAATCCTTAGTACTTTCAAAAAAAAAGTGGGGGCTGGGGATGTAGCTTAGTGGTAGAGCACTTGCCTAGCATGTGTGAGTCTCTGGGTTTCATCCTCAGCACTCTGCAATGGTTTTTCATGTGTTCATAGAGTTGGACACCCATAACTGAAATGTATTTTTTCCATGCTGTTCCACAGTTTAAGTCCCCTCTACGTCTGCATCTCAGAAGCAGAAATTATCTCTGATTTAAACTTCTTTTCCAAGCATGCTAGTTCAATAGGTAGTTCCCAGCACTGACCCCACAGGTGTGGTTCTCCTGAGATGGTCATTAGAGGAAAAGTGTGCATGGACTGCAAGGCAGCTGATGTCTGTCTTGCCTCTCTGCCAGCTTGCTGTGACTTGGAAACCAATTCTTGCCTCAGTTCCCCATCTGGACAGTGAGGGTATTGGAAGAGGTTCTGTTTAGACTCTTCTCCTCTACTGTTTGTGATTGATTGCAAGAACCCTGACGCCTCAGCGTCACGAGAGAGAAGAATTTGTCTAAAACCCTGCACATCTGCCATCTTTCATCATTGACACAAGACTTTGTCTCCACTGTTTCATCTCATGCTCCAGGACGGGCTATCACCCCAGGTGGAGAAGCTGAGGCTCAGTTTCCATGAGCCACAGGGATGCTCCTGTAGCTCCTCCATGATTGTCAGGGACAATGTGTGGACCTTCCCCTTGGTTTTAGTGGGGAAACTGCCTCATAGCACCTCTCACAAGGGACATCTGGTCCCAGTCTGGTCTTCTCTCCCTCCTCAAGATTGGCCTTTTCACCTCCCTGACTCTGTTTCTATCTGCAAAATGGGTTCCTGCCACCAGTGCAGCTCAGCTTGGCAGGAGTGGCGATACCCTCTGCTCACCCTCCACTGCCACCAATGCAGGGATTGCTGCAAGGACTAAGTGCGGTTACTGGTGTGGACAGCAGAGCCTGTGCCTGGCTGGTCCAGGGCCTTTGGTTGAAGTGAGTTCTCTTTCTCAGGAAGTGTTTTAGCCTTTCCTTACGGTGTGGCCACTAGACAGTCATGGCTGACTAGAGATTTATAATCCCTGTTAGGATACAGGCTGTTGCTGCTGACCAAGGGGAAGATACTTTGGTTCATACCACAGCATCAGCAGGGGACAGGTTTGGGAGCTATCTGAGCTGGCAGAACCTCAAGAGTCATTCCCTTCTATGCACCATGGGGACACTGAGGCTCGGGAAGAGGCAGTAGCAGAGTCTAGACCAGGCCAGGACTCTGCCTTCTGGCCCTTGTGCCTCATTTGCTGTTGGATTTTGCCTCTGATCACAAAGCTGTCACCTACTCATTGTGGATGAACCTGAAGACAGTGAAAAGTATAAAGAAGAAATGAAAAATCTCCATGGTCCCAACATAGAGAACAGTGCAGTCAGACCTCTGGGTCCCCAAAAGCCCCCAGGGGCTAGTGTTGGCCACCCAGAGACTGGGGAACCTATGCCAAGGTCTGGACCAAGACCCCACATCTTCCAGATAGACCCAGCCTAAGGGGAGGAGGACAGGGAGGCAAGGCTTGCCCTGCCCTGGGCCCATCAGCTGACTGCTGCTCTGACCACCTGGGATCTGCAAAGTCCCTCCTCTGCCTCTCGTGAGGACCTTTTTGGGCCTTAGACTCCTTATCTGTGCAGTGAGGCTCATCCAGACCTGACTCCAAGGTCCGGATGTATGCTAACTCACTGAGCCTTCATGGGAAAATCTCCTGGATGGTATTCCACTCGGTTGCCTGTGTGGTGCCATTCCCATGCCACATGGAAGGAGACAGGAGGTAGCTGAGATGCAGGGGCTCAGCTTGGCAGGGGTGGCCATACCCCCTGCTCACCCTCCACTGCCACCTTTCCTCCAGTCCCTTGCCCACCTGGACTGGCCCTCAGCCTTCCCAGGGGAGCTAGGCAGACATCTGCCATGGGCCACATATTCTCTGGATCTAGGCATATTGCATAATTGATGTGGGAATCTCAGAGGTATGGGATTACAGATGGGGAAATTGGGACCTAGCTTCCCAGGACCTCTGTCACCTCCCAGTCTGTATCACTTCTCATTGTTGGAATGCAGGGAGAGTCTTTAGGCAGGCACTGATGGAGCCCCTCTTGCTCAGGAGCCCTGAAAGTCACTCCACCCTTGCACATCTACCTCTGTGTCTGGGCCTCAGTGTTATGGCCTGTGAATGGCCTGGCCTGCCTTACAAGGGAGGCAAGAGGCTCTGTGGGTGCTTGTGATCTGCTGGCCTGACTGCCTCATCCCATGGCAAGACCCCCTGGCAGTGGGTCTGGAGGCACAGATGGTCATTTGACCCATGATCATGGAGGCTCTGCTGCCTTACAAAGCCCTTTCCCTGGCTTGTGCTCTCAGGGACTGCCCATAGCCTTCAGGACAAGCAGTCAGGGGCATTGTCTGCTTCTGTCCAGTGAGAGGAAGTGGCTTTTCTGAAGTTACCTGCAGGGTTCATGATGAGGGGAGACCAGAGTTGTCCCCTGCCCTCAACAGAAATTCAGGTCTCCAACAACCCCTTTCGGTGTTTTTCAACCTCATCCTGCCCTGTATACATATGGACAAGGCTTGGTGGGGATGGTGAAGAAAGATGGCAGGAACTTACTACTCCAAAGGCAGAATGATTCTGTATAACAGATGAGGAAACTGAGGTACAAACTAGTTAAACCCAATTTGGTGAGTGGCAGAGCCAGAAATCTGTTGCCCCAAGTCTGGTTCACCCTGGCATGCCTGGCAAGAGTCCCTGCACAGTCCTTATTCTTGTTTTTCTCTCCCAGGGCCAGCAGTTTCACCGTGATGGCCCTGCCTCAAGGATCCCAGGAGGTCCCCGGTACCGCCCTGCTGCTGATGGCTCCCAGACCTCTCCCAGGAAAGGGAGCCTGGCCACAGCAGGCCCCCAGCACTGGCAGCCCAAAGGCGGCCCGATACCTCGCATACTGCCAGATCCCAGGAGCCCCAGGCCAGCACGAAACACCCGCATCCTGGCTGATAGCAGAGCTCCGGAGGAGCGCCCGAGTCCCTTTGGAATCCCATTCTCTAAACTGTCCCAGTCAAAGCACCTAAAAGTCAGGTCAGGTGGCAGCCAGTGGGCCCCATCTGATTCTAAGCGGAGGGCCCAGGCATCTCGAGACCACAAGGACCCATAGCAGCCCAGTCCGGGCTGGACCCACCAGAGCCCATGCTGGGAGGCAGGAAGATGGGGTGGGTGGGCGTTGCTGGCACTTGCCTGGTCAGTGCACCAGTACCAGGTGGCCATGATGGTCAGGCCGAAGGTCATCCCTGTCCATGGTAGGTCCCCTGTATATGGGTCCCGGAACATGTGCATGGCATCTGTGCGTGGCAGGTGGCAGGTGGTGTTGGCGATGATCCTGGAGGGGATGGCCTGGGCATATGCTGCCTCCAGTTGCCCATAACCACCAATCTGGTCGAAAGCTGGAAGGGTTGGGCAGGACAGGGACAGTTTGGTTGGATGGCCCTAACTCCCCAGCTCCCACTGTACTCCCTCATCTCATAAATAACTTCCTAACGCCTCAGACTGGAATTTTTTTCTACCTTGCCTTTCCTGGCATTCGGGAAGCTGTGGCAGGTAGAGGGTTTAAAAAAAAAAAAGTAAAAGTAAATAACTATTTTATTTGTATTTAAGATAATACTATTAAATGAGCATTTTGCACGTGGGCACCACTGTGTCCTGTTGGTTTCAAGAAAGGGGTTCTCTACCAGATTTTGAACTGTCCATTCAAGGAAGCAAAACATTTTTTCTTGGCACTCAAAGACTTTCCTGAGGCATCTAAAGTGTTAAACATCTTGACCTAGGCTTCCGAAAGGTGTGATTTCAGTAGAGCCAAGGATGGTTGGCAGTGATATGGCTCCTCCAAGATCATGCAGCCTGCTGGGCAGGTGGGGCTCAAGCCGGGGGTCTTTCAAGTCCAGAGCACATCTTTCCCCTCATTGTTTCTGTCTACCTCGGGGTCAGACTACATGGCAAAGCTCTGGCTTGTCTGTGGTTTTGCCATGGCTCTGGTCACTCCCCTCTCATCCAGACTGGGCCTAGCTGTCTGGGTCCCTCACATGCAATGAGGTTTGTGGATATAGGGCCCATGGGCTAAGAGGAAGAAGCCTAGACATAGGATAAGCCTTGTTCCCCCAGCAGATCACGGAAGAAGGAACCTATTGCCTAGACTAGAAGCCAGGCCAGGGTCTGTGTTCAGGCCAGGGATCTATGTGAGTATCAAAGCAAATGTACAGATACTACACAAAGGTTAGAGATTGCTTGACTTCGGGATCTCAGATTCTGCGTCTGGAAATCTTTTTTTTTTTTTTTTTTTGGCAGCAGGGATTGAACTCGGGTATTTGACCACTGAGCCACATCCCCAGCCCTATTTTGTGTTTTATGTAAAGACAGGGTCTCATTGAGTTGCTTAGCGCCTCACTGTTGCTGAGGCTGGCTTTGAACTCGCGATTCTCCTGTCTCTGCCTCCCAAAGTGCTGGGATTACAGGCGTGCACCACCATGCCTGGCTCTGAGTCTGGAAATTTTTAAAGGCTTCCATTTACCCTCTAAGTGATTCTCTTGGCTCTGCTTGCATACTCCAGGGACAGGGAGCTCACTACCTCCACCCCTAAACCCCTGGCAGCTCTATAAGCTTCCATGTCTATTCCCAGACTAGTGTCATCAGTCTGTCTAAATGCTCCTTTCCCCTCCCCTGCCTCTAGCAGGAGGTAGCATCACCTCTCAGGATTTTGTACCTGATCTTAAACAATTGGAGGAGACGCCTGGGCAGTGTTGTGGTCTCCTAATTGCTGCCTCCACATCCTCCTGCAGCCCCACCTCACTGTCAAGTCCTGAGCCAGGGCGGCATGTGGCAGGCCCTGTGTTCTTGAGTCAGCTCCTCACCCAACCCATAGCTAGTGACAGCTGGAGAGTGGGATAGGAGGGAGGTAGGCTGCATCCATCAGCCAGGAGAGGCCTGCAAAGGACAGTTGCCTATTGGTATGACCTCATCAGTCCTGCAGGTTGATGACCTTGTCGGTCCTCTACAGCCATAGCCCCCAGCCCTTACCTTTGACCGCCAGGATGACAGCCCCCACCACCATGATGATTGTCTGCAGGGCATCCGTGTAGATCACAGTGGCCAGGCCCCCTGCAGGGAACAAGGTTACTGGAGGTTGGGTACCCTGGTCTCAAAGGAGGAGGAGGGACATAGGAGGCAACTTCCAGAGCTCCTGGTAGGACAGCTATTCCCAGACATGTCCCCTACCCTTTCAGAGGTGGGTGAGCAATGAGGTAAAGTACCTGGTCCCACTCCTTGGGGATCTCCTCGAGCCCGTGGTGCTTCCTGCCTGTCCCCTGGCTTTGCCCAAGCCAGTGGTGGGCAGACCCTGCCTATAAGCCTCTGTCCTGACCCTGCCAGAGGTGCCATACCTGCAATGGTGTACAGGGCAGTAATGACAAGTGTAAGGATGGTGGAGAGGTAAAAGTTCCATCCCAGGCAGATATGCACAAAGAGAGCCCCGGCGTACAGGTCAATCTGAGGAAGAAAGAAGTCAGGTTACCAGGACACACGGTGGTCAGAGCCCTGGCACTGCACTGACTGACCATGTGAACTGAGGAAGGCCCTTTCTGGGCCTGGATGCCCCTTGGATGAGGGAGGGAAGACCCCTGTCCACTTGCCTGCATCCAGGGGCTGTTGTGAGAGTGGGAGGAAAAACTGGCCTGGACAGCTGTGAGCCATGTGCAGATGTACCAGGGATATACTGTCATTAATAAAGTCCAAGGTGGCCAATGAACACCCAAAAGCAGTGTTGTTATTGAATTCGGTCCCTTTCCAGAGAATACAAAAGAGTCCTATCCCCTCGGTTCCTAGGGGAACCTTAACAAGGAGGAGTCCAAGAGGAATTCATGGGGAGGCTCATGAAGACTGGTGGGCCTCAGAGTACAGGTGCTGGGGATGGGCGGGGAAGCAGAAGGGCAGTGCGGCTTATTTTCCACTCCCTCTGGTGAGGATGGACCCGAAGCCAGGAGTGCTTGTAGGTATGTCACAGGCTAGGGCTAGCCCCTGGGACAGAGACCTTGGGCCACATGGAGGTAGGAGTCTCAGTCTGGGGTTAGGCAGCCTCAGGGCAGGAATGAGCCTTACAGACCGTAATCCCGGGACCCAGGCCCAAATAATGGGCCTCCCCCTGCCCCACCCCGTTGTAATTCTGTGTTGGCTCAGTAGAGGGGAGATTACCTGAAATACAGGGTTGGGACCAAGAGGTCCCTGAGAAGGCTGGGACAGGACTGTGGGTCACCAGGGCCCTCAGCTGTGTGGAACAAGTTTGCACAAGACCTGGTCTTCCTGGGGCCCGACAGGCATGGACCCTAATCCCTTTGATCTTCCCCAGGGCCTGGCTCAAGTTGGAGCAGCTAGCATTATCTTGAGCCAGGGCCCAGGGACCAGAGCCCCTGGGACAGAGTCCAGGTAGGAACAAGATGGACTCCAAAGCCCACGTTCCCTACTTTACTTCCTCTAGTTCCTCCTTGCTCCTGGAGAGTATAGCCAGTTTGGAAACTCTGATGGCGACATTTGGGCTTGCGGCTTTAGCAGTGTGTATGTGTGTGTGCATGGGTGTACATGAGAGGGGTGGTTTAGAGAGATTGGGGAGGGGAAGGTTGGCTTCCAGCCCAAGCCAAGAAGCCCAAAGATGCTATCCCTAACCCTTCCTTGAAGGACTCTTCAAGTCCTCACCCCATAATACTGGAGGAGAAACAGACCCAGGTGGGAGAAGTGACTTCCCAAAGTTAGACCCTGGGACAGGAGGTCTCTAGAAAGCCCACTGCAACAGACTGCCACTGTGTGGCTGTCCTCCAGCTGCTGCTTATGCACCTGATCTTCAGGCTCTGGTCACACCAGAGTCACCACCCTTCATTCCACACCCAGCACTTTTGCTGCCTCTGGCCTCACTAGCCCCATCTGCCCTGGACTGTCCTGATCTCTGCCTCTCATTTTCAAAACTCACCATCCCAGGCAAGGACCTCCACTCCTGGTGGCTAGTTGGTCCTCCCTCCCTTCCTTCCGGGGAGCAGGCTCTGAGGAGCGCTGAGGAGTTCAACAGCATAGCAAAGGTGTGAGGAGGACCTTAGCTGAGTCCTCTCTGTAGGACTCTACATGATGTAGGTCCCACAAGGGCACAACTCACAACCCCGCGAAAGTCCCCTGGTGAGGACCTGCACACATCCCCTAGTCCTGCCTGATCCTGTCTGTAGCCCAAGCCCTCTTTCCTGAGGGCCCAGCAAACTTTTGCCTAGTAGAAACTAAGACCCACATGGACCTGGGTCTGTGTTCCTGGCCTGCCATGTCCCAGCTACACAGTTCTGAAAAGATCACTTCACCTCCTGAACCTCAGTGGCCCTTATCTGTAAAATGGAGTAGATGTGGACCCAACAGTCACTTCTTTTTTTTTTTTTAATATTTATTTTTTAGTTGTAGGAGAACAGAATATCTTTATTTTATTTTTATGTGGTGCTGAGGATCAAACCCAGTGCCTCACGCATGCTAGGCGAGCACGCTACCACTGTGCCATAACCCCAGCCCCCAACAGTCACTTCTGCCACATCAGCGGGAGCAGTGGCTTCTTCCTCCACATACCCCTCCCCAAGGGATGCTATAGAAAAGTTGGGCAACCTCTGAGGGGGCTTCCTCTCCTCTATGGCCCAGGGGCAGCTGCAGAGTCTAATCTAACTCCCTGAAGACATGAATGGAGAGACCAAAGCTGAAGAATGCAACCCACTGTGGCAAAACCCTGGGAACACAATCAAAAGGACAGCACCAGGCAGCTGTATCCCTGTAGATGGGACATTCTCAATGGCCCAAGGCAAGTCAGGGCCTCACTCTAAGCCACCACCCAGCAGGACTAGAGCCACTGATCTACCCCAGGCTCAGACACTTGCTAAAGCTCCAGGATGATGCCTGGGGTCCCGACTGACTGCCTACTCCTGGGAGCTGGCCCATACTTATCCCCACCACTGCCCTGCTTCTCCCCACACGTCTGCCTGGAGGCTGCTTCCTCTGCTGGTCCTCCATATCCCCTCCATATCCTGTCCCGCAGGAAACATTTGTCTACTTGCTACCTTTGATAAATGACCATGTTTGTAGGCACAGTCCTGAGAATCATATTCAGTGTCTCATCTAATGCTTGTGGCCCTCTAACAGGTGGGTGTGATGACCAACCTCACTCCTTAGATGGGGACACTTGGGCACAGAGAAGTAGATATCTTGCTGAAAGTCAATGAGCAGCATGGGGCTGATCTGTGGGGCTGATCTGACAGCTTGGAACCCCAAGCTTCCCAGGTTCCAGGATCTTCACTCCATCTCCCAGTTGGTGGAAACTGTACCCTATGAAGTGTATCAGAGACCAAAGGCTGGAGCTGGCCTGGTGCTTCTGATCCCTTCATCTGCTCCCTCTCCCTGCCTCCACCTGTCCACCATGGAGCCCTCCACTGATGTTTATAAATTACTGTGTGATTAGCCTCTTAAGTTGTCCCCTGTGTCCTCTGCCCAGGACCTTGCTCATTTCTACAGAGCTTTCTATAGTCTATTTCTATAGACCTTTCTCTTTCTATAGATTCACTATCTCTTGGGGGCTCAGAACAGAAACTTGTGGCCACTGCTGTGGATTCTCTCCCCAGACACTCCTACCCTCCTCCCCACTGTGCGTGGGCAGAGACCCTCACTGCTTCTTCCGGTACTGCTTGTTCTGCAGGAAAATCAGGGGGTGCCAGCATTTACACCACACAAGGAATAAAGACCACCCGCCCTGCCCAGCCCCAGGCCCTGTGTGCTGCTTGCTGGCTGCCCCTATCCAATCATTGCTCCCTTTTCCCCTTGCACTCCAGCCCCACCAGCACCCTGGCTCCTTGTATTTGCCAAACTCTTGCCCAGATAATGCAGCAAGGCTTGAGTGTCCACCCCAGACCACCCCTGCCCTCTCTCCTCTCTATCACAGCCAGAGTTGGCTTCTTGGCTCAGATGTTCACTGAGCTGTAATGGTATTGCTGTGTCCAGGCTTCACACCTATCTGGAAAGTACTAATTGGGCTGGGCTGCTCACCCAGAGCCAGGCACACAGTAGATGCACAGTAGGTAAGCATGCTTCCATAGATCAGAGGAGCCTGCAGGCCAAATCCAGACGCACCTTATTGTACTATTGGCCATGGCTGGCAGAGTTGAGGAGTTGGAACAGAGACCATGCAGCCTTCCCAAAGCCAAAGATATTTACTATCAGGATCTTCATAGAAAAAAATGAGCTGACCTTGACTTATATTAACTCATTCAGTTCCAGGAGGTGTGCCAGGCACCAACAGCCCTGGGGATGCATCAGCGAACACAGAGAAAAAATGAAGGAGGCAGACACTAGACATTCTAAGTCAATTATTCTGTGTAAGAGTATAAAGGAGAAAAAAGGTAAAGGAGCTGGACCACCACGACAGGAGTAAAGAATTTGAAAGGCTTGAGAGAGGTGAGGGAGCCATGGGCACGCCCAGGGAATAGGGCCCCAGGAAGAGGCCACAGCAAGGGCAAAAGCAGGACTAGGCCTGGCACATTGGTGGAAGTCCAAGGAGACCAGAAGGAGAAGACGGAGAGGTGATGCTGGTGGGATACGAGGTGCCATACTATGGAGGGCGTTGTGGACCACAGTTGGCTTTCACCCACGTGGCATGGGCTGTTGTGCCTGGCTTTCCCCTATTTTCCAGAAGTTAAATGGCCAGCCAGAGCTCACAGTTCCTCTATATGAGCTCACGTAGTCATTCTCCATACCCTACCATGGCAGGTCCTCTTGGCAGGCAGGTGCCCCTGCCTGAGGGATGGCTACAGGCCAGTTCTATGATCTCTGTCCAGACAGGCTGCATCTGAGATGGGTTCTGGCTGGAAAGACACATGAGGTGTTCCTAGAGCTCAGCCTGGTGTGGTCAGGACTTCTGGGGGCCTGTAGGATGCATGCACTTCAAACAGCTCCACTCCAAAGCCATCAGCAGGGCAGCCCTAGTCCCCTCCCAAACCAAGACCAGCAATTAGCCATCCTTCAGCTTCACCCTCTGCTTCATCTAGGCAGCTCCAGCATTGGTTCTGAAGCCTGGCCTTGATGTGACTGGTCACTCCCCATTTCATAGTTGGGTACACTGAGTCACCCCCATCACAAAGTGGAGTTTTAAGTGCCACATCCTAGCTATTTGGAGAGCGGTAGTATAGTGGTCAGGGCCTCGGGCCTGGAGGCAGGGGCCTGGAGGCAACCTGGGTTACCTGTGATCTTGGCCAGTGATGCTATCTGGGTCTCAGTGGTCTCATCTGTAAATAGGGGAGGGAGGCCTGGATAAGATAGTCTCTAAGGAGCCTCCTACTCGACTGAGCTCTTCCCTCCGCTGCTTGGGAATTCCCACCCTGGCCACTCACTTGAAGCAAGCTCCAAGTGTGACATGTAGTCTGTGCTGCATAGATGTCAGCAGGGTAAACAGGAGCTGTGGTGATAAAGGAGCCCTGTGCCTACGGCTCACCTTACCTCCTTCACTAGACCCCATTGGGGCTTCCCACATGCCTCCTCTTTTCTGTCTTTCTCCTCCGACCCACCCTCTGGTTTGCCTCAGTCCCCAACACTCCCTATTACCTCCCTCCCAGCTTTCTCCCCACCCTCTCTCTTTTGGTACTGGGCAGAGATTGAACCCAGGGACATTCAACCACTGAACCATATCCCCAATCCATTTTCTGTTTTTATTTTGAGACAGGGTCTCTCCAAGTTGCTTGTGCCCTCACTAAGTTGCCTGGGCTGGCTTTGAACTTGCGATCCTCCTGCCTCAGCCTCCCAAGTCACTGAGATTATAGGCATGAGCCTCTGTGCCTGGCCCAGCTTCTCTTTTCACTATTTCCTATCTGACCTCTAAAGTACCTGACTTAGTGGCTGCTAGAATCTAGGCCTCCTGACCTGGCTACCCTCAGACACATCCTACACACTGCCCCATGTTCCCTTTAGGCATTTACCTCCACTCCTCCACCAGCATCCCTTTCTCTGTCGGAGCCCAACTGAGATGCCACCCGCTGTGAGTTCCATCTCTTCTTCTAAGGCCCGTGCCTGGTGCCTGTCGTTCCTGTTTATCCATCTCACTGTAGTGGAGCCCAGGGCAGGTTGGGGATGGGGTGTTATTTAATTCTGTATCCTTGGCTTCCAGGGAGGTGGGGCTCAGGAAAGGGGTGAGAGGGAGAAAGTGTAGCAGGGGACAATTCAGAACTTGGTCTCAAGGGCAGCCTAAGGCCAGGTCCCTCCGGATTCCAAAGGAATCCCCAGAGGAAGAAAACTTACTATGATTCTCTCTGAGAATTTAGTGAAGATGGTGGTGGGATGCTTGCTGCTAAAACTCCCCCACAACTGGCCCTTAATAATAACAAGATGCTTGGAGGACCTCCCCCAACCCTAGCTGCTAGGTCATCTCCCAGCACAGAGCACAGGGGGAGGTCAAGCTGAGGCTGCAGAGGGGACACCAAGGAGGAAGAGCAATGCCTAGTCTGACTCCAGACAGGGCCCAGTGAGGGCTCTGGTGATGCTCTTGGTGTCCTGTTCTCAGGTAGTCTCTCTCCTCACAGCTCCTAGCTGACCAAAGAGGCCATGACCTCTGTGGCCTCCATTCCCTCCACTAAATTCATGCCAAGCCTGGGTCTTGCTAGTGCCAGCACTGAATGAAGAAGGCCCGGGAGGCAATTTTCCCCCTGAAGAGGAAGCCAGACCTCACAGAGCATAGTCCCTAGACATAGCCCTCATCCACCCTTACTGAGGTCCTGAGAAGTGGGTTCTGTCACCCTTTATTAAAAGGAAGGAAACTGAGGCTCGGGAGTCTCAGTGACTTGTCAAGGTCACTGCCTCAGCCTGCATCAGGCAGCCCCAACTCAAGCTTGTTCAGAATCCTGGATGTCCCCAGGGAAGTTAAGAGAGAGTCTGAAATTCTGATATTGCCACAAAATTACTGAGCAAGAGGCTTGGGCCAAGTTCCTTCCTTTCCCTGGGCCTCAGGTTCCCTCTCTATAAAATCAGAGATTTGGACAGAAAAAATTCCTCTGATGGTGACATTTAAGGTGAGATTACTGTTCTTAATATTCCCAGGTTCTTAATATTTCCCAAGGAAAAGCTGAAGCCACCAAGCTGCCATCAACAGTCTGGGCAGAACACAGGAGGTTCTGGGTATAGCAGCAGAACTGGCCGAGACCATGCAGGCTTTTGGTGCCCTCTAGTGGGAAATCCTGGCTGGTTCCGGGAAGACACCCAGGTCTAGCGCCTGCTGCTCTGCCCTACTGGGGTGGGCTGCTGTCCTAGACTTGCTGTGTAACTCTAAACAAGTCATGTGACTCTCTGGGCCTCAGTTTCCCTAGCTGTTAAACAAAGCAGCGATTGATGAGTGGATGTCAGGTCCGTTTCAGGGGCCCCAGATCAGGGATATTTCCAGGATCTGTTGGTAAAAGGTAAGGCTGGGGGGCAACTCACCGATATCTTGGTGAAGACAGACAGCAGCAGGGACAGGACAGACAGGTACATGCGTATGCGCTGGCCTCCGAAACGTTTCTGAATGTATTCGGGCAAGGTGACAATCTGGAGGACACAAGGGCAAGAGCTAAACACTTCCCGGAGACCATGATAGGTGTCCAGGGCAGGGACCCATCCCAACTACTTTCCCTCTCCCTGGACACGTGAAGTGGCCATGAGCCTCTCAAGCCCCTTGCTCCCTACAGTCCCAGCCCCAGGCCCTGAATTCCAGGCTGAGTTCCGACTGCACCCTAAGGGTTTAGACATGTTGAGATTGGCTCTTCAGGGCTGAAATGAGGAATGGATTGGAGGAGCCACAGCTGGAAACAGAAGGACAAATTTGGAGGCTGTTGCAACAAATCCAGAGGATCTACAAAGAGGCTGGACAGAGAAGATGGCTGTGAGGGGCAGAGCAGGGAAAGCACGGAAAAAGACTCAGGAGGTGGAATCCACTGGATTTGGGGCTGAAGGCATTGGTGAGTCAGGGATAGTGGAGGCAGGTGTGCCACCCAGCTGTTCTGCCCAGGTGTGCCACCCTGCTATGCTACCCAGGTGTGCAGTCCAGATGTGCCACTCAGCTCTGCTGCCCAGGTGTGTGATCCATTGGAAACACGCCACAAAATAAGCAGACAGATGTCTAAGGGAGACTGCCTTAACCAGCTAATGAGAATATTAGTTGAGCTAATAGGAAACCCAGCTCTGAGGGTTCACCAGCTTGTCAAATGAGGCTTTGGAGGTCGGGCCCACCACCACCAACTTGGCCCAAGGCCCAGCACTTGGCCAAGACTCACCTCTGAGGAAATGTAAATGGGCACGAACACCCATGCCAGTGCCAGCAGCACGTACGTGGCCTGTGGGGATAAGGGCAGGTAAAGATCAAAGGGCAGGTGCAGCTCCCCAAAGCCCTGCCCCTGAGACTGGTAGATGACCCAGGGACATCAGTAGTGAATACCATCCCCCTAGATCCACCTGACTTGTGAGAACTTGAGTGGCCCCTCTCTGTCTCTGGGCCTCTGTAAACAGTGGGTGGGGGCCAAGGCCAAGAGCCCTTTTCCAGCCATGCTATCCACACTTCAGCATCCTAAAGACCATGTTGCCCAAGGAACACCACTGGCCACTGCCTCCCTGCCCAATGGCTGACACGTGCTCTCAGGAGTTGCCCACCTCTAGGGGCTAGCCAAGGTTGCTGTACTCCCTGCCCCAGCCCTCCCACAGCTGCACATCCCCTCTCCAGGTGCTCACATTCCACTCAAAGCCTGCCACAGCCAGGCCTCCAGCTGCACCAGAGCCTGCCAGTCCAACAAAGAGGCCAGAGCCTTCACTGCTGGCAAACAGGGAGGCTCCAATCTGCAGGGAATAGAGGAAAACCAATCAGCACAGGTTCACGGGCACCAGCCCCACCCTGGACCCAACAACATCTCCTTTAACATCATAACTTTACACATGAGACTAGGCCTACAGGTGTGAGTTGATATACCCATGGTCAGCCACACTGCTAAGGAGCAGACAAAGACTTCAGAGACTACCCTTTATACAGATTTCATCTGCTTGTCCCTACCTGTCCCCTGCCCCCCAGTTTGAAGATCTCCTGCCAGCCTCAGGCCTGTCCCATTGAGCTGGCCCTGGGCAGTAACCCTGGATTAGGAAAACACACAAGGTAATATCTGGGATGGAGATGCCAGCTAACCTAAGGCCAGATACAGCCCCACGGACAAAGGAAGGGGTGTGCAAAGTCAGGGTTCACTCACTGGCCACCATGTCATATCTCGGCCTGCCAGGAAGTAGCCGTCTACTGTGCTCCTGCCAGCTTGACAAGAGGACTGTAAGAATAGAAAGAAAAGGCAAAAATTGGAACCTTGTGCATTATTGGTAGGAATGTTGAATGATACTGCTGCTGGTTTAAAAAATTAAGCATAGTGCTGGGTGTGGTGGCGCACACCTGTAATCCCAGAGGCTTGGGAGTCTGAAGCAAGATTGTGAGTTCAAAGCCAGCCTCAGCAACAGTGAGGCACTAAGCAACTCAGTGAGATCCTGTCTCTAAATAAAATACAAAAAAGGGCTGGTGATGTGGCTCAGTGGTTGAGTGCCCCTGAGTTCAATCCCCGGTACCACCCCCCTCCTAAAAAGTAAGCATAGAATTGCCATGTGACCTAGCAAATTCCATGCCTAGATATATGCCCAGAAGAACTGAAATGATATGTTCACATTGAAACTTATCTAGGAGGGGCTGGGGTTGTGGCTCAGTGGTAGAGCACTTGCCTTGCATGTGTGAGGCACTGGGTTCGATCCTCAGCACCACATAAAATAAATAAATAAAGATATTATGTCCATCTACAACTTAAAGAAAATTTAAAAAAAAACTTATCTAGGAATGTTCATAGTAGCAGCATTATTCAGAATAACAGAAAGTGGAAACAACCCAAATGTCCATCAACTAATGAGCAAGTAAATAAAATGTGGTATATGCTTACGATGGAATATTATTCAGTCAGTGAAATGAATAAAATTATCTTACTCCTGACACCCAAAAGGGGAGGAAGTAGCTGGGAGTGGTGGTACACGCCTGTAATCCCAGCGACTCGTGAGGCTGAAGCAGGAGAATTGCGAGTTCAAAGCCAGCCTCAGCAACAGCAAGGCGCTAGGCAACTCAGTGAGACCCTGTCTCTACATAAAACACAAAATAGGGCTGGGGATGTGGCTCAGTGGTCGAGTGCCCCTGAGTTCAATCTCCAGTACCAAAAAAAAAAAAAAAAAAAAAAAGCTGGGGGGCGGAATGAAGTTCTGATACAAGCTGTAACTTGAGTGAACCTCTAAAACATTATGCTAAGAAACCAGACACAAAGGCTACATGTTATATGGGTAAATCCACGGAGATAGAATGTAAATTTCTCGGGGATGGGGAATAGGAAGAATAGGGAGAAATGTCTAATAAACGTAGAACTTCTTTTTGGAGCAATGAAAATGTTTTGGAGCTAGAAAGAAGTAATAGTTGTACAATTTAAATGTACTAAATGTCATGAATTGAACAGGTTGAAAGAGTTAAATGATTTGGGGGATGAGTTCTGAGGACTGAAGATTGATTCACTCTACAACCGAGCTATATCTCTAGCCCTTTCCATTTATTTAAAAAATTTTATTGGTGCATTATAGTTGTACCTAATGTTGGGATTTGTTATTAAATATTCATAGATGCACACAATGTAGTAATATAATTTGGTCTATATCACTCCCCAGCCTTTTTATTTCTTATTAGGAGACAGAGTCTCTTGCTAAGTTGTTGAGGATGGCCTTAAATTTGTGATCCTCCTGCCTCAGCTTCCCAAGTCACTAGGGTTACAGGTATGTGCCACCACACCTGACTGAAAGAGGTTTATTTAACTTATAGCTCTGGAGGTTAAAAGGACATCACCTGCTTGTGCTCAGCGCTGATACGAGCCTTGTGGTTGATGGCACCGCAGTGGCAGGAGCACGTGTGAGAGCAATCACATGGCGAGGCAGGAAGCCAGGGAGCAGCTCAGGGGCAGGCTCCCTGATTTTTTAACAACCCATTCTCATGAGAACAGACTCCACAAGACCAGCGTTAATCCATTTTGAGAGCAGTGTCCCCAATCACCTAGTTACTTTGCACTAGATCCACCTCTTTAGTCATTTTTATAATCATTCTTTTGAATTCTTTGATATTTCATCCACTTCAAGATCCTTGGAGTCAGTTGCTGGTGAAATGTGAATGTTAGGAGGTGTTATGTGTTACCTTAGCTTTTCATTTTTTTTGTATTCCTGTGTTGGGTTTTATGCATCTGTTAGGATGGATTTCTCTTCCACCTCTATGTGTGGGCCTTTTTAGGGCACAGCTCTGTCTTGCCAGAGTGTCCTAGTGTGATCCAGATTGAGACACCCTCACAAGGGTGGTATCCACAACCGTTATGTTAATCCCCTGTTTTTGCTGTAGCAGTGGATGTCTGAGTGGGACCTGAGGGCCCAGAAAAGTTTAAGTGTCATTAATTTGTGTGTGGAGCAAGGTGCACTGTATTTTGGCTGAGTTTAGTTCAGCAGCAGAGTCTCTACCCTGTGAACTTGTGTCCTGGTAGGTCCACAGCACTTCACAGAATAGGGGGAAACAAACAATGGCAACAACTGATGCAAACAACATACAGTATTAAAATGAATACCAGGTTCCCACTATGACATCTACAACATTAATTATCACAAAAAACAGGAATGGTGGCTACATCTCACTTCATAAAAGTTCCACCACCTGAACACCACCACCCTAAGGACCAAGCCTCCAACACATGAAACTTCAGGAGACAAACCACATCTGAATCATGTCAGGGACAAGGCCACACATGGCTAGAAGCTGAGAGGACCACAGGGAAGTGTACCCATAACCTTGATGATACTGTGGACCCCTGGATCACAGTGCACCTGAAGCCTTCCCTATTATTAGATTTCTCTGTATTATTGGACTTTGTTGTTAGAACTCATTTGAAAGTGGTTTTTAAAAATCACGTTAACAGATACCTTAATGAATGCAAAGGTTCTGCTCAAAATCTCTCCCTCCAGGGCAGCATCCCCTCCTTAGAAGCTATCCCTCTGGCTCCCTGAGCTGTACTCTTTAAGCATCTTTGCAGAGCTTCACCTGACTGGCTTGCTCTGTCTGCTTCCGGACTGTGGGCACTTGTGCTGCCTCTGGGGGATGCAGCTCCAGGACCCTCCCTGTCTTGTTCTTTTCTGCATGCTTTCTGGCCAGCAGCACCCAGCTCAGCCAGCCTGGCCTGCCTAAAGTGACTGGGAAGAACCTCCACAGCCCTGCTGCTGCGGGGCATGAACCTATACCTCAGAGCTGAGAGAGGCAGGTCCTGGGCAGCAAGGGCAAAGGGAGTATCACAGGTACCCAGAACATCTTTCTTAGGTGTATACTTCCAAATAAATACCCTTCCTGTGCTGGCTGGGAGAGCCTCTGTCCTCTTCCCTTCTCTATGTCTTGCTGACCTCTAGCACCTGGCCCCCATTTATCTCCCCTATAAAACTGCCACCACCTGTTCTGTCCCATACAAGCAGCCCCTTCTCTGACTACGCAGCCTTCAACTCTTACAGGAATGTAGCACATTACATAGTCATCCCCTCTTATCCACAGGGTAAACATTCTAAGACCCCAAAGGATACCTGGAGCCACAATTGGTCATTACCCTGTATATTCTATGGTTTTTCATACGCATACAGACACACTTAATGCTTTTTCCGTCTTGGCTAAGCACTGTGTCACACTATGGCTGTAACTTTTGCAGTTTGAGATGTGACAGACAAACTAGGAAGAATTTCTTTTTCCTTCTCCAAAATTCATGGATAGAAGATTAATTTTCTGAAGATCTTATCAACTTCCTCACAATTTTTTTTCCTTATGGAGAACTTTCACATTTTTCACTTAAAAGGAGCATGCTATGGCTTCTCTTTGGCATGTCCAAATTGCCAGCATCAGTATTCTTGTGCTTTGGGGCCGTTATTAAATAAAATAAGGGTCACTCCAACACAAGCACAGTAACACCACGCCTGTTGATATGGTAACGAGATAGCTACTAAGAGACTAATGGGTGAATGTCATGGAAATGCTGAATGAAACAATGAGTCACATCTTGGGCAAGATGGAGTGGGACAGCCTGAGATTTTGTCACACTACTGAGAATTCCACACAAATTTAAAACTTGTGAATTATTTATTTATGGAACCATCCATTTAATATTATCGGATCACAGGTGACTGAAATTGTGGAAAAGGAAACCTCAGATAAGGGGGGACCATTGTATTTTGCAAGAAATTTTCATATTCATTGTCCCCTGGATGCTTGCAACAGCTTTGAGAAGTAAGCAGCACTGACATCCACATTGTGTATTTGAGGAAATTTAAGCCCAGGGAGTTTAAGTAACTTGCCTCAGGCACAAGCATACCCTGTAGATACTGCAGTTTGGGTTCCTGACCACCACAACCAAGCAAATATAGCAATAATGCAAGTTGAATGATTTTTTTTTTAGTTTCTCAGTGCATATTACAGTTATGTTTATACTATTAGGTGTGCAATAGTATTATATCTAAAAAACCAACGTATATAACTTAATTTAAAACACTTTATTGCTGAAAAATGCCAGTGATCATTTGAGTTTCAGCAAGTGATTAGTTTGCTGTTGGAGGGTGCTATGGTTTGGACATTGAATGTCTCCCTAAGTCCTATGTTTTTGGTATTTTTGTTTTTGGTTTTTTTTTTTTTTTTTTTTTTTTTTTTTGGTACTGGAGATTGAACTCAGCAGCACTCAACCACTGAGCCACATCCCCAGCCCTATTTTGTGTTTTATGTAGAGACAGGGTCTCACTGAGTTGCTTAGCACCTCGCCATTGCTGAGGCTGGCTTTGAACTCGCGATTCTCCTCTCTCAGCCTCCCTAAGTACTGGGATTACAGGCTTGCGCTACCATGCCTGGCTAGTCCCATGTTTTAAGTGTGGTCTGCAGGGTGCTGCTATTAGGAGGTGGTAGAACCTTAGCAGGTGAGGCCTAGTGAGAGGTTCTTAGGTCATTGGAGATGTGCCTTTGGAGGGGATTGTGGGATCCAGACCCCTTCCAAGTCCTCATCTTTGTTCCCTGGCTTGTGCTATATGAGGAATTGATCCACCACACGCTGCCACCATGCCACCATGCCACCAACCAAAAGTAATGGGCCAATTAATTATGGACTTGAAACTCCAAAACTGTGAGCCAAAATCAACCCTTTTTTCTTTATAAGTTGGTTATCTCAGATATTTTGTAATAGTGATGGAAAACCGAGTAACGCAAAGGGTCTTGGCCAGATATTGGTGGCTGTTGACTGATAGATAAAGTGGTGGTGGTAGCTGAAACCTGAGGTAGCTGTGACAATTCCTTAAAATAAAATAACAGTGAAATTTGCCATTTCAGTTGACTCTTCTTTTCACTAAAGATTTGTCCTTAGCATGTGATGCTGTTTGATAATATTTTACCCACAGTAGAACTTCTTTCAGGATTGGAGTCAGTCCTCTCAAACTCTGTTGCTGCTTTATCAATTAAGTCTCTGTAACATTCCAGATCCTCTGTGGTCATTTCAAAAATGTCCAGAGCATCTTCATCACGAGTGGACTCCATCTCATGAAACCACTTTCTTTGCTCATTTATAAGGAAAACTCCTTGTCAATTAAACTTTCATCATGAGATGGCAGCAATTTAATCACATCTTCAGATTCCACTTCTAATTCCAGTTTTGCCACTTTCCCCCACATCCGAGTTCTTCCTCCATTGAAGTCCTGAACCCCTCAAAGTCATCCATGAGTCTTGGAATCGACTTCTTCCACACTCCTGTCACTGTTGATATTTTGACTTCTTCCCATGAGTCACAAATGTCCTTAATGTCATCTTAGGATGGTGAATCCCTTCAAGAAAGTTTTATTGATTTTTTCCCAGGTCCATCAGAGGCATCACTATCAATGGCAGCTATAGCTTCATCAAATGTATTATTTAAATAAAACCTGCAAGTCAAAATTACCCCTTCAACCATGAGATACAGAATGGATGTTGTTAGTAGGCATAAAAGCAGGATTAATCTTGTGCATCTCCATTGGGGCTCTTGGGTGACCAGGTGTGTTGTCAGTAAATAATATTATGGAAGGAATCTATTTCTTTTCTGTGCTGCATTTTTCAAGAGTGACATTAACTAAAATATTCAGTTTAGTTAACTAAAATACTCAGTTTAGTTAATTAACTAAAATACTCAGCCGGGCTTTGTAGTTCATTCACAGAGCACAGGCAGAGTGGCAAGCAAGCATTCCCTCGGGAGCCAGGATGGTCAGAGTGGTAAGGGAGCATTGACTTCAACTTAGATAACCAGCTGCATCAGCTCCTAACAAGGAGGCAGCCTATACTTTGAAGCCAGGCTTTGACCTCTCTCTGGCATGAAGACCTAAATGGTATCTTCTTCCATCCTAAGGCTGTTCCGTCTACATTGGAAATCTGTTGTTCAGAGCTGCCTCTGTCACCAGTTGTCTGAACTGGATCCTCTGCATAACTGGCTGCAGCTTCTCCATCAGCGCCTGGCATTTCTCTTGGGGCTTGGGTGCCATAGAGACACCTCCTATCCTTAAACCCCAGGAAGGATTTGCCGGCTTCCAGCTTCACTACTGCAGCTTCCTCGCCCTCTCAGCTTCATAGAATTAAAGAGAGTCATGGATCAGGCCATGGTATGCTGTGGTTGGCTTGATCGTCTACCCAGATCTCTCACACTTTCTCCGTAACAGCAACAGGCTATTCCAATTCCTTAGTCGTGTGGTCACTGGAGTGGCACTCTTAGTTTTCTTCAAGAGCTTTCTCCTTGTGTTCACAACTTGGCTGATGGCTTGGCTCAAGAGGCCTCACTTTCACCCTAGTTCATGCCCTCCTTACAGAGTTTAATTATTTCTAGTTTTTGATTTAAAGTGAGAGATGTGTTCCTTTTACTTGAACACCTAGAGGCCATGGAGGGTTATTAACTGTTCTCATTTCAATTCTGTGTCAGGAATAGGGAGGTACAAAGAGAGGGAGAGAGATGAGGAATGTCTGGCTGGTGGAGCAGACAGAATACATAATATTTATCAATTAAGTTTGCCATCTTATAGGCAAAGTTATGGAGCCTCAGGTACAATAGTCACATCAAAGACCCTGATCTCAGATTACTGTCATAGGTACAATAATGATGAAAAAGTTTAAGATATTTCAAGAATTACCAAAATGTGACACAAAATGAGTACAAGCTCTTGGAAAAATGGTGCCCATAGACTTACTTGCTCAACACATGTTGCCAAACAACTTTAATTGGTAAAAAACACTTTATCTGTGAAGGTATGTCTACACAGAGCAGAACCAGGACCAGAACCCAGAATTACCAATGGCCAGCACTGGGCCACTTGTGATTTAATATTCAAACACTTCACAATTAATTTCAGTTACTGCTGCTGCTAATTGCTACCACAACCACAGGACTACCTCCACTACCACCAACCACTATGATCACCATCACCATTCGCATCATCACCACCACCACCTCTACCACCTCCAACCGCTTCACCCACTCCTACTGGTACCCCTACTAATGGATCCAATGGCAGTAGCTGGGTCCTGTCCCATGCAGGCCCCTTTGATAGGAGACATCACCCTGGGAGGTAGGTGGTGACTCCATCTCACAGATCAAGGCCCATCTTATACCAAATCCCAGAAAACTGAGAGGACACAGCCAATCCCCCATTCCCCAGCCTCTCAGACCAGGAATTAAGGAAGATAAGAAGGGGTACTTGTCTTTCTTGGGAAAATGTTGGAGCTCTGGGATGCCACCTGGGGAACTCTGGGGGTCAGGAGGTGGATCCCACCTCTCTCAACCCTAAATGTGGAGCAGGGAAGTGGAGCATGGTTCACGGGTAGCACCTCTTTCCCCAGTGGGAGAATCTTGAAGGTCAGCATCATGAATATACTAAAGAGGAGCTTCCTCCTGCCACAAAGGGCTCCTAGGCAAGTCCCAGCCTCTTGCAGTCTCAACTTCTTCAACTGCGCACGAGGTTGGTCTTTACTGGGGCCTGTTTGGTGGATAGGGCACAGGGAAGGGCCTAGCACTGTGCCTGCATAGTAGGGGCCCTGCTGTCTTTGGAATCTGCAGATGGGGTCAAATCACCTGTCTCTCATGGAGGGAGAGAGAAAAGACTTATGAACTAGGGTTGTCCTGGGGAACTTGTTAAAAATGAAGATTCCCCAGGCCCTCATGGTCCTCTCTGTCTTGGGATTCCCTGACCCAGCAGCTCTTGGGTGCAGCCAGATTCTATTATTCAGGCAGTGGGCAGCAGGTCACCCGGTGAGACCCATGGAGATGCCTCAGGGACATGCTAGACGTAGGTTCCCATCCCGAGCAGCCACACTGAGAGCCTGGCTCCCACAGTTTCTCTCACCCATATGCCCACGGCTACATTCAGAGCAAAATACACAGCGATAACAACGATGTCAGTCACACTCAGCTGCGATCCAGGAGCATGGAGGTCGCTGGTGGAGTTGTCAGCCATTATTCTGAGTGCCAGCTCTGAGCCTGAGTGACTAAGGACAAAGCAGGTTGGAAAGGGCTTTCTGGCCAGGAATTAATTGATCATTAAACCAAGGGAGACAGTCACACCTCCAGGCCACAACGTGGCTGCGTGCATAGCAACTGCTTCCAAGTGTACTGTCTCCTTCGCCTCCTCATAGGGGTAAATCCCAGAGTGCAGGAGTAGGGGCAAGGCATGGAGCCGCAGGAGGGGCTTCCTGAAACTCAGAGGAGTTGGGGGAGAAGAAAGGGAGTTGAGTGAATCTAAAGGAAATTTGAATAATCCCAGAAAGAAAAGGCCAAATTGCCTAACAGATGGTTTGGACTAGATTTAATTTGTAGAAGAAGCATGGGGACATCAATGTGATGGGCAGTTATCAGAACGAGTGAACTGAGATGGCCTAGGGATGTTATCTCCTGCATTATGCTTCACTTCCAGTGATGATGGTCCAGTTTCAGAAGTGTTCCCATGTCAGACAATAAGTCCTGTTGCAAACATTTTGGCTCTTTTCCTAGCTCAATGAGACTGTCCTGAGCCCCTCCATCTGATCATCCATTTGGCACCCTGTGGCTGCCTGAGAAAACAGGGTGGGACACCTACTATATATCAAACCTTTAGGACCACACTTCACTTTTCTGTACATGCTCCTTATGTCATGCTCAAGGCAACAACACAGCATAGGTGACATCTCATTCTAGTTAAGGAAACAGAGGCTAGGAGACTGCATCATCTGAGTCATCTGTCATGACACAGCCATTCATAGGATAGAGCTGGATTCAGCTGCAGATCTGGCTGAGTCTCCACAGTGGTGACAGTGGCAGATCTGGTTCCATTTGGATTCCATCAGGGTCCCATGCTCACTCACTACTTAAACTAGTACACAGCTGGGCTGGCTGACCATATCACACCTCTGTGCAGTGACAGACTTTGCTCATGGCTTTGCAAAATATTTGGAGTTTAACCAGACATGGACGTGCAGTCTTTCCAGAAGTGTTAATGAATGAGTGGCTGCTGCCAGGAACACCCTGGCCTGAAAATCCGAATGTGCTGTTACTTGGCAACACTGAGGGGGGAGTAAAGGTTAATCCCTCCCATGTAGGACCAGAAATGGGAGTGGGAAATGAGTCACTACTGATGGTAAATCTCAGGTAAGCTCAGCTCACCCTTCCCCAGCTGTACTCGCCTTCAACCAACGAGTTTCAGATGGGGTTTACTTCCAAGCAATTACTTAAAATGTATTGTAAATCAAAAGCTCAATTTACAATGGTCTGAAGGACTCAGCCGGGTAATATACAGATTTATGAAATCTGTCTCATTAAGATAAAGTGCCTGAACCAATGGCATTTCATCTGCTCTCCTTGCTGAGTCTCAGAAGGAAATAAACCATTTACAGGTAATTGTACTGCCTTCCAATCAAAAGTACTATGGAAAGGAAGCTGTGATTTGCTAGTTCTGCCCTGAAGGACAGGGACAGGAAGAGGATGGCAGTGGGAGACATAGAGGGAGAAATACAGCATGAACCTGGCCACATCTGCAGGGGAGAAATGCCACCTCCACCCCGGAGCCTAGCCATATGCACATGCTCACCCCAGGAGAGCAGGTATAATCACACTGGGGGACGCAGCCCTACTGGCTGACTCAGTCCAAGTAAGATGGACACTCTCTTAGTCAAGAAGCCATCTGTATCACATGTCTTTGTTTTCTGTTACTATAATTAACACAGACTGAGTAATTTTTAAAGAATAAAGGTTTATTTAGCTCATAGTTCTGGAGGCTGGGAAGTCCAAAGTCAAGGGTCTGCATCTGGGGAGGTCCTTCTTGCTGGTGTGGACTCTGCAGAGTCTGGAAGCAGTGCAGGGGTGCATTCAAGAGTCAGTGCTAGACCCACCTTTGGAATAGCCCTACATCATGGCCTAATCACCTCTGAAAGGTCCCACATAGTCCCACCATTACTGTATGACTTTGAGAAATTAAGCTTCTAAAACATTCAAACCAAAGCACCATGCCACTTTAAGTTGTACATATCCCAAGAGAAAATCCCCTGGACTTGGGGGAACCCTCTCCCTGGACAGGAAGTGGGGTATGAAGAGTTGATGGGGCCAGAGAGGATGATTGTAAAACAAAACAGTGGTTCGCCCCTTGGTGGGTACAAAGCCAATAAACATAACCAGGAGAAAAAGAACCAAGAGAGGTTTATTACTTGTAGCAAGTAAGGAGAAGATAGCTCCCAAAGCAGTGTCTCCCCAAACACCAGAGATAAGGGGTTTTACTGGAGAAATTTATGCATATTCATTCTGGGGAGACTTTGTCATCACATATAGAAACTGGCAGGTTCGTGAGCACGCTTAGTTTCAGATCATGCTTCTTCATACATTGCATGTTCAAATATGATGGACAGGAATGCCCCCAGGGCAGAGAATTTAGCATTATAAAAAGATGATAACAAGCAAAGTTTATTCGAGGTTGCTTGGAAGAGGGGCTGGGCAGCCTTGGCTGGTTTAACTCATTCCTTGTGGTCTTTTCTGGAAGGAAGAAACAACTTGAAGAGATGTTAGCAATTAGCAGCTTATTCCCCATCAACACAGGTGCTTAGCCCTATAAGTTAGATCCTGTCTAGCAGATAACAGTTGAAACTATTATTATCTTTTGAAGAAGACGGAATGTGTATAGGTTTATCTTCTCTTTTAAGTGCTCAGAATTGACAGAGGCATGGCTGTGAAGATGAGCTGGAAAGAGATGAGAAAGTCACATGTTATTGAAGTCACAGCTGGTGAACTAAGCCCCCAGGTCCTCTCCTAGGACTGGCTTCCAGATCCAGTTCCAGCTTATCTGTTGCCCTACTTTTGGGATAAACACAAGACTTTTCATTCATTCCTGATAATTATCATCTGCCTATCTGTCCTTGTAGAAAAATACAAGAGTTCAGAGCTATAAGTGCAAAAATGCTCAGGGCAGCAGAAAATTGGAAATATCCTCTATGATCACCCAGAGCAGCACCCATTCCATGCTGCAGAAACAATGACCATTAAAAATGTAAGGTGGCTTTATGTGATGACATGGAAGATGATACATTCACAAGTGGAAAAAGTGAATTGTAGAAATAGAGAGCTATGGTTTGGATGTGAGGTGTCCCCCAAAAGCTCATGTGTGAGACTATTCAAGAAAGTTTACAGGTGAAATGATTGGATTATGAGAATCTTAACCTAATCAGTAAGTTAATCCACTTAATAGGGATTAATAGGGTAGTAACTGTATTCATGTAGGGTGTGGCTGGAGTAGGTGGGCCACTGGGAGTGTGACTTTGGAGTATATACTTTGTCCCTAGTAAGCAGAACTGATGTTCTCTGCTTTCCTGATTGTCATGTTCTGAGTTGCTTTTTCCCTCCACACCCTTCCACCATGATGTTCTGCATCATCTTGGGCCCAGAGCAATGGAGTCATCCATCCATGGACTGAGACCTCTGAAACTATGAGTGCCAAATAAACTTTTTTTCCTTTAAAATTGTTCTTCTTGGGTCTTTTTGTCACAGTGGTGAAAAAGCTGACTAAAACATATAGGTAGGTAGGTAGGTAGACATATCCTTTCATTATGTATAAAAGTCAGTGTCTCAATGGCTGAAATGCTCAGAAGAACACACACCAGGCTGCTAAGGAAAGGCAATGGGATTTAAGGGGTGAGATTAAGGAGGAGTTATCACTTTATGTGCTTCTGTGCAGTTTGAGCTTTTTTGTAAGGCCTTAGCCTTGGCCATGGCTCAGATGGGCAGACCAGACTGCAGTAGTACCTCCCACCCCTTCCTAGGCTCACCCCATGAGCCATTTCAGACTGTTTTCAGCCACTGAAAGCAGTAGAGAACCTCTGAGAAGAGCCCGGCTGAGAGCCTGGTGAAGAGCAGTGAGAGGGAGACTAAGTATTTCACATGTCCACTCCAAGACAACCAACATTTTCTGAAGCCCACCTGTCACCTGTGCCTGGTACCTAGATCTGCATGGGTTCCTTCTCCTCCCACATCCATTCCCAGTTAGCTTCCCTTCTCTTCCAGTTTAGAGATCCATGGCTGAACTCTGGATACTCACATCCAGTTCCTACCTGACAGCTCTCTGAGAAGATCTCAGGCTCAATGATCCAGCCTTCATCATCCTTCCATCCAAACCTCCTCATCCCAAAGGTTGGCGGGATTAGTGGACTCCAGCAGCCAGCTCAGGCCTTTATAATCTTCGTGGCTGGGATGCTTACTGAGTGATCACCATGTAACTGCACACTGTCCACCCTTGACCCTCTGAACTCTTTGATGGATGGAAAACCTGAGGCACAGAGAAACTGAGGACCTTGATCAAGGTCACATGGCACTCAGGCAGAGAAGAGCTTTCAACTCCAATTGTCCAGCTGAGTCCACTGCCTGGTATGGCCCATTAACAAATGAGCCCCCTGTACTCTTAGTCTACCCATCCAGTCTTCTTGATTGTACTATCTAAATGTTTCTTGAATCTTACTTAGATCCTGTAATGGTTAACCTGAATTGTCAACTTGACTGGATTAAGAGATGCCTACAATTAAGAGGCTTCTGGGTGAATCAATGAGGGTGTGTCTAGGAATGAGTGGCATGTGGGATAGCAAACTCAAGTGGAGACCCTCCCTAAGTGTGGGCAGAACTGTCCAATAGGTTGGAGGCTTGGATGGAACAAGAGTTGGAAGAAGCCGAGCGCGGTGGTACACGCCTGTAATCCTCGCACTTTGGGGGACTGAGACAGGAGGATCGCGAATTCAAAGCCAGCCTCAGCAACAGTGAGGCACTAAGGAACTCAGTGAGACCCTGTCTCTACATAAAACACAAAATAGGGCTGGGGATGTGGCTCAGTGGTCAAGTGCCCCTGAGTTAAATCCCTGGTTCCAAAAAAAAAAAAAAAAAAGAGTTGGAAGAACAAGGAAGCAGCAGCAGATGCAAGCTTGATTCTTCTTGAACAGGTTCTTGATTGCTGCTGCTATTGCCTGAGAACATCAGACTCCAGCTCCTTCACTCTTCCAAAGTGAACTCTGCCTAGCGACTCTCCGAAGAGTTTGGTCCCAGACTGTGGCTGCATCATTGATTCCTCTTGTTCTGAGGCTTCAGCTTCTTGGACTGCTCAGCTATTGGTTCCTCCAGCTCTCTAGTCTACAGAATATCCAGCTTCGGGTTGTGAAAATTAATCTAATAAATCCTCTTTTTGTAATCATATATACATACATATCCTGTTGGTTCTGTTCCTCTACAGAACCCTGACTAATACAGATCTTGAGGCCTGACTGGTCTCTCTTCTTCCAGTCTAGCACTTTTCAATTCACCCGCCATGTACAGGATGTCATGACAACCTAAAAACCTAATTCTTGATATGAACCAAATGCTTCAATTTTGTTCATGTTTTCAAACTACCAAATTTGTTGGTTTTCTCTTTTGGTGTTCTATTTTCTTTCTTTTTTGCTTTTCATCTCCACTCTAATCTTTAGTAGTTTCTTCTTTTGGCTTAAATTGGGATATAGTTTGCTGCTCTTTTTCTGGTCCTTCAGAAAGGAAGGTGTTGATGTGAAATCTTTCTTCCTTTTTAAATTAGGAGCTGTTTTTTCTGCATCATTGTATTTTGCAAGCATGTAACTTGTTCTTTTGCTTTTTACAGAGGCTCCAGCTAAGAGTTTGCCTTGAATCTCAGAGGAGACTTTGGACTTGGAGTTTGAGCAATGCTGGAATAGTTAAGACTGTGGAGACTCTTGGAGATGGACTGAATGCATCTCCAAGTGAGATGGACATGAGTCTTTGAGAGCCAATATAGAATGCTGCAATTTGGATCTGTAATATTCTCCAAGGGCCTATGTGTTAAATTCTTGGTTAAATTCTTGGTTGTGTTGGAAACCTTTAAGAGATGGGGTCTAGTGGGAGGTCATGTCTTTGAAGAGTATGCTGAGATGACAGTCTCTCTCTTTTTTTTTTTTGCTGCCCAGCTGCCATGAAGTGAGCAGCTTGCTGCATCACATGCTCCTCGGCACTGGGTTCCATCCTCAACATCACATAAAGATAAATAAAATAAAGGTATTATGTCCATCTACAACTAAAAAAAGAAAAAAAAAGAAAAGAAAGAAAAAAGTGATGTTGACACCTGTAATCCCAGCTGCTCAGGAGGCTGAGGCAGGAGGATAGCGAGGTCAAAGCCAGCCTAAGCAAAAGCAAGGCACTAAGCAACTCGGTGAGACCTGATGGGGCTGGGGATGTGGCTCAGTGGTAGAGTGCCCCTGAGTTCAATCCCTGGTACCTCTCCCACCAAAAAAGTGGATGTTGAATTCTCTATTAGTGTTGAACTATGTATTCTTTCAATTGTGTCAGTTTTCTTCCTCATATATTTTGGGATTCTATTGTCAGGTGCACATATAATTATTCTATCTTCTTGATAGATTGTCTCTATCATTATATAATGCCATTATCTCTTGCAGTAACCTTTGTCTTAAGGGTTATTTTGCCTGATATTTGTACAACCACTTCAACTATAGTTACTCTTTGCATTACTATTTTTTTCCATCCTTTCACTTTCAACCTATTCGGGTCTTTGGAGCTAAATCAAGCAAGATTCTTGTAAATAGCATCTAATTGGATCATTTTTAAAAAATTCATTCTGCCAAATGCTGTCTTTTAATTGGAAAATTCAATCCATTTATATTAGCAAAATTACTGATAAGCACCGCTGCCATTTTACTTTGTTTTCCATGTCTTATATCTTTTATGTTCCTAATTCTTTCACAACTTCCTTGTGTTATTGATATTTTCTGGTCTACCATTTGATTCCCTTCTTTCTCTTATTGTGTCTTTATTTTCTTAGTGGTTGCCCTGAGGATTATAATTAATGTCCTAATGGGATGGTTAATTTCATGTCCAAATTTAACAAGGTCATGGTATAGCCAGGTTTTTGGTCACACCAGTCTAGATATTGTTCTGAAGGTATTTTTTTTTTTTTTTTTTTTTGGTGATACTGGAGATTGAGCCCAGGGCCTTGCACATGGTAGGCAAGCACTCTGTCACTGAGCTATATATCCCCAGCCTTCTGAAGGTATTTCTTAAATGTAATTAGCATTTAAATCAACAGGTTTTGTGGGTTACCCCTCAAAACATGAGCAGGTCACATCTAATCAGTTGAAGACCTTAACAGGAAGAATAAATTCTGCCTTTAGGCCAGCAGCTCTTCCCCTGGATTCCAGGCTGCACCTGGAGTTCTGAACTTGCACCTGCAGATTTGGCCTTGTCAGCTCCATCTTGCAACTCAAATCCTTAAAATGAATCAGTAGTGCTCTCTCTGTTTATCTGTGCTTTTGTCTCTATACATAAAATCTCCTATTGATTGTTTCTCTGGAGAACCCTCACACACTTCAATTTATATCAGTAGTTCTAACCAATTACCAACTTGTCAGTTTGCATAAAAAACTTTGCTCATCCACAAGGCACAAAAGGAAGAATTTATAAGCCTACAAACCTGCCCAGTTCTAAGTTAGCAATAGTGAAGGTCCCATGTTAATGCAAATTTCAGTTTTGACTGAGCCTTGACATCAATGTGTATTGCTTTATGTAATTAACATAAGGAGTAGTACTTTCATGTATGTGCCAAGGCATATCATGGGGTGTTTGGCTGAGGCCTTGGAGTTAAAGGAAAGATATTAGCTTTGAGATCACAGGCCTGGGTTCAAACCATGACAGACTGGTGGGAAAAGTCCTTCACCTCTCCAGTTTCCTTGTATATCCAATTCAGATGCTGTGACAATGAGGGCGTAATGTTCTGGGGGACAATGATGCTTAATAAACGGTAGCTTCTGTTATTAGTTATCAGGGTAGTCAGCCAACCCTGAAACTACCCAAAACTGGGCAGGTAGTTTGGTCACTCAGCATTAGGTTCAAATGACTGCCAGGGCACTCTCTCAGCTCTGCTGCACATCCTGCATCAAGGGGGTTGGCTGGCCTATTTAGGCGATGTGCTTGAGATGAATGGAAAGCACTGGCTGGGAAGCAGGAATTCATTCTTAGTCCTAGCTTGATTGCTCATGGTGGTGGGGCCTTAGAGGTAATGAAAGAAATTGTGAGAGCCAATGATGAATGCTCCTGGCATATAGTAATGGCTGGACTGGTGTTTATCCAACCATGGCCCTTGGTGACATCCTGTGTTTGTTCATCAAGTGATGACATTGAAATCAATCCAAATTAGAAACTAATAGTCCTTTTTTTTTGTTAGTAGAATTTCTGGCTTCAACTCTCCATGGTTTCTGGCTATAGTAGTTTAGAGGGTAAGCAGGACTTCTCTAGCTGAGGAAAACCTACGAGACACAGAAAAACTGGTTACAGTGATTTCCTCTGGGAGGGGAAATGGGTGATGGAGAGGCCTGGGTGGGAATCTTCCTCTGTGCTGGATGCTCCTGTGGCCCTCACCCCCATGCTGCTGCCCTCCATGCCGCAGGGCCTCATGGGCTCTGTCCTTCTGCTCCAACCATAGCAGGCTAGCACATGGTATTCCGTTTCATGCACCTCTGGGCCTGAGCCTGGTGCCTGTTACTCCTCTCTATTCTTGGATCCCGCACAGAGGGGTGGTTCCTCCTCTGTCTCTCTCTCTCTGCTAGGCTCTGGGCCAGTGGGTGTCAGGGCTCTACCCATACAAGGTATGGATTCCTTTTGGTATTCATCTTCACATCCTTCCAAGCCTTCATGGGCTGAAAAGAATCCCAGTTTAACAAGTTCATTATCCAGAGACAAATATTCTATTCTCATTACACATTTTTTCACTTCCCTTCTGCTATTATTTTTGAGGTCCTGGGGATTGAACCCAAGGGGTGCTCTACCAGTGAGATACATCCTTAGCTCCACATTTTTTGTTTTAGACAGAATCTCTCTAAATTGCCTAGGCTGGTCTAGAACTCGTAATCCTCTTGCCTCTGCCTCCAAAGTTGCTGGAATTACAGGCATGTCACAAAGCCTTGCCCCTATTCTGCAAATCTTGACTTCATGGACACATGGAAGAACTCCATGTTCTTGAACCTCATTGGATACAGTTGTAGAGGAAACCTATTTAAAAGGGCTTGCTTCCTCTCAAATGACATCTAGAGCACATGCTTGCCTTGCTAGATAATGGGGATGGGCCCAGGCCGCCTTTTTGCAGAAAATAAATATAACCACATATTCCATATGCTTGTCTACAAAAGCATTTCTAAAAACATCATTTACTTGAGTCAACAGTATAATATTTTTGGCTTTTAATTACCACATGGAAGTTCCTAAGGCCAAGTGTAAAGTGGTTTCACTAGTTTCACAGCTAGATTGTATGGTGACTTCCTCCACTATCATCTGTAACCGAAAATGATAAGATAGGATCCACAGGGCAGAGGTAGAGAAAAGCCAACAACACAGTGGAGCCTGGAGAGGAGATATTCATTGCTGTAGCTTCTTGGGCCCATTTTAGTTACCCTGAGTTTCTGGTAAGCAAGTTGGCTCCTCTTGCTGCTGGTGACACCTGTTTCCAAAGCTCCTTTCCCATATGTGATTACCTAGTCAGGAGGATGTCAACCTACTGACTAGAGCCACAGTGGCCAAAGTGGCTGTCAATGTAGCAATCTTTAATCCCATTTGTTTGTGAGGATCAGGGATTTCAATTTCTAAGGACAAGCTTATAAAGGCAAGGGCACTTCTTCAAAGCCAATGGCTCCATCATCAACTGAATTTGAAAACTTAGGGCGAAAACACATTTTGCCAAGATTTGTTGTTGTTGGTACCAGGGATCGAACCCAGAGGCGCTTAACTAGGCCACATCCTCAGCCCTTCTTAAAATTTTTTATTTTGAGACAGTTTTGCTAAATTGTTAAGGCTGGTTTTGAACTTGTGATCTTCCTGCCTCAACCTTCTGAGCCTCTGGGATTATGGCATGTGCCACTGCATCCAGCTGTTTTCTCTTTAAAATGGCGTGGTGGGCACAACTTGGTATGTGAGTTGGAGGAGGTGTGTGACCATCAGATGCTCAGGGAAGCTTCCAAGAGTCTTCAGTGATTCTGCACACATGGGATCCCAGGCCTGCTCTGACAAAGCCTCTGAGTTCTCCTTTCTGAGGGGCACTGAGAAACCCCACTATGGAAAGCAGTAAGTGACTCATCTTAATTTGGGGCTAAATCAATTGTTATTTGAATCCAGATTGTAACAGGCAGAAAGCAAAGTTTCTCCTCGTGAAAGAGTCTATATTTCCTCCCTGGATTGGTTGGGACTGCCAATGAATGAGCTCAGAGGAAATCCTCATTCACAAGCCTACCTCTGGAGTCCCAGCATATCTTGGAAGCCTGTCTGCTACACTCTAAGGTAGGTCAGAGTTCTAAATCTGAAACTCTATTAATAAATTAGACAATGTGTAGACCCTTGGACATGGACAAAGTTCCCATTATTCACCCTTTGTTATGCTCTCCTATCTCAGAGTATGTCACCCCCCAGGGTCTGCAGTGGCATATATTGATGCAAAAATGGCTATGTTCTAGTAAAGGAAGCAAAGCCAGATGCAGAGGACTGCTCATGCCCTCTCCACATCTCGTCCTGAGAATTCAAACTTCTCCTGCCTCAGTGAAATAACTTCACATCAGAACTTTCAGTGTCTCTAATCAATCATCAGAATAGGGAGCACTACCCTGCTAAGAGGCTACCTACTTCCAAAGAGGCTACCATACCTTTTGCAACTTTATGCAGAAAACTTAACAAGCTGAAGAACATTTCAACATCGATAGCACAGATATTCTGCTTGTATTTTATTTTAGTTATAAAACTGCCAAAACACAAAGTTTTAAAAAACAAACACAAACACAAATTTTTATTCCTTCTTTTTGCAGAAAATAAATATAACTACATATTCCATATGCTTGTCTACAAAAGCATTTCTAAAAACATCATTTACTTGAGTCAACAGTATAATCTTTTTGGCTTTTCAATTCCAGGTATCAGAGTAGATCATTTTAACAACATTTTTGGACACCCGGCTCAAGCAATGTTGGAAAAAGGCTGTTTGTGAGCTAAAAAATCTTATTCCAAATGTTATTTTTTAAGTTACACTAAAAACAACCACATTTTAACTTATTTAAGAGGAGAATAGTTTTTCTTTTATAAAAATTGCTCCCAAAACTCAAATACTCAACCCAACATAAAAAGTTTTGTCTATCTTCCCAGGAATCCACAGGGAGAGGATGGGGGGAGGGGCAAATAACACAAATAGGGGTTCCATCAAGTACATCCAGTCCCAGTCAGAAGGGTCCTCACAGCATGCTTGTGCTTCCAGTTTGGCCCTTGGGAGTTTTAAAAAGGAAAGCCTTTTAGTCATCTAAGCCTATGTTTCTGAAAAGGTAGGACATGGACTCTCCGTTGTGAATGCGACGGATGGCTTCTGAGAGGATCATGCTGATATCCACAGTTTTGATCTTGGGGCACTGGAGCTTCTGGATTTCATGTGGAATTGTATTGGTAACTACTACCTAAGAATCAAGAGGAAAAACCAAGAGCATCAGAAAGTCAAGCAGCTTCTAGGGCTGGGGGTCTAGCTCAGTGATAAGAAAGCTGGCCTAGCATGCATGAGGCCTTGGGTTCCATGCCCAGCACTGCAAAAAAGGAAAAGAAAACTGAAAAATAGAAAACTGAAAGCTAAGCAGCTTCATGGCTTTATCTGAAAATGTGATACATTTTCAAATCTGAGGTCCTACTTAACAGGATGGGGGTGAGAGGGTCTCCCCTCCTTTCAATAAGGTTTCCAATCAGTGTGAAGCTATCCAAGTTTCTTGGGTTAAGATTTGATAACTTTACACCTATGAGGATAGTTATGGCTGAAAACAGAGATGATAACAAGTGCTGAGGAGGATGTGGAGAAACTGGAACCCCCTCACTGCTGTTAGGACTGTGAGTTGCTTAAGCTGCTTTGGAAACCTGTCTTGCAGCACCTTAAAAGTTTACACATTGTTACCATTTAAACTAGCAATCTCTCTCCCAGGAATATTCATACTCAGGAGAGATGAAAACACATCCACACAAAAATGTGTACATCTATGTTCATAGCAGTATTGTCATAATAGTGAAAAAGTACAAACTGAACTCAAGTTTTCAGTATCTGACGGAAAAACAAAAAGTAGCACATATCATAGGGTATTATTCAGTAATAAAAAGGAACCAGTATTGATCCATGCTATAACATGGATGAAACTTGAAAATATTATGCTAAGTAAAAGAAGCTAATCTCAAGCGATTACATTGTATGATCTCACTTCTGTGGTAATCATTACACAATTCTGGATTCTTTAAAACCATCAGATTGTATACTTTAGGTGGATAAATTTTACGATATGTAAATTTTGTCACAAGCTGTTATACTTTTTTTAAAGTGGTAGACAAGCTACTTATAGTCAATGAAATGCAAATTTAACCCACATTTGAATCCATTTTTAACACAAATGAGCATCCTCTTGTACCAATTCTCTGTGACTAAGATCTTGGACATGCCAATGCCTGGGCAAGTGAATCCACATTAACCAGGCCCCATTACCTCATCAATGGCAGACTCTTCAATCAGCCGGGGTGCATCAGAAGACAACAAGCCATGAGTTGCCATCACGAAGATCTTATATGCACCTCTTTCCTTCAGGGTCTCTGCTGCAGCAAGAAAGCTGTCGACATCATCAATGATATCATCCTGTCAAATCACAGGTGGAGCAAAGGGCATGTGAACACTTGCAAAGATGGGATAGACAACCAGAAGAAAGGGGCTGCCTAAATGTACTGTGACAGATCTTCTGTTCAGTTTTAACACATGCAGGTGGCATGTCACCAGGCTCCTACAATGTCCCTCCAGGCCTCTTATCACAAGCCTCCTTCTGCTCAGCACTCACCATATCCAGGACTGCAGTCTCCACACCCTAGGCTCCCTGGGGAAAGAGCTGTTTTCCATCCCTGTACTTGGCTGGCCAGAACCAGATACTCGAGGAATGTCTTGGATGATTTTTTTGAATGCAGAGGGAAATTGTTTGAAGATGCTTTTTACTCAAGGTAATGGAACTGTGCCTCTATTCCTCAGTTTTTTTCTTGCTACTTTTCCTTAGTTTCCAAATTTTCTCCACTGAGCATATGAGAACTATGCTTTTTGTATATGCTTTTACAATGGGAAAAACAAATGATGATTGCTGTTCTTAATAATAAGCCATCCTGTTAAGTGCTTTCCAATGTACAGACCACAAGTTTCTAGGCTCCCAGTTCTTTTATAGTATCAATCATTGTCTAGAGTTGAATGAATATTCACGTATTTAACACATATATTACTGTTTTCAGATGTATACCAATAATACTATGATCAAAAATATAGATCACTTTAAAAGTGCTACTGATAAAATAGTATCTTGTGAGACTAAACTGGCAAGCACCATGCAAACCAGCAAATATAGCTATGGGCATTAACCCAGAGAAACTAAAACTCTGTTCACACAGAAGCCCATACAGGAAAGTGCACAACAGTTTTATTTATTTATTTATTTTTTGGTACCAGGGACTGAACTCAGCGGTGGTTGGCCACTGAGCCACATCCCCAGCTCTATTTTGTGTTTTATTTAGAGACAGGGTCTCAATGAGTTGCTTAGTGCCTCACCATTGCTGAGGCTGGCTTTGAACTCGCAATTTTCCTGTCTCAGCCTCCCAAAGTGCTGGGATTACAGGTGTGCACCATTGCGTCTGGCTAGCAGTTTTATTCATAATGCCTGAAAACTGAAAACAACTCAAATGTCCTTCAACAAGCAGTTGAACAATGACATCTACATATCATGAAAAACTGCCCAGCAATAAAAAGCAAAAATTTATTAAAATACAAAATGACTTGGAATAATCCCAAGGGAATCACGCTAAATGAAAAAAAAATCAATCTCAAAAGTTTATAAACTATACATTTCATGCATATGACATTCTTGAAATAAGAATTAGAGAGACAGAGGACAGATCAGTAGTAGCTAGGAGTTAGGGATCAGGTGGGAGAACATGAAGGTATAATGATGCTGGGGTGGCATGAAGGAGTTTTGTGACAATGGAATAGCTCTATACCTTGCTGCAGTGGTGGTTACATACAAACATGTGCACACAGGACAGGTAACTGGTACTATCTAATGGTGCTGTGTGTTTGATCCATAGCACCAGAGAAATAAATAAAATGAGCTCTGTGGCTCGTGACACTGTTAATTTCAGGTTGTTTTACTGTATCATAATTTAGCAAGACAGAGAAAGCTGGTTCAGGAGCACAAAGGACATCCCTGCACATTTTTTCCCATACTTCCTGTAACTCTATAATTACTTCACAATAATTTACTATAGTTTTTGCCAATTAAATCATAAATTAATGGATAGCTGTTACCCTGTACTGGAGATAGATTTTTAATTTGAAAAAGGAATAAACAAAATCTCCAAGCACTGGGGAAGACGAGGGGCACCTCTTGTAGAGCTGGGAAAACTGTCACGACCACTTTGGAAATACCCAATAGCACTAGTAAAGTTGCAAGTGTGCATGCTAGCAGACTCACCAATTCAACCCTAGGCTCCTAGAAACTTACACATGGATGCACTCAGAAACAGGTACAAGAATGTTCAAAGTATTATTTGCAAATAGAAAAAAACAACAACTGTATGTTCAATGCTGGAGAATAGATAAACCAGCTCTGTAGCAGTTACACCAGACAACATCATCCAGTAGTGAAAAAGAATGTGCAACTCCATGTCATTAGGTAGGTTAATTTCAACAACAGTGCTGAACAAAAGAGTATAGAGCGACATCAATTGTGGTAATATCAACAAGCAAAGCAAAATAATAAAGGATTTAGGGATACAAGTTGTCATGGCAGACTGTGAAGATAAATCAGGGTAAGAATTGACGATTCTCAGGCTAGTGACAACCTCTAGGTGGGAGAACAAAGAGGCTAGAGAAAACCCAGGCAAAGATTCCAGGACACCGGCTACATGGCTCTCTTTCAAGTGGAGCAGTGAGTACACAGGTGCTCATTCTAGTCTTTTTTGAACTACCTACATAGGCAGTAAGTATACCCTTTGTGTACACTGGTTTTATGTAAAATGTGTTTTTGTTTGGTGTATGTGTTTATATGTGAAACTGTAAGTGGAACTCAGAGCTTCATACATGATAAATATGTGCTCTATCATTGAGCTATATCCCTAGCTCCTAATGTGTGTTTTAAAACAGTTATAATCAACTTTGTATTGTACGTAACTTACCTGGCTGCACCATCATCCACAGTCCTTTTATATGTGCACAGTTAATAAGTCAACAGCATAACAATGGTATATACTACAATTAATAACAATAAAAGAGGTCTCCATACCACAATGATGGCAATCCTTCCTCCAACATCACCAACGACTGTGATTGGGGGCTTTTCTTTAGGAATCAGCACTGGTCAGAATAAAACACATACAGTAAAGTTTCTATATTAAAAAGTAAAACTGTCTTTAAGAAGTTAATGTCGCATGATTAAAAACTCCCAACACATTAGGAAGAGAAGGGAACTTCCTTAATCTCATAAAGAACAACTGGGACAACCCCACGGCTCACAGGACACTCTAAGGTAGAAGACTGATAACTGTCCCTAAAAAGTGAGAACAAGAGAAGAATGCCCCTCTCGCACCACTGCCCCCAGCACTGTACTGTCTGTGCTGGCAAGGAGGAGAATAATAAGAATCGAGATCAGGAAGGAAGAAGGCTCTGTCTATTAGCAGATGATATGATCCTACATACAGAAAATTCCAAATAATCCATCAAAAAACTATGAAGACCAATATGTGAATTCAGCAAAGGTGGAGAGAATCTGATCAACAAGCAAAAATCACTGGTCTCTTCTATATACCAGCAATGAACAATCTGAATGGAAATTAAGAAAGGAATCCCACTTACATCAGCTTTGAAAAGAATAAAATACCTAGGAATAAATTCAACCAAGCAGGTGAAAAACTTTTAGAAACTACAAAATCTGGTTGAAAAAAATTTTTAAAGAAAACAAGATTCTTCAATATTCAATACTGTCAAAAGATAAGCAACAGTGCTGGGGATATAGCTCAGTTGGCAGAGTGCTTGCCTGGTATGCGTAAGTCCCTGCGTTAAATCTCAGCACTGGGGGAAAAAAAATAGATAAGCAACAAATGAAACCAGAAATTGGACTTCATCAAAATTAAAACCATTTATACATGAAGGACACTATCAAGGAAGTGAACCAGGCACAGTGATCAATCTTGTAGTCCCAGCTACTTCAGAGGCAGGAGAATCACAAGTTCAAGGCCAGCCAAGCAATGTAGTGAGATGCTGTCTCAAAAAAAAAAAAAGGAATTGGGATGTCAGTGGTAGAGGTCCCCTAGGTTCAGTTCCTAGTACTGTTGGCGGGAAAGGATGCAGTGAAAAGATGACCCACAAAATGGGAGAAAATATTTGCAAACTCTGTATCTGATAAGAGTCTTGTATCCAAAATATATGAAAAACTTAAAACTCAGCAAAAGAATAACAACCCAATTAAAAACTGGACAAAGAATACAAATACTTGAAGATATATCATTATTCATTAGGGAAATGCAAACCAAAACCACAATAAGATGCTATTTCACACCAACTAGGACGGTGATAATAAAAAAAAATCATAAAATAAGCACTGGAGATACTGGAACCCTTGTGCACTGCTGACAGGAATGTGAATGGTACAGGAAAATGCCCTGGGAGTTCCCCCAAAAGTTAAACACAGAATTACCATATGACCAAGCAATCCCATTCCTTAGCATAAACCAAGAGCAAGGAAATACTATGTGCATACAGGAGCTTGTACATGAATGCACATGCTAGCCTGTTTCCCAAAGGTGGAAACAACCCAAATCGCTATTAAGTGATGGATGAACAGTGTGACATAGTCATATAATGGAACTCAAGGGTCTTGGGGCAGGATGATTTAAAGGCTCTGCTGCCCACATTCTAGAGCAGTGCTCCTGGACTGCCCTAGTTGTGGCTCAGGACATTCTTCTGGATGGCATGGGTAGTAAACCATGGTGGCATCTTTGTGCAGTGTCATCTCCATGGCTGCAGAGGGTATGTATGCCTCCACCTAGATATAAAAGGGTGCCCCAGAGAGCCTCAGAGCCCAGAGAGGCACAGGGGCGGGGCTGCCATGGACAGCCAACATTAGGGCAATGCCCAATGGACACATGGGGGCAGGGCTGCCCCTGAGACTCCAGAATGCTAGACCCACCAGCAAGCAGCTCTAGCCTGAGAGCAGGCAACATGGGAGAAACACTCCACAGTGGGGCACCCAGCAAGGATGTTGGAGTGGATCTCCTAGAGCCTTGCAGGGCCAGTCCAGCCCCAGTGTGTCAGAAAGGTGGTACATGGAGTCAGAAAAGATTGTTCTGGAAACTTAAGATTTAATGATGCTTACCCTGGTAGGTTTTGGACTTGGTTGGGACCTGTTCCTCCTCTCTTGTGTATTTCTTCTTTTTGGAAGGGAAATGTTCAGCCTAACTGTCACCACTATGTTTTGGAAACCCATGTCCTACTTGATTTCACAGGTTCACATCTGGAGTGAAATCTGCTTTAGATGACTCCTATTCATATAGGAGTGAGGTTATACTTACACGAGACTTGGGACTTTTGAGTTAATGCTGAAACTAAGCTAAGACTTAACTAGAGTTAAGACACTGGGCACCATGGGATGGAATGAATGTATTTTGCAATTAGGTGGCTGTGAATTTTGGAGGGCTGAAGGTAAGATGGTATGGTCTCATGTCTGTATCCTTCCTAATTTATTTTGGAGCCCCTGCCAGGGTGGTTTTAAAACATGGGGACTTTAGGAGGCAATTAGTTCACAAGGACACTGTCCTCACAAATGGATTAGTGCCCTAAGAAAAAGGAGCCTTCCATCCTCTTCCACTATGTGAGGATGCCTGATACTTACCTGATACTGAATCTGCTGGCAGCTTGATCTTGGGCTTTCCAGCCTCCAGAACCGTGAGCAGTAAATTTCTGTTGTTTAGAAATTACCCAGTCTGAGGTATATTTTGTTATAGTAGCCTGAGCTAAGATAGGTGGATATACCATCTTGTATTTTGCCTTATTCACTTACATTGCTCAGATTTCCTTGTTTCCAAATAGAACTGATTATTTCACAGGCTGCATAATTAGCCATACTGACACAACATAATTTATTAAGCCCTATCCTCTGCTAGATCAATTAAACATGTCCAAAGTTTTGCATGAAATGTAATAATGTGGTGAATAACTTTTGTTCAATAACAAGCTTTTCACTTTGGTTAAAGTACACTCTGGGATATACTCCTGAAAAATGAATGAAATTCCCTAAAGTGCCACATGAAGTCTAAAGAGTTTGAACATCTTCCTAGGCCTTGCAATGACAAGATGAACTGCTTTTAGAGGGCTCTACCACTCACACCAGCAAAAGTGCATCATTGTAGAGCAGCCAGGAAAGGTATCGATCAGCTTTTATGCCAATCCAAAAAACAAAAAGCCAAGAGGAAGTTCACATTAAAAAACAATGAGCAAACAGCACAATTCAGTTAGCTATACAAGCAGGGGAAAGTGACAAAAAGACGCTGCAGCACTTACTGGGGATCTCCAGGCTAGGGTGGATGGCAGCTACACTCCTGACCATGGGTGGGGAGTGCCGTCCATCAACCAAGTCTGACTCAGCATCCTGTGCTTCTCCATGAATCACAGCGATTCCTAGACGCAAGCGCTCAGCAAAAGACTGTGCCCTGAGGAAAAGCATTAGATGCAAAATCAAAACGCATGTAGCATCTGTTCTCTGCCAATGAATGTAAAGGGGGAGAACATCATCAGGACACAAGTTAATGCAGTTTTCAAAGGAATAATGAAAAAAGAGAATAAAATAACCTCCAGAATCTCTGAACCCAGGACTAAGTATGGAGAGACTCTGACAGATGTGTCCCCCTGGCTGTAGGCACAAATGATGGGTGGCAGCCGAGTCTTACCTGCAATCAATCACCTAAGACAGCCTAATTGTGTTAGGTGACTGCCTCTCAGCCTCAATCTCCTCTCCTCTCACCGCTCATGCTACTCACCTTCCTCTCAGAACCACGAGACAAAGTACATTAAATATTTGTCAAACTATTATGCATTAATTTTTAAATAGACTTACGAAGTATAATGGAGATGAGAAATTGTATAAGCACACAATCTCTTAAGTTTTTTTTTTTTTTTTTTGGTACCAGTGATTGAACTCAGGGGCACTCGACCACTGAGCCACATCCCCAGCCCTATTTTGTGTTTTATGTAGAGACAGGGTCTCACTGAGTTGAGTTGCTTAGTGCCTTGCCTTTGTTGAGGCTGGCTTTGAATTTGTGATTCTCCTGTCTCAGCCTACCAAAGTGCTGGGATTACAGGCGGCGAATCTCTTAAGTTTTGATATATGTATATGCCCACAGAAGCATTAGCATACTGAAGACAATGAACACATACAGCACTGTCAAATATATTCTTGTGCTCCTTTGTAATGAATTTCTCCTCAGCTCCAGGCAGCCACTGATCTATAAGCACCATACTTTAACCTTTTCTAGGATTTAAGGGGAATTCTGGAGTATGTATTCTACTGTTGTCTGACTTCTTTCACTTAACATGTTTTGGAGATTCATCCATGTTATACTGTCTATCAAGAGTTCACTCCTTTTCACTGTTGAGTATATATTCCATTGTATGAATATATTGCAGTTTAACCATTTACTTTGTGATGGGCTTTTGGGTTACTTCCAGCTGTTTTAGCAAATAAAGCTTCTAAGAACATTCATAGACAGACCTCTGTGTAGGCATATGCTTTCATTTATCTTAGGTAAATACCTAAGAAAGGAATGGCTGGATCATATAGTAACAATATATTTAACTCTTTAAAAAACAGCCAAACTGTTTTCCAAAGTAGTTATACCACATTACATTCCCATGAGCAGTGTTGAGAGTTCCAGTTCCTCCACATCCTTAGGAATGCTTGATATGGTCAGTCATTTAATATCATCCATTCCAAAGGTGTGCAGGGGTATATCATGCTGGTTTAATTTGGATTTTCCTAATGGCATTCAGCATGTTGTCATGTTCTTACCTGTCATTCTTTGCAACAGGGTCTGTTTATCACTTGCCAGTTTTTAAACAGGTTGTTCTCTTGTGAAGTTTTGAGAATTCTTTAATATATTCTGAGTGCAATTATTTATCAGATATATGATCTATAAATAATTTCTTCCAATCTGTGCATTCTTTCATTTTCTTAATAATGTCTAATGGAATCTGATATTCCATATATTTCCTTGTTTCCAGACAGTCTTGATTATTTCAGTCAGTATAATTAGCTATACTGACCCAACATAATTTACTATGTCCTATCCTCTGCTGAATCAGCTAAACATCCAAAATTTTGCATGAATGTAACACTATGGTGAATAGCTTTGTAAAATAAAAAGCTTTTTGCTTACGTTAAAGTACACTCTAGGATATACTACTAAATGACCAACCTTTTTCCTCTTATGAACTGAGTTTTTGGTGTCATATTCCTAAAAATATCTTGCCTAGGAATTGGAGTTGTAGCTCAGTAGTACAGAACTTGCCTAGTATGTGTGAGGCTCTAGGATTTAATCCTTTGTTACCCAGCCCACCCTACCCACTGCCAAAAAAAAACAATAAGAGCAGACCGCAGACTTCTTACCTTATTCCTGATCTTAAGGGAAAAGCAATCAATTTTTCAGTAGTAATGTGATGCTAGCTGGAAAGTTTTCAGATTCTCTTTATAAGACTTAGTTTGTTTAAAAGTTTTCATCAGGAATAGAACTCAATTACCCCATTCAAATAGAGGTGAATTATGCCAAAAGCTTTTTGAGTCTACTAAGATAATGATGTAGTTTATCTTTTTTTAGTTTAACATGGTGAACTACATTTATTGATTTTTAAAACATGTTAATCTAACCTTACGCTCCTGGGATGAACTTCAAATGGTCAGGATGCACTAACCTTTTATATATTGTTGGATTCAGTTTGCTAAAATGTTGCCTAGAATTTTTACAACTATGGTCATAAGGATATCGATCTGTAGTTTTCTTTTCTTGAATGTCTGTGGCTAGTTTTGCTATCAGGGTAATGATGGTCTTAAAGAATGAGATGGAATGTATTTTTTAAAATTTTCTGGAACAGTTTACATAGAATTAGTATTCTTTCTTAAATGTTTGACAGAATTCACCATTGAAATCTGGGCCTCAGAATTTTCTTTGTTGGGGACCTGGGGTTGTAGCTCAGTGGTCCTAGTGTGTGTGAAACCCTGGGTTGCACCCTCAAAAAGGCAAGAAAGGAATTTTCTTTATGAAAAGATTTTCAATTCACTTTCTTCAATAAGTATAAGGCTATTCAGGTTACCTAGTTCTTCCTGAGTAGGTTTTGGTAGTTTGTCTTTCAAGCTATTTGTCCATGTCACCGATGCAGATTTACTGGCATAAAATTAATATAGTATTTCCTTAGTATCCTTTTAATAATACCTGTAGTTTGTGGTAATCTAGTGCCTCTAATTCCCGGTATGATAATTTGTCATCTTTTTCCTGACTGACTGGCTAAGGGCTTATCAATTTTATTCTCAAATAACTGGCTTTCAGCTTTCATTGCCTTTCTCTACTGTTTATTTTCTATTTCACTGATTTATGCTTTAATCTTATTATTTTCTTTCTTATGCTTATTTTTTTCTTTTTTTGTGGTGCTAAGGATGAAACCTAGGGTCTTGCATGCCATGCAAGTGTGCTAACACTGAACTAGCCCCTAGCCCCTCTTATTTTGGTTTTAATTTGCTTTTCTTTTTCTATAAAGCCTCTTAAGGTAGAAGCTGAGACCACTGATTTGAGATCTTTTTTATTACAAGTGTTTAGTCCTACAAATGTCTCCCTAAATAGTTTGATGGCTTATCACAAATTTTGATGTGCTATGTTTTCATTTTCATTCAGTTATAAATACTTTGATTTCCGTTTTTTTTTTTTTTGGTACCAGGGATTGAGCTCAGGGGTACTCAGCCACTGAGCCACATTCCCCAGCCCTATTTTGTGTTTTATGTAGAGACAGGGTCTCACTGAGTTGCTTAGCGCCTCGCCGTTGCTGAGGCTGGCTTTGAACTTGCGATTCTCCTGTCTCAGCCTCCCAAAGTGCTGGGATTACAGGTGTGTGCCACTGCACCCGGCTTGATTTTCTTTTTGATTTCTTCTTAGACCTATGTGTCATCTAGAAGTGTGTGATTTAGTATTCAGGGGCTGGGGATATGGCTAACTGGTAGAGTACCTGCTTAGTATATGCAAGGCTCTGGGTTAAATCCCCAGCAATGTAAAAACAAAACAAAACAAGAAGTAATACATTTAGTATTCATCTAACTTTAAATCCTTTCCTACAAAAAAATTCAGAACAGTTTTAAAAGAAACTCTTAGAGAAAAAAAGTTCAGCCAAATATAATGGCAGCCTCTGCAGGACAGTTTGGCACCACTCAGCTTAGCTCCTCCTTCACTTTCAAGACTGGCTCTGCAAACAGAAGACTACAGAAGCTCCAGCCAATGTCCAATCTCCAGCCAGAGGACTAACCAAAAGGCAGCCTGGTGAGCCAGAACACCTTTGGAGAAGGGTCTCATTCTAGCCAAAATCCACAGAATAACCTACAGCCTCTGTCTCAGTGGTCTGGTTTAGGAGGTCAAGGAAGGACTGGCATTCTCCTCAGGGTAATGAGTGCCCAGCCTGCCAGTGTCTATGGACAGCAAAACCTGAACTTCTACCCCAATTCAGCAGCAGAGAGGTGGCCCTCCTGTCACAAGAGGTAACCAACAGGCCCTCCCAACTTGGCTGGTTAATACAGGTCAGATGGAAAACCTCAATTTCTATCCTCAACACAGTAACAAGTCCCATACCCTCCCCCACAATTTTCTCTGCCACAGTCATAAGAAATCAGCAAAGGTTTTACCAAAGACAGATACCCAAATATCCAGGTTCTAATTAAAAATCACTCACACCAAAAGCCAGGAAAATCTCAACATGAATGAAAACAGCCAATTAACACATGCTAACACCAAGAGGACAGACAGGTTAGAATTATGACAGACAACTTAGAGCTCCATCAAAAGAATATGACAAAAAAGAATCAAGACGTCCTTGAAAACAATGGAAAACCCAGAAAGCCTATGTAAAATAATATGTCTCAGCAAAGAACTAAAAAATCTATATAAAAAATAATTTTAGAGCCAGGCGCAGTGGCTCAAGCCTGTAATTCCAGCACTTAGGGAGGCTGAGACAGGAGAATAGCAAGTTCATGAGGTGCTAAGTAGCTCAGTGAGACCCTGTCTCTACATAAAACACAAAATAGGGCTGGGGATGTGGCTCAGTGATTGAGTACCCCTGAGTTCAATCCCCAGTACCCCCTCAAAAAAAAATTTTAGGAGTTAAAAAAAATATAATAACCAGGGGCTGGGGCTCTCTCTGAGTGGTAGGGTGTGTGCTTAGCAAGCTGGAGGCCCTGGGTTCCATTCCCAGAACCAAAAACAAACAAAAAACAACTATTAAATTAGAAAGCTGGGGGCTGGGATTGTAGCTCCGTGGTGGAGCACTTGCCTCGCATGCGTGAGGCACTGGGTTGGATCCTCAGCACCACATAAAAATAAATAAATAAAATAAAGACATTGTGTCCATCTACAACTAAAAAAAAATATTAAAAAAAAAAATTAGAAAGCTGTTTTGACCTCAACTGAGCTGATAGCTACTCTCCCCAGCAGCCACTAGAGGCCTGGCAGAAAAGCATTAGGAGGAACTCTCCAAGACTCGTGAATACGATGAAGGATATCAGGCCTGCAACACTGACACAGGCCATGTGGACAAGCACTGAGGATGGATGCTGAAAGTCAAACAAGCCAGTCATAGAGGGCCACCCACTGAGTGAGATTCCATTCATATGAAATATTCAAAATAGGCAAATCCAAACAGGCAGAGAGCAATGAAGTGATCACCACAGGATGGGGGGAAGTATGGGCAGGAAACAATTGTGTAATGGGCACAATGTGATTTTCTGGGATGATGAAAAAGTTTTAAAACTGGAGACAGGTAGTGGTTGTGTAACATGTAAACACATCAAATACCAGCAAATTGGAACCTCCAAAATGATTACTGTCAGCCCTTTGTACACAGGTTCCACATCTATGGATTCAACCAAGAATTGAAAACATTTGAGGAAAAAAAACTGCATCTGTACTGAACATGCAGACCTTTTCTTGTCATCTAGTAGTACACCAACTATTTACATAGCATTTACACTGTATTAAGTATTATACGTACATAATTTAGACATAATTTAAAGAACACAGGAAGATGTGCATAGATCATATTCAAATACTATGTCATTTTACATAAGGGACTGAAGCATTTGTGGATTTTGGTACTGGAGGAGCGTCCTGGAACTAATCCCCTGCAGACACCAAGGGACAATTGTATATTGTGTGTTTCATCTTAATTTTCAAAAAGTATGAAAATTGGAGAAAAATAAACAAAAATTAAATCAGCCTTTAAACAAATGTTTAGAAAAGCTGTTTGAAATGTTTATATTCTGAAATATATCAAGGTTTCCTACAACTTAATCAAATGGATGAGAAGCGACACAATGATAAAGCTTATAGAAGGTAGGTAGGGCGGAGACACAAGCCTGCCTGTGGTTGGGAGGTAGGCCATAAGAATGGGGTCACATAATGGTTTTGGCCCAAGACCAACTTATTTTATCTAATATACTAAGTGTATACACTGTCAGGCTTAATTGATAACATCAAACAACTTATCTGTAAGATTTATAAAATCATGGCTTAACTATGGACCACTTTCATTCTTCAATATTAACAGCACCTGGGCCCAGTGTGGAGGTACTTTTTGTTTTCTTTCATGCCACAGGACTCAACAAATATCTACAGAGATAAGGCATTCGATTGGAAAATCATTTTAGAAGGCTTTTTTTAAGGAAAAAAGCCTTTATTCCTACCTGTGCTTTTGTTCTTTCCCTCTCCAATGGACTGGCTTCTCTAGAAAATGATGCCATATGAAATTCTGTCATCCAAAATCCAATTTTAAGTACTGTATCCCTGACTGAGCAGTTACTTCAGGCTAAACATAACTCATTGTACAGACTCAGGGATGCCCACTCTGTATAGCTCAGGGTGTTTGTTTCTTAAAATGTTACCTTTTAACATGTACCAAAAGTGGCCTCTCAACTGGATACGTTTCTGTTAATAAATTACTTAGTTCTTTGAATAATAGGCAGTAAACAACCACAAGATATATCCATTAGTATTTTAAGTGGCAGATTTAAAGACCCACAAGTGGCTGCCCTTCTTGGAAGAAGATCTTGGAAGGAAAGGAGGTGCTAATTAGTATTCCCCAGATCTGGATGGCTTTGGTCAAGAAATATGACTGGCAATCACTCACAGGCTGGGATGGCCGGGGGTTGGAGAAAGAGGAACTGAAAATAAGTAGAGTTGGCAGGATAATCTTAAAATCAATCCATGAAAGAGAAAGAAAGAATTCTAGGGGTACTACTGACATCTGGTTGGGAACTCCTGGGACTTGATCAGAACCATCCTCAGAAGCAGAACCAAGGACAGGTATGAGGTCCCACCTACCTCTTGGCTGAGGCTGGAGACTTGGCCACGATGACTGCATTCCTATAATCTGGGATCTGTGACAGACAAGAGGTTGGGGATTACTACCATGTCTCTAAGAGGTTATGCTGACAGTCAATGAAAAAGAAGGTTCCTAAAGACTCAAAATTGTCCTCTGATTTCCTGGAAGTTTTGCAAAAAGAGAAGTTCAAAATAAAGGTATCCTTTGGAAATTGAAGCAATGCCCACCTAGGAATAAAGTATTACTAATCTGTGAGAAACACAGATGCCTTTTAAGAAAAAAAAAAGGATAATCAGTGATTAGCTCACATCTTTATGCCAACAAATAACTGATATAAAGATGCTTCTATAAAGTCAACAGAAAATCCTTTCATGATTCTCAATTACATGCAGTTTAACAGTACAAGGAAGACAGTCACCCAAATTAAATCCAAGTTAACTGACAAATTTCAAATTAGTGTGGTCCAGAGGTGACTATTCAACATATTATGGCAATTGCATGATGAAGAAACCAATTTGTGAAAGGACAATCAGCCCTATACTATTTTAAAAAGAGCCTAAAACAAAAAGCAAACAAACAAAACCAACTAAAGTATCAGCTACTGCTTTGGAATCTTTTTTTTTAGGGGGGAGGGTAGGGGTTTCTGAGGGTCTTGACTCATGAGAGCTTCACCACTGAGCTATTTCCCCAGCCCTTTTTTTCTATTTTTTATTTTGAAACAGGTCTCACTAAGTTGCCGAGGTTGACCTAGAACTTGCAATCCTCCTGCCTCAGCCTCCCAAATTGCTAGGATTATAGGCATGTGCTATGGTACCCAACCTGAAATTTTTTTAATGTTGAAAACCGAAGTAATATGTGCTAGAGATGATTAGAGTCAAAGATGTACCCATTTTCAAGGTCTGAGTGCATAGAAAATAAACTGTTTTGAAGCTGGGCTGCAGTTTGTTTCTGACTTCAACTTGGCAGTATTTTCAAATTATGTTCTTAAAATTTAACTATTTCATTAAATTATGTTAATTCATTGAATTATATTCCCCCCCCTTTTTTTGGTAGTACTAGAGACTGAACCAGAGGAGCTTTACCATTGAGTTACTCCTGGCCCTTTTCATTTTTTTTTTTTTTAATATTTTTTTTTAGTTGTAGATGGATACAATGTCTTTATTTTATTGCTTTGAATGTGGTGCTGAGGATCGAACCCAGGGCCTCACGCATGCGAGGTAAGCGCTCTACCGCTGAGCTACAATCCCAGCCCCGGCCCTTTTCATTTTTAAGACAGGGTCTCACTAAGTTGCCCAAGCTGGTTATGAATTTGCAATCCTCCTATCTCTGTCTCCCATGTTGCTAGGATTATAGCATGTGCCACTGCGCCTAGCTTCCACTGTTTTTTTTTGTTCTCACCATTACAACAGTTGATTTTAATACCAGCAGTAATAACACCTAGCACACTGTATTATGCCTACCATATGAGAAACTTCGTAAATGAGCAAAAAATTCACTTAAAGAAGGATACACAGGTGCATGAGCACATGGATCAGTGCATCTACAAGAAAGTCTAACTCATCCCATGCTCTGAGAGAGGAAGGCAGCAATTTTCACTTGGGCACATCTTTATTTTTCTGGAATTCTTTTGAAATGGTCTCGTGTATTTCCTTGTCTCATCAAACATCATCAAATAGTAAAATCCACCCTAAAGATATGACAACCAAGGAAACCATTAGTAAAACAAATAAAAGGACTCTAATAAAAACAGGCCTATTGGGGCTGGGGCTATAGCTCAGTGGTAGAGCATTTGTCTAGCACGTATGAGGCACTGGGTTCGATCCTCAGCACCACATAACAATAAATAAATAAATAAATAAATAAATAAAAGTATTATGTCCATCTACAACTAAAAATATTAAAAAAACAGGTCAATCGTCTCTTCAGAGGTTATGAGGGGAAATCATACAAAGAACAGTTGTAACGAAAAAAAGAACAAGAAATCTAGGAGGAAGAAATAATTATGGTATAAATGAGAAGCTCAATAGCTGGCTGAATGGTAGAAACAAACCAGCTTAAGAAAAACTTTGAGTTGACTGAGCCAAGGAATTTTCCCAGTATATATTCCCATGTTACATATAAGTATGCAAAAACAAACAAATAAAACAAAAAGCAAGCCATAGGAAGAGATGGTGGTACACAGGAGGATGAGGCAAGATGATCAGTTGTTTAAGCTCAGGAGTGTGAGACCAGTCTGGGCAACACAGCAAGATCTCCAAAATAAATAAATAAATAAATAAAAAGGGGGGAAGAAGAAAGAAAAAGAAATTATAGTCTATATTATCTTCTAAATTAGCACTTTAATTTTTTGGTGTATAACACAAAATGAAATAAGCAGATATTATAGATATTTCTGTTTCCAAAATTCTTCAGTCATTTTCACTATGAAGGCCTAAATTGATAGTTGGAGTGTGGGGAAGGCCTCAATCTTATCAGAAAAAAAGCTCCTGAGATCTATAAACTGCTGTCTTTTAAGTATAGTATTGCAAAAGGCAATTATTTGGAAAAGTTAGTGAAGAAAGAAATAATTCATGTGAGACAAACAGTTCCTAAAACAAAACAGCTAAGTACAATATAAACCAAAATTTAAAAGACTTCTTAAATAAAAAGTCACAAAAGTGCTCTTATGTCAAAGAATAACCAATATGACTAATAAAATCACACAAGTTTGATTTACCCAGTAATGCAAGGGTGGTTCAACATGAGAAAAATAAATGTAATAAACGACATTAACAAAATAAAGGATTCCCAGCAAACACACACACACACACACACACACACACACACACACACACACACACACACTCTAACAGAATAAAGGGGGAAAACATACAATTATTTCAATACAGAAAAAGCATTTGATAAATCCTTTTTTTTTTGGTACTAGAGATAGAACTCAGGGGGTACTTGACCACTGAGCCATATCCCCAATCCTATTTTGTGTTTTATTTAGAGGCAGGGTCTCATTGAGTTGCTTAGCACTTCGCCATTGCTGAGGCTGGCTTCGAACCCACGATTCTCCTGTCTCAGCCTCTCAAAGTGTTGGAATTGTAGGTGTGCGCCACTGCACCCAGCTCTTTCAATACTTTTTTTTTTTTTAACCTTTATTTTATTTATTTATGTATTTTGTATGTGGTGCTGAGGATCGAACCCAGTGCCTCATGCATGCAAGGCAGGTGCCCTACCACTGAGCCAAAACCCCAGCCCCATCAATACTTTTAATGATAGAAAGACTCAGAAAAACTAGGAATTGCAGGGCATTTAACTGATATGATAAAGGGTATTTGTGAAAAACCCACAGCCAACATCAGACTTCATGGTGAAAGAGTGAAAGCTTTTACCCTTAAGTTCAGGATTGAAACAAGGATGATGCTTTCACTACTTGTGTTTAATACTGCACCAACAGTTCTACCCAGAAACACCAGGCATGAAAAGAAAATTAAAAAAACTCAAATGGAAAGGAAGAGGTCAAACTAATTCCATTTGCAAGTGACCTTTCTTATATGCAGGAAATGATAAAGAATACAACCACCCCGCTCCCGTAAACCCACAATAAAATACTGTAGCTAAAAAGTGAATGTTGCAGAATTGCAGGTACAAGGGCAACATGCAAATATCGGTAGTATTCCTATATACCACCAATGGACACTCCAACAAACAAACAAAATTCTACTTACAGTAACATTCGAAAAATAACACAACTAGGAATAAACTTAACTTAGACTAGAAAGTGAAAGACTTGTACACTGAAGAAACTGCTATCTAAATACTTGGAAGGAAATCCTGTATTCATAGTGGAAGACTAAATATTAAGATGGCAATACTGTCCCAAGTGATCCACAGATTTAATACAATCCCTACCAAAATACCAAAGACCTTTTTTGCATAAACAGAGGGTTAATTCTCAAATTTTATATAGAGTCACAAACTTTAAACTGACAAAACAATATTGAAGAACAAAACTGGAAAACTCATAATTCCCAATTTGAATCAAAACTGAGTGTGGTATTGGCAAAAGATAAACATACAGACTGACTTAAGACTTCAGAGGTAAACCAAACATCAATGGTCAACTGATTTTTTTTTTTTTTTGGTACTGGAGATTGAATTCAGGGGTACTTGACCACTGAGCCACATCCCTAGCCCTATGTTGTGTTTTATTTAGAGAAAGAGTCTGAGTTGCTTAGTGCCTCACGGTTGCTGAGGCTGGCTTGAACTCGCGATTCTCCTGTCTCAGCCTCCCAAAGTGCTGGGATTACAGGTGTGTGCCACTATGCCTGGTTATGGTCAATTGATTTTTGATCATAAGGTACTGAAGCCACTCAGTGGGGGAAAGAATAATTTTTAATAAATGGTGCTAGACAATTAGGATATCTACGCACAAAAGAATGAGGGTGGATGCCTACCTTACAACATGTACAAAGAATAACTCAAAATGGATTAAGACCTACCTGCAGTTCTAGTTCTGTGAGATGTTTAGAAAACAGAGGCAAAACTTGATAACCTTGGATTTGACAGTACACTTTTTTTTTTAAAGATATGACAATAAAAACATAAGTAACAATAAAATCTGGACATATGACTGTAGTCCACGACTATAGTCCCAGTACTGGGGAGGCCAAGGCAAGAGGATAGATTGCTTAAGTCTAGGAGTTGAAGATCACCAGCCTGGGCAACATAATGAGACTTTGTCTCAAAACAAACAAACAAAAAAAGGCCCTGAGTTTGATCCTAATATTGGAAAATAAAAAATAAAAAAGATCAATAAAAAAATAGCTAAACCAATTTTATCAAAATTATAACTTTTGTGCATCAAGGCACATTATCAAGAAAGTGAGACAATCTGTAGAATGGGGGAAATATTTGAAAATCATCTACCCAATATAGAGTCTGATATTCACCATATATATATGATGTGTGTGTTCCTATGACAATAAAAAGGCAACTCAAGTAAAAAAATGAGCAAAAGATTTGAATAGACATTTATCCAAAGAAGATATGCAGTCAGTTCAATGTCATTCATTGTTAGGGAATGCAGATCAAAATCACAATAAGATAACACTTCACACCCACCAGCATAGCTACAACCAAAAATTATCAGAAATAAGTGGTAAAAATGTGGAGAAACCAGAACCACCACATACTTCTGGCTAAGTCAAAGAAGCCAGACAAAAAGATAAATTCTATGATTCCATTTATATGAAATTTCTAGAACAAGCAAATCTCTGGAGACAGGAAGTACATTAGTGGTTGCCAGGCAATGAGGGCAAAAGGGTGGGTGAGAGGAATAAGAAGTCATTACTTAATAGATTCAGGGTGTTCTTGGGTGATGAAGCTCTGGAACTAGACAGAGATAGTGGTTGCTCGACATTGTGAATGAACTAAATGCTACTGATTTTTATGTTTAAATGGTTAATTTTATGTTGTGTGAAATTCACTGTGAGAAAAATACTTAACATGTTTGCTTGTCAACATTCCCCAAAGACAACTAAAAGATGGATAAATTAGGGCTGGGGTTGTGGTTCAGTGGTAGAGCGCTTGCCTCACATGCGTGAGGCACTGGGTTCAATCCTCAGCACCACATAAAAATAAATAAAATAAAAGATATTGTGTCCATCCACAACTAAAAAAGAATATTAAAAAAAAAAAAAAAGAGATGGACAAATTACAAACTGAGGAATCTAAGTGAAATAAAAACCAACAAATCAAGAATAAAAAAAGAATGCCTACAGCCCAGTAAAAACTACCCAAAAGCGGGGCTGGGGTTATGGCGCAGTGGTAGTGTGCTCGCCTAGCACGCGGGAGGCACTGGGATCGATCCTCAGCGCACCACATAAAAATAAAATAAAGCTATTGTGTCCACTTCCAACTAAAAAAAAACAACAAAAAAAAAACTACCCAAAAGCATACTCAAATTTATATGGAGTCACAAACTTTAACTTTTTATTCTTAAGGAAGAGACAGAAGGGATGTTGAACATTTTCAATGAGGAAGAATATCCTAAGATATGTTCAACCTCATTAGTCATCAGATCCATCCATCAAAGTGACAAGATACCATTCAACTGGTAAGAACTTTAAAATTTAGTAGTGTAGTATTGAAGCACAGATGGATCCACAGGATTTCAATCTCACTGCTAGTGGGAATATAAGTTGGCATAACTGCTCTAAAAAAATTAAGCATTCACATACCATGCAATTTTACTAGGATACACATTGGCTTGTGAACCAACTGAGAGAGACACTTGAGCACATTCATAGAACAGCTATTGTAATAGTGAAAGCCTATAAACAACTCATGGAGAAAGGATGAATAGACTGAGATACAGCTGCACAAAGAGCAGTTCTCAGTAGTCAAAATGGATAACCGCACATATAACAATAGGGATGAGTTTCAGTTATGCACATAATACTAAGGTAACACCAAGTGAATGCTCAAAAAGATTACAGTTTTTTCTTGTCAAGTTAAAAATGTAAACATACATATATAATTTAGCATTAGATACAGGAATTGAAACTAAGAAGAAAATTAAAGAAAAAATGACAGGATATTAAGGATAGTGGTTCCCTGGGTGGGAGGAGGCAGTGAGCTGGGACAGAGAAGGATCACATCAGCAGATATGAACTACTGGTATGGTTCTCTCCTCCTCTCTCTCTTTTGTACTGAAGATTTAACCCAGGGCCAAACTACCATCAAGCTACGTCCCCAGTCCTTTCTTAAAATTTTGAGATGGTCTAGATAAGTTGCTAAGGCCTAGAACTTGCTGGGATTACAGGTGTATGCCACTGCACCTTGCTAATTTTTGTTTTCTTGTTGGGCGATGTGATTAGGATCATGGGTGTCAACTACTATAGAGGGATGAACAGAGAGTGCAGAGATGGAGGAATTCAAAATGGCCAAGACCATGCATGGACCAATGATGACACAGACTTATTTGTTATGATTAATTGACTATAGTCCTATTTTAGGTACTTGAGGTCCAAAAGAAAAAGAAATTTTAAGAGATGAGTAAAAGACATGAATTACTGATTAAGACATTTAAAATATATAGAATTGCATTTGTAAACCACAATAAAATTAGTAAGCAGGATACATCAAATTTTAATTCTTTAGGTACAGTTCAAAGAACTAGAACTATACCTTTACCAGAATATTAAAATAAAAAGTTCAAGCTGGCTCACCTCTTCTTGAATATACTGTAATAGGAAGGGAGATGCTCTTAAATTATCCACAGGAATATTAAAGAAACCTTGAATTTCTTTCTGGTGTAAATCCATGGTAATGAGATGGGTGAGACCTTCAAAAATAAAACAGATACAAGCACATAAACAGATGTAAAACAAACTGCACCACAGGAAATTAGTACTATGTAACATAAAATACTATATATAATAAGTTACCATGAAAAAGTTACTCTCCTATCAAAAAACTCCAGCACCTTTATGGTTCAGATTTTTTGGCATTATGAGATGCATGGTTTAAAAAAAATGTATTTTTTAGTTGTAGATGAACACAATACTTTATTTTATGTGATGCTGAGGATTGAATCCAGTGCCTCACACGTGCGAGGCAAGTGCTCTACCACTGAGCCACACCTCCAGCTCCAAGATGCATGATTTTTAAATACATTTAAAGTGTAAAATAGCAAAGATATCAGTTAACACAGAAATGTCTCTAAAAATTCTATACAAGTGGATTTTATCTCCTGAAAGTCTCCTTAACAAGCATAACAAAGCTTACAGAGAAACTGCCAAGCTGGAAATGGAGCAATGAAAAACCTTCACAGCATCTTTAAAGAACATCTGAAATGACCATCAACCAAGTATAGGGACAATTCAATATAAAAAAGTTTAAAAAGCAGTACTTGCCCAGAAGAGTAGAAAAATGAGCCTGGTGGTTCCTCCAGGTGGAGGGTTGGAAGAGAAGGGTGGAACCTTCCCAAAAGATTCGGTGAGGGGCTCCGGCCCCCTTTTCCAGTGCCTGTTAGTGTTTTCAAGGGGAGATGCTACTGAGGTCCCTGGGGTTTGTTTTATTTTTGCTTTCTTTGAAATGGTACACAGGAAAATGTATTCTATGGTAAGTGCCCATGTTAAAATGCAGTGATATGGGGATTTTTAAATTCCTTCCTTTTTGTGCAAATGTTCTGTGATATGTACCTTATAATCACATACTCACAAGCACACACATGGACATATATAAGAGTGTTTGCACATGTACAAACACACGTACAATGGAAACTACGTAGAATATTTTGAAACAAGTGGACATACTTAGGATGCTACCTGAAAAAGCATAACACAGAACAGTACATATTGCTTACAAATATGCCTCTCTGTCCTGGAGAAGGAACAGGCTAAAATATAAATAGTTGCTGTGTTAAAGAAATAGCAGGGTTCAAAATGACTTATTCCTTCAAAACAACTTTAATGTGATTGTAAATTGTCATTTCAATATAAATTTGAACAAAGTATTTAGGAAAAAATGAAAACAAACATTGTTCTCAATACCTCTATGTTTTAGGGAGTTGGAAACACAATTCTCTCCACAATTTCTCATTATACTACTCCCCAATCCCACCCCTTACTTGTGGCTTTGGTCTTTGTGATTTTAGTTACCCAGAGTCCAAAAAGTGTATATGGGAAATTCCAGAAATAAACAATTCATACATTTTAAATTGCACATCATTATGAATAACACTATGAAATATTATGATATCCTGCTTTGTCCTACTTAGGAAGTAAATCATTCCATTATCCAGTGTATCTATGCTGTATGTTATCCACTTAGTAGCCATCTCAGTTATGAGATCTACTGCCCCAGTACTGTAGTGCTCCTAGAGTTTAGTACTACTCACTGTTTCAGGTATCCACTGGGAATCTTGGCACGTATCTCTTGTAGATAAGGATGGACTGCATAAACTAGTTGTTTGTAAAAGCGGCATCACTATTTTCTTTCTGTTCAGCATTCTCATTTGGTTAAGAGAACGCTTTTAAATTTTTTCTGTAAAAATAAAACTCCCAGGTTCCCAATTAGTTGTCAAAGATCTGCCTTTCTTACCAGCTTTGCACATCATGGAGGCCAGTAATTTAGAGACAATGGAGCCTCTTTTCCTCATCTTGCACTGTTTGCTGTAAGGAAAGTAGGGGATCACGCCGATGATGCTCTTGGCACAAGAGGTCTTACATGCGTACACCATAATCAGAAGCTCCATAATGGTGGTGTTCACATCCCTGTAACCCAGGCACAGAAAATCCCATTGAGGGGTGTCAGATGTTAAGATTCCCCTCTTGATCTTGGGGTATAGCTCAGTAGTAGTGCGCACGCTTAACATGTTTGAGGCCCTGGGTTCCATGCCCAACACTAAAATAACAACAATAACATTATTTACCTGTTTCAAGACTAAAGGTGCAAGACAAAGAAACCAGTGATGTCTTCTAACATCTCCATGAGCTTTTCCATTTCCTCTCAACTAATGACTCTAGTTTCTTTTTCACTGAGACCAGTGTTGTTCAGCAGACAAGAGTAAATGGGGATCAGTGTCAATTTTGGAGTATTTGTGGTATGCAAACTGCCTCTCTAATGGCTGAGCACAGGCCGACCTGCAGGGTGCAGATGCACCTGGCAGTAGGATCCCATGGAAGCTGACTTCTGACAGACCACTAGTCTCAGAGATTACTCAAAAATTATACACTAATCTCCATGCACTCCTGCCTACTGGAAGATCTTGCTCAAGCAAATCCTCCCTCCCTGCTTGCAACATCATTTGTCACACTCCCCTTCAGCTTATAAATAGTTGGGTCCTTCTTCAATTAAAAACAATGATTCATAACCACCTTCTCTGAAGCCCCACCTCTTTGCTCCCCTTTGTAGTACATCTCAGGAGAGTCGTCTACACTCACTATCTCTGACTCAGACATTCTCATTCTCTCCCAAACACATTCCAAAGCAGCTTTGGTCCCCAAAACTGTTCTCATCAAGGCTGATGGCCTCTAAGTGGTTAAATCCACCAGTCGACACTCAGTTCTACTTCTCGGCCCCTCAGCAGCATCTGCTGCAGCTGCTCACCCCTGTCCCCTCATATGCTTAATATACACACCACTTCCAGGACACTTCTCTTTGTTCTCCCTCTGCCTTCCTTGGATTCTCTTGATGGTTTCCCTTTGCCTGACCTTCACCTAAGACTTTTGTTTGTCTTTGCTTGTCTCCCTTCATTCCTTGAGCTTCTCATCCAATTTCATGGCTTTGAAAATGTTGGTGACTCTCACATTCCTACCTCCAGCCAAGCACCTCTGAACTCAAATCTAAAAATGTCACTGTTGCTTGATGGTTCCACTAGAATGTGTATCAAGGCATCTCAAAACTTAACCTACCCTAAATGGAACTGTTCTTTTCCCCCAAAAACCTGCTTCACTAGGAAACCTGTGTTAGCTCAATTACTGGTAACACTACTCCTCTGGGTAACTTAGGATGGAAACCTTAAAGCCACTTCTTAGAGCTCTTCTGTTTTCTAGATGGTTTCTGCATCTTACCACTGCCCCTTCATCTGGGTCATGCCACACCATTAGGTGACCATGGCCTGCCCCTCCTGGGATATGCCTGAAGTGCATGATCCATGCAGAGAAACCTGCCCTTAAAGTTAAGTTAGACTGTGCAGGCCTCTGCTCAAGACCATGAGATAGTCTCCTGTTCTGCCTATGCCTTTATTATGATCAGCCCCTTTCCTTCCCCTGGCTCCAAGCCACCTTCTCATCCTAGTCACACTCTATCCTGGTCAGTTGTCCTAGTGCTGTTCATTGCTATAGAAGGCTTGGTTCTAGGTGGTCCTAACAGGCTCGCTCCCACCCCTCCTGCAGTTTTTTTGCTCCAACGTTACCTTCGCAACAAGGCTTACCCTGTCTGCTCTTCTACCCTCTCACCACCATCCCTCCTGATTCCTTGCTGTACTGGTTTTTTTCCATAGTGCTTATCACTTTCAATATCCTGGATAACTTATTTATCATGTTCTCTGTATGTCTTCCTCCACTAGAATATTAACTTCACCAGGTCAAGTATCTTTACTTGTACTGACCATTAAGGCATCTCACACACCAGTAATGGAAACTCACACATCACAGACATTCAACAAATATTAGTTAATGGGTGACTGGAAACACAGAACAATGGATGAGTAGGTTTCTGTTATTATCAAATGACAAATCTGACATCTGGTGAATTAAAACACACTTTCACAAAAGCATTTCATGTGGAAGGATGAGTAGAGGAACTAAGATCCAAAACCAGGAGCAACAAGGAACAGGGCTTCCATCACTCAACTCAAATGATGAAAATATTGCCTGAATCACAGGAAAACTTCAGTTAATGGATAGACGTTTCTTCATTTAAAATTTGTCTTATACTTCTAGTAACTACCACTGGAGTCTACTAAAATGAAGTAAGGGGCTGGGGATGTAGCTCAGGGGTAGAGTGTGCTCCTAGAATGCAAGAGGCTCTGGGCTCATCCCCAGGATCCTAAACATCAATCAACAAATAAAATGAAATAGAGGCTGTATCTGACACCAGCAAATCTCCAAGTGATTTCAGAAAGAAGACTATGGCATCTAGGCTTGTCATAACCTGGATGAGATGGAGGACCTGACTTAACACAAATTGTAGTACTCATGGGACAATGTAAAACAGAGGTAGAAAGAAGATTTGGGTGATACTTAGTGGTCTTGACTTGGGGAATAAGAAACTGACAAAAGGCAGGGACAGGTAACAATGGTGTTGAAATAAAAAAATATGCAAACAAAGAGATATGGAAGTACTTGAAAACAAGAAGGATTAACACAGTCACCCTTCTTGAGTCCTGAACTCTAATTCAAATGTAACTTCAGCTCTTGGATAATCCACTTCTCTCCTGGATAAACCATACACCCTCCAGTATTTATCCAACAGACCCAAATTGTCTCTGAGGAGACAGAGGGCTGCAGACACTCAAGACCAGAGCAGCCTGAGCTGCCTATGCCTGCACCTTCCTTCCCTGATGCCTCAGAGGGGTACAGGAAAGGCAGGTCCTCCACTAGCACCCGGGCATAGGAGAGGCCTGGGGAAGTGGACAGTGGCACAATATACCAAGACTTGGTGCCCTCATGCCCAGCTCTGCTGAAGATCCTGAGGGTCTCAGTAGAAGAAAAAATAAGGGCACCTGACGAAGGCCAACCACACCCTTCCTTCCTCTCTTATAGCACATGCACTCTCCATGGTTGGGATGCAATGACATTTCCTTGCCACTCCTCTTTCTGGGAGAGCTAGGGTTTTATGATACCATCCCAAGGAAGCAAAGATCAAGACAGAGATATTAAAAGTTTAGGTGAAAGTATGTATGTTTCAAGACTAAATTCTTGGGAAATTTGGCTTTTCCCCCCTTTATTTGCTATTTATCATATTTATTATATACATGTAATATATTACTAAAATTGGTATGCAACAATTTTCAGACTCTGAGCTAAAAAAATGATGCACTATCCAAACCGATTTTTAGACATTAAAAAATATTCTGAGGCCTTGGTTCTTGAGTTAAAAAAGCTGGGATTCATAGAAAATGTGGTACAGAAAGAAGTGGTTAGAATTCAGGGTTCACATACCATATTAACAAGAGAAGGTGAAGATGACAAAGGGCTCTGAAAGGAAATAAATTTTAGGAAAGATAAAGAGGCCTTCTGGAGAACGGATGGGAAATAGGATAGAGTATTGTGACAACTAGGTGATTTCTTATGTTGGTGAGATTTCTTGTCTAGCCTCAGGAGAGAAGTCAGTCTCTCCTGGTTGGAAAGCTCCCAAACTCTAGGAAAAGATTTATGACACCTAAAAATCTTTTGTGAGGTTTTGCTTTTATGCAGATGAGGAAAGTTCAGAGAAAGTCCTCATCCTTCATCTATTGTTTCTCAAATATCCTCAGATCAAAATAATCCATATGTCATTGCAGGATATCCTTTTTTTTAATTAATTTTTTTTTTTAGTTGTAGATGGACACAATATCTTTATTTTATTTTTATGTGGTATTAAGGATTGAACCCAGTGGATATCTTGTGTCCTTTATAGGGAGAAGGGTAGGATGAAGATGGCATGATCAGGCTGGAGGAACCTGCCATTTTCTGGCCTCCTGCAGCCCACTCTGCCTGGCTAAAGCTGGGACACTTGGGACTCTGCTCCTTATCAGAGTTTGGGAAGGATAACTTGGAGTCATCACACCTCTCCACTCCACCCAGGGCAGAGTGGTTGCTACAGGCTACCCCAGGGGGACCTTATTCTAGGGGAACTGAGCTGGGATGGGGGCTACCGTTGGGCTGGCAAGCCTAGGATTGGAGGACTGGCCAGGCCATAAAAAGAAAAAGGAAAAAACAATCATTCAGAGTGGAAAATTTCCATTCTTGGAGGTGTCTGCAGACATCTGGGTACAAATGCACAGTAGACAGCAGAGCTCCATGTGATCACCCTCTCTTCCACAGTGGCTCTTCATTCAAAGTGGCACAGAAAACCTCACTGCACAGAATTCTCTACACCCAGCTTATACATCTGTGACTTCCACAATTTCTAGAATGCATGTATATCTAATGTCACAATAGATTGGGATATATGTTCTTTCAGTGTAGTCTTTTATCTTCTTAGCTCCTTTACCTTATAAGTGGGGACCACATTTAAATTATCTGCAATAAAAGCTTTAAGAACCCCACATAAGAAAATTCCTCTCCCCTAGCCTGTTTGGTTTTTTTGGAGAAGTGGGAGTAGAAATGGTTCCCTGCAAGCCTTACACAATCCTGACTTTCGACTATTAGGAACTTCATGGATTCTGTTATCATTAAGAGCCTCGACTCTAATACTTGCTTATTTCCTTCCATCAATGATGGAGAAAGACTGTGTGCAGTGGTGTGCATCAATAGTCTCAGCTACTCAGGAAGCTAAGGCAGGAGGACAATTTGAGCCCAGGAGTTTGAGGCACACGTGTACACACAAACGCACACACATACAGAACACATAAAAGTCAGCAGTTATGCTGGAAAAATTAGCAAAATAAGATACACCAGCATTAAGTCTAACTGAACTCCTCCTTTCATGTCATCTCTCACTGTTCTAAATATTCATGCCCAAACAGAAACCCAGAAGGCAACAACAGTACCACTGCTGGAGAACTACTCACTTTGAGACAGTCTGGATGATGAAAACATCTTTCCCCCTCACAGACTCTTGAATTTGTACTCTTGTTTCTGGCAGGAAAAGGAAAAAGAGGAGAAGGCGGCATAGAGTTTATATTATTTAAAATATACAAAGCTTCTGCATTATACCCCAATGTTATAAACTATGGAAATTGGAACTATTACAAATTCACTAGGCTTTAGATGCTACTACAGATAATAAACAGAAAACCATTAATTGTACTTTTAAAACAGTCTCAGCTACATGACAGCCTTAAATGGGAATTCACTTTCTGACTTGAAGTAAGTAAATCTAGATTTCTCAGCCCTTATTCATGAGCAGTAAGTGCTGTGCTAGGCTGAGCATAGTACCTGTACAGGAAATGACATATTCATTTGTTTGACCTGGAGCAACTGAGAACTCAAGCACAAGATGCTGTACAGCAAAGAGAAGTGAGATGTAGTATCCCTTCTTTCAAAACATTTGTGATTAACTGCAAGGGAACAATTGGATAAATCTCTAAAAGACAACTTGTTCATCAGTCAATGCTACAGGAATTTAAAAAAAAAAAGAAAGAAAACATGAGGGGACTATTTTAGATTAGAAGAGACTAAAGATATGTAAAACACACATCACTTAAACTAAGAGTCCTGGTTTATGCGGGGTATGACAGCTGTTGGGATGGCAGTGTAGCTCAGTGGTAGAGGACATGCTAGCAGATAGGAGGTCCTGAGCCCATCCCCAGCACCAGGCTCTTTAGGAAAACTGTGGAAATCTGAACACAGAATGATATTGCATGATTGTAGAATTATTGCTAATTTCTTAAAAGTGACAATGGTATTATTTTTACACAAGAGAAAAAATTTATTCTCAGAAGATGTGCAGTCGATATTTAGCACCAAGTGTCTCAATGCCTGTAACTTACTTTCTTTTTTTTTTTTTTTTTAAATATTTATTTTTTAGTTGTAGGCAGACATAATATCTTTATTTTATTTTTACGTGGTGCTAAGGATCGAACCCAGTGTCTCACGCATGCTAGGCGAGCACGCTACCACTGCGCCACAACCCCAGCCCTGTAACTTACTTTCAAATGATTCCACACATACACATTCAGATAGCAAAATGTTAACTGATGACCCTGTGTGGTAGATATACATAGGGGTGGGTACTTAGGGTATCATTCTTTTAACTTTCACATGTTTGAAAATTTTTATTAAAAATGTTGGAAAGGGCTGGAATGTAGTTTAGTGGTAGAGTATTTGCCTAGGATGTGTGACGTCCTGGGTCCATCCTTAGCACTACATCAAAGAAATAAATATTAGAATAAAAAAAGTTGGAAAAAACGGAAAGCAGATTTACAAAAGAATGTGGTGTGATGCTGAGAAAATGAGCTTTAGAGTCAGGGAGATGTGGATTTGAATCCTGACTCTCCTACTTCTGGGACTTCATAGATAACATCATGCCTGAACTGTTTTTCAAGATCTGGTGACAATACAAAAGCACAATTGTTAGTTCCCTCCTTCCTTCCCAACAGACACTATCTTCCCTCCTTTTACTCAAAAGCCTACAGAGTGAACCAACTTCCCTGAGTCTTCACTGTTAGGCTTTCCAATAGCCCTCCCTCATCTAGTACCCATTATAGGAGAGTCTCCCCCAGAATGTCTCTTCAGATTGTTTCTTCAATTGCACTTTTCTCTACTGAAGCCATCTAAGGTATTTCAGGGGACAGGAAAAAGGAGGCAATACTGGAGAGATCAACAAGGGAACAGCAAAAGGGCACCTTTTTATCAAAGTCTACTGAAAGCTTTATAGTAATTAAATTTTTAACAAAATCCTGCAGTAGAAAAGGAAAGGGAATGAGTATTTACAGAGTACCTACTATGTGCCAAGGTCTGTGTTAGGCATGCAGATTATCCAGTTAATCCATAATTGTTTACAATTTAGAAAGGTTAAATAACTTGCCAAGAATGAGGTGTATGACCCTCAAGCCCATGCAAGCTGTATATCACTCTTGCTAACTTTAAACATCCAACATTTTAAAAGATATTTCCAACATATAACAACACATTCTTTGTAACTTGGAATGGTTATTGGCAGAAATCAATTGACAAAAGTATTTCCTAACAAGATTTCATGATGTCTAAATTATGGCAGCTTAGGTAGAAATAAAGAATAACTAGGAACTGAGGGTATAAGGCAGAGATAGGATGCATGCTTAGCATGCGGGAAGCCCTAGGTTACATCTCCAGCACCAGGAAAAAAAAATGGCATAGTGATGTGTGTCCATAGCCCCTGCTATTCAGGAGGGTGAAGCAGGAGATTGCTTGGACCCAGGAGTTTGAGGCCAGCAAGAACTCTCCACCTTTTTTTTTTCCTTTCTGGTATTGGGCATCTACCACTGAGCTACATCCCATGCCCTTTTACTTTATTTTTTATTTTGAGACAGGGCCTCATTAAGATGTCCAGGCTGGCTTCAAACTTGTGATCCTCTTGCTCAGCCTCCCAAGCAGTTGGGATTACAAGGCATGTGTCTGGTAAGACCTTGTCTTTTGGGGAAAAGAAAACAAAAACAAAAAGACAAACAAAAAAACAACAACTGAAACTGCAGCCACACAGGATTTGCTTATCCTGCTTAAGGTGATGTCAATTCACCGAACAGCTGAGCCAAATGTTTTCATTCAATTGACTAGCTCGTTCAGATGTTATACAATTATTATTAAATGAACTCTGAAACTGCCATCTGAGACTCCACATGTGAATCTACTTGGTATGAGTGAGAGCTAAAACATCACTCTCTTCTACCTTGCCTGACTTCTTGCTAACAGAATTGGACAACTGAATCAAACTGTCTTAATAGTAGAGGATGAAGGACTGAGCTAACATGCCATATTCCACAAAAAGATTAATGGTACACATGTCCAAGATAGCTCACCTCGGTTAGGTTCCTGGTAAACCTGTACTTTGCCCATCTCCACCCCCAGCCGCCTAGAGAAGAGAAAGGGGGGAAAAGCTGAGAAGGTCATAGAACAGACTCAACATCTCTATTATTTAAGGATGATTATAAATTGATAAAAATAAAATTAAATAGTTACTCTTATTACCAAATTTAAAGTCAATATTAAATTGTTACATGAGTTCACTTCCTGCCCTCTTACCTCATCCCACGTCTACCCAAGGCCTCTATAGTCCATCTCTGCCTGCCTTGCCTCCTGTACTGCTACCCTCTGACCTCCAGTCCAGGTTCCTGACACACACCAAAGGGCCTTGGAAACTGTTGTTCCCTCTGCCTGGAGGGCTCTAACCTTACACCTCCATGTGTTGACTCTTACAGGTTTCTCAACTCACTTATCATCCCCTCAGCTTAAGACACTTATGCACCCAAGCTAAAGTCATTCAACTCAACCCATTCCAACTTTCACGCTGCCTTCACCATCTGAACCTGCTGGTTTTGTTGATTTGCTTCTTGTCTGACTCATACTAAAACGTAAACTTTGTAAGAAAGAAGAAAGTTGACTGGCTTGCTCCCTGACAACCCCCAATGGCACACCAAGGTCTTGCACAGAGCAGGAATTTAGTATTCATTTAATACATATCTAAAATTACACTGAAGTGTAAGCTGTGAACTATTCTTATACATTTCACTTTTACTATTAACTTTTTAATATTATTATTTTAATATTAATTTTCCTATTAACTTTTTAACTGTTTTTATTCTTATACATTTTACTTTTACTATTCTTATACATTTCATTTTTCATTATACTAAAATAATGCTATGAACACATAGTACCTAATACAATCCCTGGCACTTATTTTTTTTTTTTTTGGTACCAGGGATTGAACTCAGGGGCACTCAACCACTGAGCCACATCCCCAGCCCCATTTTGTGTTTTATGTAGAGACAGGGTCTCACTGAGTTGCTTAGCGCCTCGCCGTTGCTGAGGCTGGCTTTGAACTCGGGATTCTCCTGTCTCAGCCTCCCTAAGTGCTGGGATTACAAGCGTGAGCCACCGCGCCCGGCTAATCCCTGGCACTTATGAGGCACTCAATGAATGTGTGCTGAGTGAATATGTAGGGAGTTGGGATAATTTACATAAAGGTCAGTCTTAGTTTATATGGATAATACATAGATTAACAACATAACTGCTTTCAAGCTTGACAATCGCTGCAAGTCTGATTATCAAATTTACATCACACAATCAACACAGATTTTAATGGTAAAATTATTACTTACTCGGCAATTTTCTTTGAAAGCTCCATACATGATGAATTAGAATTTGCTGAAAACAGCACCAGACCTCCTTTGGTTATGTTCATCTTGGATTCTAATTCAGGTGGCGTCACACAAAACATCAAAACCTTCTTGGTTTTCCAATTTTGAGCCTAGGAGGATACAATATATATTAAGAATTGCCATATGATATAAAATACCTGGAAAGATTTTTTAAAAATAGCAAGTAACTTCAGGTGAAGGAAAATAGTTTTCACCATAATGGTGCCTTTTATGGGACAGATATATACATATATGGATAAATAGAAAGTTCATTTGGATTTTAGGGTTCCAAATTAATGGAAATGTTATTAAAAGACATAAACTAATTTTCACAACCACTGGGAATAAATGATGAACTTACAAGAAAGGTGGAGCTGAAGAGCTCAGTGTTTTACTGTTTGCTGCTTAAAGTCAATTATGGACAACCTCCTTTTATTCTTTGACAACAAAATTCCTCCTGGATTAACACACAGAAAAATGGCAGAGCCATTAGCAAGGATGTGGACTGATCAGTCCTTAAACAAAAAATAAGTAATCCATCTTCACCCAGATTTTCCTGTAAAACTTGTTTCCCATAAGCCTCCCTGTGATCTTTTAGCTGCCTTTCAGATGCCCGAGTTGTATGTAAAACAGATCTTGTCATCTTCCTTTTCCTCAACTGGAGCATGGGGCTGACTAGACAATAAGCCTAAGAAAAGTGACCAGCCAATTGACAGGCAGCAGGATAAAAGTAAAAAGACCCTTAGCCTAGAGGTCATCAGAGCTAAGGTTCTCATCCCATTTACTCTGGGCTGCATGTCCCGAAAATGTAACAGGATGGTGCATTGGATGGAATATCAACAATCCAGCAGGCCATGGGGGAAGAGAACCCCCTTCCCAGAAAGCCTACTGCACTTCCTCCATTGAATGTTTACTTGGGGTAGCTCTGGGGCAGCTGGCGATTATAAACAGGCTGCAACTCAGCTGATCCTTTTTCTTATGCTTAAATTTTAATTAAGCAAATACCATGCAAACACATCCTCTTTGTAAAGATCTTAACAACCATAGTTAAGGCAAAAATCACCAGCTCCAACACCAGACTCCTCCCCAGAAGTGAGGGTTCCTGTTTGCTATGGATATCTCAGGCCTTTTCTATGCGTTCACATGCCTGACCCTTATAAAATATATGGACAAAACATACGTTCAATGTTTCTAGCACAAAAAAGGTATTACTGCACAAATCTATACTTTGTTTATTCACGAAAAATATATTTTGACAAGCTGGGTTAGAAAATATAGACCTATTCTGTTCTTCCTAACTGCTGCCTAGTCTTGCACGGTGTGAACACACCACTTTTAGACAGGTCACCATCCGCAAGAGTTCTTATACACACATGCCATGGAACCATCTGGTCACAGGTAGCTCAGTGCATAGTACCACCAGAGGGCTAGGAAAGCATACCTCCAGCCAAGTGCCCTTAAAGGGGTATTCCAATGGGACAGCCCAGGATTTCAAATCAGAATACATATGAGACTACAATGTAATTAACCTTAAGCCTATGAATTATAAACATAAATGTATGTGGCAAGATCAAAGTTCTGAAGAGACCAAGGAGGACCCTGATGTCTACCATGGCTTTCAAGCAGGGATCAACAAATATAGCCCATGAGCCAAATCAGGTCCTTCCAAAGCCTCTTTTTATAAAATTCAGCCATACCCCTTTGTTTAAAAGTTGATCCTGGATGCAGGTGCAGACTGAGCATAACCACAAAGCCTAAATATTATCTGGTCTTTTACAGAAAAGAGTGGCTAACCCTCTGCTTTACGAGAGAGCACAGCATCTGCAAAGGATGAGAATCTGGCAGAGAGATTAATATAAGTGAAAGAAATACTGCATTATCACCAACACTGAGTGGGAAGGGATCTTAGATGTCCTCTAACACATATCTACGTTTACAAAAAGGGTAGAGGTTTGGAAGGAAATAAAACTTTCTTTGGAAGTTACAAATATAGGCTGCTGAGTCAAAACTCATGTTTGCATCTTGGCTTCTACTTCCTCATAATTGACAAGACCTTGCTAAGTTACTTAAGATCTCTTAACTTCAGTTCCCTCATCCATGCAAACTGGAAAATTGGTCCCACAGGGTTACTGTAAATTTTCTGCCATGCATTTAACACATGGACATTGAACATGCACATGCAAATAACTTCCAACATCTCTGATATCTATTAAATACACTAATAGGTATGGGGTGGCCCCCTTTCTGCACCCTCTAATCTTCAAATAAGCTCCTAAAAGCACAACAGTGTTCTCAAGAGTACTTGGAACAGAATGAAAATATTTTAGAGATATGAAAATATCATAGAAATATTTCAGCCCATCTCGCCTCAATCTGTGAGTAGTCTATCTGCAGTTTCTTGCTAGGTACATGACACCAGGCGCTTAAACAGTCCTAGGGCCTGAAGCCCACACCAAAGGCTCATCATTTCAAATTTTTCCTTAGGATGTACTGAGACTCCTTTCCCTGCACTCTCTATCCATTGCTTCTTGTCCTTTGAAGATTCCTTGTTCACAGGACAGCCCCCACCCTATCTCAAGACAGTTTTCTTGACCTTTGTATTCTGTTCTTCGGGATATTCTCTGAAACCTTTCCTTATCTCATATGGTTTGAACACCTAATACCACCCTATGGTCTCTGAAGTTCCAGTCTTCAAATATAAAACTATAATCGAATTCTAATGTAAGGGCTGGGGGTGCTGCTTACTGGTAGAGCCTGTACCACTTTGGGTTAGGGCAGCACTAAAAAAATAAAATCCTAATGTGAGACCATCCTCAAAACGGCACATTGCTGAGACAGGAGAATTGTGAGTTCAAAGCCAGCCTCAGCAATGGCGAGGTGCTAAGCAACTCAGTGAGACTCTGCCTCTACATAAAAAACACAAAATAGGGATGGGGATGTGGCTCAGTGGTCGAGTACCCCTGAGCTCAATCCCTGGTACCAAAAAAAAAAAAAAAAAAAAAAAAGGCACATTGGGGGATAAGGCATCCATTTGGAAATGACTATCAATATAGTTATGCCCTGTGACTACTTGTAGCACAAATTATTCAAATAGAAATACTATTTCTAGTTTTAATTCTCCTTTCTCTTGTTGAAAATTCACGTTGTGCTCTTTATCACTCCTTAGGAGAAGTGAGTTTTAAAGGCTAGCCTCAAAAACACAATGATAGTACAGGCTGGTAGGAGGCTCATTAGTACAAGGTTTTATCGTGAAATGGAGAATAAAAAGAATGTTTCTACAACTGCTTTTATGTTTATCCTAAATCTACTCTACAAAGTGTAAGAGTTATTTATAGCATGTGTGAAAATCTATCCTTTCCAGAGAATCTTTGTATCTTTTAAAGGGAAAATCACACTCCTCTCTGAATGAGCTTTGAATGCTAAGTTTCATGGATTAAACCACACTGCAAGAGTTCACCTGCTATGGACACACTAGCAGTCATTTCAACACCAACTATCTTGAAGACCAGGGTATAACTCTGGTAGAATGCTTGCCTAGCATGTGTTGAGGCTCTGGGTTAGATCCCTAGCACCACAGGAAAAATTTTAAAAATTTAAAACTTTTTAAAAAAATTGGTGACCCTGTGTGATGATTCATATTGGAGATGAGCAAAGCTGGCACAGAAGTATATCATTTTCCCACTGTAAAATACTCTTCTATCTGCAGATGGTTAGTGGAGGGTGAAGGCTTAGGATTGCCTTCCACAGTTACTAGCTGTCAGGTCTGGGCATATCCCGGGGGGAGAAACCTGGTATAAACCTTCCTCCACCAGAATTTAACTCCAGCAGAGTTTTTACTATTTTCTGTCATATACCGTGTGCCTAGAACATTTAGCACTTGATAGAGGCTCAACAAGTGTGTTGAATAAACCCTCACCTGGCTAAGTTGCAATGATTGACAAATGGAACTGAAGTAGTCTGTTAACAAAAAGGCATCACAAAAGATTATTACTTTTATTAGTGATACACCTCATTCCAAGAAAATTTGCTTTTTTAAAAATCAAGGTCTGGGGGTGTAGCTCAGTGGGAGAGTGCAGAGGCCCTGGGTTCAATCCTCAGGACCAAAAAAAAAAAAAAAAAAAATCAATATTGAGAATTTACATCTAATTACTCTCCTATTCTTCTGTGACCCAAGGCACTTTGTTCATCTGTCATCAGAACCTTTTCTTATGCCTAACGCTTAACATTTTCTTAGTGATCTGAACTTTTATGACAGCCCAAATGAAGCAGGTATGAGAAACCCATTTTAGAAATGGGGAAGTTTAGAGATGAAAAACCTCACTCAAGGCTACATGGCCTCTCAGCAGCAGACAGAACTTGGTCTTGGCATGATTTGTAGCAGTTGGTAGTATACATTAACTGCACATCCTGTTCTCAACCCACACGGGAAATGGCTTGCACCCTGTTGAATTCCACATACAGTGAGCAGAACCAGACAAATATCTAGATTTTGAAAAATATCTATTGCCTATTCTAAACATGCCTTGTTTAGAAAACAGTTTATATCAAGTGCCAAAGAATACAAAACTTTCAGTATTTCCAACTCTTGGAATTTACCCCAAGGAAAGAAGGACAAAACTCTATTCTCAATGATGGTGACTACAAGATTTTTTTTAAAGAGCAGAAATTCTGGACTTATGCAAAGGTTCCATAGCGGGGTAATCAAGTGCACCTGATACTATGCACTCAATATAATAAATATTCAACACTACATAAGCAAAATTGCTTATGTATGGGACAGAACTGGGTAATAAGGTACAGACCAGGACAGGGAAAGAATACGGACAAGAAAGGTGTTCTTTAGTGGGGTTCAATAATATGGGAAAATTATTTTTATTTTTTATATTTAAATTATTTTAAAAACTTCACATTAGATATCATATTCCCTATTGCACCAAAGCCCCATCCCACATTTTCATATTCCTTACTCAACCTAATCACCCAAATTGAGTCACCATTAAAATAAAAAAAAAAATCCTTATCTTCAACATTATATTGGGGATAAAACATTTTAAAGTAGAACAGTATCTTAAAAAGCACAAATCGGTGCTCCCTCAACCTTTGCAGGTTTGAGTTCAGAGCGGAAAAAAACCACTCTTTTAGGTAAACGTCCGCGACTAACAAGGCCAACCAAATTAAAACTAAGGGCTGCACGTACATTAGGGATGGGAGATTAGATTCAATGCTGGCTTGGGACTTGCTGTTCAGCCGCAGGTCCCATAATTAGGAACTGCCTCCCCAAAGGTGCCTAGAGGGGGTGGGGGAACACAGGGCCCGCGCGGTAGGCCCCGGTCCCCGCCAACCCAAGACAAGAAGGAAGGAAGGGGAGAGCGAGGAGTTGGTTGACGGCGCGAGGCTGGGGTCTTCCTTTGGCATCCGCAGCTTGCGCCGCAGGACCCCGGCCGGTCGAGCTCCCCGCCCCGTGCACACGCGCTCGGAAATACCAGAGCCCACCAATCCGCACCGCTACTCGCCGCTGGCTCCCGCCCGCCTACCTGGCCCCGACCCCAGCCCCGGCCCCGGCCCCGCCGCACCCTCCACTGTAGAAGGAAGAAATCGTCGGCGCTCCAGGCGGTCTCTCTAGGAGCAAAATGGCGGCTACACGCACAAGAACCGCATCCGCAGCGACTGAGAGGCCCGGGGATGAAGCCGGGAGGGGCTAGAGCGGGTCTCGAGGAGTCACGTGACTCGGGCTTTGGGCGTGGCCTACCCGAGGGGGAGGAGCGGGATCTTCCGATCCAGGCCACAGGAGTGGGGCCAGATGGAGCGACTGCGAGAGAAGAGGATAAGGGCAGGAGCTGGGAACAAGGAGATGCTGGCTTAATTTTGTGCGCGTGGCTATGGTGGGGTCCGGTCGACACGAGGGGCGTGGTGGAGGGCGGGGCTAGGCCTATTAGTGTACCTGGGAGGGTGCAGGTCTCAAGGATTGTGTGGAGTGAGAAGCGGGCTTGAAACTGTAGGTATCTGGGTTCAGATCTTTATTGGCCTGCAACCTTGAGAAAGCCACTTCATCTCTCAATTTCCTTGTGTGAAAAACAGATGATCCCAGTACCTGTTTATGAGGTTGTTGAGAGGAATAAATGAGGTTCTTGTAGAGCACCCAGCAAGGTTTCTAGCATATTGTAAGTGCTCAATTATTATCATTGTTATTATTATTTGTTTTGCTGCTCTTTTCTTATTAAGAATTGGTGCTTTGCGGCCGGGCACGGTGGCGCACGCCTGTAATCCCAGCGGTTTGGGAGGCTGAGACTGGAGAATCGCCAGTTCAAAGCCAGCCTCAGCAAAAAGCGAGGCGCTAAGCAACTCAGTGAGACCTCATCTCTAAATAAAATACAAAATAGGGCTGCGGATGTGGCTCAGTGGTTGAGTGCCTGAGTTCAATCCCTGGTATCAAAAAAAAAAAAAAAAATGGTACTTTGGGTATACATTGCTTGGATTCTTTATAACTTCAGTGTTCTTAATCTTTATACAACATAACCATAACAAACACATATGTAGCACTTACCAAGTGGCAGAACAGGTCCTCTCTTAAGTGTTTTGCAAATATTTGCAGAATTTTATTTAATCCTCAGGAGTATAAAGTGAGTATTATTATTTTGTGCATTTTAATAGTTCTCAAACACCAACATTTACTTTTCCAATGACAAAGTAATGGACGAATTTCAACTCAGGAGGCCCTGTAGAACTTCTGTACCTAGCTAACTCCCACACCACACTACCTCTCCAATTCTACTTTGAATTTTTCACAAGAGTGCAGCATGGAATCATTCATTGGAGGTTGCTCAGGGAACTAGAGGTAGCTGGTCTTTATAATCCAACATCTTATTTTACAAAGAAAGGATGCAAGCATCTCAACTTATGGATTATAAATTTCCTGACAATCATGGCATGTAGTTGTTTGAGATGTTTCCTTTATCTAACTTTACTGAGACATGCGTTTTTGCAAGACCTATGAGCCCACTGATGTATCTTCATGACAAAACCAATTCTCTTCCAGAGGACCTTTGCAGAGCTTTCTTCTTTTTGTGCTCTGACAGAATTCTCTACACAGCCCTACCATCTGCAACAGGTGGTGTTGACTCCACCCTTCACATGCTGACCTGTGGCCAGAACTGGTCAATTAGAGCCGGTCTTCCTTTTGCACTCACTGATGTTCTCTCTCCCCCTCTCTAGGCTGTTGGTTCTGCTGCTGTTGCCACCATTGTTGCTGCTCTGCCAGAGGAAAACTACCCAAAGAAGATGCTGAAGAGAAAAGGAGGGACATAGACAAGGACCAATTGAGTTTTAGCCAAATCCTGAAGTCAGTCGATCCCTGGGCTATTCAGTTATGGAAGCCACCAAGTTCCTCCCTTGCATTTTCTGAAGTCAGTATAGATTGGGTTTCTGTCATTTGCAGAGTCTCTTTGATGTTCTCTCTGCTTACTCCATTGCCTGTCTTGCATCTTCCATTAACTCTCACTTAAAATTTATAGCTCAGCCAACTATAACTTTCAAGCCTTCTTTAAACCCACCTCTTATCAAATAAAACTATTTCTTCCTTGAGCTTATCACGATTGCTAATTAAGCATTTACACTTTGAGTATATCTTATCAGGAATGACTGGGAACAGAAGTGTTTTGAATTTCTGATTTTTTCCCTGGATTTTGGAGTATTTGCATATACACAATGAAATATCTTAGGGACCAAGTATAAACATGAAATTTGTTTCACATATACCTTATACACATAGCCTGAAGATAATTTTACAGAACTTTTTTTTTTTTGGTACCAGGGATTGAACCCAGGGGTGCTTAACTATTGAGCCACATCCCCAGCCCTCTTTATGTTTTATTTTGAGACAGGGTCTCCTTAAGTTGTTTAGGGCCTCCCTAAGATTTTAAATAATTTTATGCATAAAACAAAGTTTCACTTTGTATCATTTCTAAAGAAGAGGAGGACAGTAGAACACCATATTTCTAAATGTCCTTTTTCTGTTCCACAACCCTAGCCAAGTTAAGGGAACAATGAGAGCAAGCCTGGGCAGTATACAGATTATCTGGAAGGAAACTGGCTTTCTCTTGTGAACACTGGGAACTGGGGCAAGATGGTGTTATCTGTCAAAAGCTATTTCTTGCATACATGCCAGCACAGTTGATCCTTGGACTGCTGGTCATACAGGTAAATAAAGCAAGCTAATGCTGATGTCACTGCACCTGCAGCCTAACATATAAAACTTCTCAGTGGGGACTGGTACAGAACTGAAGGCATTGGAAAGCCAAAGCCTATGTATCACTCATCCAGTTTCCACTGGACAAAACCCTGTGAGGGAGAGGAGGCTGTTACTTGGTAAAACACCTTGAGGGTGGAGGTGCTGTTGGTCTACCACCACTGAACTCTTCTTGGAGCAGTTACTGATCTCTTACAAACTTTCCCAAATAAAAAGTGCCATTTCTGGGCACTTTCTTTGTCTTTCTTGCAATCTACTCCACTGCCCTTGCACAACTGGGCTATGAGTGAGACACATGGTGTGGAATATTCCACTCATGGCCTTATGTCAGTGGTCAAAACATTGAAGATTTTGGAGGATTTTGGGTTTCATATTTTTGAATTAGGAATATTCAACCTATATTTGGGTGATGATTTGGTAAATCTCTCTACCCCAACCCTTAAGAACTGTAAGCACCACAATGGCAAGCTTTGTTTCTCTTGCTGTTTCCCACTGCCCAGCAATGTGCCTGGCACAATTATGGCACTCAAGAAATGTCTATTAAGTGAGTGCTCTTTGCTTGATGGAAAGGAGATGAGCAGCAGTAAAGAATGATATAAATGAGCTGGGTGCAGGTTATCACTGCTCACAGGGGTCATCAGTGACATGACCTTTTTCTCATCAGTTCCCCTCCTTGCAGGCACTAAGCTTGTGTTTCCTTTGACCTGTTATAGCAGATACCACTTCTCTATTTGCTTTTCATTCTCCAAAAACTCTGGAAATCTTTCATAGGCTGATGTAAAATCTTTCTACCTCTTTATTCTTGTGATTTAAGCCATAGGAGTGAGCCACAATGGATGTCCAGCCCAGATGACCCACAGAATGACTGCAACAGTGTGGGCCCTAAGCAAGAAACACCCAGCTAAGTCCAGTAAAACCAGAGAAAACTGAGGGATAATTATAAAGTTTTGTATTAAGGCACCGAATTTGGAGTTTCTTTGTTACATAATGGATAATAAGTATTATTATTATTTCTTTTGTGATTAAAATAGTATTTATGGGGCTGGAGTTGTAGCTCAGCGGTAGAGCACTTGCCTAGCATGTGTGAGGCACTGGGTTCAATCCTCAGCACCACATAAAAATAAACAAATAAAATAAAGGTATTGTATCCATCTATAACTAGAAAATATTAAAAAAACAATATTTACATGTCATAAAAATAAAACAAAGAGAAAAAATTACTTATCTGCTTTTATCCTATATAGGTAATTACCTTTGATTTTTTACTTCATTTTTCATTTGACAGTTTATTGTGCACCAGGCTCCAGGTTGATGAATTTAGGTTGATGTTATCATTATGTGAACATGGAAAAAATAGCCCAAACTGGGAGCCAGCAGCCAGGGTCCAAATTCTTTCTTCTGTCTCCCCAGCTGTGTGATCTCAAGCAAGTTCTTTTAGTTCTCTGCACCCATTTCCTCATCTATAAAATGGGAATGCTACCAGCATCTACCTCATGGGTGGTTGTGATGACCAGGTGAGTTATTAACCAGCATATAGTTGACCACCACCCTATTAGCTATACTTAGGAGCTATTGTAGTATGAATGGATCATGGTTTTGTTAAAACAATCCCTAATTCTGGGCACTTTTTACTATTATATACAATCCGTATCTGTACCATTGCCCAATTATTGCCTCATGTCAAATTGCTAGCAGTGTGTTTACTTGTGTTTATCCTTTCAACATTTTGTTTCCCAGAAAGTGTACACTGATTTACATTCTCATCAGGAAGGAAGGTAGAAAGCATGTGTGTCCCTCACCCTCATCAATGCCAGATACTACCCATGTTTTAACTTGGCAGAGTGGATGGTCAATGTTTCCTGCACTTTAAAAATTACTTGTCCAATTATGCTGCCTGTTGCTATGCTGGCCATCCTGCTGCTTGAACTTCACCTCTATTCATTCACTCAACACATGTTGATTGAGTACTTCCCACATGTTAGGCCCAATGCCAATACCTGGAGCTATAGCAGGAAACAAACAAAAAAATACTTATTTTATAAGGTGACCACAGTAGATGAGCCATTTCATGTAAAGTGTTTAGCAAAGTCCTGCTTTAATACCCAATAATTTATGACTAAGGTATTTTCAAGTAAGTTTTATTTATTTTCTAAATATATACATAGTATTATCACATATGGCATTCATTATACATATATTGATATATATTACATATTATCATTTTTAAGCTATAGACCTTAGAAGTCACTTCTCCTCTCTGATCCTCGGTTTCCTCATCTATGAATAGGCTAATGCCCTTACCTCCAGGCACTATTGAGAGGATGGAGTGGAACCATGTATTCATGGTACCTGGCAACAAACCAAATCACAGTGAAGTTGAGACAGGTAGTACACAGGCCCCTGTGGCAGCCTTCTTCTGATACCACCCAGTGAAAATCTAGGGCTTTGAGCTTTTTGCAGGAATTGTTCTCACTGCAACTGTTCTCCTTGGTACCACTGGCCCACACTGTGCAGAATCACAGCAGCATCCCACCTGCTGGGACTTTTTATTCTTTGTTTCCATAATTGGAAAGTCACTAGTCAAAGGTTGATGACTGTCCCATGCAAATCCCCAATTCCCTGCCACAGTCCAGCGTCACAGCAAATGCTCCTCTCTCCCAAACCACATTTCTCTGGAGTGGTTACTCTAAATCCATCTTGAGCTGGGGTCTTTTGGACTTAATCATCCCCCTCCTCCACGTGCTCTGTTACTATCCTAGTTGGAGAGCCCCTTTGCTACCACCCTTTCGGGCCATTTCTCCTTCCTCCTTCATTGGAAGTTACTTCCAGAGAAGCCTAAGAATGGGGCCCTTAATTTTGCTTCCTAGGGCCCCCAAGGAGTAAGGTGGTATACCTCCTTCAGGGGCTTTCCCACTCATATTTTATATTTGTTTGCGATAACAGCAAAGAGAAAGCAGATGTTTTCCCCTGTTCACATTCTATCATAAGTGTTTGTATTAATCAGGAATCTTGCAATGAAACACAATTTAAACTAGCTAAAAATGAACAGTTGGTAGGGGGAGGTTGTTTTATTTTCACAGTATAGAAGGCCAGGGGACAATTTCGGCTAGATCCAGTGCTCAACTTTCCCCAGGGTTGTGTTTCTCTTCAAGTTTTCCCTGTTTTTTTCTTCAGTAGTTTTATTCTCAGCCAAGCTCTACCCAGAATATGTGAAAGACTTTAAGAATCATCAGTAATGTTTACTTCATGCACACTAAATTGTTCATAATAATAAAAATAAAATAGAAAATAACAAGTGTTTTTAGGGTGTGGAGAAACTGGAACACACAACATTGTTGGTGGGAATGTAAAAATGGTGCATTCACTGTGAAAGTGTGTTTTAGTCATCTTTTTCATTGCTGCAACCAAAAGACCTGACAAGAACAATTTTAGAGGAGGAATAGCTTATTTGGTATCCCACAGTTTCAGAGGTCTCAGTCCACAGCCAGCCAGCTCCATTCCTAAGGGCTTGAGGTGAGGCAGAACAACATGGCAGAGAGTGTGGTAAAGGAAAGCAGGTCAGGACAGGACAATCAGGAAGCAGAGAGCGAGCTCTACTCAATAAGGACAAAATACATATCCCAAAGGCATGCTCCCAAGGACTCACCCCTTCCAGTCATACCCTACCTGTCTACAGTTACCACCCAATTAATCTGTTATCAGAGAATTAAAGCACTGATTAGGTCAAAGCTCTTATAACCCAATCATTTCACCCCTAAACTTGCTTGAATTATCTCACACATGAGCTTCCAGGGGATACCTAATGTTAAAACCGTAACAGTTGGGCAGTTCCTTGAAAAATTATGACATAAAGTTAGCACATAACTCATCAATGCCACTCCTCATTACATGCTTCAAAGCAGTGAAAACAAAAACAAGTACATGTAGGTGAATGTTGATAGAATTATTCACCAATAGCCCAAAGGTTGAAATAACACTAATGCCCATTAATGAATGAATACACAAAATGGTCTGTCCATACAATGGGAAATTATTCATCCATGAAAATAATAAAACACTGATTTAATTTACAACATAAAAGAACCTCAGAAACATGATGCTAAATGAAAGAAATCATTCATGACAGATCACATATAAAATGTCCAGAATAGGAAAATACATTTAGACAGACAGCTGACTAGTGGTTGCCAGGAGCTGGTAGAGGAAAGAAGAGGTAGTAAATGCTAATGGGTACCAAGTTTTCCTTTGGCATAATAAAAATATGTTGAAGATGAAGAAAGAAAGTACATATAGTAGTTGTATTAAATGCTACCGGATTGTATACTTTAAAGTGGTAATGGCCCAGTGCCTTTGGAGGCTGGGACAGGAGGGATTCAGGTTCAAGGCCAGCCTAGGCAATTTAGCAAGGCTCTGTCTCAAAATGAAAAATAAAATGAGCTTATATGGAGACCACAACCCCAGCTAGCCAGGCGGAGGAGGAGGAGGAGACTGCGCTGCTCTCCCCTCCCCCCATCTACCAATACCGCTCCCATCTAGAGACAAACCAGGACCCGCAAGACTATCACCAAGGTCTTTGCAGGTCTGGTTATGCAAGAAGTATCCCTGCTAGCCTACTTCTCTTTATTCCTCTTTTGCTCTTCCTATGATCTAATACCCCTATATTCTCACCTTCTACCTCATAAACCTTATATCCTATACCCACCATTTGTCCACCATTATGCAAACCTACTACTTATACAGTAGACATTAATCAAACATGTCCTTTCTGTTTATTGTGACAAAACTGTAATTGCCTAAACAGGAACTATTTGGTTTAAGGATGCATATTGTTTGCATTGTGTGCTATAAATATTGATCTCCCCCTTAAAAGTGAGGTGCTGGTAACATGGAGGGACACTACAAAATTATAGGGTAGAAACCATAATTCCTCAGATCCATACTGCTAGAGAGGAAAACACACAGACAACATGAAAAAAACAAGAGAAGTTCCTGAAACAAACCAAGATGCTAAAATAATAGAATCTACTGACAGCACAGTACATGAAATGTCAGAGTTGTTCAGAATGTACATAATTAAAATGATCTGCAAAGCAAAGAATGACATAAAAGAGCAAATACAGGCAACAACTGATCACTCCAACAGAGATGAGAGGAAATACAGGTAGCAAAAGATTACTTCAAGAAAGAGAGGTTCTGAAAAAAAAAACACAAATACTTGAAATAAATGAAATAAAAAATTCAATAGAAAGCATCACCAGCAGACTAGATCACTTGAAGCACAGAACCTCAGGCAGTGAAGACAAAATATATAATCTTAAAAATAAAGTTGACCACAATGAGCAGGCCTCTCAGGTCCAGGGAACAAGAGGTGCCAGAACCAGGAACTGCTCTCACAGGCATTCGCTGTCTCCTCCTGGCCAGTGTTTCCAAAGGTGCAGTGGCTATTGCACCTGGAAAGGCCTTTATTTGTATGAAGTGACCTTAAGGCTACCAGAATCACATCCAACCCATCACAACCAATGTGACCACAAAACCCCTTTGACACTGTTAACACTGGTTAGGAAACTGTACAAGTGTAGGGAGGATTAATTTAAACAGAAGTGTGACCTGTAATACCTGGAAAATAAATTGGAAACAGCAGGGCTCCACAGTGCTGGACTTCTCCTTGCCCTAAGGTTTCCTGGAGGGGTTTATTCAGGCTGATGGGAAAGGCATGGGAATGAAGGGAGACATTTGAGACTAGATCCCAAATCCTGCTTTCAACAGAGCATCTCCACTTACATTTTTTTTTTTTTTAATGCTCAAGGTATATCTATAGAAACTGAAGATGAAAACTGATTTGATTGCTTCAAAATAGAGTCTAGAGAGCTGAAGACAGAAGGAAATAGATCAAAGAGGGTATTTCAGGAGAATCTACTGGATTCTGAGGACAGAGGAGATAAGCCATAACTGAGGAGAGACATCAAGGCAGACTTGACAAGTTAATGAGTGGAGGCTCTGAGGGCCCAGTATTCCTTCCCAGCCCTCCTACTCCACCTCTGGTGCTCAGTGGAGCTCCAGAGCTGGACAGCAACACCTGGGCTGGGGAGGGCTCATCCTGCATACACCAGGTAGGCACCAACTCTGAGTCTCTGCCTCTGGAACCACTGTACAGCAAGTCCACAGCTGCTCTATGTGCACAAGCAGGTTAGGGTCCAGTTCAGGCAATCAGCATTCAGCCCCATGGTAGGTGCAGTAGTCAATCCATCCTGCTCTTCATTCAAGTCCAAGGAAGTGAAGCTTTGATGCACTCCACCATTAAGGCCTGCTGTGGGAATGTCTGGACTCTGTTGCGGGACTGAATTGTGTGACTGCACTGTGTCCCCTAGAAGATGGATTCTCTAAAAGCAGATGGTCCTTGAAAGTTTACATGGTAGAAGAATCCACCTTAATGAGTGTGCCTTGGGACAAGTCCATCTCTAGGCCTGCTGCTCCTCCAGCTAGAGGAATGGGTCAGAGGAAGTGGGGTCTAAGGCTTCTCACATATCATGGCACTCAGTCCCAGGATCAGCACCAGCAGCTGGATTAGGCTCAGCGTCCACATCCTGGTCCAGGATAATCACAGTAGAGATTGCAATCCTTATGTTCTAGTGTGAAACTGGAGTTTCTCTGCTTCTCCTGAAGATGGAGGTCTTTGTGAACTGCAGGCCTCTGCAGCTGAGAACATGTTGCAGTTCTTAGTGGTGGCCTATGCCCTCTGGTGTGTCAGAAGACCCCAGAAGTTCACTGCCAATTTTGTCTTTCTGGGTTCTTGTCTCACAAAATCAAAGAATGAAATCCACAGACAAGGATGAGTGAATGTAAGAGTAGGATTTAGTTGAGAGAGAATAGAAACAGAACATCTTGCAGGATAAGAGGGGACTCAAAAGGGGTTGCCACTTGACTGCTAGGTTTATATAGATAGAACTTGGGTCAACACTATTGATCCAAATTTATGCTAATCAGGATTTGGAAAAGTAGTAGTGCCATTGGTTAGCCATGCAATACCATTCAGGTGTTCCCAACTTCAGTTTTCCTGCTGGTCATTGGGGAGTGGGAGGTTGAGGTCCTTGAATGGTGGATGCTAGGGTATTCCAAGCTGTGGTGCTGTATGGAGTGGGCTTCTGCTGCAGGCCTGGGCCTCATTGCAATAGGTCAGCATGCCCTGGTTTGCCTCAGCCCTGGCTTGCTACATCTCAGGCTTGCTGTGCATCAGGCCTCTGCTACCATGGTGGACTCTGTGGCTGCAGCCCATGTGGATACACAGCACACACGGCACCTGCCAACTCTGGTCTAAGGGCAGCAGCAGGTTGTCTATGATGCGGCTCTGGTGTACTCCACCCCTGCTGCACTGCTGCTTCTTGTCATGAATCAGGGGGCTGGTTAATTGGCTCACTGTAATTGGCTCATTTCTGTCTTAGAAAACAGTATGGTCATTCTCAAAAAATAAAGTTTATAGTTACTGAGTGATTTAGCAATTCCACATTTGGGTATATTTCCAAAAGAATTGAAAGCAGGGCCTCAAGCAGATACTGATGGTATTAACAATATTATCCATGACAGCCAACATGGAAATAGCACAAATGTCCACTAAATGACTGGATAAACAAAATGTGGCATGTGCATACAATGGAATGTTATTGGTCTTAAAAAGACTGACACATGTTATACCATGGATACACCTTGAGGTCTATGAAATAAATAAATGAAATAAAGACAGATGCAAGAGGGCAAATATTGCCTGATTCCACTCATGTGAAGCACCTGGAGGAGTTAATTCATAGAGACACAAAGTGGAATGGTGTTTCCAGGACTACGGGAATGGAGAGTCATTGTTTAGTGGGTTCACTGGTACAGCTTGGGAAATGAAGAATTCTGAAAAGAGCTGGGGATGATGGCTGCACAACAATGCATTTAGTGACTCAGAACTGAATACTTAAAAATGATGAAGATAGTAAATTGCACATTATGTGTATTTTAACACAATAAAAAAAAGCAGAAGACTAACTCAGTAGATGAGAATTGATGAAGGGGACAGCAGGGATGACTGGATTGAAGAACAATCCCATGACTTTCCTGGCAACTTTTGGATAAGAAATGCTCTTCCAGGTTCTCACTGCAACATCTATTCCATATAATCAAAGCCCAGAGCTTGACTTCAAGTTGACGCTTCATCTCTCCTGCTCTTGTGCATCCACTTCTCTCCCCACAGGTGCTAACTGGGTCTCTGATCCCTTTAGAGTCAGACAGAGCCAGAGAGGAAAAGGAAGAATTCAGGAAAGGTCTTCATGCTTAGTGCTGCCGCCAGCAGGCCTCCTTCTCATTGGGACTGAGGTGGGATCTTCAGAGACCCCCTCATGTCTGAGGATTCCTCACCTACAGGTCTATCTTGGATTTATTAAGGTAAAAATCACACGTAAATTTCAGTATCTGTCCATTTTAATGTATACAATTCAGTGGCATTTAGTACATTTGTAAAACCATCACCACCATCTAGTCCAGGACATTCTCACCATCCCAAATGGAAACCTTGTGCCCAATAAACTGTCATTCCCAGCCGGGCACGGTGGCTCACGCTTATAATCCCAGCACTTTGGGAGGCTGAGACAGGAGAATTGTGAGTTCAAAGCCAGCCTCAGCAACAGTCAGGCACTAAGCAACTCAGTGAGACCCTGTCTCTACATTAAAAAAAACACAAAATAGGGCTGGGGATGTGGCTCAGTGGTTGAGTGCCCCTGAGTTCAATCCTCTGTACCACAAACAAAACAAACAAACAAAACAAAAAAAACCCTGTCATTCCCTGTGTTCATGCCCAGCCTCTGATACTCACTATGGATTTGTCTATTCTAGATACTTCATATAAATGAAACTATGCAATACACGGTCTTTTGTGTCTGGCTTTCCTCTGAACAGGTTTCCTAGGTTCATCCATGTTGTACCATCTGTAAGAATGCCTTCCTTATTGAGTGAATAATATTCCATTGTATGAATATTTAGTTCAACCTTTCACCCCTTGGTAGTGAACTGTGGTGTTTCCATTGTTTGGCTATTGTAAAGAGTGTTGCCAGGAACATTCATGCACAAGCTTGTTTGAGCAGCCTTTTAAAATATATATAGTTTATATATGTATATATGTGGAAGTAGAATTGCTGGGTCATATGGTAATTGCAGATTTAACTAGTTAAGGATCACCAAACTGGTTCCCACAATGGCTGCAGCATTTTACAACTCTCCTAGCTACGTATCAGGGTTCTGACTTCTCCATATCCATGCCAACATTAGTTATTTTATTAAATTATAGCCATCCTAGTGGCTGTGAGGTGCTTTTTCATTGTGAGTTTGATTACTTATGATATTGAGCATCTTGTTTTGTTGGCCATTGTATATCTTTTTTGCAGTAATGTCTGCTTTGGTCATTTGTCCACTTTTAGTTGCATTTGTCTATTTTTTATTGAGTTATAAGAGCTTTTAATACATTCTGAATACTGAGCGATATGATTTGGAAATATTTTCACCTGTTCTATAGGCTGTGTCCTCACTTTGTGTTTCACCTAGGTTATCCAATTTCATGGTGCACATGGTTCACTTGTTCAGTTTGTTCTTAGAGCACTTTGTCTATCTGCAAGGTTAGTAGTAATGGCCTCAGGTGCTATGTTTTCTAAATGTTTGCTTTTCTTGGTCAGGCTAGCTAACACTTTGCCAATTTGTGGATCTTCTTAAAAAAATCAAATTTGAATTCTCTTGACTTTACTTTTAAATTCTCTACTTCTTTTACCTCTTTTTTTAACCTTTCCTATACATTCCTTCTTCTGGTTTTGTTTTGGCTTTTGTTGACTTTTTTTTTTTGAGTTCCTTAATGTGTAAAGTTAAAATGTTGACCTGAGAATTTTCTTCTTTAATGTAGGCACTTTCAGCTCTAAATTTGTGAGGGCTGCTTTCACCACAAGTTTTGATATGAAGTGGTTACAATTTCTTTGCCAAATATTTCCTAACTTTGTGATTTTCCCCTTGTTCCTTCAGTTGCTTATGAGTGAGTTTTTCCTTACCATATAATGTGAATTTTCCAGTATTCTTCCTATCTCTATGCTTATATTCTTATCATTGAGCTTGGAAAAATCCACTGAATAATTTTAGCTTTTTAACGTGTATTGAGGATTGTTGTGTGAATTACCTTGTGGTCAATCCCATAGAGTTTCATGGCTCATGTGTCCTGTGTGGTTGGGTATACTGTCCTAGGGATGCTTCTTAGGTCTGCATGGTGTATACCACTGTTCTAGAGCTCTATTTCTATACTGGTATCATTTAGTCCTTCCATCATTATTGAAAGTAGGGAACTCACATCTCTAGCTCTTATTGTAACATGTCTATTTCTCTCTTCAAATTCATCAATGTTTGATTCTAAGTACAAATATATTTATAATTATTACCTCTCCTGATGGATTGTCTGTTGTTAATGAATAATATCCTTCTTCATCTCTTCTAATGATGTTTGTCTTAAAATCTGTTTTGTCTGATGTTAGCACAGCCACTCCTGTTCCCTTTTGGTTACAGTTTGCAGAAAGTATTTTCCATCTTTAAGTTCAGGTCTATTTGTGTCTTGAGTACAGAGTAAGTCTCATGCAGATGGCATTTGGTGGGCATCTGCTCACTGTCCCCAACACAAGTGGATGTAGGGGAAAAGGCACACTCTTACATTGCTGGTAGGACTGCAAATTGGTGCAACCAATCTGGAAGATTGGAAATTCCTTAGAAAATTTGGAATGGAATCACCATTTGACCTAGCTATCCTACTCCTTGGTCCATACACAAAGGACTTAAAAACAGTATAGTATAGTGATGCAGCCACATCAATGTTTTTAGCAGCACAATTCACAATAGCTGAACTGTGGAACCAACACAGATGCCCTTCAACAGATGAATAGATAAAGAAACGGTGGTATATATACACAGTGGAATATTACTCAGCATTAAACGAGAATAAAATTATGGAATTTGCAGGTCAATAGATGGATTGATTTTGGAGAATTATCATGCTAAGTGAAGTAAGCCAATCTCAAAAAACCAAAGGATGAATGTTCTCTCTGATAAGTAGATGCATATCCATAATGGTTGGCAGAGGAGGGAGGGATGGAGGAACTTTGGATAGGGCAAAGGGGAGAGAGGGGAAGGGAGGGGGCAAGGGGGTAGGAAAGACGGCGGAATGAGATGGACACCATTAGCCTAGGTATATGTATGATGGTATGAATGGGTGACTCTACTTCATGTACAACCAGAGAAATGAAAAATTTTGCTCCATTTATGTATTATGAATTGAAGTGCATTCTGTTATGGATATCTAATTAGAACACATAAATAAATAAATTTTTTAAAATGCTCCCTGTTGATAAAAGAACAGTTCTGACACAACATTCCATAAACACCCTGGAACTTCCTGATGTTTTTATTTCTATGTAAGGTTTCCTAGGAATCTTTGCATTTTTAATTTTCTTGGATGTTGTTAGATGCTTTCCACCAAGGCTGGTCCTGCGAGCACATTACAGGTGCAGGCGGCATGACAATGCATGATGTCTTTAATCATCCTTCCCTGCCTGGGGGAATTGGAGTCTTCCCCATGTATGCTCCGGATCTGTACTTAGGTTTCCTTTCTCAAAACTTTCATCTCTTCTATGTCTTCTACTCCCTTCTTCCTTTGCTAGGGAAGTGCAACTCATGATGAACTTGAGGTTTGCTGCTTAAGACCAACCCATGGTGGGATCACTCACCTTTCTGATATAAATGTGAATGTAAATACATATTAGTTTCCAGCTCATTAACTTGTTTTGATCTTCATCAATTACTTCCAATCAGTTTCTTTTGGTACTTAAACCATGTGAGTCTATTTATTTTTTTCTCACTATAGTAATATAGAAGCCACACAAGCCTAATTTCTCCACTGAATGAGTTTTGCTTATGTTCCAGGAATTTGAGAATGAAGGGCTCTTATTTTCATTACTTTTTCAAGAGTTTCTAAATCTGTCTGACAACTTTCTACAGATTAAAATTTAAGCATTTTCCAGAAGTGTGTTTCTTAACGTCCAAACAGTATTTTACTGATCATACTATTATTTATTGCTGATCTTACTATATTTTGATAAAAATAGTCTTTCCTCTAGTTCTCTGTATTGGTTAACGTCTCCTTTGTGGCCAAATCTATAATTAATTTTTGCAGTGATTCCATGGGTATGTATGGTTTATATAAGGAAAAATCGACTTACTAAATCTAAGGTATTTGTTCTGTATTTACTTGATCTAATTCTCAGAGACATGCATTGGAATCCCTCCCTCTCGATGTGTTTTTACTGAGCTTCCTGACATTTCTAGTAGTTTTGGCTTTGAAACTTTAGCCATCACCTTGCTTACTTCCTGCAGGCTCCTCACTGCTTTATTTCTGCTGTAACTTTGCTTCCCATCACTACATCTCATCACGTGCTGGAATCTTAAAGTCCACTTTGTCTGATGTTAATATTGTCCATCCTGCCTTTAATTTGTAATCATCTGCAAACTGAATTACTCCCAGCCCTCCTTCACCATGCTGGTTGACACTCATTTCTTGTAAACAAAACATAGTTAGTATTCATTTTTACATTGCATCCTGACACCCTCTGTGCAAAGAAATATTCTTTCCATTTATCTTCTGTTTAATTATGTACTTGGTTATTTCCTCACAAGTTCCTATTTCTTCCACTTCCTTGCTAATTTAATTTGTACATTCCTCTCTACCTGTCTATTGCATTGGGAGGCACCTCCCCTGCTGTGCTTACAATGAAACTGAAGGAAAACCTGTATAAACACTCTTATTTCACAAGCTCTTAGTTGTCCGTTTTTATAATCAATTTTACAACTCACAGAGCTAAAAAATGTAAGACTCTCACCAGCTTTCCTATATATAACAACTTAGCCATGCAGGTCACAATAACGATTGCCTAAATGGTTTTTCAAAAACTTGCAGGTTTTTGTTTAGCTCAAACCAGCTGCAATCCCTGACTCATTCACTTGGGCCTGCACAAGAGTCCCATGGGTAACCTTGTGATGCCAGGAGGCCAAAATCTCCACCTTCAGATCATGGTACCATGGCCATTTTCTGAACATATGTCCCATCAAGCACCATGTAGTTTGACTATGCACAGACAACCGAATCCCTCACCTCAAATCACCTTTCACTGGCTACTTATCACATAAAAGCAGCCAAGCCCTATGCTCAGGGAGTATGGGGTCTCTGGCTACCAGTCTTGGCTGCCTTGTGAATAAACTCTCTTTTGAGAAACTTGCACATTCAGGGAGGATCACACCGTGAGGAAGGCATGACAAGCCTGGTTTGGTGACACATAAAACACTGTTCAATGTCCCTGAAAGACTCCATTTCCTTCCCTTTATCTGGAAGTTTAGAAAAAGTTTGCTTTTGAACATATGTTTTTCACTTTGTCCACTTCTTCAGAAATAAGACTCAGTTTATAGGGCAAGCTACTCTCCAACTAAAGGGTTGTCACTCTTCACCTCTCTTGCAGCTAGGAGTGACCACAGCTCAACTGGATGAGAAGAGAGCAGAAGGAATGGGGGGACTTGGAAATCAGCTTGCAAGGAGCCAACAGAGCTGTGTGGAACTCTGTCCTTCCCTTTTCCCCTCAAACCCCTTGAAATGCAGCATCTGGGACCAGGGACAGATTTGGGGATGTAAACCAGCTCAAGAGAGCCTGGGGCAGAAAGATAGTGATGTGACTGCATGTGTGCAGTCCAGGTCAGCATCTAGTACCACCTCTAGTTCTTCCATTGCAGAAAGAAGTGCTTCTCTCTCTTTCATCCATCCATCCATCCCCCCCCCTTCTTCTGTGCTACTAGAATGGTGGGACTTGTGGAATTTAAACAGTGGGAGGATTTCTAATTCCAAATGTGTCCCCATCTTCTCTTTGAATCACTGTGTGAACTCAAGGTAGACCCTTCCCTTCTCTGGAACATACACATTCCTACATGATCAGGAGACAGGGTTGGGGATGCCATGCATGTTTTTGAGGATCTAGTGCCTTCACGTGGCTCCCATTCAAGCCCACATCTAATAGTCACAGCATCTCACATTTGCTTTGGGGATCCACCCCTCCTTGCACATTCATGTGGCTAAGAGATGCTGATTACAATTTCTGGTATTGAGGGTCTCACACTTCAGGAATGATGGGAGCCCTGGCCATGGGTGGGGTGGCATTATTTCCATGAACATGCCACCTGTGTAGCACACAGAGACTATGACACAAAAAGAGGCTGTACCAAGCAGGGTGCACCTGTATTCATCCTGGGAAGATAGTAACATGGGACCCCGAAGCACACTCTACCCAAGCCCACCCAGCCTGTGAACTATGGAAGGGGGAGAGATGCCAGGATTTCAGTATTAGGGTGTCCCTAAGGTGCCCAGGAATGTGCTTATTCTGGGCCATCCCAAAGAGAGCAAGGAGGGTGGCTCTGGATGTAGCTCAGTGGTGCAGTGCTTCCGGACATAGGTGAGGCCCTAGGTTTGATCCCCAGCATAGCCAAAAACCAGAAAACCATTCAAGACAGAAGGGGATTCCAGAGGCCCTATATCCATCAGCCTGAGTAGCTTTGACAAGGACAAGCTCCCTGGTAGGTGGGGCTACAGGAAAGAAAGCCTCACTTTCCTTTCCTACATATTTTGGAGCTTGAAGTTGATCATCACAAGGGTCCTGCAGGCTCAACAATCTCAGTTGCCCCTGGTGTGACTCTGCTCTGGATTTTGGAAAAAGCTTTCTGCCTGCTGGAGGGCATTCAGAGAAGACAGAGGATAGGAAGACAGATGAAGGGTACAGCAAAATTGTGGATTAGTAACCCACTCATCCTCAGAAGAGGGAATGACCACCTTGTTAGAGCCTTAGGGTCTCATGTGGAACCGGAACCAAAGTCCTTGCCCTGGCTGTGGTGAAAAGGCTTTGGGAGGTCAAGGAACTCCAGGGCCATTGTGGACAGTACAGGAAAGGGAAGGTCCCTCTAATGCCCCTGGGCCCTTCAGGCCCTGATTTTGCTCCAGGCATTTGGTAAATTGAGGCCTAGAAGTCACTCCAGCAAAGCCCTGTTTCCGGCAGTGGTTTTTGCTCCAGGAGTGCAGGGTGAGCAATGGCCACCAGGGGGAGACAGCCCGTTGCTCTCTGCTGGAGCACCTGACGCCAGGAAGAACCATCTTGTTCCATGTACTGAGTTAGGCCTGGGAACTTGTAAAGCAAGAGACCAATGTGGTCCCAGCCCTCTGAGAACTCAAATCTGGAGGAATGAAGGGACAAAGCACTAGAGTAATATAACTGGAAGAAAAGACCAAGTGTTACATGCAAATAAACCCTGAGGCTCTATGGGAAGTGAAGTCACCGCATGAGGCCATCTGAGGGCCCTCACTGAGGAGATTCAATCCTTAGAACTTGGACCAATTGGAATCCAGGCCTGCACAAGAATGGAGGATCACCTATTGATAGATTCAAAGGTGGAAGTGAGCTGTCCAGAGAGGAGGTAGGATGACAGCCAGCATGGCTGGAGGGAGCACAGGAGGAGAGAAGGGGAGGATGGACCATGCTGGGGGCAGATTCTGGGGACTGACAGGCTCTACAGGGACCCAAAAACTATTTGAGAATTAACAGAAATAGAGCAGATAAAACAAGATCTCATTGTGCTCTCACAGTTTATTTATTTATTTTTTTGATCAGAAATGCAGGAGGCCTCATATGGGGCTTCTGCCATGTCTCTCATGAGGCTGGGGCCACATCCTCAGCTGAGGCTCAGTTATGGCAAGGTCTGCTTCCAAGTTCACAGGGTTACTGGCAGGACTCATCTAGGACAGAAGCCTCATTTCTCCTCACCTGTTGCCCTCTCTGTCCTAAGACTCATGAGCCTCTCCTTAAGGAGCCACAGAGGAGAGAAGCAGATTCCCCAGAGCAAGAGATCCCAGGGAGAGAGGGAAAAGGAAACAACACAAAAAGAAGGAACAAACAAGAAAGGAGAGCGAGATGTTAGTTACAGTCATTTCTTAAGTCAATCTTGGGAGTGACAACACTTGAACATTTGTCATGTTCCAGAGGTCACAAGGGAGACACTAAACCCAGATGGCAATGAAGGAGAGGGGACTGCTTAGATGTGCACACTAGGGTGAGGGAGCTGGGAGCTGCTAAGCAATAGGCCCAACACACAGGCCTGGCTGGGGCATGGGAAGCAACTGCAAGGCCAAGAGAGATGAGGATATCCACACTAATTGCATTTCAATCTTCTCTCCATGCAGAGAAAAGAAGGCTGGGAAGGAAAATGACATTTACAAAGTCACAAGGCAGGAGGCTAGGCCTGTTATTAGCTCTATTCTATGCAATATCACACCTCTCCCCATATTTTATCTCTACTTCTATGCATTACACACATGTGGCAGCAAGTTTTCTAAGTGCTATCTCACATATGCCTGGTGACATCACTAGGAAGCAGATGCTAGGATGACCCCACTGTGCAGTGGAAGACTAGGGAAGGCTTGAGAGATCTGACTTGTCCAAGGTCACATGAGAGGACAGGAGGAGGCACTGGGTCTAGTCCCATGTCTGTCTCCTCAGAGCTGGGATCCTGGCTGCACCCAGGCCTGTCAAGGGATGTGGGGGACAGTGTTTGTGTTGGCTGTTTACATATATGGAAATGTCATGGGGCTGGAGGAAAGCCAACAGAAGCCCAGAGGAACATATGTGATTTTATCTGGAGGAGGGGGTCAGGTCAGGGACCCCCAAGACATGACCACCCTTCCTTGGTGATAGATCCAAACAACTTGGAAACCTATAAAAAGGCACCCACATTCTAGCAACAGCCTCCTCCCCAGTGTATTTGGTAAAAAATATTTCATAAGTAAAAATGTTCTGCTGCATCCCCTGTGGAGGCCAAGGCTTTACGAGGCCCTGCAGCCAGACTCCCTCTTTGGCTGCAGGGGCCCTTCCTCAGGCCCAAGCCCCAGGACTTCCTGCAGGCAGAACACATTGGGAAGAATAGGGTGTTGGTTGCACTACTGTGCCCAGCACCTCTGCTTGTGTTTCGAGAGACAATGAAGGTCCACACCCAACAGATCAGTGCAGCTGAACCCACAATAGTCCACCACCATGAGTAGCCCTGCAATGCCTTGCTCCTAAGTTTGCAGGAACAGAGAGCTGGGGCAGGAGCTGGTGGGAGAGTGTGAGCCAGGTGGCCTGTCATGGATATCCTCAGGTCAGAACTGCAGATAGGGACTGGGAGTGTCCAGGGTTCATCTGGGCCCCCAGTGTCATCTCCTGTCCTCCTAGGATAGAACACAGGGACAGAGGGTTTGTATGAGGTTTAAGGAGAAGAAGGACACAAGGGGCAGAAAGAGCCTCAACAGAGGCCAGGCAGGACCCGAGGCTCCCTACCAGCTACTGGGCTCTGTGTTTACCTGCTCACGGCAGGCTCTCATTGAGGAGAACTGGAGAAGGGGCTTCCGTTCCAAATCAATGATGGAAGAGCCAGGGTCGAGAACAAGTAGGAATGAGCTTGGGCTCAGGGTGAGTATGGGAGCAGAGGGGACTCCACAGCCAGGGCCTAGAGAAGAACAGAGGGGAGCACTGAGCCCAGATACCAACTGACCACCTTCCCTGTAGGGCTAGAAGGTGGAGGGGCAATGTCCTGAACCATAAGGAATCTCAGTACCAACTCCTTACCCATCCCTACTCTCTGCCAGCCTTGGCCTTGGCCTTATGCAGGATCACTGTCTCCGTATTAGTGACAACATCACAACAGCAACACTAACACTCTTTCACTTCCCTTCCTCTGATGATTGTGCATTTCACCATTCAGCAGATAATAACTCCTGCACATAAGTGTCCAGGTGGCAGTGGCCTGACTGTCCTACACACTCTCCAAGTTTTACGCACCATCGGAATGAGTAGGGCTGTGTTTAGCAAAAATATCAGGGACTTGTGCCTATCAGTCCATTTCTATGTCACTTGTTGCCTCAAAGAATACACCCCAAACTCTGAGAGCAGGTGGTGGGGCGCCCTGGGCTTCACCACCTTCCAAGTAGAGCCAGTTCCCACAATCATTCAGCCTTTCAGGGTTATGGGACCTGGACCTCATTCCCTCCTGGAGCCATTTCAACAGCACCACAGAGAATGATGTCTTGGGGTGTCCTCACATGAGGACCCTCCTATCTGGGATGAGCCTGTTTTCTCACCCCTAGAAGGTAATGTTCTGGGGGACTCATGGGATAATGCCCGTAATGCACAGAGCTACCACTTCTTGTCAGCTAACAAACTGGCCTGAAGCCACTAATGTTTCTAACTATTCCCTCAGCAATCCCACTTTGAACTCTGTCAGCCATTGCTGTGCTGGGGCTCTCCTGTCCCCATCTGAGAAAGCCCCTTAGGGCTTTCGATTTTGCGTAAAACACCATCCCCAGATACTTCTGGTGGGTCACACTTTGGCCACTGTCTCCCCCATGTTCCACCCCAGAAGAGAGAGGTGGTACGGAGGTGGATGATACCAGCATTTTATATGTTCCATACAAACTCACTGGAAAGCCTGGTGGAGATGTGGGAGCCAGCCTTCAGAGATGACTACTCCTTCACCCAACATGAGCTGCACCTAATGTTAGGAAGGTGAGTGCTGCCCAAGGTAAGAGGGTCACATACAGCTGTGCGTCCTGGAACTGGCCCTGCACCTCTTTGAGCCCCAGCCTGCTCCTCTGAACACTAGGGTGCAAGAAGACTGACCTTATGGGAGGAAAAGACAGGCCTCTCATGCTGCTGCCCCCTGCCCCTTTCCTCTAGGGTGGTCTCCTCACTCTATGGCTTGCAGTTGCTTCACAATCCATCTGGTAATATCCATAACCAAGTCCATATGACGGGCTCCGACATGGAGGACTGAGGGCCCAGGGTCCGGACCTTGATAGAAAACCTGGAGCTCATGCAGGAAGAGGCTGAAGGTGAAGAGGACTAGGGCTGGGGGTGTGAGCATGTAGGGATGGGATGGGGCTGGACATGCACAGCAGATCTTCCAGAAACACAGGCAGGGCAGAAACAATAAGCAGTAGAGCCGTCATTGTCTGCATGCATTCTGGGAACTCTTCTAAGGCATGGGTTTGTGTGTGGAGCTCTGTGAAAGGCAGTGGGAAGTATTTGTCCCTGGAAGGAATATGGATAGCTGGTGACCTTTACTCCTCTTGCACCTACAGGGCCATCTCTGGTGCTTGTGGAGACTCCTGCTCCACTTCCACCACCTCCATTACCTGAGAGAGAGCTGGAACTGGAAACTCCTGCAATGGCAGCTCCAGAACAGCAGAACCTGATGGCCCCTCAGCCAGCAACACCTATGGAGCACACCATTACAATGGTTCCCACCCTTGAGCTGTCCTTACCCTCCTCTGCTGTTTCTTTTTTCCTGCTTTTTATTTTATGTATTTATATTTTTGGTAAAACTAGCTTCTTTTAAAATTAAAGATTTTATTCATTTTTAAAAGATTCAGTTTATCAATAACAAGTGTTGGCAAGGATGTGGAGAAACAGGTACACTCATACATTGCTGGTGGGACTGCAAATTGGTGCAACCACTATGGAAATCAGCATGGAGATTCCTTAGAAAACTTGGAATGGAATCACCATTTGACCCAGCTATCCCACTCCTTGGTCTATACCCAAAGGACTTAAAATCAGCATACTATAGTGACACAGCCACATCGATGTTCATAGCAGCTCAATTCACAATAGCTAAACTGTGGAACCAACCTAGATGCCCTTCAACAGATGAATGGATGAAGAAACTATGGTACATATATACAATAGAATACTACTCAGCAATGAGAGAATAAAATCACGGCATTTGCAGGTAAATGGATGGAACTGGAGAATATCATGTAAATAAGCCAATTCCCCCAAAACCAAAGGCTGATAAATGGATCCTGATCCATAATGTTGGGGGGAGGGCGTGGGGAGAATAGAGGAACTTTGGACAAAGGGAAGAGAGGGAGGGGGAGGAAGCATGGAAGGCAAGAAAGATGATGAAATGAGATGAACGTCATTACCCTAGGTACATGTATGACCGCACATGTGGTGCGACTCTACTTCATATACAACCAGAGAAATGAAAAGTTGTGCTCCATTTGTGTACAATGAATCGAAATGCAATCTGCTCTCATTTATAACTAATTAGAACAAATTTAAAATTTTTTTTAAAAAGACCAATTAATCTGGAAATTAATTTTCATGAAGACTCTAAGTTTCATATTTTAGATTCATATGAACAATATATATGCACAAGTAAGTGTATATTTTATATATATCTGTGTGTATATGTTTGTGTGTGTGTAAAACTTGCAAGATAACCATATGAAGAACTTAGGATACTGCCTGTCAGTAATAAATGTATATAACTGTTTTCACATTCAAAACAATAAAAAAGAGCCGGGCGTGGTGATGCACACCTGTAATCCCAGCACTTAGGGAGGCTGAGACAAGAGAATCCAGAGTTCAAAGCCAGCCTCAGCAACCTCTAGGTGCTAAGCAACTCAGTGAGACCCTGTCTCTAAATAAAACACAAAACAGGGCTGGGGATGTGGCTCAGTTGTCGAGTACCCTTGAGTTCTATCCCTGGTACCAAAAAAAGAAAAGATTCAGTTTATTGGCATTAAGTACATTCTCAAAATTGTGCACTAATCACCACTATGTAGTTCTAGAATAGTTTCCTGAATATAGTATCCATAACCACTCCCTCCCCTTCAGCTAGTCCCCAGCAACCCTTCATCATTCTAGCCCCGTGATATACTAGTCTGCATTTTTCAAATCAGTGTAGTCTCGTTTCTCTTTGGCCATATAAAGTTGGAAGAGATTGATGAAGTTTCCTTAGCAGGGCAAATGCCACATAGATCTAAACTGATTATTTTAAAAATTTTTATTGTTTTGGTACTGGGGGTTGAACCCAGGGGCACTTTATCACTGAGCTACATCCCTGGTCCCTTTTCTTTTGAATTTTGAGACAGGTTCTTGGTTAGTTATGAGGATCTCTCTGAGTTGCTAGGGCTGCCCTCAAACCTACTATCATCTTGCTCAAAGTAGTGTTACTTGGAAATAGAGCAAAAAAACCAAAACAAAACAAAACAAAAAAACAAAAAACCCTCTATATTCAATGCGTGGAGAACAGATAAATTGTGTAACAGTTACACCAGGGAAGATCATACAACAGTGAAAAACAGTAATGTCCAGCTCCATGTCATTGAGCAGGTAAATCTCAACAACACTGCTGAACAAAACAGTATGCAGAGAAATCATTTATGGTAATATGGACAATAAGCCAAGCAAAATATTATTTTGCATTAAGAAACATGTTCTCACTGCAGACTATAAAGAATAGTGAAGACAAGAATGGACAATTCTCAGGAGAGTGACAACTTTATGTGAAGAAGAAAGAGGCTAGAGAAAGCCCAGGGAAGGTTTCCAGGGCACCTGACCACATAGCTCTCAAGTGGAGCACTGAGTTCACAAGTTCATTCTAGTCTTCTTTAAACTAAAAGGCAGCAAGTGTACTCTTGGTGTGCATTGGTTTTATGAAGTGGGAGACAATCTGTGATTTCTGGGAGGTGAGTGTGTGTGTGTCTGTCAGAGAATGCTTTGCCAGCACCCATGCAGATTTTCAGCCTGTGTCCCTTTACCCATCATAGCCAATGCAATAGGTTAATCCCACCTCGGCACTTACTCATTTTTCAAGATTTGTTTGCAAGCTCTTCCTCACAGAGCCTCACTGGTTGAATAAGTAAGGAACCAGAGTGCTCAATGACATCCATGTAGATGGATGGACAAATCTCTTCCTGGTGCTCCACTGAACACTGCAGCTTCTGAGGGTCTGCCTGTGCTCACAGGAAGTCAAGGAAGCTGTTACATGGAAAAACACAGATGTTTTCAGGATGTCTGGAATGAGAGGCTTGTTGGTTTTTAAAGAATACAGAGGGGATGGTACACCTGCACACACACACATATTTAAAACTGTTTCTGGGTGTGAGGGCCTGACACAAACACAGTGTGACAAAGAGAGACATATGAGAGAGACAAAGCCCAGCCATACATGATAAGCAATGGTGGCTGGAACCTAGAAGATCATTTATTTCTACATTGTCATAGGTAAATATTTTAATAATGTGATTATTTTTTCATTATATGAAGAATATACCATAAAAGCTTATTCAGTAAATTACTCTTTATTTATAATGGTATTTATTGTAAGAGAAGACCAATACCAAATTTAATGTGCATGAAGAATGGAATGAAAGACACAGTCCTCTCACCCAGCAACAGTGCCTTACTCAGGAAGGACTCATCCTTCCTGTCCTTCCCTTCCTGTGCAGGCCTGTGGGTTCTTAGTTCTTAGGGTGGGGAGCAGGTCAGGACCTCAGCTCCTCTGTCATCTCATGTCTCACTACTTCTGGTCTCACTAAGTTGCTGAGGCTGACCTTGATCTTGTGATCCTCCTGTCTCAGCCTCCAAGTCACTGGGATTAGAGGTGAGTTCCACCTCGCCTGGCCCAAGTTCAGTGTATTTTCAATATTGTTCAACTATCAACACTGTCTAGTTCAGAACAATTTCCTCAATCAAGTTCCTCCCCATTCTCCTCTTCCTCCTAGTCCCCAGCAACCACTCATCATTCTATCCATGTGATTTGTCTATTCTGGATTTATCACATCAGTGCAGTCAGATTTCTATTTCCATGATCACTACAGGCAACCCCATCATTAGGGAAAGTTCAAGCATTTAGAGAATCCCTCCTAGAACTGGGGGTGGTGGTGGTCAGCTTCTTTCTCCTGTATATAACAGATCTTTGGTCGTAGTCCTTTTACTTGGATAACACGGGTGAAAAGGAGTTGGGGATAGTGTCAAGTTGGAAGGGGCTGGCTAAGTTCAACTTTTGTTACAAGAGAACATCCTAGATAGGTCTAAGTTCTTAAGTAAAAAAAAAAAAAAAAAGTCCCCTAGATAATACCTCCCTAACTTTGGGGTTGGAAATGCTTATCTATAACACAAGTATCAGAAACCACAAAGGAAATGACTGACCGCTAATGACAACACAAAAACAATTACAACACAGATAGATACACCACAATGAGATGAGTATTCCTTAGACCTTCAGGCAGATAAAGGGTTAGTATTGTGGGGGCACACAGAACCCTCAGGAGTCAAATCTTTTTAAGTGGGACAAAGGAAAACATTCTGCAATTCAAAAGAGATCAATGCATATGGGCTATAACTGTTAGATGCTCAACCTCTAAGTATCAATATAAATACGCACATTACTGGGATGACATGTGAACCCCATTGATCAGGCAAATTTTAAGGCTGGTGCTGAATAGCAGTGTGGAGAGTATGAGAGGTGAAGGCCTGGGCAAATTTGCTGGGATACATAGCCAGTGATACTTCTCTCTCAGAGAACTACTGGGCAAACCATTTGGCATGACCTGTCAAAGTTCTAAAAGTTGTGTGTGCTTTTACCTAGCATGTCTAATGCCAAGTACTATTTCTGCCAGACCTGGTTGGAATAGCAAGAACTGGAGATGGCCTCGAGTTCACGATCCTCCTGTCACAGCCCACTGAGCAGCTGGGATTAGAGGTGTGAACCACATTGCCTAGGTTTAACAATTAATTTAAAAATACGATGTTCATTCTGGCATGACATCATTCTGAGTCATTCCCCAAGAAAATTCAAGCGTGGTCAGGGCAACCATGATCACCACAGGCAACTCTATCATTAGGGAAAGTTCAAGCATTTAGAGAATCCCTCCCAGAATTGGGGGTGGTGGTGGTCAGCTTCTTTCTGCTGTATATAACAGATCTTTGGTCGTAGTTCTTTTACTTGGATAACACTGGTGAAAAGGAGTTGGGGATAGTGTCAACAGGCTTTTAACTCTACTTCCCAGTGTGCTTGATTAGCATTATCAGTACATTAAGATGTTACCAACAAAGCCAGGGTTATACCATATCAGAGTATGGCAGATATGGCCTCATAAGAAGGGTCAAAGACTCTGGCACAACAAGTATATGAAAAAATGTTCAACATCATTAGCAACCAGGGAAAATAAATCAAAACTACCTGGACATGTCACCTCACACCAGCCACAATGGCAGTCGTCAAGCCTACAAACAATAATAAATTCTGGAGAGGACGTGGAGAATAACACTTTTTCACTGTTGCTGGGATTGCAAATTAGTATAATCACTGTGGAAATCAGCATGGAGACTCTTCAAAAGACAAGGCATGGAACCAGCTATAGTACTCCTTAGTATATATCCTGAAGAACCAAAGTCACAACAGTGATACATGCATACCCATGTTTATAGGAGCACCATTCACAATAGCTGAACCATGGAACCAGCCAATGCATCAATCAACAGATGAATGAATAAATAAAATGTGGTATATATACAACATGGAGTTTGATTCAGCCATAGAGAAAGATCTAATTATGTCACTTCCAGAAAAATGGATGGAATATGAGACCACTGTCTTCAGCAAAATAAGACAAACTTAGAAGATCAAAAGTCATGTTTTGTCTCAAATGCAAAATCTTCAGGGGAAAAAAAGAAAAAGAATGGTGGTAAGAGAGAAATCTCATAACAATCGTAGGGACATCAAGGGGTGGATGGTGAAGAGGGAGGAGGAATTACTTGGGAATACATCACAGCAATGAAAAAGAACGAATCGTAGCCAAATTATATTGTTATATCATGTGTTTGTATGAATATGTAACAATAAATCCCATCATTATGTACAACTATAATGTACCAATAAAAATGTGGAAAAAATAAAACAAATATGCAGAACTGCTTTACATTTTCACCAAAAAAAAAAAGACATTGGCAGATTGACTCCTGCTGGGTCATTAATGATCAGTCCAGCTCATAATGACATCAGATGTACAAAATGTCTCCCAGGGTAAGACCACTCAGGCCTGCAAGTTTCCAATGGATCTTGGGTTTTAAAAGCAGAAGTGGTCTCAGCCATATGTGGCTTCACCCTTTCAGGCAACTGGTGGGACTCAATTGAGAGACAATAGCATTTCTTGCTTAGAGAATCATTCAAAGTATTAAAATAATATTACATTTCTCTCACTGTATAATATACCCATTCATCCTTTACTCTCAGCTATTAACTCTTTCTATTTCACACTTATAACCAAATTTTTCTATCCTTGCGAGGGACACAAAGGAAAGCTACCATGTTGGTCTCAACTGCTGTCATCAGAATCCTAGTCAAGCAATTGCCTCCCTGCATCCCCATCCATTCCCATTCATTCAGGGTGGGGCTACTTGTGTACAAAGCAAGTGGGCTAGCTCAACCACTAGTTAACACACATATGGACTGCAAAACCCAATTTTTCCAGATGGGGTGAAAGCAAAACCCAATCTATCAGACCCTTAGAAACTGTATCATGGTTTAAAAATCAAAAGAATATAAATATAATTTATATTCTTTTGATTTTTGCAAGGGATGTTTCTTCTGCGTAGAGTGTCTCCTCTCTTTCTCCAACTATTGAACTCTTATTCATACTTCAAAACCTAGTTTAAAGGTCATCAACTTAAAGAAAATTTATACAACTCTCCTCATTTTTCCAACAAAGTCACTGTTACCTGTGACCATCCAGAATACAACACATTTTCCAAAGTAATTAAGAGCTTATAGCTGTGTGAGCTAACTCAGGCTCAAATCCTCCCTTCATCCCTTACTAGCTGTGTGACCTTGTGCAAGTCCTTCAGCTTCTTTCAGCTTCAGTTTCCTCATCTGTAAAATGGAATGAACACAAAGCACTAAGCACAGTGCCTAGAATACAAAAAATGCTCCATAAAATGACACTAAATTCCTTCATTATTCTTGCCATTAACACGTCCTCCTGAATTCTCACAAGCACCATTTTTGTATTGTATATTCCATTAATTTGCTATTTACACTAGATGGCCTTGCTTTGCTAATTAACATTCCATGTGTGTGCATCTCTTTTTCTTAACTATGTTGCAAGGTCTCTGGGGACAGGAAGTGCATGGTACACTTTCAGATCGCACACAGCTGTGAGAACAATGCCAAACATGTAATACATGCTCAAATATTTGCTAATTAAATTCTTAAAACTTTGGCTGTAAGTACAGGTGCTTATTTAGCTTGGCAAAAGGACAAATAACATTTGTATTTATACAGTATAGACTCTTGTTTCCAAGACTAATTGTTGTGGATCTCATAATCATAAAAGTCCCTCTAAACTCTCCTCTAATAACAGCAGGAGCCATCAATTAAACAAACCACCAGATATATCAACAATCTATTAATCTACTCTTAGTGAAGGGATGTTGGTTGAATTTCAGCTGTCTTGCTGCACAGTAGAGTTGGATTTAGGTGGAATATTCAGTTTGGTTTCTAGCTCTCTACCAGCACTGCTGCTCCATGAAATGAAGATTAAATGATAATGTAGTTAATATAAACACAGAGACAGAGATATGCTGATTACATCTAACCCAGTTCCTGGGATATTTAAATTCTTAATACATGATGGCTCTCAAACTGTGAAAGTAGACTAGATAGTTGAAAAGGGATTTGAGCCCAGCTCTGCCACTTGTCATCTAGGTGACTTCGGGGAAGTCATTTTATCTCTTTGATCTCCAGTTTTCTCATAAGCAAAATGGAGATAAAAGTACCTGTGTGCAGGGTTAGTGTCATGACTGAATGGGACACATATATAATGTGAGGGCTGTTCAAATCGGTTCAACCTAACCTCCCTGCCTTGGAACATCCCTTCCTCTGGCTTCTACCAGCATTTGTTCATTCAATGCAAAGACCATTAACTAACCACCTACTATGCAGCAAAAACCAAGCTTGGCACTGGAGAAAGCGAGAGTGCCTGCCCTCGTGAAGCTCATACATAGCGTTGGGGAGATGCAGATAATCAGCCTAAGAGATATGGCACGTGCTTGACAGAGGTGGTGCAGTGGACCAAAGGGACATAGAGGAGGGCGAGAGATGTAGCAGGGTGTGTGTGGAGGGGCTGGAGGAGGTCACCAAAGGCCTTCCCCAAAGAAGTATGTGCTGTCCTTCATGCAACCGTGGCTAAACATCCACCCACCCTTCTATGTCCTGCATGGCCATGCTCAATGGAGACTCTACTGCTGGCATCCTTGATAGTTCTGTAAGACAGATGGTTCAGAGAAGACCTCAAGGCTGAAGGAGGCTGTGTTAGCTTCACAGAGCAGCCATAGCAATGTACAGTAGCCTCCCCACTCCATTACCATAGGGAATGCCTTCCAAGCCCTGAGGATGTTTGAAAACATAGATAGTACTAAACCCTGTGTGGGTTTTTTTCCTATACATACCCTACCTATAATAAAGTTTATAAATTAGGCACAATAAGATTATGACATTAACAATAACAATAAAATAGAATAATTATAATAATACACTGTATTAAAAGTTATTTTAAACTTACAAAACTCTGTTTCTGGATTGTTCAGACCATGGTTGACATGGGTATCAGAACCCATAGAAAGCAAAATCACGGATAAAGGGCAACTATGTAAGACAAGCTGGTGGAGGGCTTTAACTACAGAAATCTATTGTCTCATAATTCTGGAGATGGGAAATCCAAGATCAAAGTGTCAGCAGGGTTGTTCCTTCTGAGGGCTATGGAACAGAATCTGTCCCAAGCCTCTTCCCCTGCTTCTGGTAGGTTGCTGGCAACCCTTAGCATCCTGGGCTGGTAGAAATGCCACCCTGATCTCTGACTTTTTGTTCCCATGTCCTTCTTTCCATGTGTGTCTCTGTCCGAATTTCTCCTTTATGTAATGATACCCATCATACTGGACTGAGTGCACCCAAACCCACCTCTTAGATAACTGCATCAGCAATGAGCCTATTTCCACATGTTGTCAGATTCTAAGGCACTGTAGGTTAGGACTTCATCATGTGAATTTTGATGAGATGTGATTCAAGCCATAATAGAAGCTCAAGCCTCAATGCTGTTCCCATTACTGCTGGTGGCTCTCCCTGCACCCTGGGCAGTGCCAGATGGTTCCAGAAGAAAAGTTAGCTGCTGTTTCCAGGTGTTCTCCTCACATTCCTAGAAACAGTCTCATGGTACCTTGTCAAAATTATTAGTATCAGATGGCTAGGGCCACACCCCATGTGGACCCTCTTCAAACATGTAGATTCTAAAACTCTAACTTCTCCGTTGTCCTTCCAGCCTTATGGTATAATGAGCTGCTTTCTGCTTATCAAGGACAGCCTCTGGAATGGCCTTGGCCCTGGCCATCCCTGGTTCATGTACATGTGTACTCCCCATTCCTGGAGCGGAGGGATGGACTTTCTGACTCACTCTCACTAGCAGAGGTGATATGACTTCTGAGACTCAGTAATGACATTGTGGCCTTGATCATGGCTTTCCTCTTACTCACATGCTGGTTCCATGTTGTGAACTGCCCTATGGAGATGCCCACCTGGAAAGGAACTGAGGGAGTCCTCCAGCCAATGACAATGATAAAGTCTCCAGTCCAAGCAGCCTGCAAGGGACTGCCAATGACCTTTTGAGTGAGCTTGGAAGCAGATCCTTCCCCAGGTGAGACCCTGGATGAGACCACAGTCTCAGCTGATTGCCAGTCATTGCTTTGTGAAGCATCCTAAGGCAGAGGATCCAGTGAAGCCATGCTCAGCTTCCGGGACCACAGAAAATATGAGATAATGAATGTTGGCTGGGTTAAGAAGCTAGTTTTGGGGTGCAGAAATGTGAGCTAATCCACTGCAGTTACTATGTGTTAGTTCAGTGCTCCCACTTTACTCTTTTGTCTTTCAAAAGGTTATTTAGCCAATTCCCTATATTAAATTCCCTTGTCATAATTTTTATTTTCCAGATTAGATACTGATTGGCATAAGATGACATCTGAGTTATGACCTTAAGGACAACTGGAGGTTAGGAGAGCACCAGGATAAGAAGAGCATTTCAGGGATAGATAACAACATATGCAAAGGTCCAGGCACCATTCATTCGTTAAACCTATTTATTGAGCACCTATTATGTGCAAGGCCCAGTACTAGGTGCTGCAAATGAAGTCTTGCATGTAAGAACAGAGTCCTGGCTTCATGAAGATTGCCTTGGAATGCTCAGAACAAGGCATCCATGACACAAAAGCTAAAGTCAGGACATCTGAGACAACAGACACCCAAGGCTTCCTTGCAAGTGACCAGTCATTGGCTTTGGCTTACTCAGACTATGCATGAGATAAGTAACAACCTGTAAGCTTTGGCTTTTCATCAGCAAAGCACAGATGACCCTCTATCCCCTCACAGGACTGTGGCATTGATCAAATTAGGGTTGGAGGCTTAAAATCAGATTTCTAGAGAAGACAGAACTCTATGGCCATTAAGACAGGGTAGCTCTACTTTAAATAGCTAGAGCTCCCAACTTAGAATGATCAAAGTCTTGCATCTGCCCAAGCGGCCAGCAGCCCTCTGCTCGCCTAGAGCTGGCTGCAGACAAGACTAAGGTTAACAGGATTCAACAAAGAGTGCTTGGGGCTGAGGTTGTAGCTCAGTGGTAGAGTACTTGCCCAGCATGTATGAGGCACTGGGTTCAATCCTTAGTACTACATAAAAATAAATAAATAAAGATATTGTGTCCATCTACAACTAAAAATTAAAAAAATAAATAAACAAACAACCTCCTCAGGGCCACCATCCATAAATCAACAACCAAGGGCTATTGAATTACCTTTGGAAGATGGATGACACCAAGCTGGAAGGCTGCTTGATAAGGTTTCCTTTTGAATAATTTGGTATAGAAAGCTGGGTTTGAGAAATGGGGTCTTTTCACCAGTTCAGTCCCGTCCATGCCATCTCTGCCAGCTGCTTTCAAAATAAACATTTTTCCTTATGAGCTGCCAGGGTGTCTGAGGAAGGAAGAAAACTTACTGTCAGGCCCCAAAGTAGTACGAGTAGGTCCACATACTGGTTTCCTTTTAGTCGTCCTAGTAGTATTCACTGTTTATAGTACAACTACAAATAATAGCTATCATTTTTTAGTCTGTTTTCCCCATAAGTAAATTCCTCGAGGGTAAGGATTTAATATTGGTCCAACCTTAGATTCACATTGTCTATACGACCATCTGGTACCCGGCAAGTACTGCATGCATATTTGTTTAATGAATTAATGAATAATCAATTTAACACCAAAAAATAGCTATCGTTTATTAAGCATACCCTATGTGCCAGGCAATGTGCAAAGCAATCACATGAAACAATCATGTGATGTGGGTCCTGTTACTCGCTCCAGTTGATTGACAAGATGAAGCCCAGAGAGGAGACATGACTTCCTCAATGTCATGCAGCTCGTCAATGTTAAACTCAAACCCATGCTCTTAGCAACATTTTTTTTTTTTGGTAAAGGGCCAACTAGTAAATATTTTAGGCTTTGGAAAGCCATATGGTCTCTGATGCAACTACTCTCACATAAGAATAATCTGTCTATAGATGCCTAAATCTCACATGGAAACCCTTGGGCTGGACCCCAATCTCTGGTCTCATCATTCATGGCTGGCTTTCTTTGACAAGGGCAGTCACCAAAACAACACTATGAAGATAGAACCACTTGAAGTTTCCCTCAGAAGTCATTCATTCACTCCCCTGTCTTGCAGGTTTATGTGTCAGACTTTGTCCTTGGGGGATGGCCATACAGCAATAAGTGAGAACAAACAAGGTATTTTTAGGCATTTAATATTTTATGACTTCTTCCTGCATATGGATTGCTCAAAACAACCCATTCTTGCTCTTCCATGTTTAATCTGGAAGAAGTCACCTCACACTGAGGGAAAGGCTTGCTGTAAAATGACCTCAGATTTTTAATTATCATATCTCAACCTCCTATGGGTAAGATCCACTTCACTGTTGGTGTGAAATGTATTTCATATGCCAACTTCAACTGATTGATAGAAGCTACCTTAGAGTGAGTCTGACAGTGATTCAGTTTGGGGAAAAAAACAGAGCAAATGATCAGTGATATCTGTCAAGGGTTTGATCTGAACTCATTTATCATTTTTGAGTATTGGTAAATTCTACTCAATAACATTTTGCTAAGGAATTTTGTGTCTATGTTAGAGATATTGGTCTATTGTTTTCCTTTTTTCTAATGTCCTTTTCAGATTTTCTTATCAGCATTATGCTGACCTAATGAAATGAGTTGTAAGCAATTCTCTTATTTTCTGAAACAGCTTGCATAATAATAACGTTATTTAGTCCATAAATATTTGATGACATATCCCTGTAATTGTGAAGAAGGGAAGATAGAGGTTTTAAACAATGAATTCAATTTCTTAAACAGAGGCAAGGCCATTTAGATTTTCTATTTCTTCTGTTCATTTTAAGTTGTAATTTTCAAGGAATTTGTGCATTTCATCTTAGTTGTTAAACTTAACCTATTCCATTAGAAGGTGAAGAAACTAAAGCGTAGATATGATAGGCTACACAGCAAATAAAGACCAAATCCAAGAACTCAGATCTTCAGACACAGCCCATTGCCACATCCAGAGTTACTCCACCTCCGAAAGTCAGAGGGAACTTGTCTAAGGATCTCTCCAGAAATGACATACATGCATTCTACATAACCACATGTTGCAGCATTTAACATGTCCTGGTGACAAACATAGCTGTCCAAAGCAAAATCACTAAACTGGAGCCTTAGATTTTAGCAGTCTTACTTGCCAAAGCCTGAAGTGGCTTCACCTTTGTGAGCCTCATAGTCCTCGTTTGTAAACTAAGAATATTAATAGTTCCTACCTCCTGTTTTTTTAATGTATAGGCAATATTTAGCATAGTGCTTGGTCCATCTTAAGCCTCTCTCTGGTCCATACTCACAGGATAAAGATCACCTTTCCTTACTTCTTCTTTCTTGAGGAGATACCTCACTCTGCCCAAAGGAGGACAGGCAGTAAATTCAGGTTTCTATTACTTGCTACCAAGAATGCTGACTGATACACTTGCTGTGCATAAGGTGCTGTGAGTATAGGAGCTAATATGACACCATTCATCCCTGTGCTCACACTGCTAGCAGACTTGCAAGGAAGTTCTGAGCATTTCCCAGGGTGCTTGGTTATGTAGCATCTTTCCTCCTTCACTCTCCCAAAAAGACAACATCTCATTAGATTTAAGCTAGGACAGAGGGGCAGGGGAATAATGACCCAATAACTGACATCTGACTGTGCCATATACTGCAGCCCCATTCTAGAGACCAGAGCCCATAGCCAAGCTTAATCTTATTGGCTTATTTAGAAGTTTGGCTAATTAATGATTATAAAAGCCATTTGGACTTTGCAAGCCTTTTATAATGTGCCCATCTAGGCATAATGGGCTTAAGATTGCCTCTGGCATCCTAAAGAAAATTAAAAATCCAGTAGGCAGTGGAATTGCCTCTACATGATTTTCCTATTACTCTTGTTTTTGTTATGATTGCAAAGAGCAGCATTACCAATGGTACCTTGGGCGAGGATGGCTAACCAGGGAAAGAAGGCCTCACTGTTTTCCCACGTCCACAGCATGATTTACTGGTCTTTTCACCAATAGCATGCTGGTTCCTTCTGCATGGTACCACTAAACATTTGCCAAACACAAGAATTGGTGAGCTCCTGAACACATGGAGTAGCTCCTAAACATGCAGCCACTACAAACAAAGACACCATTCATTACTCTCCAGCTCGACAACAAAGTCTTAATTGATATTTGTCTAATCCTTGCTTTAGATAAGCAGGTTTCTTTCATGTGGGAACTGGGCAAGAGCTGGTACTCTGGAAGTTTGGGTGAGCAGGCAGTATAGGAAGATGGCAGCATATGAAGTAGACAGTAAGGCATGGCTCATGGTAACCCTTCATCAGGCTCCTTTGTTGCAAATAATGAAAGCATCTCTACCAAGTTATTCTTTTAGAATAAAAAGACTTTTTTAATGCTATGAAGAAGTTCCAGGCATCTCCATGAGGGTCAAAGAATCATGATCAAGGATTATATTGCCAGAAATAAAATTCAACTCATTCACACTTCAATGGCCAACTGCTACTGCTGCAGTACACACACTTCGTTTGAAGTGTTTTAAGTACTTCCCTAGGAGGAATTTGAGGGATTTCAGAGCTGATCAAGGAAAAAGACAAGACTGTCAGAAACAGAGCTAGCACTATCAAGTAGTGCAAGAACATGGCTGCACGAGAGATGTCCTCACAGCACCAGACAATCCAGAGGTGCACTACCATAGGCCCACCATCCAGAGGGGAGGACAAGGGAGCTCCTGGGCGAGAGTGAGACCAGACAGGGCAGCTTATGTGTCCAACCAGCATTGCTCAGCAGTTGAGGAGGCGCCAGAGTCAGAAAGCTCCAAAGGGCAGTAGAAATCACAGGGGCCTACCTATCTATCAATGGGTAAGAGCTGATTTCCCAGAATGGACTTTGAACAACAAAAACTGCACAGTTGGGGCAATTTTTTGAAAAAGTAAAACTTTGAATTTGGGAGCTAACTGGTAGAAAGCATGCATGCTTAGCATCCACAAGGACCTGCATTCTGTTCCCAGGACCAGGAAAAACTGAATTTAGCCCCTTGGGATTTTGACTTAACAAGTGTCAACATATAGTGAAGAAACAGACAAGAAAGGATCAATATAGAGAGAGCATTTGGGGCTCATTTATAGAACAGCTCCCCCTGGAAAGCTGGGTGTCTGCTACTATGATTATCCAAAAGTGGATTCCACTTGTACTGGCCTACCTACAATGCCCATTCTCAAACTGAAGTCTTTTGTAGGTGAATCAAATTGGTGGGATTTGGTCCACAACATGTCAAGGGCAGAGTGGACTGCCCCAGGAGCACAGTTAGTAGATAAGTTGGAAGCAATGTAATAGGGCTAGGACATAACTCAGTGCTCAACTGCTGACCTAGAATTCATAAAGCTCTGGATTCGATCCACAGAATATACATACAATGATTGCTTTCTATGGGCCAAGTTCTATGCAAGCAGCCAGTGGTTGATGCCTGAGAGTTGGTCACTATGAAAATAACCACACGAGAAAATCTACCTTTCAATTTCTTTCCAAAACCTTTTCCTTCAGTTTCTGAAAATTTTGATTTATAAAATTAAGACTTAAAAACAGCATACTACAGTGATGCAGCCACTTCAATGTTTATAGCAGCTCAATTCACAATCGCTAAACTGTGGAACCAACCTAGATGCTCTTCAACAAATGAATGGATAAAGAAACTGTGGTATATATACACAATAGAATATTACTCAGCAATAAGAGAGAATAAAATTATGGCATTTGCAGGTAAATGGATGGAGCTGGAGAGTATCATACTAAGTGAAGTAAGCCAATCTCAGAAAACCAAATGCCAAATGTACTCGTTGATAAGTGGATGCTGATCTACAATAGGGTGGAGGACACGGGAACAATGGAGGAACTCTGTTCACAGGGGTGGCAGAGGGGGAGGGGGCACGGGAACAGTAAAGGTGGTGGAATATGATGGACATCATAGCCTTAGCTTTACGTATGACTGCATGTATGTTGTGATTCTATATCGCATAGAGAGAAATGAAATATCCTCCATCTGTGTACAATGAATCAAATTGCACTCTGCTATCATGTAAACCTAAATAGAATAAATAAAAAATAAAATAAAATAAAATTAAGACATGAATCAATTATGAAATTGAAGTTTCAGTGAGTGCTTCCTGCTGTCTTGTTTTGCTCAATGAACAATAAACCTGAACATCAGGTTGATGAGTATAATTTTTAAGAATATACTTCCTTGCATTTCCTTATAGAATATGAAACAGACATAGTGTGCATTGCAATTCCTATTTTCAAAATGGGTAAAATGAGGCACAAAAATTGTCTATTAGTGTCTAGAACCAATTAGTGTCTAGAACCTTGAAAATCATACGCAACAAGAGTCAAAGAGCTGGCTGGTCATTTTTGCAGGGGCCTTGTTGAGAGAAGAGCTTGCCCTCTCATGGCTAAGTAACTGCAGAGGGCAAGACAGATAGGTACTTGGCCTTCACTTCAGTTAGCTTAGTTCTAGACCTCCTCACCTTATTTCTAAACTGGTCCTCCTGCTTCCAGAGTTTCCCCATTCCACATATCACATAGCAACACTCTCAGATTCACATTTCTATGATGGAGTTCTCATATGTTCCCAAATCTCTTGCCCAGAACACACCCAGAGTTCCCAAACCCAACCACACACCACCAATAAAAATAGAATCCACTCAAATATGACACAAGCATTTACTGATGGAGTGCTTTTTGGTCTACTTCTCTAAATCTCAGTTTTCTCATCTGGAAAATGGGGAAAAATCTAGGACTGACATGAGAGTAAAAAAAGAAATTTAAATATATAACTAACTTAATCTATGTGGTAGTTTTAAAGACAGACTGAAACATCTGGCTCAGTTAAATCTTTCTTCTTTTCATTCTTTTTTTTTTTTATATATTTTTTTTAGTTGTAGATGGACACAATATCTTTATTTATTTATTTATTTTTATGTGGTGCTGAGGATCGAACCCAGTGCCTCACGCATGCAAGGCAAGTGCTCTCCCACTGAGCCACAATCCCAGCCCCTCATTCTTTTCTTTTTAATGTTTTTAATACTCCTCTGCACAAAGTTCTGTGCTAGTGTTACTGGAGGAGGTCCTCCAAGAAGTTCCTGGAGAAAGGAACCTCAACTCAGGACAAATGGGGTTCTTGACAAATGTCACAGGTATGAACTTAACCCGTTTTGCTCCATCCTCTCAGAGGAACACCTATAAAAATTTAAACTGAGCAATAAAATACCCCTTATGATAACTTTGAAATAACTTTTATGCTGACAGAATTGAAAAACTTGAGACTAACTGCATTAAGGTCATGTCAGAGCTATAGAGATTTATTTAGCAAAGTAAGAAATACACATTCAAGGGAGAATGCAGGCCACCCTGAGGGTTGGAGATGCACTGGGGGTTCTCGGGCTCTTCTTTTAAAGGAATTGAAGTTTCAGTGAGTGCTTCCTGCTGTCTTGTTTTGCTCAATGAACAACTGGTGAAAGGTAGGTAGAGGAAGTTATGTAGGGATGACATCAATATGGAGCTCACAAGGTGGTTTAGGGTGATCTGGCTGTTCTCAGGATCCTAAGGCTGATGTGGTTCCCATTAACCGATCAATACATAACACTGGAAAGCACCCTAAATTATAGGTTTCTTAAAGTATCTCCTTTTGCTTAATCTATTCATTACATGGTCTAATTAACAGTGTACAAGGCAATTTTCGTAAGTAAGTGAATTGACAGTAATTCTAAGATTTGCAGATTTCCCAGAAATTTGGGAGTGATAAACCTGCAAGAAAGAACTGGGTTGGGGAGTATGAAAAATTTTAGCACAAAGCTTTGTGTTAAAGGTTGTAGGAGTTTTCCTTTGTTTTTGCTTTTCCCTCCTTTCTACCTATCTTTTGCATTTCTTCTTCTCAATAGCACTTTTCATGTAGGCCCTTACCAAATCGGCACAACTACCCTGAGGTATGAATTACTATTTTCTGCACTTTTATATACCTAAAGAAAATAAGACTCAGAGGTGTCACATGACTGGTAAGTGGGTGAATTCAATTTTAAACTCAGATCTGACTGACTACAAAACTCATACTTTTTACAACTTGTAGGAGCATCTCCATACCTTCCAACCCCTCCCTTCCATCCTTCCCCATTCTATGCTAATAGACTGTGCTCTTGCCAAAGAGTACCCCTTTGTTTGTGACCTTTGGACCTCACTGGTCCAAGAGTGCATATAAGCTTCTGTAGTTTCTAGAATAAATGGTGTTTTCTGCTCTTCACCCCGGGTGTCCCTGCTTCTTGTCCTGGGTGTCTCTGTGTCTGGCTGGGGCAGAGCAGATTTTTACATACACCCTGGGGCCTGGGGAATTTGGCTCCGCAGATTGTCACCATATCGTCTAACCCGGGGACCCCTTCTTTCTCCGTCTCTCAGGACTCCAACTCGTCGAGAAGCCATGTGGCTCCTTCCCTCCTCCTTAATTAAAGCAATAACAACTGTACTTGAACCACATGCATCAAAATCTTGGTGTGATTGCAAAAATGTGGACTTCTGTGCCAGCCCAGATTCAGTATGACAAAAGAGAGATATCCACCAATATGGAACCACTCACTTTGGATTGCTATGCACGTGACAGAAATGATTTCTTCATTCTCTAAGCCATGTTGTCATTGACCCTCTTCTAATAGCTCAGCCCCCAAGACAAATGTACTCAGGGCATCAGAATTTGCAGCAACAGGGTCAGAAATCTGCATTCTAAAAACAACCTGATGGCTTAATGCAACCCGAATCTGAGATCCACTCTGGGAAGCATCAAGGCTGGTCCATTTAGTTTCTCACTTCCCTGTGCTTCTGAGACAGTCGATTCCTTCTATCTGATTGTCCATGGGGTTCACATCCTAGAACAGACAACCACTCCACAGGGATGATCTGAAGACCCACAACTTCACTAGAGCCCACTGGGAGACCCTTGGACGTGCCTTGCAACTCATCTAGGGACATTCTCACAGATATAGCAACTCAACATGCCCAGAGATGTTCATTTCAGTGGTAAAAACTACACAAGGCCATGAGAAAGGGGAATGGTTTCTCACAGTCTTTTTCAAACTGCAATTCCTAAAATCAGATCAAAGGATTTAACCAATTTAGAAGCACCATGAGATTAGTAACCGAAGTACAGCAGTGGGATTAGCTGAGTAGATCTCCAATACAACAGACATGACAGTAATCAATCAAGAATCACTTTATAGGTTACATACATTTTACATAACAGGCAAGGGGGTGCTAATTAGTATTCCCCAGATCTGGATGGCTTTGGTCAAGAAATATGACTAGCAGTCACAAGCTGGGATGGAGGCAGGGTGGGGAAACTGAAAATAGAGCTGGCAGGACAATCTTAAAATCAGCCCATGGAGGAGAAGGGATTCTAGGAGTACTACTGATATCTGGTTGGGAGTGCCTGGGACTTGATCAGAACCATCCTCAGCAGTACAAGCATGGACAGATGAGATCCCACCTGTTAGGTCAGAGGCAGACGAGGAAAACAACCGCCCATCAGCCGCCCCGCCCGCCCCGCTCCCGCCTGGCCTGCAGCCCGGCTGCCGCGTGCGCAGCCCTGCCGGAGCGCCTAGTCCCTGGGGCACTTTCTGAAAGTTCCTCGCTCTCTCTCCCCGCTTCCTCTCCCTTGTCCACCGCCACCATCAGTCGCACGCCACCGAACATGCCAACATGGCAGCTCCCAGTAGCCGATACGGAAGACACTAAACCTCCAACATGAAAACCGCCGTGACTCCTGGCTCATCCTGGAAGGACTCTGACCTCACCAGCCTCACCTAACCAATCTCAGAGTACACTGGACTCTAGACCAACACCTCTTCCTGCCCCAGGCCCTTCCCTTCCTGCCTTAAGCCTTCCTTTTCCGGACCGGGGGTGGGGGGTGGGGTGGCCTGGGAGTGTTCTTCCCAGAATAAAGCCTATTCCGGTCCTGTTTTACTTCCATCTGGTCGTTTGGCTTTACACCACCTACCTCTTGGTTGAGGCTGGAGACTTGGCCATGATGACTGCATTCCTGTAATCTGGGATCTGTGACAGATAAGAGGTTGGGGATTACCACCATGCCCCTAAGAGGTTATGCTGTCAGTCAATGAAAAGGAATGCTCCAAAAGACTAAAAACTGTCCTCTGATTCCTTGGAAGTTTTGCAAAAAGAGAAGTTCAAAACAAAACTTTCCTTTGGAAATTGAAGGAATGCCTACCTAGAAAGAAAGTATTACTAAGGTAATAATTATCTGTGAGACATACAGATTCCTATTACGAAAAACAGGATAATCAGTGATTACCTCACGTATCTAAATCAACAAATAACTGATATAAAGATGCTTCTATAGGGGCTGGGGTTGTGGCTCTGCGGTAGAGTGCTTGCCTAGCACGTGCTCAGCACCACATGAAAATCCTCAGCACCACATGAAAATAAAACGCACACATATATATATTAAAAAAAAATGCGGGGGCGGTTCCAAGATGGCGGCCTAGGCAGACGCTGTGGTCAGTCTCTCCAGAGCCAGAGATTGAAGTTGTGGAAATACCATCTCCCAGCCAGCTTCTGGACATCATCCTACAGCTGCCCCGGCAGGAATTTCACTTGCGCGTGTAAGCAGGGCCACCAGGCAGCAGCCACTCCCACAAGCAGCACTTCTTCGGCAGCAAGCGGCGGCGGAGCTCAGCCGCGGCGGCTTAGAGCCGCAGCCCAGGGCCCGCCCCGGGCAGGGCCTACTTCTATACGGGGTTTCTGGCTCCAGCGCCCACCCAACCACGCAGAACCCCTAGCAGCTGCTCCCGTGGGCACACAGCCTCAGCCGCTAGCCACTGGGGAGCCCATATTCAGGGCAAGAGTCGCTCCAGAGACCCC
>CM053402.1:58320598-58352462 GCA_028644305.1 Xerus rutilus
AAAAAAAAATGCTTCTATAAAGTCAACAGAAAATCCTCTCATGATTCCTAATTACATGCAGTTTCACAGTACAAGGAGAGCCACCCAATTCAAATTCAAGTTAATTTTCAAATTCCAAAATTAGTGTGGTCCAGAGATGACTATTCAACATATTGTGGTTACCACAGGCTGAAGAAACCAATTTCTGAAAGGACAATCAGCACTGTACTATTTTTAAAAGAGTCCTAAAACAAAAAGCAAACAAACAAAACCAACTAAAGCATCAGCTGCTGCTTTGGAATCTTTTGGGGGGGGCATAGGGGTGAGGGGTTACTGAGTGCTTTACCAGTAACCTATGAGCTATGTCTCCAGCCCTCTTTTCTATTTTGAAACAGGTCTCACTAAGTTGTTGAAGTTGACCTAGAATTTGTAATCCTCCTGCCTCAGTCTCCCAAACTGCTGGGTTTATAGGCATGTGTCATGCTACCCAACCTGTGATTTTAATATTGAAAACTGAAGTAATACTAACTAGCGATGATTAGAGTCAAAGATGAACCCATTTTCAACTGTTTTGAAACTGAGCTGCAATTTGTTTCTCACTTCAACCTGGCAGAATTTTCAAATTACATTCTTAAAATTTAACCATTTCATTAAATTGTTATTTCATTGAAATATACTCCTATCTTTTTGTTATGCCCAGATCATGGGGTCCCCAAAGACCACCAGGGAGACCGAGGCACATATGTAAAAGCAAAGAGCCTTTATTTGGGCTTAAGCTTGGTCTCTCAGACTTTACCGACACAGTGGGTCAGTGCAGAGAGCCCCGAATAATGGCTGAGAAGGTTTTTATAGGGGGAGGGGACAGGTGGTGGCAGTGGACGTGATGTATGCATCCCATCATTACACAAGCACCAATTACAATCGTACAGCACCTATGGTGACAACAGTGACCATTCAGAGTTTGAGGGGTGTCTGTAACATTTGGTGGGACCCAATCATGGCTTTTGGGAACTTTCTGAAAATGACCAACTACAAGGTGAGTTTAAGTGCCCCACATGGGGTTTAGGCAACATTCAGAACTCAGGAATGCCAGGTATGTGATTTTTAACCTCTTTGTCTGCTCTGAGGGTGGATCCAGAGTGGCTTCAGCCTTGAGCAATGTGTGTCTTTTCCCAGAACCAAAACTCAGGCCTACTAGTTTTTCTGGAAGGTCCAAAGCCTGTCATGGGGTTCATTTTAGCTTGGGTCTTTCACTTTTTTTTTGCAGTACTGTGATATTGAACCCAGTGGAGCTTTACCACTGAGTTACTCCTGGCTCTCTGCATTTTAAATTTTGAGACAGGGTCTCACTAAGTTGCCCAAGCTGCTCATGAGTAGGTGATCCTCCTATTTTTATCTTCCAAGTTGCTGGGATTACAGCATACAACACACTGTGCCTGGCTTCCACTGTTGTTTTTCTCACAATTATACCGGTTTTTTTTGTTTTTTTTTTTTTTTTGGTACCGAGATTGAACTCAGAGGTACTCCACCACTGAGCCACATCCCCAGGCCTATTTTGTGTTTTATGTAGAGACAAGGTCTCACTGAAGTTGCTTAGCACCTCACCGTTGCTGAGGCTGGCTTTGAACTCACGAATCTCCTGTCTCAGCCTCCCAAAGTGCTGGGGTTACAGGCATGAGCCACCGTGCCTGGCCTATACCGGTCAGTTTTAATATCAGTAGTACTGACACCTAGCACATTGTATAATGCCTAATATATAAGAAACTTTGTGAACAAACAAAAAATTTATTCAAAGAAGGATACACAGGTGCATCTATCATGAGCACATCGATCAGTACATCTACAGGAAAGCCTAACTCATCCCATGCTCTCAGGGAGGAAAGCAGTAAAACATTTTCATGAAGATACTTCTTTATTTTTCTGAAATTCTTTTGAAATGGTTTCGTGTATTTCCTTGTCTCATCAAACATCATCAAATGCCAAAAACCGACCCCAGAGAAGATATGAAAACCAAATAAACTATTAGTAAAACAACTAAAAGGACTCTAATCAAAACAGGCCTATTAGGCTGGGGTTGTGGCTTAGTGGTAGAGTGCTTGCCTAGCATGTGTGAGGCACTTGGTTCGAGTCTCAGCACTGCATAGAAACAAATAACGTCTACTGACAATAAATATTAAAAAAAAAAAAAAACAGGTCTGTTGTCTCTTCACAGATTATGACAAGAAATCATACAGAGTAAGCAAGAGCAGTTGTAATGAAATAGAACAAGAAATCTAGGAGGAAGAAGTCATTATGGGCTAAATGAGAACTCAGTAGCTGGTTAAATGGTAGAAATAAACCAGCTTAATAAAAAACCTGAGATGACTTACCCAAGGCATTTTCTGAGTATGTTATATATAAGGGGGCAAAATAAAGAAAGCAAAAAAAAAAGTCATAGCCAGGGATGGTGGAGTATACCTATAGTCAGAGCTACCTGGGAGGATGAGGCAAGATTATTTGTTTGAGCCCAGGAGTTTGAGACCAACCTAGCAATATAGCAAGAGCCCTTCTCCAAAATAAATAAATAAAATAAAATCAAACAAAAATGAGGGGAAAAGAAAGAAAAGAAATTACATTCTATATTATCTTCTGAATTGGCATTTTAATTCTTTGTGTATAACATGAAATAAAATAAGCATTGTAGATTTTTTCTCTTTCCAAAATTCTTGACTCATTTTCACTATGAAGGCCTAAACTGATAGCTGGAGTGTAGGGAAGTCCTCAATTTTTACCAGAAAAAAAGCTCTTGAGATCTGTAAAAGATCTGTCTTAAACTGCTTTTAAGTGTAGTATTATAAATGGCAGTTATTTGGAAAATTACTGAAGGGAGGAATAATTCATGTGAGACAAACAGTTCCTAAAACAAAATAGCTTTTGTTAAGTACAATATAAACCAAAATTTAAAAGGTTTCTTGAATAAAAAGTCACAAAAGTGATCCCTATGTCAAAGAATAACAAATATGACTAATAAAATTACACAAGTTTGATTTACCCAGTAATACAAGGGTGGTTCAACATGAGAAAAATAAATGTAATACATGACATTAACAAAATAAAGGGATTCTCAGCAAACACACACACACATACAGGATACTAGAATAAAGAAGGAAAATGTACAATTATTTCAATGCAGAAAAAGCACTTGACAAATCCAGTATCTTTTCACAATAGAAAGATTCAGAAAACCAGGAATTTAAGGGCATTTACCTAATATGATAAAGGATATTTATGAAAAAGCCATAGTCAATACTGGACTTAATGGTCAAAGAGTGAAGGCTTTTACCCTTAAGCTCAGGATTGAAACAAGGATTATGCTTTCACTACTTGTGGTTAACACTGCACTCAAAGTTCTACCCAGATATATCAGGCATGAAAAAAACTCAAATTGGTAAGGAAGAGGTCAAACTAATTCCATTTGCAAGTGACCTGCTCTTTTTTTTTTTTTTTTAAGTCATATATAGACATAATACATTTATTTATTTTTTATTTCTGGGTTTTTTAAAGTTGTTGATGGACCTTCATTTATTTATATGTGGTGCTGAGGATCTAACCCAGTGTCTCACACGTGCTAGGCAAGTGCTCTACCACTGAGCTACACCCCCAGCCCCAAGTGACCTGTTCTTATATGCAGGAAACAATAAAGATGCAAACACACATAAACCCACAACAAACTACTACAGCTAAATAATAATAATCTTGTACCCTGCATAACTACAGGGTACAAGAACAATATGCAAATATCAGTAGTGTTCCTATATTCCACCAGTGGATACTCCAACAAACAAACAAAATTCTATTTACAGTAACATCCATAAAATCACACACCTGGGAATAAATTGAACTTAGGCTAGAAAGTGAAAAACCTATATACTGAAGAAATTAATATCTAAATACATGGAAAGAAATCTTGTATTCATAGATAGAAGACTAAATATTAAGATGGCAATACTGTCCAAAGTGATCCACAGATTTAATACAATCCCTATCAAAATTCCAAAGACCTTTTTTTTGCATAAACAGGGAAGCTAATTCTCAAATTTATATGCAGTTGCAAGCTTCAAACAACAAAAAATTTTGAAAAAGAACAAAATTGGAGAACTTATAATTCCCAATTTGAATTAAAACTGAGTGTGGTATTGGCAAAAGATAAACATACGGATCAACTCAAAAGTCCAAAGGTAGGGCTGGGGTTCTGGCTCAGTGGTAGAGCACTTGCCTAGCATGTGTGAGGCACTGGGTTCGATTCTCAGCACCACATATAAAAAAATAAAAAACAAATAAAGGCCCATTGACAATTAAAAATTATTAAAAAAAAAAAAAAAAAAAGTCCAGAGGTAAACCAAACATCTATGGTCAACTGATTTTTGACAAAGTGCTAAAGCCATTCAGTGGGGGGAAGAATAATTTTTAATAAATGCTGCTGGACAATTAGATATCCACATAAAAGAGAATGAAGTTGTAACCCTACCTCACAACATATACAAAGAATAACTCAAAATGGACTAGACCTACACGGAAGAGCCAACACTATGAGATGTTTAGAAAACAGGGACAAATCTTCATGACCTTGGATTTGACAGTACTTTTTTTTTTTTTTTTAGATATGACAACAAAAACATAAGTAACAGTAGAACTTGGACACATGACTATAGTCCCAGTACTGGAGAAGCCAGTACGTCTCAGGAGAATTGTCTACACTCACCATCTCTGACTCAGACATTCTCATTCTCTCCCAAACACATTCCCAAGAAGCTTTGATACCCTCAAACAACTCCAAAACTGTTCTCATCAAGGTTGAAAGACTCTGAGTGGTTAAATCCACCAATCAACACTCAGTCCTATTTCTTGGCTCCTCAGCAGCATCTGCTGCAGCTGCTCACCCCTCTCCCTTCATTCGCTTAATGCACACCACTTCTAGGACACTCCTCTCTGGTCTCCCTCTGCCTTCTTTGGATTCTTCTGCTGGTTTCCCTTTGCCTGACCTCCAAGACTTTCATCTGTCTTGTTAACTCAGGACAGAAACCTTAAAGCCACTTCTTAGAGCTCGTCTCTTTTCCAGATGGTTTCTGCATCTTACTACTGGCCCTTTATCTGGGTTATGCCACCCCACTAGATGACTATTGCCTGCACCTGTGGAAATATCCCTGAAGTGCCTGCTCCATGCAGAGAAACTTGGCTTTAAGAGTTAGACTGCGCAGGCCTCTGCTGAAGACCATGAGATAGTCTCCTCTTGGCCCATGGCCAAAGCCCAAGGTCTCACAGTGGCTCTCACATTCCTTTATTATGTTCAGCCCCCTTCCTTCCCCTGGCTCCATGCCACCTTCTCAGCCCAGGCACACTCTATTCTGGTCAGTCTTCCTAGTGCTGCTCATTGCCACAGAAGGCTTGGTTCTAGGTGGTTCTATCAGGATCACTCCCACACCTCCTGCAGTTTTTTGTTCCAACATCACTTTTGTGAAAAGGTTTACTCTGTCTGCCCCTCTACCCTCTCACTAACATCCTTTCTGATTCCTTGCCATACCAGTTTATTTTTTTCCAAAGTGCTTATCACTTTCACTATCCTAGAAAACTTATTTATCACATTCTCTGTATGTCTTCTTCCACTAGAATATTAACTACCCATGGACAAAGATCTTTACTTCTACCAACCATTAAGGCATCTCACATACCAGGAATGGAAACTCACACATCACAGACATTCAACAAATATTGGTTAATGAGTGAATGGAAACACAGAACAATGGATGAGTAGGTTTGTTATTATCGAAAGACAAGTCTGACAACTGGTGAATTACAACATACTTTCACAGCATTCCATTTGGAAGGATGAGTAGAGGAACTGACAGTGAGTATAAAGTCACTCTAAGATCCAAAACCAGGAGCAACAAGGAACAGGGCTTCCATCACTCAACTCAAATGAGGAAACTTGCTTGAATCACAGGAAAACTTCAGTTAATGGACAGATTTTTCTTCATTTAAAATTTGTCTTATACTTCTAGTAATTGCCACTGGAGTCTGTACTAAAATGAAGTAAGGGGCTGGGGCTGGGGCTCAGGAGTAGAGTGCTCTCCTAGAGTACATGAGCTCTGGGCTCATCCCCAAGACTCTAAAAAATCAATCAGTAAATAAAATGAAGTGGAAGCTGTATCTGACACCAGCAAATCTCCATGTGATTTCACAAGGAAGACTATGTGTAGGAGCACTCCCCATACCTTCAACCCCTCCCTTTCCACTTTCCCCATTCTATGCTGATGGACAGCACTGCCTGACAGTGGTACCCTATTGTTTGTAACTTCGGGCCCTGATTGGTCCGAGGACCATCTATAAGCTTCTGTACTTTCTAAAATAAAGGGGTTCTGCCTCTTGCTCTGGCAAAGCAGTCTTACCTACCCCCGGAGTCTGGGTGGAGTGACTTCGCGGACCGTTCACCCCCAAACCTCGTCCTGTGAGACCCTACTTCGTCTTCCCCAAGGACCCCTTTTCATCTCTCGGGACCCCAACTTGTCGAGTAGACCCACAAAGCACGACTTCAAACTACAACTATGAGATCCAGGCTTGCCATAACCTGGATGAGATTGAAGACTTTACTTAACACTAATTGGGACAATGGGACAATGTAAAGCAGAAGTAGAAGAAAATTTTGGTGATACTTAGTGGTCTTGACTAGGGGAAAAAGAAACTGACAAAAAGGCAGGGGCAGATGATGACAGTGTTGAAATAAACAAAAATATGAAAGGAAGACAAATCTAAGTATTTGAAAATAGGAAGGATTAACACAGTCACCCTTCTTGAGTCCTAAACTCTAATTCAGCTGGAACTTCAGCTCTCACTTCTTCCTGGATAATCCACACAACTTCCAGTTTTATTTGTTCAACAGACCCAAATTGTCTCTAGGAGACAGAGGGCTGCAGACACTTAGGGGCGAGAGCAGCTGGAGCTGTCTATGCCTGCACCTTCCCTCCCTGATGCTGCAGCAGAGTACAGGAAAGGCGGGTCCTCTACTAGCACCCTGGCAGGATAAGCCTGGAGAAGAGGAGAGTAGCACAGGTTATCAAGACTTGGTACCCTCATGCTTAGCTCTGCTGAGGACCCTGAAGGTCTCAGCAGAAGAGGAAGCAAGGACACATGGTAAAGGCCAGCCATACCATTTCATAACACATACACTCTCCATGGGCTGGTATGCAATGACATTTCCTTGCCACTCATCTTTCTGGTAGAGCTAGGGTTTTGTGACACCATCCTGAGGAGGCAAAGATCAGGACAGAGATATTAAAAGTTTAAGTGAAAATATGTGTGTTCCAAGACTAAATTCCTGGGAAATTTGGGTATTCTTTCCTTTCTTTGCTATTTATCATATTTATTATACATGTTTCTATACAGGTTACTAAATTTGGTATGCAGCAATTTTCAGATTCTGTGCTAAAAATGATACACTATCCAAACTGATTTGTAGACATTAAAAAATGTTCTGAGGCCTTGGTTCATGTGTTAAAAAAGCTGGGATTCATACAAAACGTGGTACAGAAAAAAGTAGTTAGAATTTAGTGCTTACATATCATATTAACAAGAAAAGGGGAAGATGACAAAGGACTCTGAAAGGAAATGAATTTCAGGAAAGACAAAGAGGACCTCTGGAGAATGTATGGGAGATAGGATACAGTTTTGTGACAATTAGGTGACTTTTTTTTTTTTTTAAATGTTTATTTTTTAGTTGTAGGTGACAGAATATCTTTATTTTTTTATTTTTATGTGGTGCTGAGGATCGAACCCAGTGCCTTATGCGCGCTAGGCGAGCACGCTACCACTGCGCCATAATCCCAGCCCTAGGTGACTTCTTATGTTGGTGAGATTTCTTGTCTAGCCTCAGGACAGAAGTCCATCTCCCCTGGTTGGAAAACTCCCAAACTCTAGAAAGATTTAAAAAAATTTTTTTTTGTAGTTGTAGATGAACAACATGCCTTTATTTGTTTCATCATTATGTGGTGTTAAGGTTCGAACCTAGTGCCTCGCACATGCTAGGCAAGTGCTCTACCACTGAGCCACCATCCCAGTCTTAGAAAGAAGATTTTTGACATCTGAATTCCTTGTGAGGTTTTGCTTTTATGCAGATAAGGAGAGTTGAGAAAAAGTCCTTATCCTTTCTTGTTTCTCAAATGTCCTCAGATCAAAATAATCCCTATGCCATTGTAGGATATTTTGTGTCTCTTACAGGAAGAGGACAGGGCAGGCTTAAAGATGGCACAATGAGGCTGGAGGAACCTGCCATTTTCTGGCCTCCTGCAGCCCACTCTGCCTGGCCAAAGCTGGGACACTTGGGGACCCTGCTCCTTATCAGAGTTTGGGAAGGATAACTTGGAGCCATCACACCTCTCCACTCCACCCAGGGCAGAGTGGTAACTACAGGCTATCCCAGGGGGACCTTATTCTAGGGGAACTGAGCTGGAATGGGGGCTACTGTTGGGCTGGCAAGCCTAGGATTGGAGGACTGGCCAGGCCATAAAAAGAAAAAGGAAAAAACAATCATTCAGAGTAGAAAACTTCTATTCTTGGAGGTGTCTGCGGAAATCTGGGAACAAATGCACAGTGGATAGCAGAGCTCCATGTAATCACCCTCTCTTCCACAGTGGCTCTTCATTCAAAGTGGCACAGAAAACCTCACTGCACTGAATTCTCTACACCCAGCTTATACATCTATGACTTCCACAATTTCTAGAATGCATGTATATCAAATGTCACAATGGATTGGGATATATGTTCTTTCAGTGTAGTCTTTTATCTTCTTAGCTCCTTTACCTTATAAGTGGGGACCACATTTAAATTATCTGCAATAAAAGCCTTAAGAACACCATGTAAGAAAATTCCTCTCCCCTGGCCTGTTTAGTTTTTTTAGAGAAGCGGGAATAGAAATGCTTCCCTGCAAGTCTAACATTATGACTTTCGACTATTAGGAACTTCATGGATTCTGTTATCATTAAGAACTTCGACTCTAATACTTGCTTATTTCGTTCCATCAAAGACAGAGAAAGGCTGCGTGCAGTGGTGTGTATCTGTAGTCTCAGCTACTCAGAAAGCTAAGGCAGGAGGACAACTTGAGCCCAGGAGTTTGAGGACAGCTTGATCCACGTGGCAAGGCCCTGTCTCTTAAAAAGCCCACATGAGCGTGTACACACACACACAAGACATGGGAGTCAGCAGTTATGATGGAAAGATTAGCAAAGTAATGGAAATAGCATTCCACCAGAATGGAATAGCACCAGTGCTGGAGAACTACTCACTTTGAGACAGTCTGGATAACAAAAACATCTGTTCCCCCAATGGACTCTTGAATTTGTACTTGTTTCTGGCAGGAAAAGGAAAGAGGAAGAAAGGACATAAAAATCAGATGTTTTTAAATATACAAAGTGTCTGCATCATATCCCAATGTTATAATTTATCAAAATTGGGACTATTACAAAACTCACTAGGCTTTAGATGCTATGAGAGATAAACAAAATGCTATTAATTGTACTTTTTAAACAGGCTTAGCTACATGACAGCCTTAAATGGGAATTACCTTTCTAACTTGAAATAAGTAAATCTAGGCTTCTTAGCAGACCTTACATGTGAGCAGTAAGGCTGTATTAAACTGAGGATAGGACCTGCACAGAAAATGACACATTCGTTTGACCTGGAGCAACTGAGAATTCAGGCACAAGATGTTGTATGCTATGACAGCAAAAGGAATGAGATCTAATATAAAACATTTGTGATCAATTGCAAGGGAACAACTGGATAAATCTGGAACGGAACATTCTAGCAGATAACTTCTTCATCAATGTGACAGGAAGGAAAAAAAAACACGAGGGGACTATTTTATATTAGAAGAGACTAAAGATATGTAAAACACACATCAATTGAACTAAGAGTCCTGGTTTGTGGGGCAGGGGGTTATGACAGCTGTTAGGATGGTGGTGTAACTCAGTGATAGAGCACATGCTAACAGGCATGAGCCCCTGAGCTCATCCCCAGCGCCAGGTTCTTTAGGAAAACTGTGGAAATCTGAATATAGAATGATATTACATGATTGAAGAATTATTGCTAATTTCTTAAAAGTGACAATAGTATTATATTTATAAAGGAGAAAGAATTTATTCTCAGGAGATGTATGGTCAAGTATCTTTCACCAAGTGTCTCAATGTCTGCAACTTACTTTCAAATGATTCCACACATACATATTCAGAGAGCAAAATGTTAACTGATGACCATGTGTGGTAGATATACATAGGGGTGGGTACTTAGAGTTAGGGTAATAAGCCTGCAGAGTGAACCAACTTCCCTGAGTCTTCAGTGTTAGGCTTCCCAGTAGCCCTCCCTCATCTAGTCCCCAATTAGAGAAGAATCTCCCCCAGAATATCCCTTCAGACTATTTCTTCATTAGCATTTTTCTCTACTGAAGCCATCTAGGGTATTTTAGGAGACAGAAAAAAGGAGGCAGTACTGGAGAGATCAATAAGGGAACAGCAAAAGGGCATGTTTCTACCAAAGCCTCCTGAAAGCTCTGTAATACTTAAATATTTGACAAAATCCTGCAGTAGAAAAGGAAAGGAAATAAGCATTTATAGAGTACCTATTATGTGCCAACATCTGTGTTAGGCACACAGATTATCACATTTAATTCTTAAAATAGCACTAATTGTTTACATTTTAGAAAGGTTAAATAACTTGCCAAAAATAAGCTGTATGACTCTCAAGTCCATGCAAGCTGTCCATCACTCAATAGAATAATTTTAAATATACAACATTTTAAAAGATATTACCAAGATTTAGTAACACATTATAACTTGGGATGGTTATTGGTGGCAGTAATCAACTGGCAAAAATATTTTGTAACAAGATTTAATGATGTTTAATCTATGGCAGCTTAGGTGAAAATAAAGAAGAACTTATTAGGAACCGAGGGTATAAGGCAAAGGTAGGATGCCTGCTTAGCATGCTGGGAGCACTGGGTTACATCCCCAGCACCAGGGGAAAAAAAAAGACATGGTGATGTGCATCTGTAGTCCCAGCTACTCAAGAGGCTGAAGCAGGAAGATTGCTTGAGCCCAGGAGTTTAAGGCAAGCCAGACTCCTCAACGAGGCACCTACCACTGAGCTACGGCCCAAGCCCTTTTACTTTACTTTTTGTTTTGAGACAAGGTCTCACTAAGTTGTCCAGGGTGGCATCAAACTTGTGATCCTCCTGCTCAGGCTTCCAAGCAGACAGGATTACAAGCCATGTGCCTTTATGCCTGGTAAGACCCTGTCTTTGGGGGAAAAAACAAAAATAAACAAACAATAACCAACCAAAAATCACAGCCACAAAGGATTTCCTTATCCTGCCTAAGGTGATGTCAATTGGTATTTGAGACCCACATGACTCTAGTTGGTAGTAGTGCGAGCTAAAAGAACACTCTCTTCAACCTTGCCTGACTTCTTGCTAATAGAATTGGACAACTGAATCAAACTGTCTCAGTAGTAGAGGATGAAGGACTAAGCCAATATGCCATATTCCACAAAGAGATCAATGCTACACATGTCCAAGGTAGCTCACCTTGGCTAAGTTTCTGGTAAACCTGCACTTTTCCCATCTGAACCCCAGCCTCCTAGAGAAGAGAAAGGGAGGAAAAGCTGAGAAGGTCACAGAACAAACCCAACATTTCTATTATTTAAGGATGATCAAAAATTGATACAAGTAAACTTATTATGAAATTTGAAGTTAATATTAAATTGACATATGAGTTCACTTGCTGCCCTTTTACCCCAGCCCATGTCTATCCAAGGCCTATATAGTCCACGTCTGCCTGCCTTGCCTCCTGTACTCCTGTTGCTCTCTGACCTCCAGCCCAGGCTTCTGATATACACCAATGCCTCCCCCTGCACACCAAAGGGCCTTGGAACCTGCTGTTCCATCTGCCTGAAGGGCTCTAAGCTTAGACCTTCATGTGTTGGCTTCTTCAGGTTTCTCAACTCAGTTTAAGACGATTGTGCACCCAGGCTGAAGTCGTACAACCCACCCCATCCAAACATTCACACTGCGTTCTTCAGAGTATTCATCACCATCTGAACTTGCTGGTTTTGTTTATTTGCTTCTTGTCTGGCTCTCATACTAAAAAGGAAACTTTGTAAGAAAGAACAAAGTTGACTGGTCTGCATCTGTTAACCCCCAATGTCTAGACCATGGTCTTGTACAGAGCAGGGATTTAATATTCATTTATAGATATCTAAAATTACTTGATGTGTAAACTGAATAATTGTTATTTACTGTACATTTCACTTTTCATTATACTAAAATAATGCTATGAACACACAGCACCTAACACAATCCCTGGCACTTTTAGGAATGTAATGTGTACCAAATGAATATGTAGGGAGTTGGGAAAGTTTACCTACAGGATAGCCTTTAATTTATGTGGATGATTAGATTAACCACAACACAACTATTTTCAAGCTTGACAATCATTGCTAATTTGATCGTCAAATTCACATCACATAATTAATATAGAGTTTAATGGTAAAATTATAACTCACTCACCAATTTTCTTTGAAAGCTCCATAGATGAAGAATTAGAATTTGCTGAAAACAGCACCAGACCTCCTTTGGTTATGTTCATCTTGGATTCTAATTCAGGTGGCCTCACACAAAACTTCAAAACCTTTTGATTTTCCAATTCTCAGAGCCTAAAAGGATATAATAAATGTTAATAATTGCCATATGATATAAAATATACCTGAAAGGATTTTTTATAAGGAGCAAATAACTTCAGCTGAAGGAAAATAGTTTTGACTCTAATGGTGTCTTTTATGTTAGAGGGACATAAATACATATGTGGTTAAACTAAAAGTTCATTTGGATTTTAGGGTTCCAAATTGATAGAAATATGCTATCAAGAGACTTAAACTAGCTGGGCGTGGTGGCGCACGCCTGTAATCCCAGCACTTTGGGAGAGTGAGGCAGGAGAATCGTGAGTTCAAAGCCAGCCTCAGCAACGGGGAGGTACTAAGCAATTCAGTGAGACCTTGTCTCTAAATAAAATACAAAATAGGGCTGGGGATGTGGCTCAGTGGTCTAGTACCCCTGAGTTCAATCCTTGGTACCATAAAAAAAAATAAAATGATTTAAACTAATTTTCACAACCACTGGGAAGAAATGAACTTACAAGAAAGGTGGAGCTGAAGAGTCCAAATTTACTGTTTGCTGCTTAAAGCCAATTATGGACAACCTCCTTTTATTCTTTGACAACAAAATTCCTCCTGGATTAACACACAGAAAAATAGCAGCGCCATTAGCAAGGACGTGGACTGATTGATCCTTAAACCAAAAATAAGTGACCCATCTACACCCACATTTTCCTGTAAAACTTGTTTCCCATAAACCTCCTTGTGACCTTTCAGATGTTTCTCAGATGCCCGAGTCATTCATAAAACTGATCTTGTCATCTTCCTTTTCCTCAACTGGAACGTGAGGCTGACTAGACAATAACCCTAAGGAAAGTTAAGTGACCACCCAATTGATAGGCAGCAGGATAAAAGTAAAAAGGCCCTTAGTCTAGAGGTCATCAGAGCTAAGGTTCTCATCCCATTTATCTGGGCTGCGTGTCTCTATTATGTAATGAGGATGATGCATTGGATGGAATATCAACAAACCAGCAGGCCATGGGGTAAGGGAGCCCCCTCCCAGAAAGCCTACCGCACTTCTTCCACTGAATGTTTACATGAGGCAGCTGGTGATTATAAACAGGCTGCAACTCAGCTGATCCTTTTTCTTATGCTTAAATTTTAATTAAGCAAATACCATGCAAACACATCCTCTTTGTAAAGATCTTAACAACTATAGTTAAGGCAAAAATCACCAGCTCCAACACCAGACTCCTCCCCAGAAGCGAGGGTTCCTGTTTGCTATGGATATCTCAGGCCTTTTCTATGCGTTCACATGCCTGACCCTTATAAAACATATCGACAAAACATACATCCAATGTTTCTAGCACAAAAATGTATCACTGCACAAATCTATACTTTGTTTATTCACAAAAAATATATTTTGACAAGTTAGAAAATATAGACTTATTCTGTTCTTCCTAACTGCTGCCTAGTCTTGTATGGTGTGAACACACCATTTTTAGACAGATCACCATCCACAAGAGTTCTTGTACACACATGCCATGGAACCATCTGGTCACAGGTAGCTCAGTGCATAGTATCACCAGAGGGCTAGGTAAGTATACCTCCAGCCAAGTGCCCTCAAGGGGCATTCCAATAGGACAGCCCAGGATTCCAAACCAGAAAATATGTGGGACTACAATGCAATTAACCTTAAGCCTATGAATTACAAACAGAAACATATGTGAGATGCTCAGAGTTCTGAAGAGACCAAGGAAGACCACTGATGTCCAACATGGTTTTCAAGCAGGGATCAGCAAATACAGCCTAGAAGCCAAATTAGACCCCTCCAAAACTTCTTATAAAATTTCAGCCATGCTTCTGTGTTTACAAATTGATCCTAGATAAAACTGCAGACTGGGCATAACCACAAAGTCTAAAATATTATTGGGCCCTTTACAGAAAATGGTGGCTGATCCCTGCTTTACAAGAGAGCACAGCATCAGCAAAGGATGAGAATCTGGCAGAGAGGTTAATATACATGAAAGAAATACTGCATTATCACCAAGTGGGAGTGGGAAGGGATCTTAGATGTCCTCTAACACCATCTAGAATGTCTGTGTTTACAAAAAGGATAGAGGTTTGGGAAGGAAACAAACAAAACTTTCTTCAGAAGTTACAAATTTTGGCTTCTGACTCAAAACTCCTGTTTGCATCTTGGCTTCTACTTCCCCTTAATTGACAGTGAGGCCTTGCTAAGTTACTTAAGATCTCTTAGCTTCAGTTCCCTCACCCATGCAAACTGGAAAATTGATCCCGCAGGGTTACTGTAAAATTTCTGCCAAGCATTTAACACATGGACATTGGACACATGCATATGCAAATCAACTTCCAACATCTTGGATATCTATTAAATACACTATTAGGTATGGGGTGGCCATCTTTCTGTACCCTCTAACCTTCAAATAAAGTCCTAAAAGTACAACAGTGTTCTCGAGAGTACTTGGAACATAATGAAAATATTTTAGAGATACAAAAATAACACAAATAATTCAGCCCATCTCCCCTCAATCTGCTGTTAGTAGCCTATCTGCAGGATTCTTGCCAAGAAACCACTACATCAGGCACTAGGGCCTGCAGCCCACACCAAGGGCTCATCATTTCAAATTCTTCCTTAGGACATGCTGAGACTCCTCTCTCTGCCCCCTCTATCTATTGGTTCTTGTCTTTTAAGATTTATAGAAAACATCAGATTCTTTGTCCATAAGACAGCCCCCGCCCTGTCTCAAGACAGTTCTCTTGACTCTGTGTATGCCCTTCTTTGGGATATTTCTTGAAGTCATTCTTTTTCTCATTTTCAAAAATGGCTCAAATGCCCTATATGTCCCTGACTATGGTCCCTTTAGTTCCAGTCTTCAAATATAAGACTATAATCAAATTTTAATGTAAAGGCTGAGAGTGTTGCTTACTGGTAGAGTCTACACCACTCTGGGTTTGGGTAGCACACATACACAAAAAAATCCTAACGTGAGACCATTTTACCAAAATGGCGCAGTGGGGGATGAGGTATCCATTTGGAAATGACTATCAATATGGTCATACTCTGTGACTATTCATTGCACAAATTATTCAAATAGAAACACTGTATCTAGTTTTAATTCTCATTTCTCCTGTTGAAAATTCAGGTTGTACTCTTTATCATCCCTCAAGAGAAGTGAGTTTTAAAGGCTATCCTCAAAAACATGTCAGGACAGGCTGGTAAGAGGCTCATTAGCACAAGATTTTAGTGTAAAATAGAGAATAAAACAACATTCCCACTTTTCCCCCAAAAGCTGAAGTTGCTTTTATGTTTATCCTAAATCTATTATAGAATGTGTAAGAATTATTTAGAGCATGTGTGAAAACCCATCCACTCTGCATCTTTTAAAGTGCAAATCACACTGCTCTCTAAATGAGCTTTGAGAGTCTGCTAAATTTCATCAATTAAACCACATTGTAAGAGATCACCTGCTATGGACAGAATAGCAGTCATTTCAATACTAACCATCCTGAAGTCCAGGAGTCTAAGTCAGTGGTAGAATGCTTATCTAGCATGTGTGAGGCTCTGGATTAGATCCCAGGCACCACAATAAAAAAAAAAAAAATTCTTAAATACCTTTTTAAGTTGGTGATTTTGCATGATGATTCATATTGGATATGAGCAAGACTGGCACAGAAGTATATCGTTTTCCCACTGTGTAATATTCTTCTATCTGCAGATGGTTAGTGGAGGTGGGTGAAGGCTTGGGCTTCCCTTCCACAGTTACTAGCCTCAAGGCCTGAGGCATATCCCTAGGCTGTAGTGTTTACCTTCCAGAGAACAGGAAGAGAAACCTGGTGTAAATCTTCCCCCCACCAGAATTTAATGTCCAGGCAGCAGAGTTTTTACTATACTCTGCCATATACCCAGTGCCAAGAAGAGCACCTAGCACTTGACAAAGTTTCAACAAAAGTGTGTTGAATAAACCTGGCAGAGTTGCAATGTATGACAAATGGAACTAAGTAGTCTCTCAACAAAAAGCCATCAAAAAACAAAGGATTATTACTTTTATTAGTGATACACCTCATTCCAAGAAAATTTGCTTTTTTAAAAATCAAGGGCTGGACTTCAATGTTTATAGTAGCACAATTCACAATAGCTAAACTGTGGAACCAACCTAGATGCCCGTCAATAAATGAATGGATAAAGAAACTGTGGTATATATATACAATGGAATATTACTCAGCATTAAAAAGAATAAAATTATGGCATTTGCAGGTAAATGGATGGAGTTGGAGAACATTATGCTAAGCGAAGTAAGTCAATTCCAAAAAACATTGTTCTCTCTGATAAGTGGATGCTGACCCATAATGGGGGAGGGGACATGGGAAGAATGGAGAAACTTTGGTCAAAGGGAAGGGAAGGGAGGGAATGGGACATGGGGCCAGGAAAGATGAAATGAGATGAACATCACTGCCCAGGTTCAAGTATAACTGCACATATGGTGTGACTCTTCATTGTGTACAACCAGAGAAATGAAAAGTTGTGCTCCATTTGTGTACAATGAATCAAAATGCATTCTGCTGTCATGTAAACCTAATTAGAATAAACTTTTAAAAAATAAAAAAAAAAATCAAGGGCTGGAGGTTGGAGTTGTGGCTCAGTGGTAGAGCACTTACCCAGCATGTGTGAGGCACTGGGTTTGATTCTCAGCACTGCAAATCAATAAATGAATAAAATAAAGGTCTATCAACAACTAAAAAATATTTTAAAAAATCAAGGGCTAGGGGTGCAGCTCAGTGGGAGAGTGGATACTTCGTGCAGAGGCCCTGGGTTAAATCCCAGAACCAAAAAATAAATAAATAAACAAAAAAACCCAAACCTCAATATTGAGAATTTACTGACAAAATTTAAAATCTAATTACTCTTCCATTCTTCTGTGACCCCAGGCACTTTGCTCATTTGTCCTGAGAACTTTTTCTTATGCCTAATGCTTAACATTTTCTGAATGATCTGAACTTTCATGACAGCCCAATGAAGCAAGTATGAGAATTAAATCCATTTTAGAAACGGGGAAGTTTAGAGATGAAAAACCTCACTCAAGGCTACATGGCCTCTCAGCAGCAGACAGAACTTGGTCTTGGCCTGATTTGTAGCATTTGGTAGTATACAACACTTACTGCACATCCTGTCTCAACCCACACAGACAATGGCTTGCCACCCTGTTGAATTCCACATACAGTGAGCAGAACAAGACAAATATCCATATTTTAAAAAATGTCTATTGCAAACATGCCTTGTTTAGAGAACAATGCATACCAAGTGCCAAAGAAAGAATACAAAACTTTGATTCAGTATTTCCAACTCTTGGAATTTACCCAAGGAAAGGAGGACAAAACCGTATACTTAATGATAGTGACTACACGATTTTTTTTAAAGACCAGAAATTCTGGACATATGCAAAGGTTCCACAGTGGGGTAATCAAGTACAACTTAGACTGTACATTCAATATAATAAATATTCAATACTATATAAGCAGATATTCAATACTATATAAGCAAAGGGACAGAACTAGGTAATAAAGGTACAGACCAGGGCAGGGAACGAATACGGAAAGGTATTCTTTGGCGGGGCTCAACAATGTGGTTAAATTATTTTTATTTGTGTATTTAAAGTCTTAAAAAAATTAGAGATCACACTTTCTATTGCCCCAAAGCCCCATTCCACATTTTCATATTCCTTACTCAACCTAATCACTCAAATTGAGACAACATTAAAAGAAGAAAACTAAATCCTTATCATCAATATGCTATTTATTGGGGGTAAAACATATTAAAGTAGAATAGTATCTTAAAAAAGCGCATATCGGTGCTCCCTCAACCTCTGCAGGGTTGAGTTCTGAGCGGAATAAAATTACTCTCTTGTAGGTAAACGTCCGCGACTAGGAAGGCCAAGGACAACTAAGGGCTGCGCGTACATTAGGGATGGGACTTTAGATCCGATGCTGGCTTGGGACTTGCTTTCTGAACTGCTCAGCAGTAGATCCTATAATTAGGAATTGCCTCTCAAAAGATGCCTAGAGGGGCCCGCGCGGGAGGTCTCGGTCCTATAACCTAGGCCTCGGGACCGAAGCCCATCGAGCCGCGGGGCTCCCCGCCCGCTGCATCTGCGATCGGTAATGCCAGAACCTGCCAATCCTCACCGCTACTCGCCGCTGGCTCCCGCCCGGCGCCCCGGCCCCCAGCTCCAGCCCGGGCCCGGTCCCGACTCACCCTCTGTTGTCCAAGCAAGAAATCGCCAGCTCTCCAAGCGGCGTCTCTAGTAGCAAAACGGCAGCTCCACGCGCAAGAACCGTATCCGTAGCGCCTGAGAGGCCCGGATGGCGCGGGGCGGGGCCAGGGGAGGCACGTGGCTCGGGCTTTGGGCGTGGCCTTCCCGTTGAGGAGGAGCGTGAATTTTTGGGTCCGGGCCATCAGGGCCAGGCCATATTGCGCCACTGTCGGGGGAGAGAGTGGGGCCAGGAGCTGGGACGGGGAGGGGGACCAAGGAGATGACTGGCTTGATTTTGTAAAAATAAATGTGATGTTTCCTAAATTCACCAGGATTCCTTTTTGTTTGTTTTGAGGGTTTTTTTGTTTTTGTTCTTTTAATGTATTAAAGATGCAGTGTGTGAACAGGAGGAAGGATTTGTGGCTAGGAGTTTGTGCTGTTCTTTATTTTATTTTATTTTTTGGTACTGGAGATTGAACTTAGGGGCCCTATTTTGTGTTTTATGTAGAGACAGGGTCTCACTGAGTTGTTTAGCGACTCGCCTTTGCTGAGGCTGGCTTTGAACTCGCGATTCTCCTGTCTCAGCCTCCCTAAGTGCTGGGATTACAGGCTTGCGCCACCGCGTCCTGCTTGTTCCTTATTCTTAACTTAACTATTATTTTAGAAGAACTAATTTGATATTGGTGTGCTAGATGAATTAGTGTGGGAGCAGAGACGAAGTCTGATTTATTTGGCGGGGGTGACACTGAAATAATAATAATAACTTGGTCTAAGTTGTTTGCATTGGGGTTGGTGAACCAAGATGTTGTAGAGGAGTTTTGACCCAGATTGCCCAGTGTGTCTTCAACAAAATCATACGTTTATATTGGGAGAACTCATTGTGTTACCTTTCCTACCTTTATCTTTCACACAATTGTAGAAAGCCCAGCATGTATCAGGTGCTTTAAAAAATTATCCTTTAAGGTTTTGGTATGTTGAATTTGATTTTGGTAATACACCAGAGATTAATATCCAGCTGGAAATTTAAAATTTAAGATTGGAGATTGAGAGAGGAGATGAGGCTGTTATTGCATATTTTCAACTACTTTATTTTACTTTTTTCAATGCTGGGGATGAAACACAAGATCGTGGCAAGCATTCTATCACTGAACTTACCCCTGGCCTGAGTAATTTATTCTTGTGGTAGTAATACCAATGATGTTGATTCATAGGAAAGAGTAGAGAGAAAATAGTAAAGACCACACCAACAACAGAGCGTTGGAACAGCCCATGTTTTGGTAATGAAATGAAAAGGACTCATAAACAGAAAAACTGTGACATATGGAGTCCTGGGAGAAGTAACTGTTTTGAGAAAAGTAATAATTTTTAATATCATTAAGACATCAAAGAGGGGCTGAGGTTGTGGCTCAGTGGTAGAGTGCTTACTAGCATGTGTGAGGCACTGGGATCAATCCTCAGCACCACATAAAAAATAAATAAATAAAATAAAGGTATTGTGCCCATTTATAACTAAAAAGATTTTTAAAAAAGACATCAAAGAAGAAAAACAGGGGCTGTGGTTGTGGCTCAGTGGTAGAGTGCTTGCCTAGCATGTGTGAGCCACTGGGTTCGATTCTCAGCACCACATAGAAATAAATAGATAAAATAAGCCGGGCGCGGTGGCTCAAGCCTGTAATCCCAGCACTTAGGGAGGCTGAGACAGGAGAATCACGAGTTCAAAGCCAGCCTCAGCAATGGCGAGGCGCTAAAGCAACTCAGTGAGACCCTGTCTCTACATAAAACACAAAATAGGGCTGAGGACCTGGCTCAGGGGTCGAGTGCCCCTGAGTTCAATCCCTGGTACCAAAAAAAAAAAAAAAAAGAAATAAATAGATAAAATAAAGGTATTGTATCCATCTACAACCAAAATAAAAAATTTAAAAATTAAAAAAAGAAAGAAAAACTGGGGAGAAACATACAGTTTGGCAAGTTTCATTAGGGAAAAGTGCAAATTAACATCTCCAGCTTCATTTAAAAGGGATTAAGATGTAGAATATTGAGAAGTGAATAACAGAATGTGTATATATATGTGTGTGTGTGTGTGTATATATATAAAATATTATATTTATATATATTACTTTTAAGAAATGAGTGGTAAAAGAAAGGAGAGGATGTAACAATACTCACAGATATTGAGGTAGAAAGAATACTTGTTTGACTTCATTTTTTTGAAACCACAGGGGCTGAACCACTGAGCCACATCTCCAGACCTTTAATATTATATTTAGAGTCAGTGTCTTGCTGAGTTTCTTAGGGCCTCACTAAGTTGCTGAGGCTGACTTTGAACTCACAATCCTTCTGCCTCAGCCTCCCAAGCCACTGGGACTGCAGGTGTGCGCCGCTGTGCTGGGCTTGACTTCAATCTTATCAGTGAAGAAGGAAATGAAGTTATCTGCTGAGGGATGTAAATGAGCAGAAGACTGGAAAAAATTTAGAACAGCTATAGAAGGAAATTCAAAAATAGTTAAATAATATTTTACGATCTAATGCAAATAGTGGTCATCTCTAATATAAAAATTAAAGCTTAATTATGAATTTGATTAAATCTGAATTATCTATATAGGCAATTTCTCAATTTTCCACAGCAAAATTATGATCCCTTTACCATTTTGAATATGAAATGTCCCTTCATCTCTGTTAATTAGTGTGTTTAGAGAAGGCAAAATTTTTTTTACTATTCTATGCATTCATTCAGCAAAGTTTATTGTGCACTTATATATGTTCCACACAAAGTTCTGGCTCTGGAGATACCACAGTGAAAAAAACAAAAACCCTCACCTTGTATAGTTTATGGTGGAGAAAGGAAAAGGAAGAACAAAATAAACAAAAAGGTGGTAATCCCAAGATGGTTCCTGACTCCTGGCTCAGCTTCCCACAGATGATTGGGTCTCACTGACTTGTCCATGCAGACCAATGTTGTAATCTTCTAATCTCAGATCCTCAACTAGTTGGAACTACAGATTTCCTAAGGGTGGAGATGCTGTCTTATTGGTCTTTGGATCTGCAGTATGTCAGGCATGATGGCTAGATTAAAATTGTTCACTAAGTCTGTTGATGTCAATTTTGCACCACTGTAAACAGGGATCTGCTAGGAAATAGCTTCAGACACTTCCACATTCTCATTCCATTCCATTGGGACAGATGGAAGGTGGAAAGGACTTCTTAATTATCAATATGTTCACTAGTGCACTTCTTTTTTTTTTTTTTTTTAAATATTTTTTCAGTTGTAGATGGACACAATGTCTTTATTTTATTGCTTTGTATGTGGTGCTGAGGATCGAACCCAGGGCCTCACGCATGCGAGGCAAGCGCTTTACCCCTGAGCTACAATCCCAGCCCCACCAGTGCACTTCTTAATTATCAACATCTTCACCAGTGTACCTCTGTACATGAATTATATTGCCGATTTCCTATTTCTTAAGGGTGGAGTTGGCTTCGAAACTGCAATTTCTGAAATACTGCTACTTACATAGAAATTGTTCATTAATGACTGTCAATATGAGTGTTGGACAGAGAAAATAGAAATCTTCCAGCAAAATAATCCTAACATGCCCATTTTCAGAGTTTCTTTACGAAAGTGCAGATTTGTGAGGGATTTCATGGTATATATATATCATGGTATATATCCTGCATCCACATGGCCTTTGTCCAACTCACGTCCCACCACTTACTAACTTGTTGAGCATGTTATTCTCACATAATTACTTCTGCCTCAGTTTAAATCATGAATAAAAGGAGCTTCCTCTTCCTATAAGCAGCCTGAGTTGATCTGTGAAAATGGTCTGCTCCTGTCTTGACCCGGAAAACCCCACAAAATCATGCAAATCAAGAAGTTCAAATCTTTGTGTTCACTTTAAGAACACCTGTGAAACTGCGCAAGCCATCAAAGGTATGCATATCCGAAAAGTCACCAAGTACCTGAAAGATGTCACTTTAAAGAAGCACCGTGTGCCATTCCAGCATTACAATGGTGGAGTTGGGAGGTGTGCCCAGGCCAAACAGTGGGGCTGGATACAGGGAAAGTGACCCAAAAAGAGTGTTGAATTTTTGCTGCACATGCTTAAAAATGCAGAAAGTAATGCTGAACATAAGGGTTTAGACATAGATTCTCTGGTCATTGAACATATCCAGGTGAACAAAGCACCCAAGATGTGCCATCATACTTACAGAGCTCATGGTGGGATTAACCTATATATGAGTTCCCCTTGCCACATGAGATGATCCTCACTGAAAAGGAACAAATTGTTCCTAAACCAGAAGAGGAGGATTCACAGAAGAAAAAGATATCCCAGAGGAAACTGAAGAAACAAAAACTTATGGCATGGGAATAAATTCAGCATAAAATAAATGCAAATAAAAGTAAAAAAATGAATAAAAGGAGATTGGATAGTACTTTTCCGCTACTATTATTGAAGTGTGCATGCAGATATCTGCTTGACCTACATGAAGCCTTATAAGAATGTTAGTTATTGGTTTATTATTTGTCACTAACTAACCTTGGGTTGGGAGATTTAATTAGTATAAAGATTTCCTAGCTTAGAGAAGAAGTTCCTATTGTAAGATTGGCCTCATTTGTTTAATTCTTGGACATTGGTGGTATTGTAAATTTGAATGTTTTTTCTTTTTTCTTCTTTCACATTCTAACTTCTCCAGCAATAAATTTAGATGTTTCTACATTCACAACCCCTTCCAGATCAGTATGTAGACAGCTGGTAGGGCCTCCTTTTCAATTATCTGTAGTTAGAAATGCCACATCTTATGTTTTCATTTTTTTTCCCAGATGTGTGTATTAGAGAAAATAATCCCACTATTTCAATAGTTCTGGGGCATCTTTTACATTAAATGTCTCATTGAAGTTATTCAGTCATGTTTAGCTGCTGGGCAGTAGGAACCAACATCAAGTGTCATTCAGTTAATCTTTCATATATATCCAGAGATCTGTGGGTACATGGTGACATCACATTGAGTAACAGGGCCATGGCTCAGCTAAGTAATTGTACTCCATCTCTTTATCCCACACCTAAAAGTTTTAGATCTATATATCACTGTGATAAAGTGGCTAAAATTTCTTCTTCAGTCTCAATATGAATGGTAAGAATGATGGAATAAATGATTACATGGTCAAAAAAAGGAAATAAAAATACATGTTAGTTTCACTCCTAGGTATATACTCAAAAGACATGAAACATATGTACATACAGTTTGTACAAAAATGTTTATAACAGCGTTATTCATAATGACCAAAAGTGGAAACAATCCAAATGTCTATCAATGCATGGATGAATGAATAAAAATAATTGTGGTACATCCATACAGTGGAATATTATACAACAGATAAAGAGAAATGAAATGCTGGTATGTATTACAGTTTGGATGAACCTTAAATGTTATATTTAAGTGAAAGAAGGCAGTCACATATCCTGTCATGGAAGACTTCTGATAAGGTGACAGGGCATGAAGGAAGCAAGGGATGAGCTGTTTGGCTATCTGGTCAAAGAATTTTCCAGTTGGAAGGGTATCGATTACTAAAGCTCTGAGGTGAGAATATGCATGGCATGTTATTAAAAAGAACAGCAAGGAGGAGATTGTTTAAAGTACAGCAAGCAAAGAGGAAAATGATAAGGTGAGTTGAGTTTAGGAGGTAATGGATAAACATAACAGAATTTTTGAAGCATATTTACTTACTAGAAAAACATAAGTGTATTCCAAATTTTAGGTGTTTTTGCAGATTGGGGAATTGTTCATATTGCTTCATTCCTTTTCCAGGGAAAATTAGGGGTTGGCTATATTAAGAAGGACATTTTTCTGTGGAAATTTAATAGTCTTTTAATTTCATCTTGAAATTGCTTAACTCTATTAAACCTTTTGTTTACATTAAGAATGGAGCCAAATAAAGAGTTGCCCTCTGAAGTGTGGGAGTGAGGTGTCTCTGGGTTCAAAGTCTCCCCACCGTGGACATGACCACAGGCCTTGTTTTAGGAATCTATTCCCGAGACAGAGAAGATGATGTGCCCACAGTTTACAAGTGCAGGAAAGAACTTTGATAAATTGGTGGCTGGAAAGCTGAAAGAGATTTTGAACATTTCTGAACCACTTCTGACGGCGGGCAAAACCTTAACCTTTTATGGTCTGCATCAGGACTTCCCCAGCGTGGTGGTAATCGGCGTAGGCAAAAGGTCAGCTGGCATCGATGACCAGGAGAACTGGCATGAAGGCAAAGAAAACATCAGGGATGCTGTTGCAGCTGGGTGCAGGCAGATTCAGGACCTGGGGCTCTCTTCTGTGGAGGTGGATCCCTGTGGAGATTCCCAGGCAGCGGCAGAAGGAGCGGTGCTTGGTCTTTACGAATATAATGACCTAAAGCAGAAAAAGAAGATGGCAGTGTCCACGAAGCTCCAAGGAAGTGAGGATCAGGAGGCCTGGCTGGAAGGAGTCCTCTTTGCTTCCGGGCAGAACTTGGCCCGCCAGTTGATGGAGACTCTAGCCAATGAGATGACACCAACCAGATTTGCTGAAATTATTGAGCAGAATCTCAGAAGTGCTAGTAGTAAAACAGAGGTCCATATCAGACCCAAGTCTTGGACTGAAGAACAGGAAATGGGCTCATTCCTAAGTGTAGCCAAAGGGTCTGACGGAGCCTCCAGTCTTCTTGGAAATCCACTACAAAAGCAGCCCCAATGCAGGGAGCTGCCCCTAGTGTTCCTTGGGAAGGGAATCACTTTTGACAGTGGTGGTATCTCCATCAAGCCTTCTGCAAGTATGGACCTCATGCGGGCTGACATGGGAGGAGCTGCCACATGTTCAGCCATCGTGGCTGCTGCGAAGCTCAATTTGCCTATTAGCATCATAGGTTTGGCTCCTCTTTGTGAAAACATGCCCAGCGGCAAGGCCAACAAGCTTGGGGATGTAGGAACCGAGAATGGGAAGACGTTTTAGGTTGATAACAATGATGCTGAGGGAGGGCTCATCCTGGCTGATGCGCTCTGTTATATACACACCTTTAATCCAAAGCTCATCATATAAGCAGCCACCTTAACAAGTGCCATGAACATAGCCTTGGGGTCAGGTACCACTGGGGTCTTTACTAACTTATCCTGGCTGTGGAACAAACTATTTGAGGCCAGCATTAAAACAGGAGACTGTGTCTGGAGGATAGCTTTCTGAACATTGTACAAGACAAGTTGTAGATTTGTCAGCTTACTGATGTTAGCAACATTGCAAAATATTGGTCTGCAGGAGCATGTACAGCTGCAGCATTCCTGAGGGAATTTGTGACTCATCCTAAGTGGGCACATTTGGACACAGCAGGTGTGATGATCAACAAAGATGAGGTTCAATACCTGCGGAAAGGCATGACTGGGAAGCCCACAAGGACTCTAATCTAGTTCTTGCTCTGCTTCAGGCAAGACAGCGCTTAGTTCAGACACTCAGAAATGCCTTCATTTGTCTGAAATTAGACAGTGGAGCTTCAAAATACTTTTGGATGGATTAAAAATCTTTAAAGGCAACAAAAGGTGGTATTTAAAACTGTAAAACTAAATGAAATTTGTATGCTTTGATTTTTGATTTTATGCAAAGATTTATAAAAGTAAAGCTAATATCTTTTTGGCAAGATTTTTAAGTTATTCTACACATCATGATCATTTTTTTAAAAACTTCCTGATCACTTTTTGAAATGTTTGTTTTTCGTTGAGAAGATAAAATTATACTTCAGATTTGTGATGCTAGGAACACAAGCAAATTAAGTTACTATGCAATTGTGAGAAACAATAAATCCAACTTTTGATCTCTGAAAAAAAAGAATTGAGTCAAATAAAACATTTTTGGCTAATAAGTGAGTTAAAATTTGACATATATTTATAAAAATGTAAATATGAGGCAGCTACTTAAGAGATTATTCCAGTATGCTTTTTCTGTGTTTGTCAGTTAATTGATCATTATTTGAAAACCTGATTAGCATCTTAGAATTTGTGGCATACATTGCTGAAGCTGGCTTCGAACTCGTGATTATCCTGTCTCAGCCTCCCTAAGTGCTGAGATTACAGGCTTGTGCCATCACGCCGGGCAGTTTTCCTGAGTCTTGAGGGATAGGCTCACATGGATTCTAAGCTGCTGATGTCCCTTGCTGTTTATTTGTAAATAGCAAACCTACTGCATGTAACTTGGTGTGTGTGGGGGCAGTGATGTGTGTGTATATGTGTGTGTGTGTGTATGGTTTTCTGACTCACTAGAAGCAGGAAAGTTGTAAATCAGCCTACAGTGAACCCATGTCACAAAAACAAGTTTCTATGCAGACTTTCATTGATCCATCACCCTTTTTCTGTAATGAATAAAATTTTATGTCTTGAAATTTGAAAAAAAAAAAAAGAATTTGTGGCATAGGCAAACACTCATTTGTGGTGTTGCACCTTTTCGTAGTTTAGGCTCCACCACCTTAAACATCCTTCACTTATCTGCTAAGCTTCTGGCAACCTCAGTTACATGAACATTTGCAAAGTTATAAGTAAATAAAGTTTAAAAACATTGGATTAAAATAACATGAATCCTGCCATGTGCAGTGGCTCCAGCCTGTAATCCCAGCAACTGGGGAGGCTGAGGTAGGAAGTTCGAGGCCAGCCTCAGCAACTTAGTGAAGCCCTATCTCAAAATAAAAAGGGTTGGGGATGTGGCTCAGTGGTTAAGTGCCCCTGGGTTCAATCCTGTTAGGTCAGCGAATGCCAACGCCGGGCCTGGGGAACAAAGCATCAAGCAGCCCACATGCGCAAAGGAACAGCCAACCAGACGCTGATACATAAGCAGTAATGGCGCCTCCTGCCAATCAGTGGACTTTTCCTGACTCATCCGGGAAGGACTCTGACCTCAGCAGGATCCCCCGACCAACTCCAGGGGAACAGAGGACTTCAGATACCTCCTCTTCCTGCCTTAAGCCTTCCCCTTCCTGACCAGGCTCTTTAAATTTTCTGTACCAAGGAACAAGTGCGAAATTGTCCCCTCCTGCTCTGTTGGATGGAGGGGGGGATTCCTCCGGAAGCATTGTAAGGGCAAGAAGATCAAAGTGGCAGCAAACCATGCAAGTCATTTCAGGCTTTTATTCAGGAACAGGATTCATCTGCGAAGGTGGTGGTGGTGGACCCATTTTCCTGGTGGAAAATGAGCCACTGAACAAAGAAAGGGGCTGGGTTTTTATAGGTTTATGTTGGGGGGTGGCATAGTGGAGACGTGCCGGTTTTCTCGGGCACTTAGGAATTTGGGGCCAGTTCCATAAATCAACGAAGTGGTCAGTTTCAGTGCCCAGGAATTTGGGCTCAGGGGTCAGGGTCCTGCGAGCTGCGGACCGAGTGTCTGGCCTGGCGGAGCACCCTTCCCTTGTCTGCAATTAGTCTCAGGGAAACATTCATCAGGGGAAGGAGGGGTGTTAGCATAGAGCTATTTGCCTCTTCCCTCAAGCTACACTGTTTTCAATTCCCATTATCTATTAAGCATATTTTCCAATAAAGCCTTACCCAGCGGTTTTATTTACCACCTTTTGGTCTCCTGGCTTTACAAATCCCTGGTACCAAAAATTAAAAATAAAAAACTAAAAAGTAACTTGAATCCCTGAGGTATAGTTATGACAAAGCTTTTACTTTACCACTACTTGAGGATGGAGATTTCCTTGTTTTGGCAAAGCGTTTTTTCATCTGAACTTTGTCAGTCTTTATGTATTTTCTAGTTTATAGTCAGAGAACAGAAAGGTATTAACAAAAGCTTAGGGAAAGCAGGTACTCTAGAGGTCAGGCCTTTTGGCTGAAGAGAAATACCAGTTGTACAAATAATGGAGGAAGAACTGTCAGTTAAGCACAGAGGTCTTCAGTGGAAGATAAGCCATACACTGTGCATTTCTGTAGCTACTCAAAGCATCCTTCAGGTATGTAGGAAATCTACCCATATAATTTCCCAGCAACATTAGGTAATTAAGTTTTAATTATATTTAGGACTTAATAAAAATTTTAAAATGGTACACTGAATTACCTAAGCAATAATAATTGTGTTTTAAACTCTAGTATGAGATTTCTGCTCTGATTTGAGTGTTTACCCTCATAGTCCAATTTAGAGATTATTCCACAAATTTAAAGAATGTTATCAAATATTGTTCTAACTCCTTACATATTCACATATAAATTTGTTTTCTGATATAAAAACGTTTATGACAAGAAGCATGAAACCCAGAAGTTGAAAAGAAGACTGACAATATTGACTATGTAAAGAAAATCTATGTAAAATAAATATAAATAAGTCAATAAAATTGACTATGTAAAACAAAAGCCATAATAGTTTTAACAGGTTAATTTGAATATTCTCTTAATATTTGTACATTAATATAGAAAGTGTTGCAAATCAATAAAAGGAACAGCTGAATAGAAAAAAATGGGCAAAATTATAAAGCAATAAAGGGACTAATAAATATATTGAGATTCAATTTCCCTAATAATAAATTATTAAAATAACAATGGAATCATTTTTCATCTATCAGATTGCAGTAATGCCCAGCATATTGTACATTTTCATGAAAGGTGGTGGAAGTATAAATTGCACCTTTTCTGACTGTGCATCTCAGAACTAGAAATATATACACCTTTTAATCTAGTAATAATACTTTTTGAAATTTATTCTAATAAGGTCGAATGGGCAAAGATGTATCAGCACTGTGACACTGTAATATTGAAAAATTAGACATAACCCTCTATAGATTTGGTTATGTAAATTATGGCATATGTACATAATTCAGTTCTACCTAGGTATCTATTTATTTTTGAAAGAGGGTCTTGCCATATTGCCCAGGCTCGTCTTGAATTCCTGAGCTCAGGTGATTCTCCTACCTCAGACGCCTGAGGGTCAGGATTACAGGTGCATGGCTTAGGATTTTTAAAAGGCAAAGTAAAATTTTGTATGTGGCAATGTTCCTGCAATGCTGAGATGCTATGAAAGTAACTTTTCACAAACTCTCTTGAATATATTCTATTTAAAATTGTTTAAAGTGATGTTAAAATTCTAGAAAGAGCTGGGGTTGTAGCTTAGCGGTAGAGCACTTGCCTAGCACGAGTGAGGCACAGGGTTTGATCGTCAGCACCACATAAAAATAAACAAATAAAATAAAGGTATTGTGTTCATCTACAATTTTAAAAAACCCTAGAAAAGTAGAAGTCAGATTGTTACAAGTTATCTTTGGGGAGAATGGATTTAGGGAATTACCTTTCTGTAAATTCTTCTGGGTAATTTTTAAAACTTTAAACAACAAATGCATTATCCTTCTAAATGAGGTTAGGGAAAGATTAAGATTCTGGAGTAGATGGAGAAGAGAACATTTAGCAAATATGCTCTTTTTATATTGTGATCTGTTCTGTAACCTTTAAAATTTTCATAAGACTCAAGAGAACAAATCCCAACTTTTCAAACTCTATTAATGGAAGGCAAAAACATTTCCTTAAGGGTAACTGTAAATATTGATGTACTAATTTTAAATCTTGATATATACCTGAATGCACAATAGTTTTTGAGTTTAGTATTTAATATAAATTTAATTTTCATAAATTAGAAAATAGCTATATATACTACTCCTGGTTATTTACCTGAAGGAACAAAAGCTGGCATATAAAAGAGATACATGCATATCCACATTTATCTCAACACTAAGTTATGGAGTTGGCTAGATACTCGGCGAGGATGAATGGATAAAGAAAATGTGGTACAAAATGGAATAATAGTATTCAGCCATAAAGAAGGATGAAATTATGTCATTTATGGGATATTATGTCATATTACAGGAAGCCAGTCAGACTCAGAAAGACAAGTGTTGATGTTTTCTCATGTGGAATCGGGGCAGGGGAAAGACTAGAGCCAAAATTCTAAATCATGCTCATATCTTCATATCTCTGCATTCTTTCCCTCATTTTTTCATTTGAAAAATTCTCGTGGTTACACCTAGAAGACTATTGCATAGATTAATGTAGTGTGATGTATTTTAATCTTCTTTCTAAAATGCATTTTTAATAGGGGAAAAAGGTATCATTGGGTTTTGAGTAATAGATTATATTATAAAATTATTATATTAGAAAACCCCCACATAGGATAAGATTCTTTAAAGAAAATTCGAATAATTTTCATTTGCAGTAATACAATAGGATTTTACAGAAAATGTCACCTTAAAAGATATTTCATGGTTGGGAGTATAGCAATAGAGCATGTGCTTAGGATGAAGTGCTGGTTCAATTCCCAACAGCACCCCCAAATATAAATGTATTATCTTTAATGTAAATAAAATGTTTTCTGAAGTGATTTTTTTTTTGGTGGAAGGTGGGCAAGGAAAAAGACTATTCTTTTACGTGATCTCGAGTGACTAACTGCAGACTCATACACTCTTATTTATAACTTGAAATCTCAGAAGTTTTAAAATCCATTTGTAGGGTAGAATGGGGGGACTCATTTGATGGAAGACATTGACGTGACCTAAAGTGACTTGGCAGCAAAACCTAACCTAAACTAGCATAGCTTTGTCTAGATACATTTAATGTGTTTTACTATAAAAATAATTTGTTTATAGGGTGCTATGCCAAATCTCACTGGAAGTGTTTATAGAATACACAGGAAATGTTCCATATACATATTACTTTTTTATTGGTTCTTTGTAGTTATATAGCACAATGGGATTCATTTTGATATAATTATAAAATTATGGCATTTGCAGGCAAATGGATGGAACTGGAAAGCATTATGCTAAGTGAAGTAAGCCAATCCCAAAAAACCAAATGCCGAATGGTCTCTCTGATTAATGGATACTGATGAATAAGGGAGGTGGGAATGGGAAACATAAGAGAAATAGAGAAACACTGGACGCGACATGGGGAAGGTGGGGGGCAGGAAAG
>CM053402.1:58362749-58388232 GCA_028644305.1 Xerus rutilus
ACCTATTTTCCCAGAAACATTTATTAAAGACACTATTCTTTCTCTTGTGAACACTCTTGGAACATCTTTGGAAATATCACTTTTTTGGATCAGATCAAAGATGAACAACTCAACATGGAGTGTTTGTTTCTATACTCTAAATTCTATTTCATTGATTTGTAGGCCTTTGATTCTACCCATACCATGCTATTTTGAATACAAAACTACTTTGTTGCTTTTTAGTAAGCTTTGAAATTGAGAAGTTTCTCCTTAATTTTCAAGACTGTTTTGATACTTGAGTTCCTATGCAATTCTATAGAAATTGGTTGACTAGATTTTCCATTTTGGCATAAAGTGACTTTTGGAATACCAATCAGGATTTTATTACATATGCAGGTTTTTTGGACAACTGTCACTGTTTTAGTCAGCTTTTTCACTGTTGTGACTAAAGGGCCTGACCAGAACAACTATAGAGGAGGAAAAGTTTATTTGAGGGCTCACAGTTTCAGAGGTCTTATTCCATAGAAGGCTGGCTCTATTCCTCAGGGTTCAAGGTGAGACAGAACATCATGGTGGAAGGGTGATCAGGAAGAAGAGAGAGATTCCGTTCTCCAGGAACAAATGTACACCCCATAGCCATGTACCCAATGAATCACTTCCTACAGCCACAACCCACCTGCCTCTAGTTACCACTCAGTTAATCCCATCAGAGACAAATTCACTGAGCTGGGGCTATAATCCAATCATTTCTCCTCCAAACCTTCTTGTATTGTCTCACACCTGAGCTTTTGGGGGACATCACATCTAAACCATAACAGTAACCTTCTTATACAGGAGTAACACTGAATTGAGTAACAGTCTAGAGGGATGAAAATGGTATTCTAATACAGGAACACAGCATAGCCCCATTTATAAAAGTCATCTTTAATGTCTTTCAGCAATGATCTGCTGTTTCCAGTGTAGAAATCTTAAACTCCCTTTGTTAAATTTATTCTTAAGCATTTAATTCTTCAATGATGCTGTATATTGTATTGTTTTTTCTTTCAGACCATTTGTTGACAGTCTACACAAATACAACTGATACATTTGTGTTGGTCACATGGCCTGCCACTTTGCTGCATTTGTTAGCTCTTTGTTCTTTTCTGAATTGCGTAGGATTTTCTATGTATTAGATTGTACCACCTGCGAGCAGAGGTAATTTGACTCCTTCTTTTCCAATTTGGATAACTTTGACTTCTTTTTCTTGCCCAACTCTTTTAGCATAAATCTCCTATACAACACAAGTGGTCCAAGTGTCACTCTGGTTTTGTGGAACCTGTGTGGAGAACTTGCAGTCATCATCCCTGTGGGTAACATGAACTATGCATTTTTAATCAATGGCTTTGATCAGATTGGGGAAATTCCTTTCTATTCCTGGCCTGTAGGATGTCTTCATTCTGAAAGTGTGTTGGATTTTGTGAAATGCTTTATGAATTGAATTCATTATGTTGTAGTGGTGTGGGCCATAGACTGACTTTTGCACATGGAACAACCCTTGCTTTCCTTTGACAAATCCCACTTTTTCTTCATCTATAATCCCTCTAAAATGTTACTCAATTCATTTTGCAGGGGTTTCTGTTAAGGATTTTCACATCCAGATTCATAGGGGATGTCAATCTGTGCTTTCTTTTCTTTTCATGTGATGTCTTCACCTTTCTTTGTTTTCAGAGTAATACTGGCATTATAGAATGATTCTAGAAGTTCTCCTACCCTTTCTGTATTTAGAAAAAGTAGAGAAGAATCAGTGTTAATTGTTCTTTAACTGTTTTATTAAAATGCACCATTGAAGGCAAATTGGACCGAGGTTTTCATCATGAGATTTTTTATTACTAATTTATTTAATTTATTCTCTTCTGCTTCTGTTCAGTTTTCCTCTTTCTTCTTGAGTTGGTCCTTGGTAATGTGTGTTTCTAGAAATGTGTCTGTTACACGTAGGTAACATTCTCAGCTGAGTCTCAGTTATGGCAAGGTCTGCTTCCAAGCTGAGTCACAGGGCTACTGGCAGGACTCACCTAGGACAAGACCTCATTTCTCCTCATCTGTTACCCTCTCTGTCCTAAGACTCATGAGCCTCTCCTAAAGGAGCCACAGAAGACAGCAGCAGCTTGCCCAGAGCCAGAGATCCCAGGGAGACAGAGAAGAGGAAACAACACAAAAAGAAGAAGAAACAAGAAAGGAGAGAGTGAGATGTTAGACACAGTCATTTCTTAAGTCAATCGTGGAGGTGACAACAAATGAACATTTGTCATGTTCTAGAGGTCACAAGGGAGACAATAAACCCAGGTCACACTGAAAGGGAGGGGACTGCTCAGATGTGCACACCAGAGTGAGAGGAGCTGCAAGCTGCTAAGCAATAGGCCCAGCAGACAGCCCTGGTTGGGCCACATAGGTCTGAACCTAAAGACCATGGGAAGCAGCTGGAAGTCCTAGGGAGATGAGGATATCCACACTAATTGCATTTTTTAAAATATTTTTTAGTTGTATGCAATCTCTTTTATTATTTATTTTTATGTGGTGCTGAGGAGCGAACTCTGTGACTTATGCATGCGAGGCAAGCGCTCTACCACTGAGCCACCGCCCCAGCCCCACACACTAATTGCATTTTAATCTTCTCATGGTGCAGACAGAAAAGGCCAGAATGGAAAATGACATTTCCAAAATCACAAGGCAGGAGGCTAGGCCTGTTGTTAGCTCTATTCCATGTGATATACCACCTGTTCCTAGATTTTATCTCTACTTCTGTGCATTACACACATGTGGCAGCAGGTTTTCTAAGTGCTATATCACATATGCCTGGTGACATCACTAGGAAGCAGATGCTACAATGACCCCATTGTGTGGTGGGAGACTGGAGAAAGCTTGAGAGACATGACAACTTGTCCAAAGCCACCTGAGAGGACAGGAGGAGGAGCTGGGTTTAAAGCTAGCTGTGTCTCCTCAGAGCTGGGGCCCTGGCTGTACCCAGGCCTGTCAAGGGATAAGGGGGACAGTGTTGAGGGTGGCAGTGGCAGTGTACACATATGGAAATGTCGTGGGGCTGGAGGAGAGGCAACAGTAGCCCAGAGGGACAAATGTGGGCTTATCTGGAGGAGGGGTCCAGTCAGGGACCCCAAGACATGGCCTCCCTTCCTTGGTGATAGATCCAAACAGAACTTGGAACCCAGTAACCAGGCACCCACATTCTAGCAACAGCCTCCTCCCCAACTCATTTGGTGAAATATATTTCAAGGGAAAGCATGTTTTGTTGTATCCCCTGTAGAGGCCAAGGCCTTGGGAGGCCTCGCAGCCAGAGCCCCCCCTATGGCTGCACGGTCCCTTCCCCAGATCCCTGCCACAGGACACCCCGCAGGCAGAACCTGCTAGTAAGAATGGGGTGCTGGTTGCGTTCCCGCTCCCAGCACCTCTGCCCATGTGTCAATAGACAACAAAGGCCCACACCTAACAACCCAGGGCCAGGGCCACTGAGCCAGAGACAACTCACCACCGTGAGTACCCCTGCAATGCCTTCCTCCTGACTTTAGGGGAACAGGGAGCTGAGGCAGGAGCAGATAGTGGGAGAGGATGAGCCAGGTGTCCTGTCATGGTCACCCCCAGGACAGGGCTGGAGGTGGGGAATGAGAGTGTCCAGGGTTTATTCTGGGCTCCCAGTGCCATCTCCTGTCCTCCTAGGGTACAACTCTGGGACACAGGGTCTGTATGAGGTTTGGGGAGAAGAAGGACACAAGGGGCAGAAACAGCCTGAACAGAGGCCAGACAGGACCTGGGGCTCCCTGCCAATTACCAGGCTCTGTTTACCTGCTCTCCACAGGTTCTCTTCCACACCAGATCAATGGTGGAGGAGCCAAGGCCAAACAACTATGAGAACAAGCTCGGCCGCAGGGTGAGTGTGGGAGCAGAGGGGACTCCAGAGCCAAGGCCTAGAGAAGGACAGAGGGGGATGCTGAGCCCAGACACCACCTGGACCATGTTCCCTGTAGGGCTGAAAGGTGGAGGGGAACCTGAGCACCACCTCCTCACCCTTCCCACCCTCTCTGCCAGCCTTGGCCTTGACCACCTACAAGGTCACTGTCCTCATATTAGAGACAACATCACAACAGCAACACTGACCCTATTTCACTTCCCTTCCTCTTGACAATTTTTCATTCCACCATTCAACTGATTATAACTCCTAAGCCCAGGTGTCCAGGTGGCAGCAGCATGAATGTCCTTCCACACTCTCCTTGTCTTACACATCATCAGGACTACTAGGGGTGTGTTTAGCCAAAACATCAGGAGTGTTTCTATGCTACTTGGGTCATTTCTATGTCACTTGCTGTCTCAAGAAACACACCCCAAACTGAAAGGAGGAGCAGGGGCCCCCTGGGCTTCACCACCATCCAGGGGGACCCAGTTTCCACAGCCATTCAGCATTTCAGAGCTATGGAACCTGGACCTCATTCCCTCCTGGAGCCATTTCAACAGGACCACAGAGAATGATGTTCTGGGTGTCTTCACACATGGACCCTCCTGTTTTCTCACCTCCAGAAGGCGAGGTTCTGGTGGGACTCATGGGATAATGCCCCTAATGCATGGAGCTACCATCTCTTGTCACTAACAAGCTGGCCTGAAGCTGCTAATGTTTCTACTATTCCCTCAGCAATTCCACTTTGAACTCTGCCAGACATTGTTCTGCTGGGGCTCTCCTGTCCCTCTGTGGGACAAGCCCCTTAGGGCTTTGGATTTTGCACTGAACACTATCCCCAGATACTTCTGGTGGGTCACATTTTAGCCACTGACTCTATGTCTCCTCCATGTCCCACCCCAGAAGGGAGAGGTGGATGATACCAGTATTTTATGTATATTCCAGGAAAATTCCCTGGAGAGCCTAATGGAGACCCTGGAGCCAGACTTTCTAGATGACTATTCCTCTTCCATGTCCACAGTCTCCACTTCCACCACTCAACAAGAGATGGACATAATGTTGGGAAGGTAAGCCCTGCCCAGGGAGACAAGGTCACACACAGCTGTGAGTACTGGAACTGGCCCTGTACCTCTCTGAGCCTCAGCCTGCTCCTTTGAACAGTGGGGTGCCAAGAAGACCAGCCTCACAGTAGAAAAGGCCAGGCCTCTCATGCTGCTGCCCCCCTACCCTCTAGAGTGGTCTCCTCGCTCCGGGGCTTACAGTTACTGCATAATCCAACTGGCAACATTCACAGCAAAGTTCAAATGAAAGGCCCTGACGTGGATGATGAAGGCCAGGTCCTGGGCTTGGTAGAAAACCCAGAGCCCATGGAGGAAGAGACCAAAGGTGAAGAGTCTGGGGTGGTGGGTGTGAGCATGTGGGGATGGGATGGGGCTGGACATGCAGAGCAGATCCTCCACAAACGCAGGCAAGGGAAGGGCAGAGCTGTCATTGTCAGCATGCATTCTGGGGACACTTCCAAGGGGTGAGTTTGTGTCTGGAGCTCTGTGGAAGGCAGTGGGAAGTATTTTGTCCCTGGAAGAAATGTGGATAGTTTGTTGACCTTTACTCATCTCTCAGCTGCAGGGCCACCTCCAGCTCAGTTTCCGCCACCTGAGAGAGAGCTGGAGCTGCAAACATCAACAGTGGAGGCTCCAGACCAACAACCCCTGCTGGCCCCTCAGTCATCATTGCTTACTGAGATGAACTCAGAGTCTTTGTTCCTCTCCCCTACAGTTTTATTATTTCTTTTTTTTGTTTTATGCATTTATGTTTTTAGTATATTTATCTTTTTTTAAAATAAAACATTTTATTTGTTTATTAGCATTAAGTGCATTCTTAAAATTTTGCACTAATCACCACTATGTAGTTCCAGAATATTTTCCTGAATTGGGTATCCATAGTGACTGAAGGACATGGAAAATGACAACCCCCCAAAATTGGCCCAGAGGAAGGCAATCATTAATCCTCTCCTAGTAAATCCTTTCCCAGTAACAATGGGCCCTGAAGGGAAAAAGCAAACTTTAATCCCTTCCCGGGTTCATCCCCAGCATCTCCACCAAAAGCAAACATTCATCCCTTCCCAACCACAATGCGTCATGGAGGGAGAAGGCAGATACTGAAATGCTGGGCCCTGGGCTTTGACCCTTTCCCATTGCCAATGAGTCCTGGAAGAAGAGCAAGTAGTGAAGCTCCCAGAGACAATGAATCCCAGAGAAAGAAGATAAGCAATGAACACCGTTCCCATGGGACGAAGGACAAATTTGTGCAAATCAAAAGGAATCCTTGCATATAGCCAGTAACTGTCAGAGATGCTCAGCGTCTGAATGTCGACACACAAATGCACACATTCCTGGATGTCATTTTCCCCATCAACTGGACAGGTTTTAAGACTGGTGCTGAACAGCTCTGTTGGGAATGTGGGAGGCACAAGCCCTGGCACATCCCGTGAGAGACATGTGGGAGAATGTGGGAGGCACAAGCCCTGGCACATCCCTCTGTTGGAGAATCCTTTGGCAGTGCCCGTCCAAGTTCTCAGCCTAAGTCCCTTTACCTAGCATGGCCAATGCCAGGAATTAACCCACCTCTGCACTCAGTTTTCAAGATTTCTTTGCAAAGCTCTCCTTTTATTATTTTTTTTATTTTTAGGTATACATGATAGTCGAGTGTATTTTGGCAGAATATGCATACATAAAGTATACGTTATTCTATTAGGTTCCCACTCTTGTGGTCGTACATGGTGTGAAGTTACCCTGGTTGTGTATACAGATACAGGCTGGGAAAGTTATGGCCAATTAATCCTACTGTCTTTCCTATTCCCCTCCTCCTTCCCTTCCCTTTGTTACCCTTTGTCTATCCAATCTACTTCTATTATTCCCCTCGCCAGCTTCCCTTGTTTTGGGTATAGCATCCACAAATCAGAGCAAACATTCAGCCTTTGGTTTTGAGGGACTGGCTTATTTCACTTAGCATGACATTCTTCAGTTCCATCTATTTACTGGCAAATGCTATAATTTCATTCTTCTTTATAGCTGACTAATATTCCATTATGTATATACCACATTTTCTTTATCCATTCATCCATTGAAGGACACCTAGGTTGTTTTCATAGCTTGGCTATTGCGAGTTGAGCTGCTATAAATATTGATGTAGCTGCATCACTGTAGTATGCTGTTTTTCAGTTCTTTGGGTATAGACCAAGGAGTGGAATACCTAGGTCAATGGTGGTTCCATTCCAAGTTTTCTGAAGAATCTCCATACTGCTTTCCATGGTGGCTGCATCAATTTGCAGTCCCACAAACAACATATGAGAGTAATTTTCTCCCCCCATCCTTACCAACATTTATAGTTACTTGTATTCTTTATATATGCCATTCTGACTAGAGTAGGATGGAATCTCATTGTAGTTTTAATTTTTGCATTTCTGTAATTGCTAGACATGTTGTACATTTTTTCACATATTTTTGGACCATTTATATTTATTCTTCTGTGAAGTGTTTGTTCAGATTCTTTGTGCAAGTCTCTTCTTCACAGCACTGGTTGAATTAGTGAAGAACTAGAGCCCTCACTCACACCTATGTAGATGGATGGACAAATATGTTCCCGGTGCCCCAGGGAACACTGTAGCTGCTGAGGAGGGTCTGCCTATGCCCACCATGTTTAGGGTGACCTCACATCTAGGACGCTCTAACAGTATCCCAGTTTCAAATACTACCCTCCATTCTGTTTGACCTTTGGTTCCAAGTGCTCTTTCATCAGATCCTGTTGTTTGCCTGGAGCCAAGGTGGGGCCTGAGATCCAGTTAAACCAAGGTGTAGATTCTGCTCCCAAGTCACTATCTGGTGAGGGACAAAATGAATTAGTACCAGTCTTGGAAATTAGGATCTGATCCACTTTCCCCTGGCATTGAAGATTAATACCTGTAAGAAGCATATGCCACAGACATACCTGGACACGCCAGGACTCACTAAGTTGCTGGCCACAAGGGACAGCAGCCATTGACATGCTTAGTCATGCCTGCTTGCAATCAATAAAGGGCTGTTAAGGGGCACTAGCCATAGGCGTGCTTAGCAATGACAGGTTACACTTGAGAAGGAGAACATCTCCATGGACACACACAAAGAATATGTCCAGTTGCAATTACATGATCTCATTGGACATAACCAATGTGTGGAAAGCCAGGTTAGGAAAGCTGTTGAGCCTGGCTCCAGTGGTGGCAACGGCCTGCCTGACTGGGCTTCACATCTCTTTTCTCATCCCTCTGCAGATGATAGCAGAAGTTGCGAGAATGCACCATGTCTGGATACAGCGAGTTCTGGGCATGCTGCCAATATAGAGGATGCAGCTGTGTGCATGTACCCTGGCAGGGTGGTCGGCGGGGCTGGATGTTCCTGTTTTCTGTAAATAGTCAAACGGGCAGAATTCTGTGAAGCTTGTGCAATCAAGGAGGATGTCTGTGTTTTGGAGGATGTCTGTGTTTTGCAGAAGCTGGGCTGTCTCTGAGAAATTATTGTTATGATCTATAAAATATTTCTGGCTGAGGATGTGGTATGGCTGGCTGTCTAGTTTTTCAGATGGGTTGATTGCAGTTTTGACCTGGCTATGTAACACATCCTATATAAATATGGGCAGTAAGGTGAACGAAGTGTCTCACTTGCCACCAGTACTTGAGTCCCACTCATCTTTTCATCCGCCTATCCCGCTCCTTGCACCAATGGACATTGACTTTCATTGGGTGTAACCAATCACCAACTTATATCACCAACTTGGAACTGTATTTAAACTGCTTGTCCTGCTACATTGGAGGCTTCTGCTCCAAGGACATAAGTGAGACTGGCCACCTTGCTGTGTATCCCTGGGTCAACTACACCATTTCCTGATGTCCAGCAGTCAGCTGAAGAGAACCACTAGACAAAGACAATGTCTGCTTTTTGGCTAAGAGAAGTCGCGTGGCATCAGAGGTATTTGGGGGCTCATGGTTGCCCTAGGATTGTGTGAATTGCTTGTAGTGTTTAATTAGTGTGCACTGAATGCTAGTTGGGGTGCTCCAGCACACCTAACACTTTTTGCATTAATTGTTTATATTTGATGATTGATGTGATCAAATATATGCTTGCGCTTAAAGACAATCTGCCTCCAAGTAATTTTTAATAGTGCTGCTCATGACAATACCCAAGAAATGCCAATGCAAGAGTAGAAAGCAAGTTTTATTTAAGAAAGAGACAGAGAGAAAACAGACTTCTCCAGAAAGAATTCAGGTCCCAGAGCCAGATGCCTGTGGGAGGGGATGGTCTTCTCTTGACAGATCTCAGAATTCTTCTCCCCACCTCCTCTTTCTATCCTGTGTATGTGCCCAAAGGCAGGAAAAGAATGTCCCAGGTACATCTTCTCTTGAGATTTCCCAGAGGTGTTAGCAACAGCTTGAAAGGAGGATTGCTCCTCCCATGGAATGTTAGCATCCCATTTTCTTTTCTTTGATTATTAGTCTTCATCTTTTCAACCTGATCATTCACTATCTATGCTGACTACCTTTCCTTCACCCTTGTCTCAGAATCATGATAGAATGCAGAGTGATGGGCCTTGTGGGCAGAGTTCTAGGTAATTAAAATCACATCCTTTTCTCCTTCTCAAATGCTTATTACCAATTTCATTATATGGTCTGACATTCTTTCAGGATATAAAGGATTTTAGCAAAGTTTCCCAGAGGAAAAAAAACTGGGTGCTTTGGCTGACAATATAGGCCAGACCTTAGCGATGCTAACCAACAGATCTGCCATTTGTAGTAGGACCCCATTGTTTCAATTACATTCTGACTCCGAGGAGCAAACTGCTTCCCACCAAAGACTCCCATCACAAAAGGAACTACTCGGCTGAATAGATCTGTGGTGCATCACACCTCTCTGAGACAAGATGTTTTACATGGATGTTTGCACACAATAGGAGGAGGAGAAAGGGAAATCCAAATAAAGATGTGGGATGGATCCATCATTTTTCACATCTTCATGTGACACAGATACATGACCATGGGTGTTCATGGTGGATGACCACGTGTTTGTTTCTGGTAGAGAATTTTCACCAGCTTCCAAATCATAATGAAAAATAAAAGCAAATGAACGTTTACTAAGCAAGTTATCCACATTATTAAATGAGATCTGTAGAGGGCAAAACTTGCAAACCTTCTGCAATGGGCAGTGTCATGGAGGCAAGCAGGCAGGTACTGCCCTCTGGTGGCGACATGAGAAAATGACATGAGACCAGTGGAACTCCGTGATGGTCAGCAAAAGCGCACATGCACGCTGGGACTTCTTCAGAGGCCTGCTGTTACATCATAGCCAAATTCTGAAGATCAATGCTTTTGTGGTATAATCTTGAAACCACTATTTTGTCACTTCAAATTACAAAAAAAGATGGGCCTTTTTTCAAGAGCAGTACTTTAAGGGATATTCTTAGGTCACCAGAGTCAGGACCTGGATTCCAGCACATAAAGTATAGACTAGGTCTCTGTCTCACATGAACAGCCCGGCATGGGTAACAGTGTGAAGAATACCTGGTCTACACAACAGATACTTATGGTCACTTTAAAGACAATAGTACAACACACCAAATCATATTGATGGAATTCTTGTGATTAATATAGACCATAAAGAATTTTAGATAATTTGAAAATTATCACCCCACACATCTCTAGATGTTTAACTAAATTTAGACAGTTTTACAAAACTTGGATCATCTGATATTCCCAGTTACTCTGATAATTCATTATGAGCATTTCTCCATGCCCTTCAGCATTTTGAAAATAGAATTTAATCCAGGCACAGTGGCCACACCTGCAATCCCAGGTACTTGGGAGGATGAGGCAGGAGGATTCCAAGTTCAAAGCTAGCACCAACAACCTAGTGAGGCTCTAAGTAAATTAGCAAGACCCTGTCTCCAAAAAAAAAAAAAAAAAAGAACTGAGGATGTGGTTAAATGCCCCTGGGTTCAATCCCAACAACCAAAAATTCAAAAATAAATATACATCATATGGGCTGGGGTTGTGGCTCAGTGGTAGAGCACTTGCCTCGCATGTGTGAGGCACTGGGTTCAATCCTCAGCACTACATAAAATAAATAAATAAATAAAAGTATTGTGTCCATCTACAACTAAAAATACATTAAAAAATATACATCACACAGTATACCAATTTTATTTATCCATACCTGTTTTTAGTTTATTGGAACTATTTTAATCAGCCAATTATATTTGATAGAATTGACTTGATATCTTGTTCACATTACAATATACTTATTATAGATTCTGTCTCTGAAAGATTTATTTAGGGATCACTGTTTGTGCATTTTCAAGTGTCCAGTCTGGGGTAGACGCCAGGCTTTGCCCCTTCCTCTGGGAATGAAGAATCACCAAGAAAAGAGAGGTTGTGTGGGCATGGAACCAAGAGAACCCCAAATAAACTCTCCAGCTTCACTTGCTTTTAGTTACCAGCTTTTAGTTCACTTTAAAAATCACTAAATCTGGAGGTGGCACAGCTGGGTGATATGTTATTAGTATTCAACTAGATCTGCTGTAGCCTCTTGTTATGGTTTGGATAGAAGGTGTCCCCCTAAAGCTCTTGTGTTAACACAGGCAGGTAGAATGAGTAAATCATGAGAGCTGTAACCTAATCAGTCTATCCTAGTTCAAATAGACTGACTAGGAGGTAACTAGGCAGATGGGGCATGACTGGAGAAAGTGTGCCAGTCCCTGGAAGGACATATCTACTCTGTGGCTCTTTCCTCTCCTCTCTCTGTGTTGACCATGAAGAAGTATAAAACGTGAGTCAAGATAAACTTTTCCTCCTCTAAGTTTTTCTTATGAGGTGTTTTGGTCGCAGTGACAAAAACCTAATTAAGAAGTCCTCAGGTGACAAGTTCATAACAATAATCATTGCTGAAGTCACTTTTCAGAGACTTGAAGGCTGTTATAGAAATTGCTTTCTATTCTTGGTCTGTAGAATGTCTGTATTCTAAAAGTGTGTTGGATTTTGTGAAATGCTTTATCTCCAATGAGATGATCTGTTTGAATTCATTATGTTGTGGTGGTTTGTGCCACGGATTGACTTTTGCACATGGAACAACCCTTGCTTTCCTTTGATGAATCCCACTTTTTCTTCATCTATAATCCCTTTAAAATGTTACTGAATTCATTTTGCAGGGGTTTTTATTAAAGATTTTGACATCCAGATTCACAGGGGATGTTAATCTGTGCTTTCTTTTCTTTTCATGTGATGTTTTCACTTTTCTTTGTTTTCAGAGTAATACTGGCATTATAGAATGATTCAAGTTCTCCCACCCATTCTGTATTTTAAAAAAAGTGGAGAAGAATCAGTGTTAATTGTTCTTTAACTGTTTTATTAAAATGCACCATTGAAGGCAAATGGTACTGAGTTGTTCATCATGAGAGACTTTTTATTGCTAATTTATTTAATTTATTCTCTTCTTCTGCTTCTGTTCAGTTTTCCTCTTTTTTAGTTGGTCCTTGGTAATGTTTGTTTCTATAAATGTGTCTTTTACACATAGGTTATCTAATTTCTTGGTATATACTTGTTCATAGTTTGTTCTTATGACAGTGATGGGAGGCCCATCAGTGTCCCCAAAATAATGGCTATGAACTCTCTCCTGATTTCACATTTCATCAAGAAAGATAGAAAGCTCCAATGATGTTAAGTGTGTAAGCAGGTAATGTTAGCATAAAATGCAAACTTCATGGATCAGCAAAGCCTTTATTCAGTGGTGGAGTCATGCAATGTGGTAGACCCACTTTCCTGATGGAAAATGAGCCATGAGCCAAAGGAGGAACCTGTTAGAGGTAACTCAATTATTGATAGAGCATCTCAGTTTGGGCACTCAGGACACAGGTTTGTGATAATTTGAAATTTCTTTTTACTGGGCAATGTTTTTACCTGGAGAAGAATAGAGGGTCTTGGGTCAGCATTCAGTGTTTATCTCTTTCCCTTCAAGGTCCCATTGTACTATCACTAGGAAATGATTTATTTGGGGAAGTCTCAATGCTTTGGCTTCCTCCCAGAGATTACCATTCTAGGCTTGATGAATATCTCCTTCCCAAGTCTTGTCACTGGATGATGTTTGCTTCCTCGCCAGGGATTGTCCTATCACTGGGAAAGGATGTAGTGGAAAAAGATCAATGTTTGCAGGCCACACTATTTTGTGGTTTTTCATTTTCCATATCTCTCAGGTAAAAGCAGCAGTTAGTCATGACTAGTATGGGTAGAAAGGTGACCATTGGGCTGTGGTGTGAAAAATGTCCATGTTTTGTGCATATTCAGACTTGTATATACAGTGGAACTCCTTTAGTCTGATCAAAAACAAGTGAATTATCTACTGAGCATGGCCTGTTAGCTTTTACATCCCATAAAAGAACAACAGGTTTAGTGATAAATATCAGCCTTAGCAAAGTCAGGCTGGCTAGTAGTCCCAGGCCAGTGGCCAGAAGTTTGAGGATACTGTTCTCTTCTTAGTACTATCTTAGGGATAATCCCCTTGGCAAAGGACTTCAAATCGACTAGTGCAAAGAAAATCAAGCATCTCCAGTGCAGGCAGGTGAGCAAGACACAGGATTTATTAGACAGCACAAGCTTCCTTACCCCTGGCTACAAGAATTATCTCCAAGGCACTAAATATAGAGTTTTATATAGTGTCAATAGCCTTTCCTGGGCTACATGTACAAAATCAAATCAGAGAAAACTGAAAATACAATAATATGGTTTCAGTATCCTCATAAGAGAAATGGAAAATCTCAAAGTCTGCTTTGAACAACCACTTTGAATGATAGGTAAACAAGTTCTAAGTTAAACATGCACTGACAATGTTATCCTTAACTTCACACCTAGATATTATCCTCAGGGAAACAAGAACACATGGTCATACAAAGTCTTGTCCAAGAATGACCATAGTAGCTTGATCTTTAAGGGTCAATGTTGGAGACGATGCAAAGGTGAAAGAAAAGATGAACGGAGAAACACATATAATGGCACATGTTGGCTGAAGTATCATGACTTGGAGAGATCATGGCTTGAAGACACCTTGCACTGAGAGCAGCAAGTTTTTCTATATTCTAAATTCCAAAGGCCACAACCTCAGTGTGCCCCACAGTGAAATTATCTCCCAACACTACCAGTGCAGTTTCAGCTTCTGCTTCAGACACCTTGTGCCACTTTCCAGGAGGCACCAGTGGTGACATTAGACAGGCCAGAGCAGGACCATCCAGGCCAGACCCTATGCAGCCCCACTGCTTCCTCCTGAACATGGGGAAACCAAGTCCTTGAGGATTCTGGTTCCCTGTCATGTTCACACCTGGAATAGGGCTTGCAGGAGGGGAAGGAGTGTGCCCAGGGTTAATCCTGGGACCCCAGTGTCACCTTATGAAGGTGAAGAATAGATGCCTGTGTCACAGGTTCTGCATGAAGTCTGGATGGCAGAAAGTCACAAGGGTAGTATCAGTATGAACAATGGCCAGACGGAGTCTGGGGCTTCCTATGGGTTTTCAGGCATTGTCTTTACCTGATCTATGAAGGAAAATGAGCTGTTGAGCAGAGCTTCAGCTTCATGGGCCTCAGGAAAAGCCAGAGTCCAACACCAATATTAAGCAGCAGCCCAGGCTCAGGGTGAGTGTGGGTGCAGAGGGGATTCCATAGGCAGGGCCTATGGAAGAACAGAGAAACACCTGGAGCCAAGACAGACACCATGCTAACTACTTCCCTTTGGGTTTGGGGCATGGAGGATCGATGATCCTCCTCCCTAAGGAATCTGGGCCTAAACTGCTCACCCATCCTCAACCTCACTGCCCAGACATGGACTCCAGCAGGTGCAGAGTCACCGTCTACATGTTGGTGGCATCAGAACAACAACATTAATTCACTTTACTACTTGTGATAATTTTGCAGTTCACCATTTAGCTGATTGTAACCCCTGGACCCATGTGTGCATATGACAGTGGCCCAACTGTCCTTGCACACCATCTCAAGTCCTACAAATCACCAGGATTAGAAGAGCTGTGTTTATCCAGAATGTCAGTGTCTTTTGCCATTCATGTCATGTCTTGAGGAACATAGCCTGGGCTCTGATGGCAGGAGCTAAGCCCCTGGGCTGCACAACCTTCCAGATGGAGGCAGTTACCACAGCCATCCAGCCTTTCCTGGCTGTGGGACCTGGACATTATTCCCTTTTTCATTCCCATTTCAACAGAACCATAAAGAACAATGGCCTGAGTGTCCTCACACAGGGCCTTGTGTCTGAGATAAGCCTTTGTTTTCTCATTTGTAGAATGTGATATTTGGTTGGCATTCATGGGATCATGTTCCTTAATCAGGGAGTTACCACCTTTTCTCAGCAAACAAACTGGCCTGCAGCTGCACCAGGAGCCCCTGGTTGGTGACAGTTTGCCCACTGACTCTGTTTCCCCACTGCCCCACTCAGAGGAGAGAGTCAGCCATGGAAGTGGATGAAAACCCCACTCTGTCGGTGGTTCCAGCAGGCATGCTACAGAACCTGGAGGAGGCCCTGGAGCCTGATGTCTGGGTGACCACTCCTCTTCCAACCCCTCCTTCACTAGCACCTACTGAATCTTCATCTCTACACAAAAGGTCCTCATGATCAGAAGGTGATCCCTGCCCTCCAGGCATGGTAACTTCACCACCAAACCTCTGAACAGTGGTGTGGCAAGCAGATTTCCCTGGAAATTGCTTACTCAAGCTTGGTCCCTTAGAAAGATCTGCTGGAGAGGTTGTGCTTATTCTCTTTGATTATTTTCTTCTCCCCCAGAATGAAGCCTTTGCCTTACTCTCACTAACCCTCTAAATTTGGGCTCAGTTTTTTCTTCACTGTAAAGGAGATTTGAGGTTCCTTCTATGGGCTTCTGGGTGTATCTGAACTGGATTTCATGAAAGCTGGCAGAGGTGCCCAGGACCACTTAGACATCTTGGAAGCAGGTGATGTCATTCCAACCTTGAATGAATAGACATGAAGCTACACCATGGGAAGACACTTTTCTGGGCACTGACCATGATCCAATGAACAAAGCAGACAGCATACCCTAACCTTGTGACTTCCACTCTAGTCCAGGCCACACACACACACACACACACACAGTCACACTAGACATCAGAGGAGGTAGTTTCCACATTATAGCAGCTATGACATTCTCCTGGCCTCCTCTTGATGTGCATGCATACTGGTGGGACAAGGTGACCCACACAAGGTAAAAAGTGACCGGGGCAGCATGCCGTTATGTGAGTGAAAAGACCTAGAGAAGGCTGGCATTATAGACTCCCATTGTTTCCTCCTTTATCAGATATTTGTGGAGCACTAGTCCTGAGACAGTAAGGGCAATGCACACAGAAGGTACCCCTTCCCTTTCCCAATGGAGTTAACAGGTCAAGTGGGGAGGGAGCAGAGAGAAAGATTGTCAAGCTTTCCTGAAGAAGGGTGAGGTAATCCTAGCATTGATCAAGGACCTCCTCCCATGGGTCAACTTATCAGTTCTTTAGTGACCAGAGCTGTCTGGGCCTGGACTGCCACATTGGGGTTGGTGTAAGTTGGGGCTGGCCTCAGGGCAGGCAGTAGAAGCAGTTCTAGAAGCTCAGCACATGCAGTGGTGTCCTGGGAGGGCAGCATGGGAAGAAATACCAGGTCTCTCACTCAGTTGCTGAGCCTCTTTTCCCTAGCACCACCTATTCTGTCATGGCCTCTTGGATGTAGAAGTAATAAGCCATGTGTACCAGGCCCCAGTACGGCCCTTTCTCAATGTGTTAATGTTCTGTGCAAAGTCCAGCATACATGGCTCCCACCTGGGACACTGAGGTCACTACTCATGGCCCTCTGGGAACACCTAGAGCCATGAGGCAGAGTCTTAAGGTAAGAAGGACTTGGGTAGGGGCTTGTGAGCACTGGGAATAAGATGGAGCTTGGTATGCAAACCAGAGCTTCCAGAAGCTGAGAGGGGCAGGAACAATAAAAGAGCAAATATATGCTGGATGCAGTCTGGGAACACATCCCAGGGGTGGCTCTGTGTGCAGAGTTTTCTCTGAAAACCAATGGGAAATAATTTGTCTCTGAAAGGAACATGGGCATTTATGGTGACTGTTTCTCTTCTTGCCACCTCCAGTGCTTACAGCAGCTAACTCTCCACCTCAAGTACTGGGCCAAAAACTCCTTCTCTACCATCTCCAGATCTGGAGCTCCTAGTGACTCCACAGCCAAAGCCAACAACTGAACTCTACCTTGGACTTGCTAGTGCCCCAGAGAGACCCCTCCTTTCCCTTACTATTTCACTTGTTTTCCTATCTATTTCAGTTGTTGATTTTGAAAAGAATTGAATTATTTTATTTATTTCGTAATGTTTATTCAACACATTTAGTTGAATTTTCACTGTTTTACAGCCATTGTCACTGTCTAGTTCCAGAACATGTTTCTCATCCTTCACCTTCTCCTAGTCCCCAGAAACCAATAAATATTCTATTTTGTGATTTGCTTATTGTGGATTTATCACATGAATAAGGCTCTTTCCCCCACCTCTCACCGTGGCTGGGTTCAGAGTGAACCTGTCCTTGAGGATGTCATCAGTCCAAGAGACCTCACCAGACAAGAGCAGCTGTGAGAGATCTCAAAGCTCTCCCTGCTATGGTGGGCTTCCATGCTGCTGTTCTGTGTGTGAGGAGCCTGCTCAGGGCCAGAAGATCATCCTCAGTTGTGCCAACAACACTCATGGGCCCTTTTCTTGAGCCTCCTGCCAGTGAATAATCCCTAGAATGTCTCCCTGGGCATACATGCTTGGGACAACATAAAGAGTGCCTAGGAAGGGTCCAGTCCCAGCGTTGCCACTAAAAAACTGCATGACCTTTGGTTTGGGGCCTCCATGGGATAAGCCTATGTACTAGGTGACCTCTAGGACCCAGTAAGTTTCTGAGGCAGAGGCCAGAGGACAAAACCAGAGAGGTTAATGGGCATCTGTTATGGTTTGGAGACAAGGTGTCCCCAAAAAGCTCATGTGTGAGACAATGCAAGAATGCTTAGAGGAGAAATGATTGGGTTGTGAGGGTCTTCACTAAATCAGTAAATTAATCCCTGATGGTATTTAACTGAGTGGTAACTAGAGGCAGGTGGGTTGTGGCTGGAGGAAGTGGTTAATTTGGAGTGTGGCTATTAGGTATGTATTTTGTATCTGGAGAGTGGTTTCTCTCTCTGCATCCTCATCAACTTGTGAGCTGTTTCCCTCTGCCACACTCTTCTGCCATGATGTTCTGCCTCACCTGGAACCCTGAGGAATGGAGCCAGCCTTCTGTGGACTAAGACCTTTGAAACCATTAGCCCTCAAATACACCTTTCTTTCTTAACAGTTGTTCTGGTCAGGTCCTTTAGTCATAGAAATGAAAAACCAGACTAAAAAAAAAAAAATTGATACCCAGAGTGGGGTGGTTGCTGTGACTAACCTGTGATTTAGAATTTTGGGGGAGCTTTCTAGAATTGGAGGGAAGAATTTTGAAAATGTTTAGCAGTACAACCTGGAAATATGTTAGACTGTTGTAAATGGAGTTCAGTGGCCAATTCTGGGGTTATCTCAGAAAACCAGAATGGCAATAGGAACTTGGTCAGTGAAGACAGGGCTCAATGGGGTTCAGAGAAGGATTCTATTGGAATATAGAATAGAAGCCATTTGTGTTATGTTCTGCCTGAGAAATTGCCTGCATTTTGCCTGTGACCTGAGACTTTGTGAGGCTTATTTTCAAAGTGATGGACTCCTTAATCTGGCAGAAGAAATTTCTAGGCAGCAAATTTCTAGGCAGTACTCAAGCAATGGCATGGACATTGCTAGCTGGTTTTAGCCAAATTTACTGTGATAATCGGGAGCAGAAATATTCAAAAAACTTGAAATGCAGGAGTAAAACTGAGGCCTCATCTTCTCTTGAATCACTATGTGAACTCAAGTGAGACCTTTCCCTCCTCTGAGACATACGTATTCCTGTCTGATCAGGAGACAGAGCTCGGGGGGCCATGCATGTTTCTGAGGAGCTGGTGCCTTCACCTGTCTCCCATCCAAGCCTATATCGAGTAGTCACAGCAACTCATATTCTCTTTGGGGATCCAACTCTCCCTTCACATCCATGTGGCTAAGTGGGATCCAGCTCTGCATAAGGAGGGAGGATCAACTATTGATAGATTCAAAGGCAGAAGTGACCCTGCTGATTACACATTCTGGCACTGTAGAGATAAACCAGATAGGGTCTCACCTTTCAGGAATGATGAAGCCTTGGGAAAGTGCTCTGTGGTACTACTTCCCTACACCAGCCACCTGCAGCACACACATGATATGAACACAAGGCCAGGCTGCACTAAGCAGGGTGCACCTGCATCCATCCCGAAAAGGCAATCACATGGAACCCTGAAGCATCGCCCTGTACAACCCCACCCAGTCTGGGGAAATATGCAGAATCTACCAGAAGGACCTGTGTTTTTGTTCCATCTAACATTTAGTTGGACTTTGGGGAAACAAAGGCCCAGTGATAGATAAATATTGGCTCAGGGAAGAGGACAAGGACAGACTCCAGAGGAGGTTAAGGTTAGCAAGGAAAAATTGGGGACTGGGAACATATGTCCACCAGCCTGGGTAGCTTTGACAAAAACAAGTCCCCTTGGAGGAAAGGTTACAAGATAAGAAGGCCTCAGTTTACTTTCCTACATATTTTAGAAGGTGGAGTTGGCCATCACAAGGGTCCTTCGGCTCACCAATCTCATTTGCCTCTGGTGTGACACTATGCTCTGGATTTTGGAAAAAGTGTTATGCCTTCTGGAGGGTATTCAGAGCAGACAGGATATAGGAAGACAGATGTGGAGTACAGCAGAATGATGGATTATGAACCACTCATCCTTGGAGAGGGGAATGACTACCTTGATAGAGCCTTAGGGTTTCATGTAAAGCTGGAACCAGAGTTCTTTTCCTAGATGTAGTAAAAAGGCTTTGGGAGATCAATGGACACCAAGGCCATTGTGTCCAACAGGGGAAAGGAAGGTCCCTCTAATGCCCTTGGATCCTCCAGGTCCTGATTTTGGCCCCAGACATTTGGTAAACTGAGGACTAGAAGTCACTCCACCAAAGCCCTGTTTCCTGTAGTGGTTTTCTCTTCACTAGTGCAAGGTGAGCACTGAGCACTGGAGGGAAACTGAGCCCACTGTGCTCTACTGAAGTACCTGCAGCCAGGAAGAGTCACCAGAGGGCTCTGTGACCATTCCTCTGCCACCACACAGAACTGCAGCTCCTATTAGGAGCATCCATCTCCATTACCTGAGCTGCTCAGTAACTGGAACCTGTTTCAAGAGCTTCCAGATACTCTTGTTTACTCCATCACTATACCCCAAAAGCTCACCTTGTTCCATGCTGAGTTAGGCCTTGGAACTGCAAAGCAATAGACCAATATGTTCCCTGCCCTCAGAATTCAAATCTGGAGGAATAGAGGGAGAAAGCACTGAAGAACAAAACTGGAAGAAAAGACCAAGTTTTATATCTAAATAAACCCTGGGACTCTACAGGATGTACAGTCACTACATGAGGCCATCTGAGGGGCCTCACTGAAGTGACTCAATCCTTAGAGCTGGTGCCAAATGGAATCCAGCCCTGCATAAGTAGGGAGGATCAACTATTGATAGTTTCAAAGACATAAGTGAGTTGTACAGAGAGGAGGTAAGAGGGCAGTCAGTGTGGCTGGATGGAGCCCAGGAAAAGAAAAAGGGAGGGACAGACCATGCTGGGGGCAGATTCTGGGCACCAACAGACTGTATAGTGACCCAACAGTATTTGAAGAATTAACACAGATAGAGCAGATGAAACAACAAACATTTGTGATCTCACAATATTTTTGGATCAGAAATGCAGGAGTCCTGTCAGGGGTTTCTGTCATGTGTCTCATGAGGCTGAGGCCATGTTCTCAACTGAGGCTCAGGTATGGCAAGGTCTGCTTCCAAGCTAAGTCACATTGTTATTGGCAGGACTCACCTAGGTCAGAGGCTTCATTTTTCCTCATCTGTTCTTTCTCTGTCCTAAGACTCATGAGCCTCTCCTTAGGGAGCCACATAAGAGAGCAGCACCTTCCCAGAGCCAGAGATCCCAGGGAGAGAGGAAAAAGGAAACAACACAAAAAGAAGAAAGAAAGAAAAAGGAGAAAGCATGATGTTAGCTACAGTCATTTCATAAGTCAGTCTTGGAGGTGACACCACATGAACATTTGTCATGTTCTAGAGGTCATAAGAGAGACACAAAACCCAGGCCACAATGAAGGAGTGGGGACTGCTCAGATGTACACATGAGGGTGAGGGGAGCTGGGAGCTGCTAAGCAGGAGGCCCACCGCACTGGCTTGGCTAAGGCATGTAGATCTGAATCTAAAGATAAAGGGAAGCAAGTGGAAGGCCTAGAGAGATGAGGATATCTACACTAATTGCATTTCAACCCTCCTGCAATGCAGACAGGGAAAGAAGGCCATGAAGAAAAATGGCATTTCCAAAGTCACAGGGCAGGGGCCTAGGCCTGTTTTTAGCTCTATTCTATGTGACATTCCACTTGTTTCTATATTTTATCTCTACTTCTGTGCATTACGCACATTAGCTTCAGCTTGAGAGGCAGGCAGTGTGGGAGAAATGTTCCCATTCATTTTTCTGCTTTTTCTTTTATATATTTAATTTTAATTAAAACCAGTTTTCTTTAAAATTTAAGTTTTTATCATTTTAAGTGTTCAGGTTGTTGGCTTTAAGTGAATCCCATTGTCTTGTATCTGGTACCCATGCCCACTCCCCGCTCCTCTCCCTCCTGCTAGACTTCAGCAACCACTCATCATTTTCTCCCTATGATTTACCTGTTTTGGGTTTTTCACATCAGTGTAGTCAAACTTCTGTTTGGTCACAAAATATTGAAAGAGGGGCTGGGATTGTAGCTCAGTGGTAGAGCGCTTGCCTCGCATGCGTGAGGCCCTGGGTTCGATCCTCAGCACCACATACAAAGCAATAAAATAAAGACATTGTGTCCATCTACAACTAAAAAAAAAATATTTAAAAAAAAAAAAAAAAAAAACAAAATATTGAAAGAGACTGTTTAACATTGAGTTTTCTTTGAAATGTAAATCCCATATAGATCTAAGATTTATTTTTATATTATTTATTTATTTGGTACTTGGGATTGAACCCAGGGATGTTTTACCACTGAGCTACATCCTCAGCCCTTTTCCTTTTTAATTTTGAGATGGAGTCTCACTAAGTTGCTGAGGCTCTCCCTGAATTAAGGAAACTGGCCTCCAAGTGGCAATCCTTCTACCTCAGCTTCCTGAGTCACTGGGATACAGGTATGTGCCACTTACCCAGCAGGTCTAAGTTTATATGTAAAAAGTAAAGTTCCTAATAAAATATTTTCATAACAGTAGAGTTGAAAATACTATTCTATGAGTCAAAGGTCCTAAGTCACAGAGAAAATGACTGATTCCTGACAGAAAAAAAAAAAAAAAAGAACACAGATATGTAGATAGACAAAACACATCCAGAAAAGTGTTCCTTAAAAACATCAGGTCCCAGTTCTGCTCCAGAGTTCTTGTGGATTGGCAGGAGCTTGACAGAGGGCCCCAAACCACCCTCAGGGAACTCTATGGGTACCCAATGAAGGGCAGACCAGAGACTGCTAGCCGCCAGCCACAGGGGAGCCCACACCCAGGGTAAGAGTTGCCACAGAGACCCCTGTGAGAGGAGGCCCCACCCAAGTGAGGCCTGGGCCCACCCCAGTTGTGCTCCAGAGTTCCTGTGGATGGCAAGATCATGATAGAGGGCCCAAAACCACCCTCAGGGAATGTCAGGGGTGCCCAGCCAAAAGCAAACCAGAGCCTGCTAGCCGCCAGCCCCAGAGGAGCCCACACACACGGTAAGGGTCGCACACAGACTCTCCTGCTTGTGACCCTGCCTAAGTGAGCCCTGGGCCCACCCCCAGTTCCACTCCAGAGATCTTGTGGATCAGCAGGAGTGAGACACAGGGCCCAAAACCACCCTCAGGGAACTCCACGGGTGCCCAGCCAAGGGAAGACCAGAGACTGCTAGCTGCCAGCCATATGGGAGCCCATACCCACGGTAAAAGTCACCACAGACACCCCTGCATGAGGAGGCCCCACCCAAGCGAGGCCTGGGCCCGCCCCCAGTTCTGCTCTAGAGTTCCTGCCCACCGCAGGAGCATGATAGAGGGCCCAAAACCGCACTCAGGGACTGCCATGGGAGCCCAGCCAAGGCCACTCCCACTGTCCTCTTGAGGTACATCCACTACCACTGCCATCAACTTTAGTGGCAGTAATGTCCATCTGGGGACACCTGCTGGGGACTGGAAGTAACTTCCAAGGTGGCATACAGGTAATCTGTAATGTCAATACAAGATTATAGGATAGAAGCTGCAATACCTCAGATTGGCATTGCAAGAAAGGAAGATACACAATCAACATGAAAAAAAAAAAGGGAACAAAGTACCCCAAATAAACCTTGATACCACAGTAACAGAATCCACTGACAGCACAGTTGAGGAAATTTCAGAGAAAGAATTCAGAATGTACATAATTAAAATGATCAGTGAACTAAAGAATGACATAAGTGAACAATTACAGGCAAAAATTGATCAATCCAACAAAGAAATAGGAGAGCAAATAAAGGCAACCATTGATCATTCTAACAAAGAGATAAGAAAGCAATTACAAGTAGCAAAAGATTACTTTAAGAAAGAGCTAGAAATCGTGAAAAAAAACCAATCAGAAATTTTTGAAATGAAAAAAAACAATAAACCAAATAAAAAAACTCTATACAAAGCATCACCAGCAGACTAGATCACCTGGAAGATAGAACCTTGGATAACGAAGACAAAATATACAATCTTGAAAATAAACTTGACCACACAGTGAAGATGGTAAAAAATCATGAACAGAACATACAAGAAATATGGGACAGCATCAAAAGACCAAATCTAAGATTTACTGGGATAGAAGAAGGCATAGAATTTCAAACCAAAGGAATGCACAATCTTTTCAATGAAATAATATCAGAAAATTTCCCAAATATGAAAAATGAAGTAGAAAATCAAATACAAGAGGCTTACAGGACACCAAACCTATAAAATTTCAACAGATCTACACCAAGGCACATTATAATGAAAATGCCCAACATACAGAATAAGGATAGAATTTTAAAGGCCATAAGAGAGAGGAATCAGATTACATATAAGGGGAGACCAATTTGGATCTCAGCAGGTTTTTCAACGCAGACCCTAAAAGCCAGGAGATCATGGAACAACATATACCAAGCTCTGAAAGAAAATGGATGCCAACTGAGAATCCTATATCCAGCAAAATTGAGCTTCAGATTTGATGACAAAACAAAAATAAAAGAATTTACAGCACAATAAATAAATAAATAAATAAGAATTTACCACGATAAATAAAAGAATTTACAGCAAGAAAGCCTGCACTATACAACATTCTCAGCAAAATATTCCAGGAGGAGGAAATGACAACCAACAATGAAAATATGCAAAGAGAGGAACTACACTAAAAAAAAAAAAAAGTGGAGGGAGGCAATCAAAGGAAAAACCAGGTCAAGGTTAAAACCAAAAATAAACCAAAATGACCGGGACTACAATCATATTTCAATAATATGGGCCCTCTATCATGCTCCTGCGGTGGGCAGGAACTCTAGAGCAGAATGGTTTAAATGCACCAATTAAGACATAGACTGACAGACTGGATTAAAAAAAGAACCAACAATATGCTGTCTTCAAGAGACTCATATCACAGGAAAAGACATCCACAGACTGAAAGTGAAAGGGTGGAATAAAACGTTATCACTCACATGGACCCCACAAACAAGCAGGAGTTTCCATCCTCATATCAAATAAAGTGGACTTCAAACCAAAGATGGTGAAAAGAGATAAAAAAGGTCATTTCATACTTCTTAAGGGAATCATAACATCAACAAGACATAACAATCATAAATATCTATGCCCCAAATAATGGGGCTTCTACGTATATCAAACAAATCCTTCTCAAATACAAGAATCAAATAGACCACAACACAATGATATTTGGAGACTTTAACACAGCTCTCTCACCACTGGATAGATCTTCCAAACAAAGACTAAATAAAGAAACCATAGATCTCAATGAAACTATCAATAATTTAGACTTAACAGACATATATAGAGTGTTCCATCCATCAATGAGCAAATACACTTTTTTCTCAGCAGCACATGGATCCTTTTACAAATAAATCATATGTTATGTCACAAAGCCAGTCTTAGCAAATACAAAAAAATAGAGATACTACCCTGCATCCTATCTGACCACAATGGAGTAAAATTAGAAATCAATGACAGATTAAAAAACAGAAACTACTCCATCACCTGGAAACTAAATAATATGCTATTGAATGATGCATGGATAACAGAAGACATCAGGGAAGAGATAAAAAAATTCT
>CM053402.1:58388332-58401654 GCA_028644305.1 Xerus rutilus
AGAAACAATTCAAAAAATTGACAAAACAAAAAGCTGGTTCTTTGAAAACATAAACAAAATTGACAAACCCTTAGCCATCCTAAAGAAAAGGAGGGAGAAAACCCAAATTACTAAAATTCGTGATGAAAAAGGAAATATCATGACAGACACTACTGAAATACAGAGGATAATTAGAAACTATTTTGAAAATTTATACTCCAGTAAAATAGAAAACCCTGAAGACACTGACAAATTTCTAGAGGCATATGACCTACCCAAACTGAACCAGGAGGGCATACACAACTTAAACAGATCAATTTCAAGCAAGGAAATAGAAGATGCCATAAAGAGCCTTCCAACCAAGAAAAGCCCAGGTCCAGACAGATTCTCAGCCAAGTTCTACAAGACCTTCAAAGAAGAATTAATACCAATACTCCTCGAAGTATTTCATAAAATAGAAAGGAAGGGAACTCTTCCAAACTCATTCTATGTGGTGAGTATCACTCTGATTCCAAAACCAGACAGAGACACATCAAAGAAAGAAAATTGCAGACCAATATCCCTGATGAACATAGATGTAAAAATTCTCAATAAAATTCTGGCAAATTGCATATAAAAACATATCAAAAAAATAATGCACCATGATCAAGTGGGGTTCATTCCAGGGATGCAAGTTTGGTTCAACATACGGAAATCAGTAATTGTAATACATCACATCAATAGTCTGAAAGATAAGAGTCAGATGATTTTATCAATCTATGCAGAGAAGGCATTTGACAAAATACAACACCCTTTTATGCTCAAAACACTAGAAAAACTTGGGATAGTAGGAACATACCTCAACTTTGTAAAAGCTATCTATGCTAAACCCAAGGCCAACATCATCCTAAATGGAAAAAAATTGGAAGCATTCCTTCTAAAAATGGGAACAAGACAGACATGCCCTCTTTCATCACTGCTATTCAACATAGTCCTTGGAACATTAGCCAGAGCAATTAGACAGATGAAAGAACTTAAAGGGATACACATAGGAAAAGAAGAATTCAAACTATCATTATTTGCAGATGACATGATTCTATACTTAGAGGATCCAAAAAATTCTACCAGAAAACTTCTAGAATTAATAAATGATTTCAGCAAAGTAGCAGGATATAAAATCAACACCCATAAATCAATTGCATTTCTATACATCAGTGATAAACCATTTGAAAGAGAAATTAGGAAAACTATCCTATTCATAATAGCCTCAAAAAAATAAAATACTTGGGAATCAATTTAACAAAAGAGGTGAAAGACTTCTACAATACAAACTACAAGACACTGAAGAAGACCTTAGAAGATGGAAAAATCTTTCATGCTCCTGGATAGGCAGAATCAATATTGTCAAAATGGCCATACTACCCAAAGTAATATATAGATTCAATGTGATACCAATTAAAATCCCAACGTCATTCCTTATAGAAATAGAAAAGGCAATCATGAAATTCATTTGGAAGAATAAGAGACCCAGAGTAGCCAAAGCAATCCTTAGCAAAAAGAGTGAAGCAGGAGGCATCACAATACCTGACCTCAGATTATACTACAAAGCTATAGTAACAAAAATGACATGGTACTGGCACCAAAATAGACATGTAGACCAATGGTATAGAATAGAAGACACAGAGACGAATCCACTTAAATACAGTTATCTTATATTAGACAAAGGAGCCAAACATGTACACTGGAGAAAAGATATCTTCTTCAACAAATGGTGCTGGGAAAACTGGAAATCCATATGCAGCAAAGTGAAACTAAACCCCTATCTCTCACCATGCACAAAATTCAACTCAAAGTGGATCAAGGACCTGGGAATCAGACCAGAGACCCCATGCCTAACAGAAGGAAAAATAGGCCCAAATCTTCATCATGTCAAATTAGGACCATACTTCCTTAACAAGACTCCTATAGCACAAGAAGTAAAATCAAGAATGAATAAATGGGATGGATTCAAACTAAAGAGCTTCTTCTCAGCAAAAGAAACCATCAATGAAGTGAACAGAGCCAACATTCTGGGAACAAATCTTTGCCACATGCACATCTGATAGAGTGGTAATCTCCAGGATATATAAAGAACTCAAAAAACTTAACACCAAAAGAACAAACAACCCAACCAATAAATGGGCCAAGGAGCTGAACAGAAACTTCACAAAAGAAGATTTACAATCGATCAACGGACATATGAAAAAATGTTCAACATCTCTAGCAACCAGAGAAATGCCAATCAAAACTACCCTAAGATTTCATCTCACGCCAGTCAGAATGGCAATTATCAAGAATACAAACAAAAATAAGTGTTGGCGAGGTTGTGGGGGAAAAGCCACACTCATATATTGCTGGTAGAACTGCAAATTGGTACAACCAATCTGGAAAGCAGTATGGAGATTCCTTAGAAAACTTGGAATGGAACCATTATTTGACCCAGCTATCTCACTCCTTGGTCTATACTCAGAAGACTTAAAAACAGCATACTACAGTGCTGCAACCACTTCAATGTTTATAGCATCTCAATTCACAATAGCTAAACGGTGAAACCAACCTAGGTGCCCTTCGATGGATGAATGGATAAAGAAACTGTGGTATATATACACAATGGAATATTACTCAGCAATGAGAGAATAAAATTATGGCATTTGCAGGTAAATGCATGGAGTTGGAGAATATCATGCTAAGTCAAGTAGGCCAATCTCAGAAAACCAAATGCCGAATGTTGTCTCTCCATAATTTGGGGGAAGACACGGGAAAAATGGAGGAACTTTGGTCACAGGGGTGGGAAGGGGGAGGGGGCAGGAGGACAGTAAAGAAGATGGAATATGACAGACATCATAGCCCTAGCTTTATGTATGACTGCATGTATTTTGTGATTCTACATCACATACAACCAGAGAAATGAAATGTGCTCCATCTGTGTACAATGAATTAAATTGCATTCTGCTATCATGTAAACCTAAATAGAACAAATAAATTAACCAAATTTTTAAAAAAAGAAAAGAAACACATCAGGAAGATAAAGAATTAATAGCTAGAGGTGCACAGAACCTCCTAAGTCAATGTTTTTAGAGGGAAAAAATACAAATATCTAAAAACCAAAAGGGAATCACTGCACATAGCCAGTCACTTTCAGAGATGTCAGAGATACTCAAACTCTGAATGTTGACACATAAGTGTACAGAAGGATGTCATTTGTCCCCACTAAGTTGGCAGGTTTTAAGGCTGGTGCTGAATAGCTCTGGTGAGAATGAGGGAGGCATAGGCCTGTGCACATATCCTGGGAGATGTAGCATGGATACTCCTTTGTTAGAGGATCCATAGGCAGGACCCATCCAAGTTCTCAGCCTGTGTCCCTTTACCTAGCATAGCCAATGCTAGAGATTAACCCCCAGCCCTGCACTCACTCATTTTTCAGATTTCTTTGCAAGGCTCTTTTTCATAGCACTGGTTGAATTATTAAGGAACTAGAGCCCTCACTGATATCCATGTAGATGGATGGACAAATCTGCTCCTGGTGCCCCAGGGAACACTATAGCTACAGAGGGTCTGCTTATGCCCACAGCATAAAAGGAAAGAAGTCAAGGAAGCTGTTACATGGAATACCACAGATGTTTCTGGGCTGTCTATAATGAGAAGCTCATTTGTTTTTAAAGTATACAGAGGGATGGTCAAACTGCACAAATATTTGAAATTGATTCTGGGTGTGAGGGTATGGTACAAACACACTGCAAGAGTCAAAGAGAGACACATGAAAGAGACAGAGCCTGCAAGATTTTCCCAGTGATACATTATGATTAGCAATGGTGGCTGGAACCTACAAAATCCTTTATTTCTACATTGCATTAGGGAAATACTCTAATAATGTGACTATTTTGAATTATGTAAAGATTACCATTATGTTAAATCTTATTCAGTAAATTACCTACTCTTTACTTATAATGGTATTTATTGAAAGAGAAGACCAATACCAAATTTAATATGAATGAAGAACAAAATGAAGAACACAGTCCTCTGACCCAGAAACAGTGCCCTGCCCAGGAGGCACTCATCCTTTCCTGTGCAGGCCTGTGGGCTCTTAGTGCCTGGGTGGGGTGCAGTTCAGGACATTGGATCCACTGTCATTTCATATCCACATTGGGGACAGGGCTCCAACAAATCACCATCCCTGTTGCTGTTGAACACTGGACTCTTTCCAGTTTTCCATGCCCCACAGAGCTAAAAAGGACATCTGCATCTATAAAGTTCATAGTTTAGAATGGATCTCTAGGTGTGGACTTTTCAGTTTCCAATGGACACAAATTATTCCATTGTATATATACACAATGGAATATTACTCAGCATTAAGAGAATAAAGTTATGGCATTTTCAGGTAAATGGATGGAGTTGGAGAACATCATGCTAAATGAAGTGAGCCAATTCCAAAAAAAAAATGAATGTAGATGTTCTCTCTGACAACTGGATGGTGATCCATCATGTGGGAGGGGGCATGGGAAGAATGGAGAAACTTTGTTCAAAGGAGAGGGAAGGGAGGGAATGGGCCATGGGGGCAGGAAAGATGGTGGAATGCAATGGACAACAATGCCCTAGGTTCATGTATGACTGCATATACGGTGTAACTCTATATTGTGTACAACCAAAGTTGTGCTCCATTTGTGTACAATGAATCAAAATGCATTCTGCTGTCATGTAAACCTAATTAGGATAAATAAATGAATAAACTAAAAAAAGTCACCAAGCATTATTGTGTTGTGGTCTATAAAATTTTTTAAATTGAGAAAGGTCTGTCTGATATACATAGATGCTCCATTTTGGAGGGAATAAATACTTAGGATTGTTCTGTCTTGTTGAAGTATAATTCCCTTAAGTATGAAATGACCTTCTTTGTTCCTTCTGAATAACATTTGACTTGAAGTCCACTTTATCTGATAGGAACCCACATTCTTAGTATTATTAACCATAATAGTAAAACATGAATACTCAAATGTCCAACAAAGAATGAATGCATAAACAAAATGTTGCACGTGATACTAGGGAATGTTATTGGACTTTTAAAATTCTGACATGCTACACTATGGATAAACCTAAGTGAAATAAGACGGATGCAAGAGGGAAAATATTGCCTGATTCTACCCAAATGAGGTACCTGGAGGTGCTAATTCATAGACACACAAAGTAGAATGGTGCTTCCAGGCTTTCAGCAATGGGAAGTTACTGTTTTACAGGCTTAAAGACACTGAACTGAACACTTAAAAATTAAGAGAGTAAATTTCAGGTTATGTATATTTTAACACAATAAAAACCTAAGAAGAGTACTGAGTAGATGAGGGACAATGAGGGAGGCAGATGGGATGAATAAATTGAAGGACAATTCCATGACTTTGTGGTCACTTTTGGATGAGGAATGAGTATTTAGTTCAACAGTTCATCAATTGATGGTGATCTGCAGTGTTTCCATTTTGGGCTACTGTGAAGAGTGTTGCAAGAAACATTCATGCAAGATTGTTTGAGCAGCCTTTTAAAATATATCTAGTTTATATATGTATGTATGTAGAAGTGAAATTGATGGGTCATCAAGTAATTGTAGGTTTAACTAGTTGAGGCTCACCAAACAGGTTTCCACAGTGGCTACATACAGCATTTTACAACTCTCCTAACTGTATGAGGGTTCTGATTTCTTCACTTCCATGACAACACTAGGTATTTTGTTTTTTTTTTTTTTAAATTAAATTACAGGTATCCTTGTGGATGTGAGGTGATATTTTGTTGTGATTTTGTTTGCATTTCTGTAGTGACTTATATTGAGCAACTTTTCATGTGTTTTGGAGATTTTATATCTTTTCAGAAATGTCTACTTAGGTCATTTATCCACTTTTACTTACATTTGTCTATTGTTTGTTGAGTTAAATGAATTTTTAATATGTTTTGAATTCTAGAATCCCACAAATGTCATTTGAATTTATTTTCACTCATTCTATAAGTTGTCTCCTCAGTCTCTTGTCTGTTGCAACTAGGTTATCAAATTTCATGGTGCATACTTGTTCACAGTTTGTTTTCATAACCCTTTTTATATCTGTAAGGTTACTGGTAATGGCCCCAGATGCTACCATTTTTTTTTCTAATTTTTACTCCTCTTTTCTTGGTCAGGCTACCTACCCATTTCCCCAGCAACATTTACTGGAAACTCTTGTTCTTTCACTTGTGAACACTCTTGGCATCCCTGCAAATATCAATTCAGCATAGATGTTTGTGTTTATTGCTGTACTCTGAATTCTATTCCATTGATCTGTGGGCCTGTCCGTATACCCATGAACACTATTTTGAATACAAAGATACTTTGTGATTTTGTAGTTAGCTATGAAATTGAGAAGAGTGAGTCTTCTAAGTTCATGCTTCCTTTTAAGGACACTTTTTATACTGGAGTCACTGTGCAGTTCCAAATAAATTACTGGACCAGATTTTCCACTTTTGCACAAAGAGACCATTGGATTACTGATAGTGATTTTGTTAAATACGTAGATGGCTTTGGTAGGTGTCACCATCATAGTATTTTCTTCTAATATAGTAGCGTTGGATGGTTCCCCAGCTATTTAGGGCATCTTCAAAGTCTTCAGTAATGTTTTGTTGATTGCAATTTACAAATCTTGCACTTCCTTTGTTACATTTACTTCTAAGCATTTTACTTATTTTTTTGATAATATTGTTTGAAATAGGGCTGGCAGTAATTTTTTGATAATATTTTTTGATAATATTGTTTGAAATAGGGCTGGCAGTAATTGCAGACAGGTACAAATTAAAGCAAGGCAGGAGGGGCAGTGTTAACCTCAGACAAGATGGGCTCCACAGGTCCAGCCTGTGATGGGATGCAGTGATGGGAAGCAGAGTTGCAGCAGAGACACAGCAGTGAGGAGCCTGCATGGAGTAAGAAGGGGATGGCTAAATGCCCAAAGCCAGAGCTGCTAGAAATGCCAGGAAGCTCAATAAAAAGCCGAGATTCTGTGTTTATACTTGGATTTACAGTGATCTTTAAAAAAAATTTTTTTAGTTGTTGATGGACCTTTATTTTATTTTATTCATTTATTTATATGTGGTGCTGAGGATTGAACCCAGTTCCCCACACGAGAGGCAAGTGTTCTACCACTGAGCCACAATCCCAGCCTCTGCAGTGGTCTTTTTTAGAAAATGATTTCAAATTGATTTAGTGAACAGAAAATCAAGCACCTCCACTCCAGGCAGGCAAGTAAGACACAGGCCTTATTTGGAATCAGAAGCTTCTTTACCTCTGAGTACAAGAATTATCCCCAAGGCAATAGATACAGAGTATTATGTAACATAAACAGCATTATTTTGGCTGCTTGTACAAAATCAAATCAGAGAACACAGAATAATAGGTTCTAAATATACTCCCAAGAAAATGGGAAAACCTCAAAGTCTGCTTTAAATCAATGCTTTCAAAGACAGTTGTGAATTCTAAGTTAAACATACACTAACAATAGGACCCCCAATTTCACACGAATGACCAAAGATAGCTTGAAATTTAAGGGGCAACAATGGAGACAATGCAAGGTGAAGGAGCAGATGAACAAAGAAACAATGTGTGATTCATGCAAGCCATGGCATATCATGGGTGAAGTATAAGACTACAGTATCCCAGTATCAGATGCCATAGCCTCAGGATGCCCTGCAGTGAGAGCAGCATGTTCTCCTATATTCCTACTTCCCCAGTCCTAGCCTTAGTGACAAATTCTTCCTTGAGTCAGAGGGTGGTTCAGCCTCTGCCTCAGAAGCATAACGCTGGTTCAGCAGGAGGCACCATCAAGTCATACCAGACAGCCTCGGATAGGTCCATCCAAGAAAGACCAGCACTGTGAGCACACCTGTGCAGCACAACCCCTTCCTCTTGAGTGTTGCAGAACAGGGACCTGAGAGAGGGTCCTCCTGTATAGGAACAGGTGGTGGGAGATTGAGAGCTTGGTGTCCTGTCATGGTCAAACCCAGGACTGCAATAGCAGGTTGGACTCAACCTGGGCCACCAGTGTCATTTCTATCCTTGTGAGCCTAAGTTGTGACACAGGGTGTTTAAGGTCTGTGGAACAGACTTAAGGAGCACAAATAGCCTGAACATTTGTCAGGCAGGGCCTGGGGCTTCCTGCTGGCTGCCAGGCACTGTCTTTACAAGATTTACACAGGATGTAATTGAAGAGCTTCTCAACAGGAGTATCAGCTCCACATCCTGAATGAGGAGCCAGGGCCAGAAATCACCAACAGGCACCAGCTCAGCTTCAGGGTGAGTGGGCACAGAAAGGACTCTGTACACAGGGCCTAGAGAAGGACAGAGAGGGACCTGGAGCTCGGGTGATAGTAAATACTTCACTGCAGGATTCTATCCCCAACTCCTCATAATTCCCATCCTCTAGGCCCAGCCTTGGTCTAGGCCAGGTGCAAGATTATTGTCCACATGTGGGTGGGAACATCAGAAAAATGACATGACATGTTTCACTTCACTTCCTTTGATGATTTTGCACTCTAACATTCAGTTAATAAAACCCAGGTACCAAGTGGCAGCTACCTGACTGTCCTTCTATGGCTTCTCCAAGTCTTACACCTCATTAGGTTTAGTAGGGCTGTCTTTTGCCAAAACTGTGGGGGCCTCTTGCTATCCTGTCTATTTCTCTGCCACTTGCTATCTCAAGAAACTCACCCAGGGACCCAAAGGAAGGAGCTGGGCCTCTCCTGGGCTAGGACACATTACAGGAGAGAGGCAGTTATCACAGCATTCAGCCCTTCAGGACTGTGGGACCTGACTTTATTCCCTCCTGGAGCCATTTCAGCAGCACCATAGGGAACACTGACCTGGGTGTCCTCATTCAGCCATCCGCCTACCCAGGATAAACCTGTTTTCTCATCACTACCATGTGATGTTCTGTGAGGACTCATGGGATAATGTTCCCAATAAAGGGAGTTACCACCCCTTCTCAGCTAACAAATACAACTGAATGAAGCTGCCAACATTTTAAACTACTCCCTCTGTAAATCCACTTTTAACTCCGAGAACCACTGTTGTGCTGGGGTTCTCTGGTCCCTCTTCTGGCACCAAATACTTAGGGCTCTGGAGTTTTGTTTGTGCTCCAACTCTTCTGGTTGGTCACAGTATGGCTACTGACTTCTTCAAAGGGGAGAGATAGTCACAGAAATGAATGATATCCCCACTCCATGGGTGGTACAGGTAGGCATGCTAGACAATCTGGAGGAGCCTGATGTCCTGGATGGTCACTCCTACGACTCCTCTTTCATCAGCCTGAACTAGACCTTTACCTCCACACAATAGGTCCTCATGTTTGAAAGGTGCACAGTGTGACTTGGCCACCTATACTCCCCTTTCTGGGAATGTCCCTGTACCTCTCTGATCCTCAGCCTGCCCTTCTGAACAGTAGGGGAACCTAGAGGGTCAGCCTAGAATGTTATCAAGGTGTGATTTCTATGGAAAGTGCTTACCAGGACTTGATCCCATGGAAAAATCTGCTGGAGGGGGCTGTGGTTGTTTTCATGGATTATTGTCCTCTCTACTTCAAGGACATCTTTGCCTCACTCCTCATTTATCCTCTGGACTTGGGCTACCATAAAGGAGATGTGAGACTCACTCTATGGGCTTTTGGGTATACCCAGAACTGGATTCCATGAGGGCTAATAGAGGGGTCCAGGTTCACTCAGACATCTTGGAAGCAGGTGGATGGCATTCCACTCATTAATGCATAAACTTGAAGCCCCTCTAAGTGCAGACACTGTTCTAGGCACTGACCATGATCCCACGAACACAGTGGACAGCAACCCCTGCCCTCTTGGATTAGTCAAGGTCACACCGTCACACTAGATACCAGCGCACATAGTTTCAACATTTTAGGATCTGTGACATCCTCCTGGCCTCCTCTAGATATTCATGAATATCTGTGGGACAAGCTGACTCAGATGAGGTAAAGAGAGATCTTGGCAGTATGTTAGCATGTGCACCTTGGGTGGGCTGGGTAGGACAGATTCCCATTGTTCCCTCATTTATCAGATATTTATGGAGCACCATCCCTGAGACAGTGAGTGCAATGCACACAGTCAACATTACCTCCTTTTCTTCATGGAGTTGACATGTCAATGGGGAGGGAACAGAAAGACAATGAATGTGTCAGGTTTCCTTAAACAAGTGTGAGGTGGTCACAACATCGATCAAGAACTTTCTCCTATTGGGTTCCTGTCAGTCTATCCTTGGTTATCAGAGGTGTCTGTGGACCAAGGTTGTCACTTTAGGGTGGAATAAGGTAAGGCTGGCCTCTAAGCCAGCAGGGGCCAGTGACCCAGCAGTACAGCCCTCCAGAGTTGCCTGACAGGGCACTGAGGAAGAAAGGCTGGGCCTCTCATGCTCCTGCCCATCCACATTCCCATAGGGCAGTCTCCTTCCATGAATCATGTCTGGAATATTACACAGAAGGTTAGGATATCAGCCAGCTCAAAATGCCAGGCCCACATTTGGGACATAAGGCAACCTTCTCCTAAAATTGCTAGAGCACCTCCAATCCACTAAGGCAGAGTCTGAATGTCAGAGACTAGGGTGGGCACCTGTGAGAATGTGGGGAGGAAAAGGGGCTGGGAACCTAGAGCACAGATTCCAGAAGCTGGGTGGGGCAGAAACAAAGAAAACAGAGCAATCATTAGTTGGATGCAGTCTGGGAACACTTTCTTAAGCTGGGCTTTTGTGTGGAGCTCTCTCTGAAAGATGGTGGACACTATTTTGTGCCAGGAAGAAATGTGGGCATCTTGCAGTTTCAGGGCCACCTCCAGTACTTGTGGCAGCTCCAGTGCCAACTCCATCACATTAAGCACCAGAGGGAGAGTCACTGCCAGAAACTCCTTCACCACCTGCTCCAGATCTAAGCTCTTAGTCCACAGCCAGTGCCAGCTCCTGAGTTCCAACCTGGACCTGCTATGCCCAGAGCAGCCCTACCATCTCTTACCATTGCATTTCCCTATTTATTTCAGTTGTTTTGCTTATGATTAATTTGAAATAAAATTTAATATTTTACTAATTTTGAAATGTTGAGTTCAGTGCATTTTCTTTTTTCTACCAAGAATTGAACCCAGGGGCACTTAACCCCTGAGCCATATCCCCAGTCCTTTTTATTTTGAGACAGGCCTCACTATGTTACTTAAGTTCTTACTATGTTGCTGAGGCTAAACTCAAACTTATAATCCTCTAGCCTCAGCCTCTCAAGTCACTGGGATTAGAGGTGAGGGCCACCTTACCCAGTCCAGTTAGTGCTCTGGCTGTATACAGAACCCTTAGGCATCAATTTCATTTTTTGCGTGTGTGTGGGACAAAAGAAAACATTTCTACAATGCAAAAAAGAATCAATACATACAGACAGTAACTGTTAGAGATGCTCAACCTCTGAATGTCAACACAAATGTGTACATTACTGAGATGACATTTATCCTCACTGATCAGGCAAGTTTTAAGGCTGATGCTGAACACCACTGATGTGAATGTGAGAGATGGAGGCCTTGGCAGACTTGCTGGGATACATGGCTGTGGATATTCCTCTCTCAGAGAACTACTGGGCAGCACCTGTCAAAGTTCTAAAAGTTGTGTGCTTTTACCTAGCATGTCAGCACTGGTTGAAATAGCAAGGAACTGGAGCTGGCTTCAAGCTCATGATCCTCCAGCCTCAGACCACTGAGCAGCCAGGATTACAGCCATGAACCACCATGCCCAAGTTTAACAATTAATTTTAAAATAAGATGGTCATTCTCGCATGACATCCTATGTCATTCCACCAGCATAAAATGAACAACAGAGACACCTCTATCATTAGGGAAAGTTCATGTATTTAGAGAATCTCTCCCAGCAGTTGGGGGGAAAAGTCAGCTTAATTCTCCTTTATATAACAGACTTTTGGTTATGGTTCTTTCTCTTGTAGAACATTGGAGAGAGGGAGCTGGGGATATTATCAAGAGGCTTTTAACTTCCCAGTGAACTTGATCAACATTCCCAGTATATTAAGATGATACCAACAAGGCCAGTGTTATATCACATCAGAATATGGCAGATGTGACCTGATGGATTCAAAAGACATTGGCATGACAAATATATGAAAAAATGTTCAAGACCATTATCAATCAGGGAAATGAAAAATCAAAACTACTCTGAGATGTCATCTCACACCAGTCACTATGTCAGTTATTAAAAATACCAATCAAAATAAATGCTGGAGGGTTTGTAGAGGTAAAAGAATACATTTACACTGATTCTGGGATTGTAATGTAGTACAACCAGTATGGAGGCTCCTCAAAAGACTAGGCATGGAACCAGCTATACCACCCCTCAGTATTTATCCTAAAGAATTTATATCATCTTACTACAGTGATACATGCATACCATGTTTATAGCAGCACAATTCACAATAGCCAAAATATGAAATCAGCCTAGGCATCCATCAACAGGTGGATAAAGCAAATGTGGTATGTATACACCACACCATGAAGTTTTATTCATCCATAAAGAAAGATGAAATTATCTCACTTGCAGGAAAATGGATGGAATTTGGGAACAATTATAATAAGCAAAATAAGCCAAACTCAGAAGATCAAGGGTTATATGTTTTCTCCCAAATGCAGAAGCTAATGAGGAAAAAGGGGGAAAGAAAGGTGGAGAGGATGTCATGAAAATCAATGGGAGATCAGTAGGTACCAAGGGATGAATAGTGGAGAGGAAGAGGATTGCTGACAAAGGAGAGTGACACTGGCCAAATTATATTGTTATAGTGTTTGTTTCTATGTATCTAACAACAAATCCCATCAAAGTGTACAGCCATAATGCACCAAATAAGAATATGGAAAAAAAATAAAATACAAATGCAGAACTGCTTTACATTTTCACCAAAAAACTCCAAAAAAACAGAAAACAAAAAAGACACTGGTACATTACTAGACTTCACCTGGTTACTAATTAGTCCAATCATTGTTACATCATTGTTACATACATTCATTGTTACAGTGTTACAAAATATCTCCCAGGGCAAGTCCACACAGATATTCAGTCTTCCATTGGATCTTGTTTTATTTATTTATTTATTTATTTTTTGGTACTGGGGATTGAACTCAGGGGCACTCGACCACTGAGCCACATCCCCAGCCCTATTTTGTGTTTTATGTAGAGACAGGGTCTCACTGAGTTGCTTAGTGCCTCGCCATTGCTGAGGCTGGGTTTGAACTCGCGATTCTCCTGTCTCAGCCTCCCTAAGTGCTGGGATTACAAGCGTGAGCCACCACGCCCG
>CM053402.1:58402154-58432415 GCA_028644305.1 Xerus rutilus
GCATAGGAAGTTAGCATGAGTTTACAAAGAAGGGCCAGAACTCAGGATGAGATAATATGAATTGTGGAGCACAATTCATCCAGCACAAGCTTCTCATGGAATCACAGGAGACCCTGTGATACACCGTATTAAAGGTGTATCACAGACCCTGATACACCTTATTAAATTGACTCCCTCATTCAACTATCTTCATTGTCTTCCTTTCCATAAAAAACTTTAGGTCAGTATCCAGATTCTCATGCAAAATAGAATGGTTGTTTTGTCAGTTCCTGTAAATGAGATTGTGCACAGTACATTTTTACATACTAGGACAATTTAGTAAATTTAATGCCAAAAAAAAGTCTTTCATTTTGGTCATGATCAGTTTATTCTGTGGTTTTCCTCATTTGATTATGACCATGTACAGGTGATTTTCTGTTAGGCTGAGGCAGAGAACAGACTCCCTGAAGAATGTGAAGAATGCAGGTGAGCTTGTATTATATTTCATCTAGTACTTCAACCACTGACATACACTTTATTTGCTGTCCAGAAGGGATTTTTATGGAATACTTATGCTCCTCAAAAAATGTGGAATGGTGGAACAAACTGTGGTATCTCTACAGCACAGGCTACCACACAGCAATTTTTTAAAAGGGAATGAACTGTTGAAACATGCATGCACTGGGATGATTACAAGCACATTATGGTCAGTGAAAGGATAGATCAATCTCAAACAGCAACTGTTGTATTAGCAGAATTGAATGGCCTTTGCTCCTGGATTCTGGGAGGAAGTCTAAATCCTTGGAATCTCCCAAATAATACAACTGTCATCTGTATCACCACTGTGTTTCTGCTAACAGGTAGAATCTGATGCGAGAGAGGGGAGATAATTCACCATAAACACCATTCGTGTGAGTAGAGGGTTAGAGCTTTGAGACAGCCCTACCTCAGGGAAAGGGAAGGAGATGGAGACTGAATTCAATTCTGTGCCTACTGATTTAATCAATCAGGCCTACATAATGAAACTCCAATAAAAGTTCAGGACAATGTCTCTCAGTAGACATTTCTGCTTGGTGAATATAGTGATGGGCCAAGAGAAAGATATGCTGGATTCCACAGGGAGAGAGTCCTCATTCAGACCTTCCTAGACCTCACCTGGTGTACCTCATCATTTGGCTTGTCCTAGTGTATACCCTTTTATAGTAACACTATAATGACCAGTATTCCATGAGTTCTATGAATAATTTAGGTAGGAGGGTCACAGAAACCCCCATATTAGTAGCTAGTCAGTCAGAAGTGTGGGGCTCCTGGATATCCTTGTAACAGCCAGCATCTGAAGTATAGGCAGCCTTGCTGGGGACCCTGCCCTTGACCTTGTGGAGCCTGAGCTCACTGTGCTGATTAGCACCAGAGTCACAATGCAGTACACAATTTGGTGCCAATACACTCACACACTATATCATCACATAATTACAGAGGTGTCAAACAGATCAGTAATCGCCAATGGTGAGGATAAAGGGTGGAATTATAAGGGCATATCTGTGTCTCATAAACTGGACTTCTGTAAGTCTGTAAAAGAGAAGATACATGAATCTACCCATCAGAGAAAAGGCAATAAAAGTTGCACATACATCGTTCCCATTTGGGGTTTCTGGTTGGGATATTCTCCCATAAATATGGAAGATAAAGCTGTGAAAGAAGATGGAATAAAATGTACAAGTCCCTCTCTGTACTTTCTGGCAACTTCCCACGAATCTATCCTTATCTCAAACTAAAAAAGTTTTAAATAAAAATTTACTGACATACAGGACCATGAAAAAACTTGAAGGATGTATAACAGTGTTTGTTAAGGAGGTCTCACTCACTTCCTGTTAACATCGTTCCTAGGCATCCTATTCCTTTGGCTTTGCTTTTAATTCTGTGAAACTGACTCTTTACAAGAGTATCAACTAGTGAATATCAAGTGGAAATCGTAACACATGAATATATAATTCACAGGTAAAAGTATCCAATACATCTTCATTATAAATCAAGGAAATGTGCATTTAAACATCAACATTATTTTTGTCTACTATATATTTATAAACAGCATGCTTTGATAGTGGAGGAATACATGGCCCTGGTTTTCTGGGGGGACAATGTGGCACTGTGCTCCAAGGGACTTGAGCCATTCATGGGCAAATTCAACAATAGCTACTTCTAGGCAGTCACTGGAATATTCACCTGTAATCTCAGGTACTTCGTTGACTGAGAGAGGAGGATGGCAAGTTTGAGGCCAGTATGGGCAACTTAGTGAAAAGATGTCTCAATATAAAAAAGCTGGGTATGCAGTTAGTGGTAGATGTTTGCTTAGTATGTGCAAAACCCTAGGTACAGAAAAAGAGAGAAACAGATAAAACAAAACAAAAAAACCAGATATCTACTTCCAGGAGGAATGGGGGGAGGGATGTCAGTCAAAGGGTACAAGGTCTCAGAATGGAGAAGAAAATATATTACCAACTGTCCTGCATGAGGACCACAGTCAATATATATATTTCAAAACTGGTAAGAGATTTAAATGTTCTCACCACAAAGACAAAAAGGTGAGTTAGGAGACAGTGGGTAGGTATATGAACTAAATCATTTATAATGTATACGTAGGTCAAAAACCACATTGTGTCCCATAAATATAACTAAATCATTGTGAATTAAAAGTTAAATAAATAAATGGAAGGAAAAGAGAATCATCTAATTCCCTGGAAGTAAAATCCTAAAATTCTAAAGGAATACATTTGGTAGCATATTGGCAGTCATCTCATTTTGTAAACTAACATAAAAACTGCAAACAACACAAATATCTCACAGTACGTTAATGACTGAATTATGGTGAAACACACGTTGGGTATGTGGACCTAACATATTTGCAAGAAAAACTGGAAGTGGCTAGTAAAAAAGCCTCGTAAGTAGGGAAAAGAGAGCTTCAGATGTCCCTCCTAATGCCCCTGGATCCTGATGTCCTGCTCCTTTAAGTCTTTGGAACCTTCATAAAAGTTAGGCCTTGAAATCACTCAAGCAAAGCCTTGAGTGGGATCCAGCCCTGCACAACCCTGGGCACAGTGTACCAAAGGAGAGGATCAACTGTTCAGGAAGTAAAAGTCAAAACTGTGTGGAGACAGAGAGGAAGTTACAAGGGCAACCAGTGGGGCTAGAGAGAACCCAGGAGGAGAGGGATGGAGGGACAGATTCTAGGGCCTTCTAGACTATAGTATGGACCCAATACTCTGTGAAAATGTTACCCCAAACTAAAAGGATGCAACAACAAACATTCATGGTCTCAGTTTCTGTGAATCAGGAATTTAGAAGGGCTCAGCTGGAGGCTCCTGACATGTCTCCCAGGAGGCCTGGTCTACAGTCTCACCCAAGGTTCAGATATTGCAAGATATGCTTCAATGCTGAGTCCCATGGTTACTGGAAGGACTCAGGACAGAGACCTGATTTCTCCTGATGTGTTGCTCTCTCTGTCCTAAGACTCATAAGCCTTTCTCAGGGCACCATGAGGGAACAGTAGCTTCCCCAGAGCCAGAGATCCTAGGGAGGTAGAGGGGAAAAAATGAAGAAAATAATAGAGACAGAACACAAAATATTAAGTAAATCACAGTGAAGTGACACCACATGCCATTTGTTATATTCCATAGCTAACTAATGAACCACTAAATCCAGCCCACACTCAAGCACTCAAGAGGAGGGGATTGCTCAGGATGTGCACACCAGGGGTGAGGGTAGGTGGGAGCTTTTGAGCAACAGGCCCAGCACAAAGGCCTAGGTGAAGCACTTAGGTCTGAATCTAAATATAACAGGAAGCATTCAGAAGGTTTAGGGACCACGAAGATATCTGATTTAACTGAATTTCAACCCTCTTATGATGCAAACAGGGAAAGAAGGCCAAGAAGGGAAGCAACATTTCCATGGTCATAGGTAAGAGCCCAGACTTATTTTTGGCTGTATTCGATGTCACTTTTGAAACCTTCCACTACTTCATCTCCAATTTTGTGCATTACATACATATGACAGTGGCCCAGAGTGTTTCTCACATATGCCTGATAACATACTAGGAAGCAGGTGCTAGGATGACCCCCACTGTGAGGGGGGAGATTGGGGAAGTCGTGAAGATATTTTGTCCAGGGTCACATGAGAGGTCAGAAAGAGAAACTGGATTTAAATCGAGGTCTGTTCCTTAGAGCTGGGACACTGGAAGTACCCAGACCTGTCACAGAGATTTGGGGGGCAATGACAGAGTTACTGTGTACACATATAAAAATGTATTGGTGCCCTAGAAGAGCAGACAGTGGCCATATGTGGTCTCATCAGAAGGAGGAATCAGGTTAGGGTCCCAAAGACATGACTTCACTTCAGTGGTGACAGATCCAAGCAGAACCAGGAACCCCAGTACCCACTCACTCACATTCCAGCAATAGCTACCAACCTAGCTCACTTGGCCAGATATCAGTGACATAGAAGGATGTTAGTTACCTCTCAATTTCTCAAGGCCAAAGCTTCAGGATACCCCATAGACAAGCAATCTCTGCTGTGCATTACCTCAGGACCCCTCAAAGACACAGCCTAAGGCATAAAATTCTACCCTGATTTAACAGCTACCCAGGAAACACCAGGGTTTTCATAGGAAGAAATCAACACATAGTTAAGGGAGTGACATGTTTTGTTGTATCCTGACTTCCCATGGTCACGGATGACTTCAGGAGGTCCCAGAATGACAGCTGCATTTTCGGCCATATCCCAGCTCTCAAGGACCACAGACTCAGGATGACCACAAACAAATTCCTAGAAAGGGTCCAATGCTCATTCTGACTCTGATCCAGACTTCAGGGTATATATGAGAAGGCACCAAGGGGTGATAACAATCACCCAATGGCAGATCCATCCATCCAGTCCACACTGTAAGGCCCCCTGGCTAGATCCACCTTGCCTTTTGAGTGTGGGTAACACAAGGCAGGAGCAAGTGGTGGGAAACTGTGAGCCTGGTGTCCTCTCGTGGTCACCCAAGGACAGGGCTGACAGGTGGGGAAGAAGAGTGCACAGGGCCCTCCATGTCATCTCCTGTTCTCCCAGGATAGAAGCCTGTGTGATACAGGGTCTGTATTAAATGTGGGGAGCAGAGTTCACCAGGGGTAGAAATGTCCTGAACAACATTCAGGTAGGGCCAGGGACTTCCTGCCAGCTGCCAGGCACTGTCTTTACATATCCTATGCAAGTTACCACTGAGGATGTTTCTATGATGTAAACATATGCAGAAATACATGTAAATAAATCTGTGTGCAACAATGTGAGACAGAAGGAAAGGGATAGAGAGAGAATTATGACAGAGACCCTGAGTGATCTGCCCAGTCATCAATGATGCTCCTATGGGCAATAAGTGGGAAATTGCTCATTTCTTAACTGATAAGTAATTTTATAATAAAATAATTATATAAAAATTCATTTATTGAATTTTATCCCTTTATACTCACATACACAGTAAACACTGGAGTTTCATTGTTAAGGACATTTTACTCAAAGAAAAGTAGTACTTCTTAAGAGTAAACTGCAGTCCAGTATTAGTAGTGCACGCCTATGATTCCAGGAACTCCAAAGATTGAGGCAAGAGGATGGTTAGTTCAGGACCAGCCCCTGCAAAGTGGCTAGTCCAAAAGCACTTAGTGAGACCCTGACTCAAAATTACAAAGAAAATATGCTGGAGATGTGGCTCTTTGGTATAGCACTCCTGGGTTCAATCACGAGCACCAAAAAACAAACAATACAAAAGAAGAAAATGCAGAATTCAACATGAATTGAGAATATGAAAGACACAGTCTTCCTATCATGAAACAATGCCCTCTCCCCATGATACTCATCCTTCCTGTCCTCTGCATCCTGTGCAGATCTGTGCATTCCTTTTGTAATAATTATAAAACATAATAACGTATGGCATTACAATGTAATAATAATAATAATAAAATGTACACATGTTTAAATATGTTGGCCACAATTTTATACCTAAAGTCTCTTTGTGGAGTTGGAGCCTTCATGGGGAAGGCAGGGCTGGCAGCACCAAAGGGCAGTGGTAACTTAAGAATAGATCACACAGTACTGGAGGCCATCACGTTCCCTTGTAAGGAACCAAGAAACAGGGAATGCCTGTACCAGCCCCTCCAGCTCCATAATTCAGCTTCACAGAAAAGCGGCCTGGGTCTGCATGATGAACAGAAAAATACAGGAACTAGTCCCAACTTGGTGGCTCTAAATCCAGCCATGGAGCCCGTATTCACCAGGGAAGTACCTCTATGAGAAGGTCAGCAGGTTATAGAGACCACCTTGAATGGGAAGGAGCCTGGTGCAGTTCTCAGCTGCAACAGCAGGACCCATTTGGCCTTTGTGAGCAGGAGAGGACTTCACAAAGCATATCAGTTGCTCATGGAAGCTGCTACAAGTTCAGAGCTTTAAGCTTGAAATGGAAGGCACAACCTCAAACCACCTCCAAGCTACTGCAACAGGGACACATCTAAACCCTTGTGCCTTAAAACTTCACGCAAACTGAAAAAATTATTCCAAAAATATTTTTTATGTTTGCATCTATATGAAATCCTCAGAATATGCCAATTGAAAGATATAGAAGGTAGACAAAAATTTGCCTAGGCATGGGAATTAGACGATAGGGGTAAATGAGTAAAAGGTCTCCATTAGGGACAACCACCAAGACTGAATCATGAAAAAAGGAGAACAAGTGTACACACCAATAATGAATAAAGACATTTAATTAATAATAAAAAACCTCTCCAAAAAGAAAAGTCCAGGACCAGATGGCTTCACTGGTGATTCTATCAAGCACTTAAGGAAGAATTAATAAACATACTTTTTACAACCTTAGAGAAACTGAACTGGAGGAAAAACTTCCAAACTCATTTTATGAGCAAGGAATTTTGAGGTGCCAAAGCCAGACATACTGAAAAATAACAACACCTACATGCCAATATCTCTTGAGTCCATAGACCTAAATATTCTTAATAAAATACAAGTAAACCAATTCACAACACAGTCAATGAATCATATATACTAAGATCAAGTGGGATTTATCCCAGGAATGCAAAAATGCTTCAAAAACCACAAATAATACAATGTGATAAACCATGCTGGCAAAATAAAAAGATCAAATTACATTATCTCAATAGGTATAGACAAAATGATTCTGAAAACACTCAACATTCTTTTATGATGGATGTCCTCCAAAAATTAGGCAAAAACGGAATGCTGCACAAAACAACGTCATATAGGACATACCATATAACACAGGTGGAAAACGAGTACTTTTCCTTTAAGATCAGGGCTAAGGAGAGGATGCCCACACTTCAGTAACTTCCATTCCAAACAGTGCTGCATGTCACAGATGGAAGAGTCAGTCAGGAAAAAGAAATAATAGGCATCCAACCCAGGAAGGAAGAAGGAAGAGTTGTCTCTGTTGGCACATAAGTCTTATTCATGCAAAATGCTACAACCTCTACTAAAAAGTGTTAGAACTAATTAACAAGTTCACTCAAGGTTTAGGAGACAGAATCCACCTTCAAAAATCACATCAATATTTGTATCAGCTCAATTTATAATAGCAAGCTATGGAACAAGCCCTAGCTGCCCTTCAACAGATGAATGGATAAAGAAAATGTGGCACATGAACACAATGGATATTACTCAGCCATAAAGAGGAATAAAATTATGGCAATTGCTGGTAAATGGATGGAACTGGAGACTGTCGTGCGAAGTGAAATAAGCCAGTCCCACAAAAAACAATGTTCTCTCTGATATGTGGATGCTAAGCCACAAGGCAGGGTGTGGATGGGAAGAGTAGAAATTCATTGGATTAGGCAAAGGGGAATAAAGGGAAGGGAAGGGGAATGGAAATAGGAAAGACAGTACAATGAATGGGACATGACATTCCCAGCCTTACATATGAATACACAACTAGTGTAACTCCACATCATGTACAACCAAGAGATAAGGATCCCAACTGGAATAAGTTATACTTCATGTATATATAATATGTCAAAATACAATCTACTGTCTTTTATATTTCAAACAAACAAAGCAAAAAAAAAAACCTTTCTGCTATAAATGTGAATATAAACACATCTTGGTTTCCCAGTTCATTAATTTGTTTTGATCTTTATCAGTTACTTCCTCCTGGATTCCTTTGGTACTTAAACCATGTAGGTCCTCTTATTTTTGACTTGCTATTTCAATATAGAAGTCACATAAGTCTAATTTCTCAACTAATTCAGTTTTGTTTATGTCCCAGGAGTTTGAGAATGAAGGCCTTTTCTTTTCAGAGCTTTCTCAATAGATTTCAAATCTGCCTAGATGGTCAGTCATCTTTACTACAAGTGTATTGGAGATGTGTGTTTCTTGAATTCTACATGAAAATTTACTCTTCATGTTATTATTTATTACCAATCTTATTAGACCTTGATAAAAATATAGCTGTTCTGTTAATTCTCTGTATTGTGTATTGGCTAAGGTTTCTTTTGTGGCCAAATATATAATTAAGTTTTACAGTGACTGATTCCATGGACATGCAAATAACATGTTGTTTTCCATTTATACAAGCAACAACATACTTACTAAATTCAAGGTATTCATTCTCTCTCAACTTGATCTAATTTTGAGAGACAAGTAATATCCACTCCTGCCACAGCATCAATATGATTTTTTTTTGGTACTGGGGATTGAACTCAGGGGTACTTGGCCACTGAGCCACATCCCCAGCCCTATCTTGTGTTTTATTTAGAGATAGGGTCTCACTGAGTTGCTTAGCGCCTTGCTGTTGCTGAGACTGGCTCTGAACCCACAATTCTCCTGTCTCAGCCTCCCAAAGTGCTGGGATTACAGGTGTGTGCCACTGTGCCTGGCCTGTTGATGTGTTTTTATTGAGTTTTCTGACATTTCTTCAGAAATGTCACTTGGGCCTGCACCAGAGTCCCATGAGTGAGCTTTGATGTCAAAAGGCCAAAAACTCTACCCTCAGATCATGCTACTTGTGGTCATTTTCTGAACACGTGTCCCATCAAGCGTTACACAGATTGACTATGTACCCAGACAACTGAATCCCTCACCTCAAATCACCTTTCCCTTGCTTTGTCACCTAAGTGTCCCTAAGCCTCAGGGAGATGGATTTGAGTCTGGGATTTCTCCCAACCAGCCTTGGCCATCTTATGAATGAACTCTCTTTTGAACAACTTGCAGATTCAGGGAGATCACTGTGAGGAAGGCATGACATGCCTAGTTTCATAACACATAAACCACTGCCTTGTTCCCCCGAAGACTGTTCCCACCTCTTTCTTTGTCTTTGGGTTTAGAGAAGGAAAGTCTGTTCTTGAACACAAGGTTTTCACTTTGGACATTTCTTCAGAACTAAGACTTGGTTTCTAGGGCAAGCTATTCTCAAAACTAAAAGGTCATTCCTCACCTCTATTGCAGCTAAGAGTGCCTGACTCAAGCTGATGACAAGTGAGAAGGAATGTAGAAACTAGGGGATCAGCTTACATGGAGCCAACTCAGCTGTGGCACTCTGTCCTTCCCTTTCCCACACAAACCCTCTGAAATGCAGCATCTGGGTACAGGGACAGACATGGAAATAGATCTCATCTCCAGAGAGCCTGGAGCAGAAAGACAGTGAGGTAACTGTAAGGGTACAGTCCAGGTCAGCATAGAGCACCAACTCCATTTCTTCTATAGTACAAAGATTTCTTTCTCCCTCCCCCCACCGCCACTCCCCTCCATCCTGTCCTCTGTGATACTGGGATTTCTGCAGTGTGTGAGCAAATCTAATCTCGCCTGAGACACCAGCATCTCCATAAATCACCCTGTGAACTCAGGCCAGACCCTTCCCTCCTCTGGGACACACATTTCTGTCTGATCAGGAGGTAGGGCCAGGAATGTCATGTATGTTTCTGAGGATCTGGTGCCTTCACCAGGCTCCCATCCAAGTCCAATGCTAATAGTCACAGAGCCTCACATTCGCTTTGGAGATTCACCTCTCCCTCCACATCCAGGTGGCTAAGAGAGACTTTCCAGCTTTGGGGAGATGGAACAAAAGGACCTCATATTTAAGGAAGGATGAGAGACCTGGGTATGTGTTGTGTGGCATGCCAACAGGAGCATATACATGCTATGGACACAAAGCTAGGCTGCAAGCAGCAGGGTGCACCTGCATGCATCCTGGGAAGACAATAACATGGAACCATGAAGCACCACCCTGCCTAACCTTACCTAGCCTGGGGAATTAAGCAGCATTTACCAGAAGGGACTGTGTGTTAGTTCCTCTGTAACCCTTCACTTCACATTTGGGAATGTGAGGCCCAGTGTCAGGCAGGGACTGGCCAAGAGAATGGGACAAGGGCAGACTCCAGAGGAAAAGGCAGGGTCACGACTTCCTAGCTCAGGATTAAAAATCTCCCATGGGGTTTTCTTTGGGGGGGAAAAAAACTTCCTTGATCCTGGGGACACCTGCCTGCCTTTGCCATGTGACAATATTTCTTTTCAGCCTCCCAATAGGTACACAGAGATGCATACACCAACACCATATGCAGAGATCAGAGTGTAGGTCAGAAAAACAGGAGGCCCCAGGAGGTAACACAAAAAAGGAGAAAGAGGCCAGGCATGGTGCTAGTATGTAATACCAGCAGCTTGGGAGGCTGAGGAAGGAGGATAAGTTCAAAGTTAACCTCAGCAACACTGCAAGACCCTGTCCCAAAATAAACCATAGGAAAACAGGTTGGTGATGTGGATTGGTGGCTAAGCGACCCTGGGTTTACTCCCTGAGACCAAAAAGAGGAAAAAGAAAGAGAGTGGAGATAGCACTTCCATTGAATAGGAGCAGCCCATCTCCATGTACCATGACTGGGACCCACAGATAAAGAGGGGGAAAAGGCCAGAATGTCAGTGCTGGGGTGACCCTAAGGTGCCCAGGGACCTGCTTATTCTTAGTCATCCCAAAGAAAACAAGGTCGGTCATCTGGGAGATGAGGCTATGCCCACTAATTGCATCTCAAACCTCTCAAGATGCACATGAGGAAATAAGGCCAAGAAGGGAAATGGCATTTTTAAAGTCATGAGGCAGGAGGCTAGGCCTGTTTTTAGCTCTACTCTACATGACATCCTACATCTCTACATTTCTGCATTACAGACATGTGACAACATGGTTTCTAAGTGTTATCTCATATGCCTGGTGACATTGCTAGAAACAGATGCTAGGATGAAGCCACTGTGCAGAGGAAGACTGAACAAGCCTTAGAGACATGATGACTTGTCCAAGGTCACATGAGAGGACAAGAAGAAAGCTGGGTTTAAACCTAGCAGTGTCTCTTCAGAGCTGGGACCCTGGTTACACCCAGGCTTGTCAAGGGATGTGGGAAACAGTGTCAAGGTTGGCTGTACACACATGGAAATGTCGTGGGGCTGGAAGAAGAGTCAGAAGGACACGTGTGGGCTTATCTGAGGCAGGGGTCAGGTCAAGGACCCCAAGACATGGCCTCCCTTCCTTGGTGATAGAGCCAAACAGAACTTGGAACCCCATAACCAGGTACCCACATTCTAGCAACAGCCTCCTCCCCAGCTCATTTGGTGAAATACATTTGAAGGTATAAGATGTCCTGCTGCATCCCCTGTGGAAGCCAAGGGTTTAGAAGGACTCACAGTCAGAGGCCCCTCTATGGCTGCATTGGCCCCTTCCCTAGGGCCCAGCCTCCAGATACCCCGGCACATGAAAGATTTGGAAAAGATTTAGATGTTGCTTTAAATCCTGCTCCAAGAGCCTTTCTGGTAACACTCCTCCAAGTGGCACTCCTTCAAGTGTCACTCCTCCAAGTAGCCCAAAGTCCACACCCGGTAGCCCTGGTGAGGTGCATCCAGGAGAAACCATCACCGTGAGTACCCCTACAGAGCCCCACCACCTTCCTCCTCAGTATGGGGGAACAGGGGCCTAAGGCAGGAGCATTAGGGGACATTGTGAGCCTGGTGGGACATTGTGAGCCTGGTGTTCTCTTATGTTTACCCATAGGACAGGGCTAGTGGTGGGAAATAGGAGAGTCCAGGGTACATCCTGGGCCCCCAGTGTCATTTCCTGTCCTCTCAGAGTAAAAGCCTGGGACACAGGGTCTGTATGATGTCTGGGGAACAGAAGGTCACAAGGAACAGGAACACCCTGAACAAATGTCAGCAGGGCCTGGGGCTCCCTGCCAGCTACCAGGCACTGTCTTCCATGCTTTCCACAGGTTCTCGTCCACAAGAGCTGGAGCTGCAGCTTCAGCTCCATATCAGTAGAGGAAGAGCCAGGGCCAAGCATCACTGGGCAAGAGCTGCACCTCAGGGTAAGTGGAACAGAGTGGAGTTCACTGGCAGGGCCTAGAAAGAACAGAAGCAACTAAGACCACAGACATCACCAGGACCACCTACCTTGCAGGGCTAGGAGATGCAGGGCACAGTCCTACACCATGAGGAATCTGAGCACCAACTCCTCAACCATCCCCACCCTCTCTGCCTGCCTTGGCCTTAGACTCATGCAAGGTCATTGTTCCCATATTTGTGACATCAGAACAGCAACAATGACACTATTTTACTTCACTGAAGTCTTCTGATGATTTGCATTCTGCCATCCAACTGACTAGAACTCCTAGACCCAGGTTTCCAGGTGGCAATGGCCTGATTGTCCTTCCACAAACTCTCCAAGTCTTATACATCATGATTAGTAGGGCTGAATTTAGCCAGATCATTAGGGGAATCAGGACCATTGCTCCATTTCTCTGTCACTTGTCAAGGAACATACCCCAGACTGTGAAAGCAGAAGCTTGGGTCCCTGGGGCTTTACTACCTTCTGGGGAAATCCAGTTTCCACAGCCATTCAGCATTTCAGGGCTGTGTGACCTGGACCTCATTCCCTCCTGGAGCCATTTCAATAGTACCACAGAGAATGATATTCTGAGTGGCCTCACATAGGACCCTCCTATCTGGGATGAGCCTGTTTTCTCACCTCCAGAAGGCGAGATTCTGGTGGGACTCATGGGATAATGCCCCTAATGCATGGAGCTACCATCTCTTGTTAGCTAACAAACTGGCCTGAAGCTGCTAATGTTTCTAATTCCCTCAACGATTCCACTTTGAAGTCTGCCAGTCATTGCTCTGCTTGGGCTCTCCTGTCCCTCTGTGGGACAAGCCCCTATGTGCTTTGGATGTTGTATTGGGCTCCATCCCCCCAGACACTTCTCGTGGGTCACTTTGGCGTAGACTCTGTCTCCTCAGTGTCCCAACCAAAAAGGCACAGGTGGCTACAGGGATGATAACAGCATTCTGTATGTGTTCCAGGCTCCTGGGGAGCCTGGCAGAGACCTTGGAGCCAGTCTACCTCTATGACTCCCCCTCTTCTATGTCTACCACCTCGTGTTCCTCCACCCAACAGGAGACGGACCTAATTTGGGGAAGATAAGCCCTGCCCAGGATGACAGAGTCACATATAGCTGTGAGTCCTGGAACTGGCCCTCTACCTCTCTGAGCCTCAGCCTGTTCCTCTGAAGAGTAGGGTGCCAGGAATATCGACATCATGGTACAAAAGGTCAGGCCTCTCATGCTACTGCCCCTCTTCCTTCTAGGGTGGTCTCCTCACTCCTTCATGTGCACTCACTTCACTCACCTGGTAATATCCATGGCCAAGTCACTGAGACAGGCCCCCACATGGAGGATGAAGGCCAATGGGTTATGGATTTGATAGAAAGCCTGGAGCCCGTGGAGGAAGAGGCTGAAGGTGAAAAGGTCTGGGGTGGGGGGTGTAAGCATGTGGAGATGGGACAGGGCTGGACATGCAGAGCAGATCTTCCAAAAAACGGGGTGCAGAAGCAGAGCCGTCATTCCCTGCATGCATTCTGAGAACACTTCCAAAGGGTGGGTTTGTGTGTGGACCTCTGTGAAAGGCAGTGGGTCATATTTTGTCCCTGAAAGGAACATGGTGGTTCAACATGAGAAATAAATGTGCTACACTACCTCAACAAAATAAAGGATTCTCAGCAAGCACGCAAACACACACACACACACACACACACACAAATATGAGAATCAATAAAAAGGGAAAATGTACAATTATTTCCATACAGAAAAAGCACTTTACAAATCCAGTACCTTTTCATAATAGAAAGACTCAGAAAACTAGGAAATGAAGAGCATTTACCTGATATGATAAAGGATATTTATGAAAAACCCACAGCTAACATCGGACTTAATGGTGAAAGACTGAAGGCTCTTAAGTTCAGGACTGAAACAAGGATGACGCTTTCACTACTTGTTGTTAACACTGCACTCAAGGTCTATCCAGAAATATCAGGCATGAAAACAAAATGAAAAAAACAAAAACAAAAAAAACAACTCAAATCGGAAAGGAAGAGGTCAAACTAATTCCATTATGCAAGTGACCTATTCTTATATGCAGGAAACAATACAGCATACAAACACACACAAACCCACAACAAACTACTACAGCTAAAAAACAAATACTGCACAACTGCAGAGTACAAGAGCAATATGCAAATATCAGTAGTGTTCCTATATTCCACCAATGGACATTCCAACAAACAAACAAAATACTATTGACAGTAACATCCAAAAAATAACACACCTGAGAATTAACTGAATTTAGGCTAGAAAGTAAAAGATCTTTACACTGAAAAATATAATATCTAAATCATGGAAAAAATCTTGTATTCATAGGTAGAAGACTAAATGTTAAGATGGTAATACAGTCCAAAGTGATCTACAAATTCAATATAATCATTATCAAAATTCCAAAGATCTTTTTTGCATAAACAGAAAAGCTAATTCTCAAATTTGTATGGAGTTGCAAGATTTAAACAGCCAAAAGATCTTGAAAAAGAACAAAACTGGAGAACTCATAATTACCAATGTGAATCAAAACTGAGGTGGTATTGGTAAAAGTTAAACATACAGACCAAACTCAAGAGTCTAGAGGTAAACCAAACATCTGTGGTCAATTAACTTTTGACCACAAGGTGCTAAAGCCATTTAGTGGGGGGAAGAATAATTTTTAATAAATGGTGGTGGACAATTAGATATCCACATACAAGAGAATGAGGTTGGACTCCTACCTCACAACATACACAAAAATAACTCAAAATGGATTAGACCTACATGAAGAGCTAGAATTACAAGGTATTTAGAAAACAGGGACAAATCTTCATGACTTTGAATTTGACATTACTTTTTATTTTATTTTTTTTTTAAATATGACAACAAAAACATAAGTAACAGTAGAAACTGGAAACATGACTATATTCCCAGTACTGAGGTGGTCAAGGCAGGAGGATCGATTGCTTAAGCCTATGAGTTGAGACCACCAGCATGAGCAACATAGTGAGGATTTGTCTCAAAAAACAAACAAAAAAAGGCCCTGGGTTTCATCCTAGTATGAGACAGGGGGAGAGAAATAGATAAGGGGCTAAGGTTGTGGCTCAGTGGTAGAGCACCTGCCTAGCACTTGTGAGGCACTGGGCTCGATTCTCAGCACAATAAATAAATAAATAAATAAATAAATAAATAAATAAAATGAAGGCCCATTGACAATGAAAAAATGTTAAAAAAGAAAAGGATCAATAAAAAAACTTTTTGTGGATCAAGGGACACTATCAAGAAAGTGAGACAATCTTCAAAATGGGGAAAATATTTGGAAATCATCTACCCAATATAGACTCTGGAATTCAGTATCTATCCATCTATCTACTTATGTATCTACCTGTGTGTTGTGTGTGTGTGTGTGTGTGTGTGTGTGTGTTCCTATAACAATAATAAGGCAACTCATAAAAAAATGGGCAAAGGGTTTGAATATTTATCCTGAAAAGATATGCAAATTATCAGTTCAATGTCATTAATTGTTAGGGAATGCAAATCAAAATAATAATGAGATAACACTTCACATCCACCAGGATGGCTATAACCAAAAATTACCAGAAAATAAGTTTGGTAAGAATGTTGAGAAACCAGAACCATCACACACTTCTGGCTAAGTGAAAGAAGCCAGACAAAAGGATAAAATTCCATTTACATAAAATCTCTAGAACAGGCAAATCCCTGGAGACAGGAATCAGGCAATGGGAGCAGAGGGGTGGGTGGGAGGAATAAAGAGTCATTACTTAATGGGTTCAGGGTATTCTGGGGTGATGAAGTTCTAGGACTGGACACACATAGTGGCTGCTCAGCATTGTGAATAAACTAAATGCTAATGAATTTTTATGTTTAAATGGTTAATTTTATGTTGTGTGAATTTCACTTTGAGAGAAAAATACTTAATATGTTTGCTTACCAACATTCCCCAAACACAACTACAAGATGGATGAGTTACACACTGACAAATCTAAGTGAAAAAATACCAACAAATAATGAAAGAGAGAATGCCTACAGCTCAGTAAGAACCACAAAAATGAAACCATTATAGAATAGACAGAAGGGATGTAACACATTTTCAATGAGGAAGAATATCTGAAGATATGTTCAACCTCCTTAGTCACTGGATCCATCCATCAAAGTGACAAGATACCATACCACAGGCATTCAACTGACAAGAATTTTAAAATTTGGTAACATAAGCATTGAAGTGAAGATTGATCTCCAGGATATCAAGCTCATTACTAATGGGAATATAAGTTGGCCTAACTGCTCTGGAAAAATTGAACATCCACACACGCAATTTTGCAATTTCACTAAGATACATACTGGCTTGGGTACCACTGGAAGCATATTGAACGTGTTCACAGGAGAGCTATTATGATAGGGAAAACCTACAAAAAATTCATATGGACACAGGATGAATAGGTCCAGATATAGCAGCACAAATATCACTTCTCAGTAGCCAAAATGGATAACTGCACATAAAACAGAGATGAGTTTAAGTTATGTATATACTTCTCACTAACGTAACACTAAGTGAAACACTCAAAAGACTAGTTTTTGTCAAATTGAAAATGTAAACATGCGTATATAACTTAGTATTAAATACATGAACTGAAACTATCTTAAAAAGAAAATTAAAGGAAAAATGACAAAAGATCCAGGACAGTGGTTCCCTAGGTGGGAGGAGACAGTGGGATGAGACTAGAGAAGGATCATGTAAACAGATGTGAACTACTGAGATGGTTTTCTCTCTCTCTTTTTTGTACTGAGGAATTAACTCAGGGGCACTTTACTGCCAAGCTACATCCCCAGCCTGTTTTGAAAATTTTGAAACAGCATCTAGATGAGTTACTGAGGCCTTGAACTTGCAATCCACCTGCCTCAGACTTCTGAGTCACTGAGATTACAGATGTGTGCCACTGCACTTAGATGATTCTTGTTTTCTTCTTGTCTGATGGCATTAGGAACATGGGTGTCAACTACTATAGGCAGATGAACAGAGACAGAATGGAGAAATGCAGATATTCAAAAGGGCCAAGACCACACATAGATCAATTATAACATACACTTATTTGTTATGATCAATAAATACTCCAATTATGGGTACTTGAGGTTCAAAATAATAAGCAATTTTGAGATGAGTAAAAAAGATGAATTACTGATTGGGACATTTAAAATATATAGAACTGCATTTATAATCCACAACAGATCACTAAGAAGGATACACCAAATTTTAATTCTTTAGGGATAGCTCAAAGAAATGAAACTATACCTTCACCAGAATACTAAAATTTTAACAAGTTCAAGCTAGTTCACCTCTTCTTGAATATACTGTAATAGGAAGGAAGACGCTCTTAAATTGTATTGAAAAAATTCTGAAATTCCTTCTAGTGTAATCCATACTAATGAGGTGGGTTAGACCTTCAAAAATAAAGCAGATACAAGCATATAAACAAAGCTGTAAAATAAGACGCACCATAGGAAATTAGTACTAGGTAAACTAAAATATTATATATATATAATACTATATATATATACTATATACAATATATAATACTATGTACATATATATATAATAAGTTACTATGAAAAAATTACTCTCCTATTAAAAAATCCTAGCACATTTATGGTTCAGATTCTTTGGCACTATGAGATGTATAAGTTTTTGTTTGTTTATTTTGGTACTGGAATTGAACTCAGGAGTACTCAATCCCTGAGCCACATATCTAACCCTATTTGTATTTTATGTAGAGACAGGGTCTCACCCAGTTGCTTGGGGCCTTGCCATTGCTGAGGCTGGCTTTGAACTTGCGATTGTCCTGTCTCAGCCTCCCAAAGTGCTGGATTACAGGCGTGTGCCACCACGCCTGGCTAGATGCATGATTTTTAAATAAAGTATAAAATAGCAGAGATGACAGTAACACAGAAATGTCTTTAAAAATTCTATTACAGTGGATTCTATCTCCTTGAAGTTTCCTTAATAAGAATAACAAAGCCAACAGAGAAACTGTACCAAGCTGGACGTGGAACAAATGAAAAACCTTCACTACATCTTTAAGAATATCTGAAATGACCATTATCAAGTGTAGGAAAAATTCAATATCAAAAAATTTAAAAAGCAATATTTACTAGGGCTGGGGCTGTGGCTCAGTGGAAGAATGCTTGTCTAGCATGAGTGAAGCACTGGGATTGAATCTCAGCACCACATATAAATAAATAAATAAATGTTCACCAACAATTAAAAAATACATATTAAAGAAAAAAAAGCAATACTTACCCAAAAGAGAGGAAAACAGTGAGCCTGTGGAAGTTTGGAAGAGGAGGAGACCAACAATTTAGAGACAATGGAGCCTCTTCCTCATCTTGCACTATTTGCTGTAAGAAAAGTAGGGAGTCATGCTGGTGATGTTCTTGGCACAAGAGGTCTTACATGTGTACACCATCATCAGGAGCTCCACGATGGTGGAGTTCACGTACCTACAATTTAGGCACACAAAATCCTATTGAGGGGTATGAGACTTAAGATTTCGCTCTCGACCTGGGGGTGTACCTCAGTAGCAGCACACATGCTTAACATGCTTGAAGCCCTAGGTTCCATCCCCAACACCAAAACAAGAGCAGTAACATTATTATTTCCCTGTTCCAAGACTTAAGATGCAAGACACAGAATCCAGTAATATCTTCTGTTCTCTTGTCTCCATGAGCTCTCCCACATTTCTTCTCAAGTGATGACTCTACTTTCTTTTTCACTGAGACCTGAGGTGGTCAGCAGGCAAGAGACAATGGGATTAGTGTCAATTTTTAAGTATTTGTGGTGTGCAAAGTTCCTCTCTGATTAATGGCTGAGCACAGGCCAACTTGCAGAATGCAGTTGCACCTGGCAGCAGGATCTTATGGAAGCTGTCTTCTGACAGAGAACTGGTCTCAGAGATTACCCAAAATTATACACTAATCCCCACCCACTCCTGCCTATTGGAAGATCTTGCTCCAGCAATCCTCCCTCCCTGCTTGCACCATCATTTGTCACACTCCCCTGGGCTCATACTCAGCTTGTAAATATTCAAGTCCTTCTTCTATTAAAAATGACAACTTGGGCTGGGGTTATGGCTCAGCGATAGAGCACTTGCCTAGCACATATGAGGCACTGGGTTCGATCCTCAGCACCACATAAAAATAAATAAATAAAATAAAGGTATTGTGTTTACCTACAACTAAAAAAAATAATTTAAAAATATGACAACTCATAACTACCTTCTCTGAAGCCCCATCTCTTTGCTCCCCTTTGTAGGACATCTCAGGAGAGTTGTCTACACTCATTACCTCTGACTCAGACACTCTCATTCTCTCCCAAACACATTCTAAATAAGCTTTGGTCCCCCAAACAACCCCCAAACTGTTCTCAACAGGTTGATGGCCTCTAAGTGGTTAAATCCACCAGTCAACACTCAGTCCTATTTCTTGGCCCCTCAACAACAGGTGCTGCAGCTGCTCACCTTGTCTCTTCATACCCTTAATGCACACCACTTCCAGGACACCCCTTTCTTGTCTCCCCCTTGCCTTCTTTGATTAATTCTGGTCTCACTTTGACTGACTGCCACCTAAGACTTTCATTTGTCTTCCTGTCTCCCCTCATCACTTGAGCTTCTCATCCAATTTCATGGCTTTGTAAACGTTGGTGACTCTCACATTCCTACCTCCCACCTATGTACCTCTGAACTCAGATCTTTAAGTCCCATAGCTGCTTGATGTTTCCACTGGAATGTATATCAAGGCATCTCAGAACTTATTCTACCCTAAATGGAAATGTTCTTTTTCCCAAAATACCTGCTTACCAGAAAACTTGTGCCAGCTCAAGTGGCAACTCTGTTCCTCTAGGTAACTCAGGACAGAAACCTTACAGCAAATTCTTAGAGCTCTTCTCTCTTCCAAATGGTATACCTGGGTCATGCCACCCCATGACCATGGCCTGCCCTTCCTGGAATCTCTCTGAAGTGCATGCTCCATGCAGAGAAACTTGCCCTTAAACTGGTCAGACTGTGCAGGCCTCTGCTCAAGACCATGAGATAGCCTCTTCTTCTGCCCATGGCCCAAGCCTGAGGTCTCACATTGGCTCCCACACTCCTTTGTTATGATCAGCCCCCTTCCTTCCCCTGGCTCCATGCCACCTTCTTAGCCCAGGCACACTCTATTGTGATCAGTCCTCCTCCTGCTGATCATTACCACAGGAGGTTTGGTTCTAAGTGATTCTATCAGGCTCACTCCCACCATTCTTGCAGTTTTTTGTTGCAACAAAACTTTCACAAGGCTTACTCTGCTTGCCCCTCTACCCTCTCACTAACATCCCTTCTAATTCCTTGCCATATCAGTTTATTTTTTTCCATAGTGCCTACACTTTCAACTGGACAACTTATTTATCACATTCTGGACAACTTATTTATCACATTCTCAGTATGTCTTCCTCCACCAGAGTATTAACTCCACAAGGACAAGGATCTTTACTTGTATCAACCATTAAGGCATCTCACACATCAGCAACAGAAACTCACACATCACAGATATTCAGCAAATATTGGTTAATTAGTGAATGGAGAAACAGAACATTTGGATAAGTAGGTTTCTGTTATCAAATGACAAGTCTGACATCTGGTGAATTACAACATACTTTCACAGAAGCATTCCATGTGGAAGGATGAGAAAAGGAACTGACAGTGAGTATAAAGTCACTCTAAGATCCAAAACCGGGAGCAACAAGGAACAGGGCTTCCATCACTCAACTCAAATGATGAAAATATTGCCTGAATCACAGAAAAGCTTCAGTTAATGGACTTTTCCTCATTTAAAATTTGTCTTGTACTTCTAGTAACAACCCCTGGAGTCTGTACTAAAATGAAGTAAGTGGTTGGGGATGTAATTCTGGGGTAGAGTGTTCTCCTAGAATGCATGAGGCTCTGGGCTCATCCCCAAGACTCTAAAAAAAATCAATCAATAAATAGAGTGAAGTAAAGGTTATATCTGCCACCAGCAAATCTCAACTGATTTCCAGGCCTGCCATAAACTGAATGAGATTGAGGACATGACTTAACACAAATTGTGACACTCATGGGACAATGTAAAGCAGAAGCAGAAAGAAGATTTGGGGAATACTTAGTGGTCTTGACTAGGGGAAAAACAAACTGACAAAAGGCAGGGACAGATGACAACAGTGTTGAAATAAAAATATGGAAAGGAAGAGAAATGGAAGTACCTGAAAATGGGAAGGATTAACGTAGTTACCCTTCTTGAGTCCTGAACTCTAATTCAAACGTAAGTTCAGCTCCCACTTCTCTCCTGGACAACCTACACAGCCTCCAGTATTTATCCAACAGACCCAAATTGTCTCTAAGGAGACAGAGGGCTGCAGACAAGAGCCAGAGCAGCCTGAGCTGCCTGAGCCTGCACCTTCCCTCCCTGATGCCTCAGAGGGGTACAGGAAAGGCAGGTCCTCCACCAGCACCCTGGCATAGGAGAGGCCTGGGGAAGTGGACAGTGGCACAATATACCAAGACTTGGTGTCCTCATGCCCAGCTCTGCTGAGGACCCTGAAAATATCAGCAGAAGAGGAAGCAAGGGCACCTGATGAAGGCCAGCCACACCCTCCCTCATAGCACATACACTCTCCACGGGTTGGGATGCAATGCAATTTCCTTTCTGGGACAGATAGAGTTTTATGACACCATCCTGAGGAAGCAAAGATCAGGACAGGACAAAGTTTACATGAAAGTATGTGTGTTTCAAGGCTAAATTCCTGGGAAATTTGGCTTTTCTTCTCTTTCTTTGCTATTTATGATATTAATTATATACATATAAGAAACCTGTTACTAAATTTGGTATGCAGCAATTTTCAGACTCTGAGCTAAAAAATGATGCACTATCCAAGCTGATTTCTAGACATTATGTTCTGAGGCCTTAGTTCCTATGATAAAAAAGCAGGAAATCAGGGCTGGGGTTGCAGCTCAGTGGTAGAGCATATGCCTCGTATGGGTTTAAGTCTCAGCACCACATACAAATAAAGGAAAATAAAATTCTATCAACAACTTAAAAAATTTTTTTTAAAAATGAGAAACTCAGAAAATGTGGCACGAGGAAGTGGTTAGAATTTAGGGCTTATATACCATCTTAGCAGGGGAAGGGGAAGAAGACAAAGAGCTGTTAAAGGAAATGACTTTTAGGAAAGATAAACTGGCCCTCTGGAGAACACATGGGAGAGAGGATGCAGTTTTGTGACAATTAGGTGACTTCTTATCTTGGTGAGATTTCTTCTCTAGCCTCAAGAGAGAAGTCAGTCTCCCTGGTTGGAAAGCTCCCAAGCCCTCGGAAGGAGATTTATGACACCGGAATTGTTTTGTGAGGTTTTGCTTCAGTGAAGATAAGGAGAGTCGAAAAAAGTCCTCCTCCTTTATTTACTGTTTCTCAAATGTCCTCAGATCAAAAGAATCCTTATGTCATTGTGGGATATCTTGTGTCCCTTACAGAAGAGGACAGGCTAGGACTGAAGATGGTACAATCAGGCTGGAGGGACCTGCAACTTTCTGGCCACCTACAGCCCATCCTGCCTGGCCAAAGCTGGGATGCTTAGGGACCCTGCTCTTTATTAGAGTTTGGGAAGGATAACCTGGAGCCATCCCTCTCCCCTCCTAACCAGGATAGTGTGTTTCCTATAGGCTACCCCAGGGGGACCTCATTCTAGGGAAACTGAGCTGAAATGAGGGGCTACTGTTGAGCTTTGAAGCCTAGGATTACAGGACTAGCCAGGCCATTTAAAGAATAGGAAAAAACAGTCATTCAGAGTGGAAAATTTATACAAATGTCTGGGGACATCTGGAAATGCACAGCAGAAAGCAAGGCACCATGTCATCATCCTTTCTTCCACTGTGGCTCTTCATTCAAAGTGGCACAGAAACCTTCACTGCACCGAATTCTCTATATTCAGCTTACACATCAGTAACCTCCACAATTTCTAGAACACATGTATGTCAAATGTCACACTGGACTGGAATATATGTTCTTTCAGTATAGTCTTTTCTCTTCTTAGCTCCTTTATCTTACAAGTGGAGACCACATTTAAATTATCTGCAATAAAAACTTTTAAGAACGCTAGGTAACAAAATTCCCCTCCCATAGCCTGGATTGTGTTTTTTGGAGATGCGAGAATAGAGATGCTTCCCTGCAGGCCTTACACAATTCTGACTATCGACTATTAGGAACTTCATGGATTCTGTTATCATTAAGAGCCTCTATTCTAACACTTGTTTATTTCCTCCCATCAAAGAGAGAGAAAGGCTGTGTGCAGTGATGTACATTAGCAGTCTCAGCTGCTCAGGAGGCTAAGGCAGGAGGACCACTTGAGCCCAGAAGTTTGAGGCCAGCTTGATCCACATGGCAAGGCCCTTTCTCTTGAAAAGTGGGCATACATGTGTACACACACACAAACACACAAACACACACATACAAAGAACACATGAAACTCAGCAGTTATGCCAGAAAAATTAGCAAAGTAAGATACACCAATTTTAAGAATATCTGAACTCTTCTTGTCCTGTCAACTCTCACATTCTAAACACTCAAGCCAAACAATCCGAGAAGGCAACAGCACCACTGCTGAAGAACTACTCACTTCGAGAGAGTCTGGATGACGAAAACATCTTCTCCTCTCACAGACTTTTGAATCTGTACCCTTGTTTCTGAAGGAAAAGGAAAGAGGAGAAGGCACAGAGATCAGATTTTTTAAAACACACAATTGTCTGCATCATACCCCTGTTATAATCTACAGAAATTGGAACTATTATAAAACTCAGTAGGCTTTAGATGCTGCCACAGATAATAAACAGAATTCTATTAATCATATTTTTTAAGCAGGCTTGGCTACATGACAGCTTTAAATGGGAATTCGCTTTCTGACTTGAAATAAGTAAATCTAGTTTCTCAGCTCTTACATGTGAGCAGTAAGTGCTGTGCTAGGCTGAGCATAGTAACCTGTACAGGAAATGACACATTCATTCATTTGACCTGGATCAACTGAGAACTCATGCACAAGATGTTGTATGCTATAACAGCAAAGAGAAATGAGATCTACTATCAAAACATTTGTGATCAAGTGCAGAGGAACAATTGCATAATCTGGAATAGAACATTCAATAAAACAACTTCTTCATCAATGTCACAGGAAGAAAAAAGAACACATGAGGGGACTATTTTAGATTAGAAAAGACTAAAGATATGTAGAACACATCACTTGAACAAAAGATCCTTGTTTGGGGGAAGGGGAGCATGACAGCTGTGGGGATGGTGGTGCAGCTCAGTGGTAGAGCATGTGCTAGCAGATATGAGGCTCTGACCTCCATTCCCCAGCACCAGGTTCTTTAGGAAAAATGTGGAAATATGAATACAGCATGATATTATATGATTATATAATTATTCTTAATTTCTTAAATGTGACAATAGTATTATATTTATACAGGAGAAAGAATTTATTCTCAAGAGATATGTGGTCATATGTCTGCAACTTATTTTCAAATGATTCCACACATACATATTCAAATGGCAAAACGTTAATTGATGACCCTATGTGGTAGATAAACATATGGGTGGGTGCTTAGGGTATCATTAACCTTGATGTATGTTTGAAAATTTTTATTAAAAATGCTGGAAAGGGCTGGGGAGTAGCTTGGTGGTAGAGTACTTGCCTAGCATGTGTGAGGTTCTGGGGTCCATCCCCAGCACTGCATCAAATAAATATTAGAAAAAAAAAGGTGGAAAAAACAGAATGCAGATTTACAAAACAATGTGGTGAGCCGGGTGCAGTGGCGCATGCCTGTAATCCCAGCACTTTGGGAGACTGAGACAGGAGAATCTTGAGTTCAAAGCCAGCCTCAGCAACGGCGAGGCACTAAGCAACTCAGTGAGACCCTGTCTCTACATGAAACACAAAATAGGGCTAAGGATGTGGCTCAGTGGTCAAGTACCTCTGAGTTCAATCCCTGGTACCAAAAAAAAAAAAAAAGAATGTGGTGTGATGCTGAGAAAAGGAGCTTTAGAGTCAGGGAGATCTGGATTTGAATCCTGACTCTGCTACTTCTGGGACCTCATACATACCATCATGCCTGAACTGTTTTTCAAGATCTGGTGACAATACTAAATGCAAAAATGTTAATTTCCTCCTTCCTTCCCAACAGATACTAAGTACCTTCCCTCCCTTCACTCATAAGCCTGCACAGTGAACCAAGTCTCCCTGAGTCTCCACTGCTAGGCTTCCCAGTAGCCCTCCTCATCCAGTCCCCATTAGAGGAGAATCTCCCCCAAGAATGTCCCTTCAGACTGTTTCTTCAAATGCATTTTTCTCTACTGAAGTCATCTGGGGTATCTTAGGAAACAGAAAAAACAAGGCAGTACTGGAGAGATCAATAAGGGAACAGCAGAAGGGTACCTTTCTCTCAACGCCTCCTTAAAGCTTTGTAGTATGTAAATATTTGACAAAATCCTGCAGTAGAAAAGGAGAGGGAAAAAGTATCTGAAGAGTACCTACTGTACCAAGATCTGTGTTAGGCACACAGGTTGTCCCATTTAATCCTCAAAATAGCCCTAATTGTTTACAATTTAGGAAGTTTAAATAACTTGCCAAGAATAAGGTGTATGACTCTCAAGCCCATGCAAGCTGTACATCACTTTTGCTAGAATTTTAAATATCCAACATTTTTAAAGAAAAAAACAAGATTTAATTACACATTCATTGTAACTTGTGATGATTATTGGTGGCAGAAATCAATTGGCAAAGTATTTCCTAACAAGATTTCATGATGTCCAAACTATGGCAGCTTAGGTGGAAATGAAGAATAACCAACTAGCAACTGAGAGTTTAACGTAGAGGTAGGATGCATGCTTAGCATGCAGGAAGCCCTGGGTTACATCCCCAGCCCCGGGGGGGGGGGCGAAGTGTGGTGGTGTGTGTCTGTACTTCAATCTATTCAGGAGGCTAAAGCAGGAGGATTAATTGAGCCAGGGAGTTTGAGACCAGCAAAAAACCCCCTCCCACTTTTTCTTTTGCTTGAGGTACTGGGCATCTACCACTGAGCTATGTCCCAAGCCCTTTTACTTTACTTTTATATTGAGACAGGGCCTCACCAAGTTGTCCAGGCTGGCATCAAACTTGTGATCCTCCTGCTCAGCCTCCCAAGCCACTGGGACTACATAGCATGTGCCACTGTGCCTGGTAAGACACTGTCTTTGGGGGAAAAAACAAAAAGACAAACAAACAAAAAAACAACTGGAATTGTAGCCACACAGGATTTGCTTATCCTGCCTAAGGTGATGTCAATTCAACCAACAGCTGAGCCAATGTTTTCATTCAATTGACTAGCTCATTCAGATATTTATGCAATTATTATTGTATGAACTCTGAAACTGCCATCTGAGACCCCACATGTGAATCTACTTGGTATGAGTGAGAGCTAAAACATCACTCTCTTCTATCTTGCCTAACTTCTTGCTAACAGAATTAACTGTACAACTGAATCAAACTGTTTCAATAGCAGAGGATGAAGGACTGAGCCAATGCGCCATATTCCACAAAAAGATCAATGGTACACATGTCCAAGATAGCTCACCTCAGTTAGGTTCCTGATAAACCTGCACTTTGCCCATCTCCAACCCAGCTGCCTAGAGAAGAGAAAGGGGGAAAAAGCTGAGAAGGTCATAGAGCAGACCAACATCTCTATTATTTAAGGATGATCATAAATTGATAAAAGTAAAATTAAATAGTTATTACCAAATTTAAAGTCAATATTAAATTGTTATATGAGTTCACTGCCTTCTTACCCCATCCCATGTCTACCCAAGGCCTATATAATCCATTTCTGCCTGCCTCGCCTCCTGTGCTCCTGCTGCCCTAGAGTCCAGGTTCCTGACACACACTGATGCCTCCTCCTGCACACACCAAAGGGCCTTGGAAACTGCTGTTCCCTCTGCCTGGAGGGCTCTAACCTTACACATCCATGTGTTGACTCCTACAGGTTTCTCAACTCACTGATCACCCCCCCAGTTTAAGACACTTGTGTACCCAAGCTAAAGTCGTACCACCCGCCCCATCCCGACTTCAATGCTGCCATCTTCAGGGTATTCATCACCATCTGAATTTGTTGGTTTTGCTGATGTACTTGTCTGGCTCTCATACTAAAAAGTAAACTTTGTAAGAAAGAAGAAAGTTGACTAGACTGCTCCCTGTTAACTCCCAATGTCTAGATCTAGGTCTTATACAGAGCAGGAATTTATTTATTCATTTAATAAATATCTAAAATTACACTAAAGTGTAAGCTGTAAACTGTTCTTATTTACTATATACTTCACTTTCATTATACTACAATAATTCTATGAACACAAAGCACCTAACACAATTCCTGGCACTTAGGAATGAAAGAGTGCCAAATGAATATGTAGGCAGTTGGGATAGCTTACCTACAGGATAGACTTTCATTTATGTGGATGATACCTAGATTAACTACAACATACCACTTTCAAGCTTGACAACCACTGCTAATCTGATTTTCAAATTTACAACACATAATCAATATAGAGTTTAATGGTAAAATTATAACTCACTCACCAATTTTCTTTGAAAGTTCCATACATGATGAATTAGAATCTGCTGAAAACTGCACCAGACCTCCTTTGGTTATGTTCATCTTGGTTTCTAATTCAGGTGGCCTCACACAAAACATCAAAATCATCTTGGTTTTCCAATTCTCAGGGCCTAGAAGGATATACATTGAGAAATGCCATATGAGATAAAATACACCTGAACAGATTTTTTTTATACAAAAAATAGCAAATAACTTCAGCTGAAGGAAAACAGTTTTCGCCATAATTATGTCTTTTATGTTATAGGGAGATATACCCGTGTGGATAAATGGAAAATTCATTTGGATTTGAGGGTTCTGAATTGATGGAAATGTTATCAAAGACATAAACTAATTTTCACAACTACTGGGAAGAAATGATGAACTTATAAGAAAGGTGGAGCTGAAGAGCTCAGTGTTTTACTGTTTGCTGCTTAAAGTCAATTATGTACAACCCTTTATTCTCTGACAACAAAATTCTTCCTGCATTAACACATAGAAAAATGGCAGAGCCATTTAGCAAGGACGTGGACTGATTGATCCTTAAACAAAAAATAAGTGACGCATCTACACCCAACTTTTCCTTTAAAGCCTGTTTCCCATAAACCTCCCTGTGACCTTTCAGATGCCTCTTGGATGTCCAAGTCATGCATAAAACTGATCTTGTCATCTTCCTTTTTCTCAACTAGAACACGAGGTTGATTAGACAATAACTTTAAGCAAAGTTAAGTGACCACCCAATTGACAGGCAGCAGGACAAGAAAAAAGGCCCCTGGACTAGAGGTCATCAGAGCTAAGGTTCTCATCCCATTTACTCTGGGGTGCATGTCCCTAAAATGTAATGAGGATGCTTCATTTGGATGGAATATCAACAATCCAGCAGGCCATGGGGGAAGACGACCCCTTCCCAGAAAGCCTACTGCACTTCCTCCTTTGAATGTTTACTTGGGGTAGCTCTGGGGCAGCCGGTAATTATAAACAGGCTAAAACTCAGTTGATCCTTTTTCTTATTCTTAAATTTAATTAAGCAAGTAACATGCAAACATATCCTCTTGGTCAAGATCTTAAACACCACCGTTAAGGCAAAAATCACCAGCCCCAACACCAGGCTCCTCTCCAGAAGTGAGGGTTCCTGTCTACTACAGATACTTCACGCCTGTTCTATGCATTCACAAGCCTGACCCTTATAAAATATATAGACAAAACATACACTCGATGTTTCTAGCGCAAAAAGGTATCACTGCACAAATCTATACTTTGTTCACCAAACAATACACTTGGACAAGCTAGGTTAGAAAAATAGACCTACTCTGCTCTTCCTAACTGCTGCCTAGTCTTGCATGGTGAGAACACACCACAACACTTTTAGCCAGGTCACCATCCTGAAGGGTTCTCATTGTGCACACATGCCATAGAATCATCTGGTCACAGGTAGCTCAGTGCTCAGTCCCACCAGAGGGCTAGGAAAGCAGACTTCCAGCCAAGTGCCCTCAAGGGGCATTCCAACTGGGACAGCCCAGGATTTCAAATCAGAAAATATGTGGGACTACAATGCAATTAACCTGAAGCCTGTGAACTACAAACAGAAATGTATGTGGGATGATCAAAGTCCTGAAGAGACCAAAGAGGATCCTGATGTCTAGCATGGCTTTTGAGCAGGGATCAGCAAATATAGCTCACAAGCCTGGTCAGGTTCATCAAAAGCCTCTTTTTATAAAATCCAGCCATGTTCCTTTGTTCACAAATTGGTAATGGATGCAAATGCAGACTGGACATAACCACAAAGCCTAAAATATTATCTGGCCCTTTACAGAAAAGGGTGGCTGTCCTCTGCTTTACAAGAGAGCACAACATCTGCAAAGGATGAGAATCCAGCAGAGAGATTAATATAAGTGAAAGAAATACTGCATTATCATCAACACTGAGTGGGAAGGGATCATAGATGACCTCTAACACCACCTATTGATGTCTATGTTTACAAAAGGGTACATGTTTGGGAAGGAAACAAGCAAAACTTTCTTCAGAAGTTACAAATTTTTTTTTTAATTTAGTTATTTTATTTAAATGCATTTCAAGTCATAGTACATAACCAGATCTCTGTTTTTCCATTTCTCTGATTGCAAACCAAATAAAGTCACACCATTAGAGTCTTCATAGATGTGCCAGGGGT
>CM053402.1:58438706-58454035 GCA_028644305.1 Xerus rutilus
AATGAAATATTATTCAGCATTAAGAGAGAATAAAATTATGGCATTTGCAGGCAAATGGATGGAATTGGAGAACATTATGCTTAGTGAAGTAAGCCAATCCCAAAAAACCAAATGCCGAATGTTCTCTCTGATTAGTGGATAAGAATACATAAGGGGGGTGGTTACGGGAAACATAAGAGAAATGCAGGAACTCTAGACGTGGCTGGGGGAGGCGGGAGGAAGGAAAGGGGAATGGGCATAGTAATGATGGTTGTTTGAGATGGTCATTACTACCCCTGGCACATCTATGAAGACTCTAATGGTGTGACTTTATCTGGTTTGCAATCAGAGAAATGGAAAAACTGAGCTCTGGTTATGTACTATGACTTGAAATGCATTTAAATAAAATAACTAAATTAAAAAAAAACTTTCACATTGGCTAGAGCCATTTGCAAATTTATCTTGACTCCGCTAGTATGTCCATTATGTGTTGGGCAAATATAATTTAACTGGAGAGGGAGATTTTTTAATATGATGCAGCTCTGTTTAAAATTCAGAAGCAGTTCTGAAATGTCTGTTATAGAACAGCAATGGCTGTGCTCATGCTCAGCCATCTTGTTTAGAACTGTAGCTCTAAATGTTTGGACTCCAGGTATGTTTCTATCTTATGGCACTGCTTATTTTAACAAATACCATCCCTTCTAGTTTTCCCTTAAAAGGATAGTCGGAGAGTAATCTTTAAGGCCACTTCTACACCATCCATATATAATGATTTCTTTGTATAAACTAGCATTGGAACCTACTGCAGAGTTATGTATTGAGGTAAAAATATAACTTTCAAAAATGTACTCTAGCAAAATTTATGATCATATTCAGGAGGCTTAGAAAATGGCAGATGCTTTCTATCTCTAATTTCCCAAACTCTTTTTTTCACCTTCCTCAGACTTGTGCAAAAGGCTAGGTAACAATCAATAGTCAAATTCTTTTGGTAAATTTGCCTGCCTTCTTCTCTAAGCTCAGTTTTATTCTTGGTTTATTTTCTTGATTGTAGTTATTTGTCCTGTGTCATTGACATCTTCACAAAGGACTAAGGGAAGGAGCTTTAGAGGTGTTCTTTATTGCTGTCCATATCTCCATGTTGTATGAAATGTCTGAGTTTTGAAAAAGAAGAAACAGCCTTGCTTTTTGATAGATCCTCAGAATTCCTGGAGTTGGTTTGTGTAGCTGATCTTTTGTTTTCCCTTTTTTCTCAAGGCTACATATGAAAAGAGAGCCTTTGCTTCTCAATGGACTGACTAAGGAGAACCATCTGGAGATTTCCTTAGTGATTCTTTAGAAGCAACTTGCACTGCTTATGCTGATCAGCTGCAGGGATTTCATGGGTGCAAACTTGGAAGGGAGTTTTTAGGTTTGGTCATGGGAAACTCATAAGCCATCAGTTTACACCTGTCTTCTTCTTTTTTTATATATATTTATTTTTTAGTTGTAGGTGGACAGACTATCTTTATTTTATTTTTATGTGGTGCTGAGGATTGAACCCAGTGCCTCATGCATGCTAGGCGGGCACGCTACCACTGCGCCATAACCCCAGCCCCTACACCTGTCTTCTTTTTTTTTTTTTTTTGGGTACAGGAGATTGAACTCAGGGGCACTCGACCACTGAGCCACATCCCCAGCCCTATTTTGTGTTTCTTCTTGATGAACACTTGTTGTGTGAGCCAGAGACAATAATAGCCTAGTATTCCAGTTTCTTTTTCTTTCTCCTGTTGAGACAGCAGTCATCACTATTTTGACAAGTTGGTGTTGGAGAGGAGTGTTGGGAGGATATGGAGGATTGAACTCAGGGGCACTCAACCACTGCCTTATTTTGTCTTTTATTTAGAGATGGGGTCTCACAGAGGTGCTTAGTGCTTCGCTTTTGCTTAGGTTGGCTTTGAATTCGCGATCTTCCTGCCTCAACCTCCCAAGCTTCTAGGATTACAGACAAATTTCTGTTTTAATGTTAACTTATAAACAGACAACCAGACCTCAAATATGTTTGCAACTAGTAAAAATAAATTTTGGTATCAGTGCACTTTCAAAAGGGTCACTTACTGTAAATGTTAGTTTTGCCAAACTCGAGAACCTTGTCAAGAACAAGTGCATTGGTCTGGGGTCATAATTCAGTGATAGAGTGCTTGCCTACCATGTGTGAGGCACTAGGTTCAATTCTCAGCACCACATATAAATAAATAAATAAAATAAAGGTCCTCTGACAACTAAAAAAATATTTAAAAAAAACAAGTGCATTGTCACTATAATTTGAAGATGGTTTCTAGCAATACTATTAAGTTACCTCCCTTGGGTAAGGAGAATAAATAACAATGGATACACTCAATAAAATATACCTGTCATGCATTAGATCTGGAGAGTTGCCTTTGATGAATGTGGCTTTAAAAACTTTAATGAAAAGGTTGGTGACAGAATAAGTAAGCAAGCAGATGCCCTATAGGAACAAATTATAATCAACTGAGAGGTAATCAGTTTATGTATATTAGTTATCTCTATTCATTTGTAGCAAAGATTGGTTTACAGTTGGGAAATGTTTCATAAAGTAGTCCCCCTAAAAGCCATTTTCAAAAATATGGAGGACTACAATCCTTTTTCAGCAACACCAAGGATCCTGAGATTTAAGCTAATAATATTTTGAAAATCAGAAGAATATAGCTACTTGATTATATAAGAAACCTGAAACTGTTGATGACAAGACTTTTTTTTTTTTTAGTTGTAGATGGACATAATGTCTTTATTTTATTGCTTTGTATGTGGTGCTGAGGATCGAACCCAGGGCCTCACCCATGTGAGGCAAGCGTTCTACCACTGAGCCACAATCCCAGCCCAGTGACAAGACTTTTTAATAATTATTTGATTAAAAGTTTTGTTTTTAACATTAAATGGAAAGAAAAGCAGAAATAAAATCCATTGTCTTAAACAACTTAAAAATATATTTTATTTCTTAGAAAAATTAGGGTATCAAAGCAGAATTTTAAAGTGATTTTTGGGCAAACTTGCAAAGGTAATGACAGAGTCACTGAAAATCCCATATAGAGGATTTAAAAATGTTTCTTTGAACTTTGAGCCCTGATTTGACGTAGGGTCTCAGTACCTTTTATTTTAAAGAAGAAATGTAGTGGAATTTTAGTCTTTGATTTAGACAGTCATTGGCTTATGTTAAATAAAAAGTCAATATCATGGAAAAGATTTAACAGTTTCTTGAAGTGAAAACATTTTGCTGCCTTTGAACTATCTGATGAAAGACAGAACTCTGGTAGTTTTCTGGCTTTGGGAACAGCTGTTGTAATTGTCAGCATGTGGAAGGTCATCAGGTTCAGTTATCATCACACTTAATCTGAGGCCAGGCTTTTAACATTTGCCCACTTTCAGATTTAATGAATGGAAACTACACAAGGAGACTATGAGCATATTTTGTTAGAAGAGTATTTCTTGGACAGAGAGTGGGTTTTAATATTAGAATATTAAATATTTAATATTAGAATAGCTGACTTCCTGTTCTGGAAGCTTTGACCTTCACCAGGGAAGGAAGGCATTCGCTACATCTGGTACAGTTTTGTGCCACACCTCAAGATGTCAGTTACTTCTCATTCTTTAACAAGAAGAAAAACTGTCTCTCCAGAGCTGGTATTTTAAGTTATTACCAGATAGTATCTTTATATTTTTCACCACCTTAACAAAAAACATTGAAAAACTGATTTCTCCACTTATTCTTAGATGATATGAAATGCTAAATTTCTTTTATTGTATCCATTTTCTAATTTTATTTTTTTTATAAGACTATTTCCACCTTCACTCAGTCTTTATAATCCACTCTCCATAGCATCTTCTTCCATGCTTGGCCTTCTTTCAGAGGGCCAAGAGTCCCAGAAGAGGCCTTCTGAAACTCTAGCACTAGATTTTACAATTTCTGAACCCATTACCTAAAATCACTTTTAAGAAACCTAATGCCCTTTCTCTTGAGCCACACTGAGAATAGTAGTTTGTGCTCAATTCAGTGAAAGAGAAGAGAGCAATATAGACACTATATTGTCCTGATGAGAGCATACTGGCTTTTAGAGCCATTCTGTTTAACCATATGCAAGTCTAAGAATCAACTGTATTTGTGATTTGTAATAAGATTGAGTTGCACAACACTGCTTGTGTCTCTCAGATCAAGAAATTTATTTCACTTTAAAAATGCACATCTCATCTACAGCCATACCACCCTGAATGCCCCTCATCTTGTCTAAAAATGCACATCTCTTTAGAGAAGTGAATTCAGCACAGATACATCCTGCTTTCCCTGGTTTGGAACCCATACAGACCTATTACCATCTACACTAAAAATATTGTACATGCACACCTCAGTTTGTTTAAAAACCAAAGAATATGTATTTCTTACAATAGCATGGTATTTGGATTGTAATCAATATATATGAATGTGACTCTTGAATTTAAGTGCACTATTATTCATATCTTACACAATACAATTGCATTGTTTGGCAAATGTTTCTATGTATGCTTTGCTAAAACCTCAGAGTGTTGTAAGGTACAAGTTTCCATACTGTGAATGTGTCTCTCTACATATGTAGTCTGAGGGGGGAAATTCTGAACTTATGGAAGTCTGTGTAACACTTTGATATTATTTTTCATGTTTGCTGAGTAGTAAGTTCATATATGTCCTTTAACTGGAATCAGTCACCTTGAGTTTGCTGGTTTGTCAAGCTTGGTTTACTGAATCAAGAAGCAGTCTTGTTAAGCACTGTTCTTAGTGTGTAATATTTGTATTTGGTGTTCTCCCCCTGCCTGAGAGTGAGTAGTGATGAACAGATGCAGGTGTTAAATTTCTGTAGACAATGGTAATAAAATATGAATGTTTAAATGCTGAAAAAATTAAAATAATAAAAATAATAATAGTCTGAGTTATAGTTCAGTGGTAGAGCACTTGCCTAGCAAGTATGAAGCCCTACATTCAATTCCAAGTACTGGGCAGGGATGGAAGGAAAAGAATCTTTGCTATAGTTTAATAGAAATTTCTCATGGTGTAGAGGGACAGAATGATTCTTCTCTTTTAAATGACTGTTGAAATGAAGAAAACAGGATGTGGCTGTCAAACACTAGGACCAGGTTCCACATCCTCTCTCCTTTCCACTGCAGAAATGACTTCCTAGAGATACCATTGCTTCTCTGAGCTTTCAGTTTCCTCACCTGAAAAATGGTCACTCACATTGGTAAAATGGAAAGATTGGTCTCACTGCCTGAAGTAAAGCCAATAATCAGTATGTTTTGAGATAAATAACAAGTTTTATTGCTTTATTAGCAAAGAAGAATACAGTGAACTCCTGTCACAGAGGCTGTGATCCTAACTGCCAGGGGGAGCAACTAGCTTTACAAAGGGGATGCAAAGGCTACACTTCAGCTGCACCCTATCAGGACTAATAATTTATTTTTAGCCTTGAGAGATAGCTGCTTCTCAGACCCACTTGTAGTACCTCCAAAATATGGATTTCTTCATTCCTGTTATCATTGATCTGAAGAACAAATAACTCTGCCTAGGACAGGAAGAAGGCTAATCTTTCTTCCTTCACTCATGATTAAGGAGGGGGAGAGGGAGAAGAAGAAGGCAAAACCGTATCACCTTTAAAATAAGCTACCAGTGGCAAAGCATCAAGGGTTATGTTCAAGGCCTGGGATGGACACCATTACATTAGTAGCTGTTTAGGGTTGGAGGTGAGCAATAACATTTCTATACAGTCCATGGAGTAAAAGGTAACCAGAGCCTCTTGAGTCTCTGGCCGCCCAGACTCCAAGGTGGAAGGGGACTGCGGCTAATCTGGCTGTGGGAGACAGCAGAGGCCAAGACCAGGTCCCCAGTCGAGGGATCCTTGGTAGTTTCTATTATTGGATCCCTTCCTCTATCTTTTTCTCTTTTTCCTGTTTTCCTCCTAAATGAAAAAAGTTTCATTTTCTTTTGTGATTAAAATATTTACATGTAATAAAAAACCAAACAAGGAGAAAAAATTATATATCTGCCTTTATCCTATGTAAGTAATCACCTTTGATACTTTATTGACTTCATTTTTTATTTGACAGTTTTTTATGTACCAAGTTCCAGGTTGATGAATTTAGGTTGATGTTATCATTATGTGAACCATAGACAAAATAGCCCAGACTGGGAACCAGCAGCCAGGGTCCAAATTCTTTCTCCTGTCTCACAAGCTGTGTGATCTCAAGCAAGTTTCTTTAGTTCTCTGCATCCATTTCCTCATCTATAAAATGGGAATGCTACTAGCATCTACCTCATGGGTGGTTTTGGTGACCAGGTGAGTTATTCACCAGCATATAGTTGACAACCACTCTCTATTAGCTATACTTAGGAGCTATTGTGGTATGAATGGATTGTATTTTATTAAACAAATTCCTAATTCTGGGCACTTTTCACTATTTTTATACAATCTGTATTTATACCATTGCCCAATTATTGTCTCATGTCAAATTGCTAGCAGTGTTTACTTGAAAGGGGATGTCCTTTCAACATTTTGTTTCCCAGAAAGTGTATACTGATGTACATTCTCACCAGGAAGCAAGGTAAAAAGCATGTGTGTCCCTCACACTCATCAATGCCAGGAACTACCCATGTTTTAACTTGGCAGAGTGAATGGTCAATATTTTCTGGACTTTAAAAATTCCTTGTCCAATCATGCTTCTGGTAGCTATGCTGGCCATCCTGCTTGAACTTCTTCTCTATTCTATTAAAACATGTTGATGGAGCACTTCTCAATGTTAGGCCCAATGCCGAGACCTGGAGCAGGAAACAAACAAACAAAACACCTGCTTAATAAGGTAGTCAAAGTAGGTGAGCCATTTTATGTAAAGTGTTTATCAAAGTCCTGCTAGGACTTTTTGTTCTTTGTTTCTATAATTGGAAAGTGACTAGTCAAAGGTTATGATTTCTCCATGTGGCATCTCCAATTCAACTCTACCACTTCCGTCCCTGCCACAGTCCAGCATCCCAGGAAATACTCCTCTCTCCTAAATCATATTTCTCTGGCTTGGTTACTCTAAATCCATTATGCTGAGCTGGAGTCTTTTGGACCTACTGATCCCCTGACTCCACCTGCTCTGCCACTGTCCTAGCTGGAGAACTCCTTTGCCATTTCTCCTCTCTCCTTCATTGGAAGTTACTACCAGAGAAGCCTAAGAATGGGGGCCTTGTCTTTGCTTCCTAGGGCCCCCAGGGAATAAGGCTGGTGTACTTTCTTCAGGAACTTTCACCACTCACACCTATTTTATATTTGCTTGAGATAGTAGCAGAGAAAGATTTTTCCTCTGTTCAAATTCTACCGTAAGTGTTTGTATTAGTCAGGAATATTGCAATGAAACACAATTTAAACTAGCTAAAAACACAGAGTTAGCAGGGGGAGGTTGCTTCATTTGCATAGTAAAGAAGGCCAGGAAACAGTTTCAGGTATGGCCATATCCAGCTCTCAACTATCCCCAGGCTTTCGTGTTTTTCTTCAAATTCTCCCTGCCTTTTTTTTCTTGTTCTGGCTTTATTCTCATCCAAGCTCTTCCCAGAATAGATGAAAGACTCTAAGAATCAATGGCAATGTTACTGAATGCACACTAAATTGTTCAAAATAATAAAAATAAAACATAAAATAACAAGTGTTTTTAGGACATGGAGAAACTGGAACACTTAACATTGCTGGTTGGAATGTAAAAATGGTGCATTTACTGTTGAGGACAGTTGATGTTTTAGTCATCTTTTTTATTGCTGAAACCTGACAATTTTAGGGGAGGAAAAGCTTATTTGGGGGCTTATGGTTTTAGAGGTATCAGTCTATAGACAGCCAGCTTCATTCTTTGGGGCTTGAGGTGATGCAGAATATCATGGCAGAAAAGTATGGTAAAGGAAAGCAGCTCAGACATGATAATCAGGAAGCAGAGACAGAGCTCCACTCAATGAGGACAAAATACCCCAAAGGCACCCCCCCCGGGACCCACCCCCTCCAGCCACACCCTGAGTGTCTACAGTTATCACCCAGTTGATAGTTATCAGAGAATTAATGCATTGATTAGGTTAAGGCTCACATAACCCAATTATTTTACCACTAAACTCTTGCATTGGCTCACAAATAACCTTTCAGGGGACACTTAATATTGAAACCATACAGTTAGGCAGTTCCTCAAAAAATTAGACATAGAGTTAGCACATAACACATCAATTCCACTCCTAGTTACATGCTGCATATAAGTTGTATTGGGTGCTGTAAACATTGACATCTTCCTTAAAGGTGAGGTATTGGTAACCTAAAGAGACACTGCAAGATTACTGGGTAGAAATTGCAATACCTCAGATATACACTGGAAGAGAGGAAGACACATAGACAACATGAAAAAACAAGGGAGGAAAGTGCCCCTAAAAAATCAAGATACTACAACAATAGAATCCAATGACAGTGAGGTCAATAAAATGTCAGAGAAAGAGCTCAGAATATACATAATTAAAATAATCTGTGATTTAAAGACTGACCTTAGTGAGAAAATGCAGGCAAAAATTAATCACTTCAACAGAGATAAAAGAGCAAATATAGGCAACTATTGATCACACCAACAAAGAGATAAGAGAGCAAATACAGGTAGCAAAGGATTACTTCAAGAAAGAAATAAATTCTGAAAAAACAAACAGAAATCCTTGAAATGAAGGAAACTATAAACCAAATAAAAAATTCAATAGAAAGCATCACCAACAGACTAGATAACTTGGAAGACAGAACCTCAGACAATGAAGACAAAATATACAATCTTGAAAATAAAGTTGACCATATAGTGAAAATGGTAAGGAACCATGAACTGAGCATCCAAGAATTATGGGATAACATCAAAAGATCAAATCTGAGATTTATCAAGATGAAGGAAGGCACAGAGATACAAACCAAAGGAATGCACAATCTCTTCAATGAAATAATATCAGAAAATTTCCCAAACATGAAGAATGAATTGTAAAATCCAATAAAAGAGGCTTAAAGAACACCAAATGTACAGAATTACAACAGATCTACACGAAGACACATTGTAATGAAAATGCCTAGCATATGAAATAAGGATAGAATTTTAAGGGCTACAAAAGAGAAGAAACATTATATATAGGTGGAGACTAATTCAGATCTCGGCAGATTTTTCAACCCAGACTCTCAAGCCAGGAGATCCTGGAACAACATATACCAAGCTCTGAAATAAAATGAATACCAGTCAAGAATCTTATATCCAACAAAATTAAGCTTCAGATTTGATGACAAAATAAAAACCTTTCATGACAAACAAAAGCTAAAAGAATTTGCAGTGAGAAAGCCTGCACTACATAGCATTCTTGGCAAAATATTCCAGGAGGAGAAAATTAAAAAACAACAATGAAAATCTGCAAAAAGAGGAAATGCACTAAAGGAAAGGCCAATCAAAGGAGAAATCAAGTCAAGTTAAAAACCAAAAATAAACCAAAATGGCCAGGAATACAAACCATATCTCAATAATTACTATGAATGTCAATGGCCTAAAATTATCAATCAAAAGACATAGACTGGCTGGGGTTGTGGCTCAGTGGTGGAGTGCTTTCCTTGCATGCATGAGGCACTGGGTTCGATTCTCAACACTGCATATAAATAAATTAAAAAAATAAAGGACCAGCAGCAACTAAAAAAAAAAAGATTAAAAACAAGACATAGACTGGCAGATTGGATTAATAAAAAAGACCCAACAATATGCTGCCTTGAAGAGACTCATCTCAAAGGAAAAGACATCCCCAGACTGAAAGTGAAAGGATGGGAAAAAAATGTATCACTCACACTGTGTAAACAAGCAAGGGTCTCCATACTTATATCAGATAAAGTTAACTTCAAACCATTCAAAGTTAGTGAAAAGTGATAAAGAAGGTCATTTTATACTGCTTAAGGGAATTACACATCAACAAGACATAACAATCATAAATACCTATTCCCCTAACAATGGAGCATCTATGTATATCAAGCAAACCCTTCTCAACTACAAGAATCAAATAGACCACAACACAATAATACTGGGTGACTTTAACACAATTTTCTTACCACTGGACAGAACTTCCAAATGAAAACTAAAGAAAGAAACCATAGAACTCAATAATACAATCAATAATTTAGACTTAATAGGGTTCTCTGTTGACACAAGTTTCTGTAAGATTCTATGAATTTGATTACATTTTTCCACTTACATTCCAAAGTACATTGTCAGAAATATTCAGATTTCTCCATATTCAGGTGTATTCCCAAACCCTAACCCTAAGGCAATAGAAAATATGATATTAAATTTTACATATTTCTTTCTTGAATCCTAAATTTCCTTACATATAGGTACACCAAAATAATTTTTAAATGTGTATCACATTTCAGTATAAATTTTCTTACATATGACTGTATATCCTCAATGAGGTTCAGCTTGATATTCTCATATACACAGTAGATTTTCATCTGACAGTGATTGAATAATTTGTCTTTAAAATTTTACAATTTCAGGTTATTCTTTCCACATATTTTCACAAGTACATTCTTAAGAGTTTTCCTTTATTTCCATATACATATTAATTCTCTAACCCTAACCCTAGGTCAGTAGAAATTTGATACAATATTGGACCAACTTCTGAATCAATTCCTCCATTTTCTTTAATACACTTACCATATTATGGATTTCCTAATGTCTTTGGCATTCTATTTTTAATTTTCTGTGTTCAATTGGCATACGCAACATTTTGTATCCTAAATGGGCTTCATCCTAACTACTACTGGTGTACATAACATATTTTCATATGACTCTCAATTCACTCAGCCATGTTTACTCTTGTGTCTACTCATATATTGTTCATCATATTTTTAAAAGCTTTTTTTAAAGATTACACATATATCTCCTTATTCATGTTAATTCTCTAAACCTAACCCTAAGTCATTCCAAGTCAGCATATAACATTTCACATATTTCTGTATGTAAACCAACTTCTCTTTATTCCATGGACACTCATATTAATTTCAAAGAGGATTTAGCCATTACTTTTTAGTTTTCACTGTGAAATTTGCATATACATTACAGCTATTCACACTTGAGATTCATACACATGTTCTCATATTTACATAATATATTTGTTATGTCTCTATTTGAAGCATCCATGTGTAGGATGTTATGTGTTCACTTATGAATTACACATGTTCTCACAAGTATATACTCATAGTTACAGTATTCTTCCACATTTATGTTAATTGTCTGACCCTAACATTAGTCAGGGCAACATTCACTTTCATAATTTACTTTCCTTTGTGCATAATTCCATCTTTTCTTAAATCCAAGAGGATTTATATAAATTTTACAGTGTATTTTTCTTTTCTTTTCAATTTCCAATATTCCATTTTTATAGTCATCACAGTAATACCATTGGTTACCAGTGACCAGTGGTGTTTCCTCACATGCTTGATTACAATATTACAAAAGCAGATGGAGGGAAGCACTGAAGCCAGGTTATTGAAAGTGGTGACAGTGTTTTCTCTCAGGAAAGATAAGACGGCCATAGGTTGTATCTGGATCCTATGAAGTACATGTGCATTTTTTCTTGATATGGCCAATGCTCTCTTTGTTCTCCTCATCTCTTCACCTTATCTGTCATTTCTCCTTCTGTTATAATTCCAGATGCTGTTTGGTGAGATAGTCCATTGGTTTATAGCTTACAGATAGAGAAAAGTGTCCAGGTGAAAGTTATTTAGCAGGGAGGGCCCTAATTAACATCTTTCTGGGAAGACAATCATTAGCAACTGGTGGGAGCTCTGGCAGTTTGTAATGAAAAGGTGGGAGCAGGGCCACTGTAGACATGAACTTTTCAAGAGCTCTTTAATATTCCAGGCTCAATTTGTCCTTTTCTTTCTTTCTGACTCTACCCATTTATGTACAATGTCTGTTCAATTCTGGCTTCTACTGTATATCCAATATGAGATTCAGTCTGACTTCCAATTATGGACATAGTACATTTTCCAATGAATCTCACTTTACTCATATCTGGATTCCTTATATTCATGTATGTTTTTTCAAATGGTTTCAGAAGTTCATTCTTATGAATATTTGTATTTCTCCAAATACAGGTTGATTCTTTCAGCCTTAACTTGAGTCAGTACAACATTTGATAAAAATTGTACCTATTTTTATCCCTACCCTAAATTCCTTAATACAAGGTACCCAAACCTAAATTTCCAAGTTTATTTATTTTTCTATTTTCATTTTACTTTCTTATATGTTATTCATATATTATACATATTATACATGAAATTTTGAGTAGCTTTCTCTTATTACAATAATGTATTTTCTTAGGGCTCTCTGTTCAAACAAGTTTCTATAAGATTCTATGAATTTGACTAAGTTTTCCCAAATGTCTTCTGAAGTACAGTCTCATGAATATTCAGATTTCTTTGTATTCCCGTTTATTCCAAAACCCTAACCCTAAGGCAGTAGAAAATACAGAATTAAATTTTACATATTTCTCTCTTGAGTCCTAAATTTCCTTACATTCAGGTACACCAAAATATATTTTAAATATGTATCAAATTTAGTTTTAATTTTCAATTTGCTTACAAATCACTGTATATCCTCAATGAGGATCAGCTAGATCCTTGCATATTCACATAGTAAATTTCCATCTGACAGTGACTAGAGTAATTAATCTGTAAAATTTTACCACTTTGGTATTTCTTTCCACATATTTTCAGAAGTACATTCTTAAGAACTTTATTATACCTTCATATACATGTAAATTCTCTAACCATAACCCTAAGTCTGTAGAAACTGGGTGCAATATTGGACAAGTTCAGAATCAATTCCTCCATTTTAATTTATCCACTTACCATACTATGGATTTTCATTTGTCTTTGGCTTTCTATTTTCAATTTTCAATATTCAATTGGCATACACAACAGTTTTTATACTACATGAGCTTCATCCTATCTACCACTGGTGGACATACTATATTTTCATATGACTCAATTTACTCATCCCTGTTTACTATTTTGTCTAATCAGGTATTTATCCTCCTATTTTCAGAAGCTGTTTCTAAAGATTGCACATATATCTCTATATGCCTGTTAATTCTCTAACCATAACCATAAGTCAGTCCAAGTAAATATATAAGATTTCACATACTTCTCTATGTTAACCAATTTTCCTTTATTCCATGGACACATATTAATTTCCAAGAGGATTAACCATTGATTTTTAATTTTCACTGGAAAATTTGCATATATAACACAGGTATTCTCAGGTGAGAATCATACTCATGTTCTCATATTTACATAATATATTTGTTATGACACTATAAGACTCATCCCTGTGTAGGACATTATGTATTCAGTTATGCATTACACATGTTCTCACAAGTACATAGTCATGGTTATGTATATTAATCCAACTTTAGGTTAATTGTCTAACCCTAACCATAGTCAGGACAATATTCAATTTCATAATTTACTTTCATCTGTGCATAATTCCATTTTTTCTTATATCCAAGAACACTTATATAAATTTTACAGTGTATTTTGCCTTTTATTTTAAATTTCCAATATTCCACTTTTATAGGCATGAGTCAGAAAGAAAAGGCCAAATTGAGTCCAGAATTTTAAAGAGCTCTTGAAAAGTTCATGTCCACAGTGGCCCTCCTTCCACCTTTTTATTACAAACTGCACCCAGCTGCCACCTATTGCGAATGATTGTCTTCCAGGAAAGATGTAAATGAAGGCACTCCATGCTCAGTAAATTTCCCTTGGACCTATTTCTCTATCTATAAGCTGTATTTCAATGAACAATTGACCAAGTATCATCTGGGCCTATGGCATAAGAAAACATGACAGATACGGTGAAGAGTTGAGGAGAACAAAGAGAGCATTGGCCATAACAAGAGGGAATACACATATGCTTCTTAGGATCCAGATGCAACCTAAGGCTGTCTTATCTTTCCTGAGAGATAACTCCATCACCACTTTTTAATAACCAGGCTTCAATGCTTCCCTTGGTCTACTTCTCTAATATGTGAGAATTACACATAATGAATGGTATTTAAGAAAAAATGTAATTATGGGGTGCACTGGCAGGAGCTGCAGAGGGCCCAGATCTGCCTGCAGGAACCTCCATGGGTGTCCAACAAGAGGGAGACCAGGAACTGCCACCTCGAGCCACTGAGGAGCCCAAACTCAGGGTAAGAGTCCCCCTAGACACCCTAGCACAAGGTAGCCCCGCCCAAGGGCAGCCTGGGAACGCCCCAGGTCTGCTCCAGAGTTCCTCGGGACCGGCAGGAGCTGCAGAGGGCCCTGATCTGCCCTCAGGAACGTCCACGGTTGTCCAGCCAAAAGGAGACCAGTGTCAGCTACCTCTAGCCACTGGGGAGCCCAAATTCAGGGTAAGAGTCGCTCCAGAGACACCAGTGCGAGGCAGCCCCAACCAAGGGCAGCCTGGGTCTGCCCCAGTTCCACTCCAGAGTTCCTGGGGTCTCTCAGGAGCTGCAGAGGGCCCAGATCCAACCTCAGGAAACTCCACGGGTGTCCAACTAAGGGTTGACAAGAGTCTGATTGCTAACAGCCACAGAGGAAAGCACACCCAGGGAAAGAGTGGCCTCCAGAGACCCCAGTGTGAAGAGGCCCCACCCTAGTGTGCTCTGGGCCTGCCTCAGTTCCACTCCAGAGTTCCAGTGGGAATGCCAGGGTGCCCAGTTGAAGGCAGACCAGAGCCTGCTAGCCTCTAACCCCAGGGGAGCTCATACTCATGGTAAGGGTTGCACACAGACTCTCCTGCCTGTGACCCTGCCTAAGTGACACCTGGGCCCACCTCCAGTTCCACTCCAGAGTTCCTGTTCACCAGCAGGAGTGCAAGAGAGGGCCAAAACAGCCCTCAGGGGCCGACTCAGGAGCCCAGCCAAAGCTGCTCCCACTGCCCTCTAGAGGTACATCCACTACTTCTGCCACCAACTTTAGTGATAGTAGTGCCCATCTGGGGACACTGGGAGAACAGAAGTAGCTCCAAGGTGAGACACAGGTAATCTGGAGTGTCAATACAAGATTATAGGATAGAAGCCGCAATACCTCAGATTGGTATTTCGAGAAAGGAAGATACACAATCAACATGAAAAAACAAGGGAAGAAAGTGCCCCAAATAAACCTGGATACAACTGTAACAGAATCCATTGACAGCACAGTTGATGAAATGTCAGAGAAAGAATTCAGAATGTACATAATTAAAATGATCAGCGAACTAAAGAATGACATAAG
>CM053402.1:58454535-58483545 GCA_028644305.1 Xerus rutilus
AATGGAATATTACTCAGCAATAAGAGAGAATAAAATTATGGCATTTGCAGGTAAATGGATGGAGTTGGAGAATATCATGCTAAGTGAAGTAAGCCAATCTCAGAAAACCAAATGCCGAATGTACTCGTTGATAAGCGGATGCTGATCCATAATGTGGGGAAGGACATGGGAACAATGGTGGATCTCTGTTCACAGGGGTGTAAGGGGGGAGGGGGCATGGGACAGCAAGAGTGATGGAATATGATGGTCATTATAACCCTAACTTTATGTATGGCTGCATATATGTTGTGATTCTATACAACTTACAGCTAGAGAATTGATATGTTATCCTCTATCTATGTACAATGAATCAATTTACACTGTTAACATGTAAGCCTAAATGAAACAAAACAAAGAAAAAAAATGTAATTATCCACAGTTGATAATAAATGTGAAATTGAATGTTGTCCAGACAAACATTAGGGTTAGAGAATTAACATAAAGGTGGAACATTATATGTAACCATGACTATGTAGTTGTGAGAAAGTGTGTAATATATAAGTGAATATAAAATATCCTATACAGGAATGACTCACATAGAGTCATAACAAAAATATTATGCAAATATGAGAACATGATTATAAATCTCAACCAAGAATTCCTGTGATATATATGCAAATATCCCAGTGAAAACTAAAAAGGAATGGATAAATCCTCTCGGAAATTAATATGGGTGTCCATGGAATAAAGAGAAGTTGGTTTACATACAGGAATATTTGAACTGTTATATCCTGACTTGGACTGACTTAGGGTTAGGGTTAGAGAAATAACATGAATATGGAGATATATGTCCAATCTTTAGAAAGATCTTCTCAAAATAGGAAGGAAGATACAAGAGTAAACACCGTAGTAAAAAGGGATGAGTGAATTGAGATTCATATGAAAATATATTATGTCCACCATTGGTAGAGATGATGAATCTCATGTAGTAAAAAAAGTGTTGTGTACACCAATTGAACATTGAAAATTGAAAATAGAATGCCAAAGACACATACAAATCCATAATATAGAAAGTGGATGAAAGAAAATGGAGAAATTGATTCTGAAGTTGGTCCAATATTGTATCCAAATTCTACTGATGTAGGGGTAGTGTTAGAGAATTAACATGTATATAGAGATATAGGAAAGTTTTTAAGAATGTACTTCTGAGAATATGGGAAAATAAATTTCTGAAATTGTAAAATTTTACAAATGAATTATTTAAGTCACTATCAGATGAAAATCTTCTATGTGAATACGAGAATATCAAGCTGGACCTCACTGAGGATATATAGATATATGTATGCAAATGTTAAATTGAAAATTAAAATTAAAAAGTGATCCATACTTAAAAATTATTTTGGTGTACCTGGATGTAAGGAATTTTAGGATTCAAGAGAGAAATATGTAAAATTTAATATCATATTTTCTATTGCCTTAGCATTAGGGTTTGGGAATAAACACAAACATCAAGACATCAGAATATTCCTATGACTGTACTTCTGAATATAGATGGGAAAACATAGTCAAATTCATAAAATCCTACAAATACTTGTGTAAACAGAGATCTCTAAAAAATAAATTATGGTAATATGAGAAAGATAGTCAAAATTCCTATGTATAATATGTATAAAATATGTAAAAAATGTAAGAATGTAAAATAAAAATAAGAGGACCAATAAACTTGGAAAGTTAGATCTGGGTACCTTTTATTAAGGAAACTTTAAAAAAGTGCATAAATAGAAAAAATTTTATCAAATTTTTTAGATACTCAGTTTAAGCATGAGAGAATTAACCTGAATTTGGAGAAATATGAATATTTATAATAATGAACTTCTAAAACCATGTGAAAAACCACACATGAATATATGGAATCCTTCCCAGATATGAGTAAAATGAGAGTCTTTGCACAATGAATTATGTGGATAAATGAAGTCATACTGAATCTCATATTGGATATAGAATAGAAGTCAGAATTGAATAGACAGTCAGTGTAGATAGATAAGTTGAAGCAGAAATAAAGAAAAGACCAAATTGAGCCCAGATTATTAAAGAGCTATTGAAAAGTTTATGCCTATTGTGGACTCATCTCACCTTTTCTTTACAAACTGCACCAGCTGCCACATGTTGCTAATGATTGTTTTCCCAGAAAGATGTTAATTAGGGCCCTCCCTGCTCAATAACTTTCTCCTGGACCCTTTTCCCTATCTGTAAGCTATATGCCAATGGACCATCTTACCAAGTATCATCTGGCCCTATCACAGAAGCATAAATGACAGATAAGGTGAAGAGTTGAGGAGAACAAAGAGAGCATTGGCCATATCAAGAGGGGATATACATGAACTTTTTCAGAGGCAGATACCACTTAAAGCCATCTTATCTTTCCGGAAAGAAAACTCTGTCACCACTTTTCAATAACCAGGATTCAATGCTTCCTCAGTCTGCTTCTCTTGTATTTAATTGAGCATGCGTGGAAACACCACTGGTCACATTTAACTGACAGTATTACTTTGATGCCTACAGTAATGAAATATTGGAAATTACTGTAACTACTGTAAAATACACTGTAAAATTCATATAAATCTTCTTGCATTTAAGAAAACATGGAATTTTGCACAGTTGAAAATAAATTTATTTAATAGAATATTGTCCTGACTTAGGTTAGGTTTAGACAATTAACATAAATATGGAATAATATACATAACGAAGACTATGTACTTGTGAGAACGTGTGTAATGCATAAGTGAATACATAACGTCCTAACAGGGAAGAGTCACAAACAGTCATAACAAACATATTATGTAAATATGACAATATGTGTATGAATCTCACCTATGAATACCTGTGATGTATATGCAAATTTCCCAGTGAAAACTAAAAAGTAAAGGCTAAATCCTCTTGGAAATTAATATGGGCATACATGGAATAAAGAGATGTTGGTTTACATACAGAAATATGTGAAATTTCATGTGGCTACGTGGACTGCCACTGGGTTATAGTTGCAGAATTAAAATGAATATGAAGATATGTGTGCAATCTTTAGAAAATGCTTTGAAAATAGGAGGGAATATACATGAGTAAACAAAATAATAAACATTGAAAATATATTATTCACACCAGTGGTAGTTAGGATTAAGCTCATGTAAGATACAATGTGTTGTGTATGCTAATTGAACATTAAAAATTGAGAACAGAATGCCAAATAAACTGGGAAATCCATAATGTGGCAAGTGGATGAAAGAAAGTGGAGGAATGGATTCTGAAGTTGTTCCAATATTGTATTAAATTTCTATTACTTAGGGTTATGGTTAGAGAATTAACATGTATATGGAGATATTGAATACTTCTTAAGAATGTACTTCTGGAAATATGTGGAAACAAATACCCGAAATTATAAACTTTTAAAGATGAGTTATTTAAGTCACTGTCAGATGAAACTCTACTATGTGAATATGAGAATATCATGCTGAACCTCATTAAGGATATACAGTGATATATAAGCAAAATTGACATTGATAATTAAAACTGAATATTAATACATGTTTAAAAATTATTGTGGTGGACTTGGATGTAAGGAATATAAATGTAAATTAGGATGTAAATTTAAAATGTAAAATTACATCCTAAATTAATTTAAATCCTCAGGAAACTTAGGATTTGAGAGAGAAATATGTAAAATTTAATATCATATTTTCTAATGCCTTAGGGTCACAGTTTGGGAATAAACATGAATATGGAGTAATCTGAATATTCCTGAGAATGAACTTCAGTATATAGTTGGGAAAGCTTTGTCAAAATCATAGAATCTCACAGAAAATTTTGTCAACAGAGAGCCCTAAGGAAATACATTACTTTAATATGAGAAAGCTAGTAAAAAATCCTAAGTATAATATGTATAATACATGTATAAAATATAACAAAGTAAAATGAAAATGGACAAATAAACTTGGATATTTAGATTTGGGTACCTTGAATTAAGAAAATTATGTTGAATTTTAGGAAAGGCACAGAAATATGTAAAAATTTTATCAAATTTTGTGCTGACTCAATTTAAGTGTGAAAGAATTAGCCTGAGTTTGGAGAAATATGAATATTAATTACAATGAACTTCTGAAACAATGTAAAAAACATACATGAGTATATTTAATTGTATACAGACCTGAGTCAAGTGAGAGTCATTGGAAAATGAATTATGTCTGTAATTGGAAGTTAGACTGAATGTCATATTGGATATAGAGTAGAAGCCAGAATTAAATAGACAATCACTGTAGAGAGATAAGTTGAGTCAGTAAAAAAGGAAAGGCCACATTGAACCTGGAATATTAAAGGGGTATTGAAAATTTAATGCCTACATTGGCCCTCTTCCCACCATTTCATTACAAACTGCCGCAGCTGCCACCTGCTGCAAATGATTGTCTTCCTAGAAAGATGTCAATTAGGCTCCTCCCTGCTTAATAACATTCACCTGGACCCTTTTCCCTATCTGTAAGCTATATGCCAATGGACTATCTCACCAAGCATCATCTGGCCCTATCACAGAAGCAGAAATGACAGATAAGGTGAAGAGTTGAGGAGAACAAAGAGAGCATTGGTCATATCAAGAAGGAATACACATGTACTTCTTGGGATACAGATACCAACTAAGACCATCTTATCTTTTCTGAGAGAAAACTTTGTCACTACTTTTCAATTGCCTGGCTTCCATGCTTCCCTTGGTCTCCTTCTCTGATATTCGAATTGAGCATGTGAGAAACACCATTCTTCACAAGAAACTGATAGTATTATTTGGATACCTAGAGAAATGGACTATTGGAAATTGAAAAGAAAAGGCAAAATACACTGTAAAATTCATATAAATTTTCTTGGATTTCAGAAAAGATTGAATTATGCACAGATGAATGTAAGTTATGAAATTGAATGTTGTACTGACAAAAGTTAGGGTTAGAAAATTAACATAAAGTGGAATAATATACATAACCGTGACTATGTACTTGTGAGAATGAGTGTAATGCATAAGAGAATACATAATGTCCTACAAAGGGATGAGTCACATATAGGCATAACAAATATATTAGGTAAATATGAAAACAAGTGTATGAAACTCATCTAGGAATACCTGTGAAGTATATACAAATTTTCCAGTGAAAACAAACAAGTAATGGCTAAATACTCTTGGAAATTAATATGGGCATCCATAGAATAAAGAGAAGTTAGTTTACATACAGAAATATATGAAATGTTATATGCTGACTTGGACTGACTTAGAGTTAGGTTTAGAGAATTAACATGACTATGGAGATATATATGTAGTCATTAGGAATAGCTTCTGAAAATAGGAGGAAAAACATGAGTAGACACATTAGTAAACAGGGATGAGTTGAGAGTCATATGAAAATATATTATGTACACCAGTGGTCATTAGGATGAAGCTCATGTAGGATAAAAATTGTTGTGCATGCCAAGAAAACATTGAAAATTGAGTATAGAATGCCAAAGACACTTGAAAATCCATAATAGGGTAAGTGGATGCAAGAAAATGGAGGAATTGATTATGAAGGTGGTCTAATAATGTATCCAATTTCTACTGACTTAGGATTAGTATTAAAGAATTAACATCTATATAGAGATATAGGAAAGTTCTTAAGAATGTACTTCTGAAAATATATGTAAAGAAATACCCAAATTTATCTCATTTTAGAGACAAATTATTCAAGTCACTGTCAGATGAAAATATAGCATATTAATATGAGAATATCAAGCTGAACCTCATTGAGGATATATAGTGATATGTCAGCAAATTTAACATTAAAAATATAAATTGAAATGTGATATACATTTAAAAGTTATTTAGGTGTTCCAGGATGTAAGGAAAATTAGGATGTAAATTAGGATATAAGTTTATGATGTACATTTACAATGTAAATTTATATCCTAAGTTAATTTATATACTAAGGAAATTTGAGATTCGAGAGATAAATATGTAAAATTTAATATCATATTTTCTACCACTTTAAGTTTAGGGCTTGGGAATAAACATGAATATGGAGAAATCTGAATATTCCTAACAATGTACTTCAGAATATAAGTGGGAAAAGTTAGTTAAATTTATAAAATTTTACAGAAACTTGTGTCAACAGAGAGCCCTAAAAAAATGCATTATTTTAATATGAGAAACCTAGTCAAAACTTTATGTATAATATGTATTATATATATATCAAATGTAACAAAGTAAATTGAAAATAGAAGGACAAATTACCTTAGAAATTTAGATTTGGGTACCTTGAATTAAGTAAATTTGGAAAAGGTACAGAAATAGATAAAAATTTTATCAAATTTTCTACTGACTCATTTTAAGAGTGACAAAATTAACCTGAATTTGAAGAAATAGTAATATTCATAAGAATAAACTTCTGAAACCATGTGAAATAACATGCCTGAATATATGGAATCCTCCCCAGATATGAGTAAAGTGAGAGACATTGGAATATGTATTATGTCAATAAGTGGAAGTCAGACTGAATCTCATATAGCATACAGAATAGAAGCCAGAATTAAATAGTCAGTGTAGATATATAAGTTGAGTCAGAAAGAGAGAAAAGTCCAAATTGAGCCTGGAATTCTAAAGAGCTATTGAAAAGTTCATGCCTACAGTGGCCCTCATCCCACATTTTCATTTGAAACTGCTCCAGCTGCCACTTGTTGCTAATGATTGTCTTCCAGGAAAAGATGTTAATTAGGGCACTCCCTGCTCAATAATTTTCACCTGGACTCTTTTCTTTATCTGTAAGATGTACACGAATGGAACATCTCACCAAGCATCATCTGGCCCTATCACAGAAGCAGAAATGACAGATAAGTTGAAGAGTTGAGGAGAACAAAGAGAGTATGAACCATATCAAGAGGGAATACACATGTACTTTTTGGGGTCCAGATACCACATAAGGCTGTCTTATCTTTCCTGAGAGAAAACCCTGTCAAAATCTTTCAATATCCTGGCTTCCTTGCTTCCCTTGGTCTGCTTCTCTAATATTGTAATCGAGCATGTGAGCAAAAAACCACTCATCACAGGTAATAGAAGATATTACTGTGATGTCTATAGAAATGGAATATTGGAAATTGAAAAGAAAAAGCAATATACACTGTAAAATTTGTACAAATCTACTTGGATTTATTAAAAGATGAAATTATGCACAGATAAAAGTAAATTATGAAGGGCTGGGGTTATGGCGCAGTGGTAGCGTGCTCGCCTAGCATGCGTGAGGCACTGGGTTCGATTCTCAGCACCACGTAAAAATAAAATAAAGATATTCTGTCCACCTACAACTAAAAAAAATAAATAAATGCTTTTAAAAAAAAAGTAAATTATGAAATCGTATGTTGTCCTGAATAAGGTTAGTGTTAGACACTTAACATAAAGGTGGAATAATATACAAAATCTTGACTATGTACTTGTGAGAACGTGTGTAATATATGAGTGAATACATAATATTCTGCACAGGGATGAGTCACATAGAGTGATAAAAATATAATATATAAATATCAGAACACGAGTATGAATCTCATGAATGAATACCTGTAATGTATATAAAGTTTCTGAGTAAAAAGTAACAAGAAATGGCTAAATCCTGTTGGAAATTAAAATGGGTGTCAATGGAATAAAGGGAAGTCAGTTTATATACAGAAATATGTGAAATGTTATATAGTGACTTGGACTGAATTAGGGTTAGAGCTAGAGGATTAACATGAATATGGAGATATTTGTGCAGTATTTAGAATAACCTTCTGAAAATAGGGGGGATATACATGAGCAGAAACAATAGTAAACAGGGCTGATTGAATTGAGAATTATATGAAAATATGTTATATACACCAGTGTAGTTAGTATGAAGAACGGGTAGAATAAAAAGTGTTGTGTATGCCAAATGAACATTGAAATTTGAAAATACAATGCAGAAACACTTGAAAATAATAATATGGTAAGTGGATGAAAGAAAAAGGAGAAATTGATTCTGAAGTTGCTTGAATATTGTATCCAATTTCTACTGACTTAGGGTTAGGGTTAGAGAATTATCATGTATATGGAGACATAGGAAACTTCTTAAGAATATATTTCTGAAAATATGTGGAAGTACTTGAAATTGTAACATTTTACAGATGAATTATTCAAGTCAATGTCAGATGAAAATCTATTACATGAATATGAGGATATCAATCTGAACCTCATTGAGGAAATACAGTGATATTTCAGCAAATTTAACATGTTGAAGCAAATTTCTGAAATGGTAATATTTTACAGATGAATTATTCAAGTCACTTTCAGATGAATATCTACTATGTGAATATAAGAATATCAAGCTGAAACTCATTGAAGAAATACAGTGATATGTAGGCAAACTTACCATTGAAAATTAAAACTAAAAAGAGATACACATTTAAAAATTACTTTGGTGTACCTGGATGTAAAAAAAATATGATTCTAGAGAGAAATATGTAAAATTTAATATCATATTTTTTACTGCCTTAGGGTTAGGTTTTGAGAATAAACTCAAATATGGAGAACTCTGAATATTCCTGAGAATATACTTCTGAATATAGGTGGGAACACTTAGTCAAATTCATAGAATATTACAGACACTTCTGTAAAGAGAGCCTAAGAAAATACATTATGGTAATATAAGAAGCTAGTCAAAACTCCTATGCATAACAGGTATAATATATGTATCAAGTATAACAAAGTAAAATTAAAATATGAGGACCAATACAGTTGGAAATTTATACCGTGGTAACTTGAATTAAGAAAATTGAGAAAAGGTACTGAAATAGGTGAAAATTTTATCAAATTTTATACTGACTCAGTTTAAAAGTGAGAGAATTAACCTCAATTTGGAGAAATATGAATATTTATAAAAATGAACTTCTGAAACCATGTGAAAAATCATACATGAATATATGGAATTTTTCCCAGGCATGAATAAAGCGAGCATCATTGGTAAATGAATTATGTCCAGAAGTGAAAGTCAGACTGAATCACATATTGGATATAGAGTAGAAGCCAGAATTAGAGAGTCAGTGTAAATAGAGAAGTTGAGTCAGAAATAAAGAAAAGGCCAAATTGAGGGGCTGAAGTTGTGGCTCATTGGCAGAGCGCTTGCCTCACATGTGTGAGGCACTGGGTTTGATCCTCAGCACCACATATAAATAAACCAAATAAAGACACTGTGTCCATGAATAACTAAGAAAAGAATTTAAAATAATTTTAAAAAGGAAAGGTTAAAGTGAGAGCAAAATATTAGAGAGCTATTGAAAAGATTATGCCTACAGTGGCCCTCTAACAAACTTTGCTTAACAAACTACCCCAGCTGCCACCTGCTAATGATTGTCTTTCCAAAAGGATGTTAATTAGGTCCCTCCCTGCTTAATAACATTCACCTGAACCCTTTTCTCTATCTGTAAGCTACACACCAATGGACCATCTCACCAAGCATCATCTGGCCCTATCACAGAAGGAGAAATCACAGATAAGGTGAAGAGTTGAGGAGAACAAAGCAAGCATTGGCCATACCAAGAGGGAATACACATGCACTTTTTGGGATCCAGATACCTCCTAAGGGCATCCTATCTTTCCTGAGAGAAATCTCTGTCACCACTTTCCAATAACCTGGATTCAATGTTTCCTTCATTCTGCTTCTCTAATATTGTAATTGAGCATGTGGGGAAACAACTGTTACAGGTAACAGAAGGTATTACTATGGTTCCTATAGAAATGGAATATTGGAAATAGAAAAGAAAAGGCAAAATACACCATAAAGTTTTATAAAGCTTCTTGGATTTAAGAAATGATGGAATTGTGCACAGATGAAAGTAAATTATGAAATTGAATGTAGTCCTGAATAAGGTGAGGGTCAGACAATTAACATAAGGGTGGAATAATATACATAACCATGAGTATGTACTTGTGAGAACATGTGTAATTCATAAGTGAATAAATAACATCCTACACAGAGATGAGTCACATTGAGTCATAGCAAATATATTATGTAAATATGAGAACGTGAGTATGAAACTCACCTATGAATACCTGTGATTTATATGCAAATTTACCAGAGAAAACTAAAATGTAATGGCTAAATCCTCTTGGAAATTAATATAGGTGTCCATGGAATAAAGAGATTTTGGTTTACATATAGAAATATGTGATTGTTATTTGGTGAATTGGACTGAATTAGAGTTAGGTTTAGAGAATTAACATGAATATGGGGATATATGTGCAGTATTTAGAAAGAACTCCTGAAAACAGGAAGAAAAATACATGAGAAGACACAATAGTAAATAGGGATGAGTGAATTGAGAGTCATATGAAAATTCATTATATAAACTAGTGGTATTTACAATGAAGCTCATGTAGGGTAAAAAGTGTTGTGTATGTCAATTGAACATTGAAAATTGAAAATATAATGCCAAAGACACTTGAAAACCCATAATATGGTAAGTGGATGAAAGAAAATGGAGGAATTGATTCTGAAGTTGGTTCAAAATTTTATTCAGTTTCTACCGACTTAGGGTTAACATTAGAAATTAGAATGAATATGGAGATACAGAAAATTTTTTAAGAATGTACTTTTGAAAATATGTGGAAAGAAATGGCCAAAATTGTAATATTTTACAGAAGAATTATTCAAGTCAATGTCAGATGAAAATCTACTATGTGTATATTAGAATATCAAGATGAACTTCATTGAGATTATAGAGTGATATGTAAGCAAATTTATCATTGAAAATTAAAACTAAAATGTGATACATATTTAAAAATTATTTCAATGTACCTAGATGTAAGGAAATTTAGGATTCTAGAGAGAAATATGTAAAATTTTGTATCATATTTTCTAGTGCATTATCATTAGGATTTGGGAAAAAACTCAAATATGGAGAACTGTGAATATTCCTGAGAATGTACTTCAGAATATAGGTTGGAAAATTTGTCAAATTTATAGAGTCTTACAGAAAATTGTGTCAACAGCTAATCCTAAGAAAATACAGTATGGTAATATGAGAAAGTTAGTCAAAATTCCTATACAAAATATGTATAATATATGTAACAAATGTAACAAGATAGAATGAAAATAGAGAGACAAATAAGCTTGGAAATTTAATCTGGGTTATTGAAGTAAGGAAATTTAGGAAAGATACAGAAATAGGTAAAAATTTTATCAAACTTTATACTGACACAGTTTAAGGGTGAGAGAATTAAACTGAATTTGGAGGAATATAAATATTCATAAGAATGAATTTCTGAAACCATGTGAAAAAACATATATGAATACATGGAATCCTACACAGACATGAGTAAAGTGAGAGTCATTGGAAAATATATCACGTCTATATGTGGAAGTCAGCCTTAATCTCATATTGGATACAGAATAAAAGCCAGAATTAGAGAGTCAGTGTAAATACATAAGTTGAGTCATAAAAAAAGAGAAGGCCAAATCGAGCAAGGAATGTTAAAGAACTATTGAAAAGTTTATGTCTACAGTGGCCCTTTTCCCACTTTTTCATTACAAATTACCTCAGCTGCCACTTGTTGCTAATTATTGTCTTCCTGAGAAGATGTTAGTTAGGGCCCTCCCTGCTCAATAATTTTTACCTGGAACCCTTTCTCTATCTATAAGCCATATGTCAATGCACCATCTCACCAAGCATCATCTGGCCCCATTACAGGAGAAATAACAGATAAGTTGAATAGTTGAGAACAAAGAGAGCATTGACCATATCAAGAGAAAATACACATGTACTCTTAGGGATACAGATACCATCTAAGACCATCATATTTTCCTGAGGGAAAATTCTGTCACCACTTTTTAATAATCTGGCTTCAATGCTTCCCTTGGTCTGCTTCTTCAATATTGTAACCAAGGGGCTGGGATTGTGGCTCAGCGGTAGAGCGCTTGCCTCGCATGCGTGAGGCCCTGGGTTCGATCCTCAGCACCACGTACAAAGCAATAAAATAAAGACATTGTGTCCATCTACAACTAAAAATATATTTAAAAAAAAATATTGTAATCGAGCATATGAGGAAATACCACATATAAGTGGATGAAAGAAAATGAAGGAATTGATTCTGATGTTGTCCCAATATTGTATCAAATTTCTACTGACTTAGAGTTAGGGTTAGAGAATTAACTTGTATATGGAGATATAGAAAAGCTCTTAAGAATGGACTTCTGAAAATATGTGGAAAGAAATTCACAAAATGGTAAAATTACACAGGCAAATTATTTACAACACTCTCAGAAGAAAATCTACTATGTGAATATGATAATATCAAGTGTAACCTCACTGAGGATATACAGTGATATATAAGCAAATTTAACATTGAAATTTAAACTAAAAAGTGATACACATAAAAATTATTTTGATGTAACAGGATTTATGGGACTTTAGGATTTGAGAGAGAAATATGTAAAATTTAATGTCTTATTTTCTACTGCATTAGAATTAGGGTTTGGGAATAATCACCAAAATGGACAAATCTGAATTTTCATGAGAAAGTACTTCTGAATATATTTGAGAAATATAGTCAAATTCATAGAATCTTACAGAAACTTGTGTTAACAGAGAGCCCAAAGAAAATATTATGTTAATATGAGAAATTTAGTCAAAACTCCTATGCATAATATGTATAATACTCGTATGATACATAACAAAGTGAAAAAAAAAGGACAAATAAATATGGAAATTTAGAACTGGGTACCTTGAATTAAGGAAATTTAGGAAAGGTAGAGAAATAGGAAAAAAAATTATCAAATTTTGTACTCAGTTTAAGTGTGAGAGAATTAACCTGAATTTGGACAAATATGAATATTCATAAGAATGAATTTGTGAAACCATGTGAACAATCATACATGAATATATATGGAAACCTACTTAGACATGAGCAAAATGAGTGTCATTAGAAAATTAATTTGTCCTTAAGGGGAAGTCAGACTGAATCTCATATTTGATATTGAGTAGAAGTCACAATTAAATAGGCAGTGTAGATAGATAAGTTGAGTAAGAAAGAAGGAAAAGGTGAAATTGAGCCCAGAATATGAAAGAGCTATTGAAATGTTCATGCCTACAGTGGCTCTCTTCCCACATTTTCTTTACAAACTGCCACAACTGTCACCTATTGCTAATGCTTGTCTTCTGTGAAATATATTAATTAGGGCCCTCTCTGCTCTATAATTTTCACCTGGACCCATTTCTCAATCTGTAAGCTATATGCCCATGGATCTTCTCACCAGGCATCATCTGGCCCTATCACACAAGCAGAAATCACAGCTAAGGTGAAGAGTTGAGGAGAACAAAGTGATCATTGGCCATATCAGGAGGGAATACACATGTACTTCTTGGGATCCAGATATCACTAAGCCATCCTATCTTTCCTGAGAGAAAACCCTTTTACCACTGTTCAATAACCTAGCTTCAATGTTTCCCGCTGTCTGCTTTTCTAATATTGTAATCAAGCATGTTAGGAAACACCACTTGTCACAGGAAACCAATGGTATTACTGTGATTCCTATAGAAGTGGAATACTGGAAATTGAAAACAAAAGGCAGAATACACTCTAAAATTTATATAAATATTCTTGAAATTAAGATAAAATTGAATTATGCACAGATGAACATAAATTATGATTGAATATTGTATTGACTAAGTTTAGGTTCAGACAATTAACACAATGGTAGAATAATATACATAACAATGACTATGTACTTGTGAGAAGATATGGAATTCATAAGTGAACACATAACATCTTACACAGGGATGAGTCATATAGAGTGATAACATATTATGTAAATATGAGAACATAATTATGAATCTCACCTATGAATACTTGTGATGTATATGCAAATTTCTCAGTGAATACTAATAAATAATGGATAAATCCTCTTGGAAATTAATATGGGTGTCAATGGAATAAAGAGAAGTTGGTTTACATACAGAAATATGTGCAATGTTATATGATGACTTTGACTAATTTAGGATTAGGGATAGAGATTTAACATGAATATGGAGATATATGTGCAGTCTTTCAAAAGAAATTCTGAAAATAAGAGGGAAGATACATGAGTAGACACAATAGTAACAGGAATGAGTGAATTGAGAATCATATGAAAGTATATTATGTACATCACTGGTAGTTAAGATGAAGGTCATGTAGTATAAAAAGTGTTGTGTATGTCTTTGAACATAGAAAATGGAAAAGAGAATGCTAAAGACCCTGGAAAATCAATAGTACGTTAAGTGGATGAATAAAAATGGAGGAATTTATTGTGAAGTTTTTCCAATATTGTATCCAATTTCTACTGACTTAGGGTTAGGGTTAGAGCATTAATATGTATATGACATATAGGAAAGTTCTTAAGAATATACTCCTGAATATACGTGGAAAGAAATACCCAAATTTGGAAAATTTTAAAGGTGAATTATTCAAGTCACTGTCAGATGAAAATCTACTATATGAATATGGGAATATCAAGTGAAACCTCATTGAGGATATACATGGATATGTCTGCAAATTTAACATTGAAAAATAAAACTTAAAGGGGTACATATTTAAAAATTATTTCATGTACCTGGATGTAAGAAAATTTAGGTTTGAGAAAGAAATATATAAAATTTAATATCATATTTTCCACTACCTTAGAGTAAGGGTTTATGAACACACCCAAATATGGAGAAATCTGATTATTCCTGAGAATTTACTTTAGAATATAGCTGGAAAAACTTAGGCAAATTCATATAATCTTACAGAAACTTGTGTCAACAGAGAGCCTGAAGAATATACATTATGGTAATATGAGAAAGCTAGTCCAAACTGCTATGTATAATATGTATAATACATATATCCAATGTAACAAAGAGAAATAAATATTGAAAGACAAACTTGGAAAATTTGATGTGAGTACATTGAATTAAGAAAATTTAGAAAAGGTACAAAAGTAGGGTATAATTTTATCAAATTTTGTACTGACTCAGATTAAGGGTGAGAGAATTAACTTGAATTTGGAGAAATATGAATATTCATAAGAATGAAATTCTGAAACCACAAAAAAAACCATAGATGAATATATGGAATCCGACTCAGACATGAGTAAGTGAGAGTCATTGGAAATTGTATTATGTCTGTATTTGGAAGTCAGACTGAATCTCATATTGGATATAGAGTAGAAGCCAGAATTAAATAGTCAGTGTAGATACATAAGTTGAGTCAGAAAGAAAGAAAAGGCTAAATTGAGCCCAGAATATTAAAGAGCTATTGAAATGTTTGTACCTACAGTGGCTCTCTTCCCACCACTTTCTTACAAACTACCCCACCTGCCACCTGCTGCTAATAATTGTCTTTCCAGAAAGATGTTAATTAGGGCCCTGCGCGCTTAATAATTTTCACCTGGAAGTTTTTCTCTCTCTCTAAGCTCTACACCAATGGGTCATCCCACCAAACATCATATGGCACTATCACAGAAGCAGAAATCACAGATAAGGTGAAGAATTGAGGAGAACAAAGACAGCATTGGCCGTATCAAGAGGGAGTACACATGTACACTTTGGGATCCAGATACAACATAAGGTCATCCTATTTTTCCTGAGAAAAAAACTCTGTCACCACTTTTCAACAACTGGGCTTCAATGCTTTCCATGGTATGATACTCTAATATTGTAATCATGCACGTGAGGAAACCCCACAAGTCACAGGTAATCGACAGTAGTACTGTGATGTCTATAGAAATGAAATATTAGAAATTGAAAAGAAAAGGCAAAATACACTGTAAAATTCAAACAAATCTTCTTGGATTTAAGAGAAGATGGATTTATGCACAGATGAAATTAAATTATAAAATTGAATGTTGTCCCATCTAAACTTAGGGTAGACAATTAACATAAAGGTGGGATAATATACATAACCATAACTATATACTTGTGTGTATGTGTGCAATTCATAAGTGAATACATAATGTTGTACACAGGAATAAATCACAGTCATAACAAATATTTTATGTAAATATGAGAACAAACAGTATGAATCTCACCTAAGAATACCTGTGATGTATATGCAAATTACCCAGTGAAAACTAACAAGTAATGCCTAAATACTCTTGGAAATCAACATGGGTGTCCATGGAATAAAGAGAAGTTGATTTACATACAGATATATGTGAAATGTTATATGCTGACTTGGACTGACTTAGGGTTAGGGTTAGATAATTAACATGAATATGTAGATATATGTGCAGTCTTTAGAAAGAGCTTCTGAAAATAGGAGGAAAGATACATGAGTAGACACAATAGTAAACAGGGATGAGTGAATTGAGAGTCATATTATGTACAACAGTGGTAGTTAGGATGAAGCTCATGTAGGATAAAAAGTGTTGTGTATGCCAAAAGAACATGAAAAATTGAAAACAGAATATCAAAGACAGTTGAAAATCCATAATATGCTAAATGAAAGAAAGAAATTGGTTCTGAAGTTGGTCCAATAATGTATCCAATTTCTACTGACTTAGGGTTAGGTTTAGAGAATTAAAATGTATATGGAGATATAGGAATGTTCTTAAGAATGTACTTCTGAAACTATGTGGAAGGAAATAGCCCAAGTGGTAAAATTTTGCAGATTAATTATTATTCTCACTGTCAGATAAAATCTACTATGTGAATATGAGAAGACCAAGCTGAGCCTCATTGAAGATATACAGTGATATGCAAGCAAATTTAACATTTAAAATTAAAACTAAAAGTGATACACATTGAAAAAATTTTCAGTGTACTTAGATGTAAGGAAATTTAGGGTTCAAGAGAGAAATATGTAAAATTTAATATCATATTTTATACTGCCTTAGTGTTATGGTTTGGGAATAACCACAAATATGGACAAATCTGAATTTTCCTGAGAATGTACTTCAGAATATAGGTGGGAAACCTTAGTCATATTCATAGAATCTTACAGAAAGTTGTGTAAACACACAGGCCTAAGAAAATATTTTATTGTAATATGAGAAAGCTGGTCAAAATTCCTACATTTAATATATATAATATATGTATTAAATGTAACAAAGTAAAATAAAAAGAAGAGAAGAAATAACTTGGAAATTTAGAACTGGGTACCTGAATCAAGGAAATTTATTAAAGATACAGAAATAGGAAATATTTTATCAATTTTGTACTGGCCCAGTTAAGGGTGAGTGAAGTAACCTGAAATTGAAGAAATATGAATATTCATAAGAATGAACTTCTGAAACCATGTGAAAAAACATACATGAATATATGGTATCCTTCCCAGACATGAGTAAAGTGAAAGTCATTTGAAAATAAATTATGTCCATAAGTGAAAGTCAGATTGAATCTCATATTGGATATAGAGTAGAATCCAGAATTAAATAGACAGTCAGTGTAGATAGATAAGTGAAGTCAGAAAAAGAAAATTCCAAATTGAGCCCAGAATATTAAAGAGCTATTGAAAAGTTGATGCCTACATTGGCCCTCTTCCCACCATTTCATTACAAACTGCCCCAGCTGCCACCTGTTGCTAATGATTGTCTTCCAGGAAAGATGTTAATTAGGCCCCTCCCTGCTCAATAATTTTTACTTGGATCCTTTTCTCTCTCTGTAAGTTATACAGCAATGGACCATCTCACCAAGCATCATCTGGCCCTATCACAGAAGCAGAAATCACAGATAAGGTGAAGAGTTGAGTAGAACAAAGAGAGCGCTGGCCATATCAAGAGGGAATACACATGTACTTCTTGGGATCCAGATACCACCAAAGGTTCTCTTATCTTTCCTGAGAGAAAACCCTTTCAGAACTTTTCAAAAACCTGCCTTCAATACTACCATTGATCTTCTTCTCTAATACTGTAATTGAGCATGTAAGGAAACACTACTCGTCACAGGTAACCAATGGTATTACTGGGATGCTTATAGAAATGGAATATTGGAAATTGAAAAGTCAAAATACACTGTAAAATTTATATAAATCTTCTTGGATGTAAGAAAGAATGGAATTTTGCACAGATGAATATAAATTATGAAACTGAATATTGTCCTGACTAAGGTTAGGGTCAGACAATTAACATAAAGGTGGAATAATATACCTAACCATGATAAAGTACTTGTGAGAGGTGTGTAATGCATAAGTGAATACATAATGTCTTATACAGTGATGAGTCCCATAGAGTCATAACAAGTATATTATGTAAATATGAGAATATGCATATGAATCTCACCTATGAATACCTTTGATGTGTTTGTAAATTTCCCAGTGAAAACTAAAATGTAATGGATAAATCCTTTTGGAAATTAATATGAGTGCCCATGGAATTAAGAAAAGGTGGTATACATATAAAAATATATGAAATGTTATATGCTGACTTGAACTGACTTAAGGTTAGGGTTAGAATTAACATGAATATGAATTTATATGTACAGTCTTTAGAAAGAGCTACTGAAAATAGGAGGGAAATTACATGAGTAGACACAATAGTAAACAGTGATGAGTAAATCGATCATCATTGAAAATATATTATGTACACCAGTAGTAGTTAGAATGAAGCTCATGTAGGATAAAAAGTGTTGTGTATGCCAACCGAACATTGAAAATTAAAAATAGAATGCCAAAGAAACTCGAAATCCATAATATGGTAAGTGGATAAAAGGAAATGAAGGAATTGATTTTGAAGTTGATCCAATATGGTATCAAATTTCTACTGATGTAGGGTTAGGGATATATAATTAACATGTATATAGAGATATAGGAAAGTTTTTAATAATATACATTTGAAAATATGTGGAAAGAAGTTCCCAAAATGGTGACATTTTACAGACAAATTATTCAAGTTACTGTGAAATGAAATCAACTATGTGAATATGAAAATATCCAGCTGAACTTCACTGAGGAAAGTGATACGCAAGCAAATTTAACAATGATAATCAAAACTAAAAAGTGATACACATTTCAAAATTATTTTGGTGTAACTGGATGTAAAGAAATGTAGGATTTGAGAGAGAAATATGTAAAACTTAAGATCATATTTTCTACTGCCTTATGGCTAGGGTTTAAGAATAAACCCGAATATGGAGAAATCTGAATATTCCTGAGAATATTTTAATAGGTGGGAAATAGTAGTCAACTATGTAGGTGGGAAAACAGTCAAATTCATAGAATCATACAGAAACTATGTCAGCAAATGTCTTAAGAAAATACATTATGGTAATATGAGAATGCTAGTCAAAACTCTGATGCATAATAAAGATAATATATGTATCAAATAAAAATAAAAGGAAAAGCTGGGCATGGTGGTACAAGCCTGTAATCCCAGCAATTAGGGATGCTGAGACAGGAGAATGGTGAGTTCAAAGCCAGCCTCAGCAATGGTGAGGCACTAAGCAACTCAGTGAGACCCTGTCTTCACATAAAACACAAAAATAAGGCTGGGGATGTGGCTTACTGGTCGAGTACCCCTGAGTTTAATCTCCAGTACCAAAAATAAATAAATAAATAAGAGGAAAAATGAACTTGGAAATTTAGACCTGGGTACCTTGAATCAAGGAAACTTATGAAAGGTACAGAAATAGGAGAAATTTTATTACATTTTGTACTGACTCAGTTTAAGGTTGAGAGAATTAACCTGAAATTGGAGAAATAAGAATATTCATAAGAATGGACTTCTGAAATTATGTGAAAAAACATACAACATTATATGGAATCCTACCCAGACATGAGTAAAGTGAGTCATTGGAAAATGAATTATGTCCATAAGTGGAAGTCAGACTGAATCTCATTTTGGATATAGAGTAGAAGTCAGAGTTTAATAGACTGTTCATGTATATAGACAAGTTGAGTCTGAAAGAAACCCAGGCCAAATTGAGCCTAGTATATTAAGGAGCTATTGAAAAAGTTCATGCTTACAGTATCCTGCTTCCCAACATTTCATTACAAACTGCCCCAGCTGCCACTTGTTTCTAAAGATTTTCTTCCCAGAAAGATGTTAATTAGGGCCGTCCCTGCTCAATAACTTTCACCTGGACCCGTTTTTCTATCTGTAAGCTATATGACAATGGACCATCTCAACAAGCATCATCTGGCCTTATCACAGAAGCAGAAATGAAAGATATGGTGAAGAGTTGAGGAGAGCAAAGAGAGCATTGGCCATATCAAGAGTGAATGCTCATGTAATTTTGGGATCCAGATACCACCTAAGGCTGTGTTAACTTCCTGAGAGAAAACCCTGTCACCACTTTTCAATAAATTGCCTTCAATGCTTCCCTCAGTCTACTTCTCCAACATTGTAATTGAGCATGTGAGAAAACACCACTTGTTGCAGGAAACCGACGGTATTCCTGGGATGGTTATAGAAATGGAATATTGGAAATTGGGGAAAAAAAGGCAAAATACACTGTAAAATTCATATAAACTACTTGTATTTAAGAAAAGATGGAATGATGCACAGATGAAAGTAAATTATGAAATTGAATGTTGTCCTGACTAATGTTAGGATTAGACAATTAACATAAAGGTGGTATAACATACATAACCATGACTATGCACTTGTGAGAACGTGTGAAATGCATAAGTGAATACATAACATTCTACACAGAAATGTGTCATATAGAGTCATAACAAATATATTACATAAATATGAGAACATGTGTATGAATATCACCTATGAATTTCTTTGGTGTATTTTCAAATTTCACTGTGAAAACAAAAAATTAATGGCTAAATCCTTTTGGAAATTAATATGGGTTTCCATGGAATAAAGAGAAATTGATTTACATACAAAAATATGTGAAATGTTATATACTGACTAGGACAGACTTAGGTTTAGGGTAACAGAATTGACATAAATAAGGAGATATGTGAAATCTTTAGAAAATTCTTCTGAAAATAGAATGTAAAATACATGTGTAGACACAATAGTAAACAGGGATGAGTGAATTTAGAGTCAGGAAAATATATTATGTACTCCAGTGGTAATTAGAATGAAGTTCATGTAGGATAAAATGTGTTGTGTATGCAAATTGAATATTGAAAATTGAAAATAGATTGCTAAAGACACTTGAAAATCCATAATATGGAAAGTGGATAAAAGATTATGGAAGAATTGATTCTGAAGTTGCTTCAATATTGTATCCAATTTCTACTGACGTAGGGTTAGGGTTAAAGAGTTAACTTGTATATGGAGATATAGGAAAGTTCTTAAAAATGTACTTCTGAGAATATGTGGAAAGAAATACTTGAAACTGTAAAATTCTACAGGTGAATTATTCATGTCACTATCAGATTAAAGTCTACTATGTGAATATGAGAATATCAGGGTGAACCTCATTGAGTATATACAGTCATATGTAAGCAAACTTAACATTGAAAATTAAAAGTAAAAATTGATATACATTTTAAAATTATTTTGTTGTACATGGATGTAAAGAAGCTTAGGATTCAAGAGAAAAGGATGTAAAATTTAATATTGTATTTTCTTCTGCTTTAGGGTTAGGGTTTGGGAATATTAACGAATATTAAGAAGTCTGAATATTCTTGAGAATGTACTTCAGAGTATAGCTTGGAAATCTTAGTCAAATTCATAAAACATCAGAAAATTGTGTCAACAGAGAGCCCTTAAAAATACATTATTTTAATATTAGAAAACTAGACAAAATTCCTATGTATAATATGTATTATATATGTATCAGCATAACAAAGTAAAATGAAAATAAAAGGATAAATTAACTTTGAAATATAGATTTAGGTACTTTGAATTAAGGAAATTTAGGAAAGGTACACAAACAGGTCAAAATTTTATCAAATTTGTACAGACTCATTTTAAAGGTGAGGGAATAAACCTCAATTTGAAGAAATATAAATATTCATAAGAATGAACTTCTGAAACCATGTGAAGTAACACACATGAATATATGGATTCTTACCCAAACACAAATAAAGTGAGAGTAACTGAAAAATGTATTATTTCCATAAGTGGAAGTCACACTGAATCTCATATTGGATATAGAATAGAAGCCAGAATTAAATAGACAGTCAATGCAGATAGACAAATTGATTAAGAGAGTAAGAAAAGACCAAATTGAGCCCAGAATATTAAAAAGCTATTGAACAGTTTATGGCTATAGTGGTACTCGTTCCACACATTCATTACAAACTGTACCACTTGCCAAATTTGCAAATGATAGACTTCCTACAGAGAGGTTAATTAGGGCCCTCCCTGCTCAATAACTGTTGCCTGGACAGTTTTCTATATGTGTAAGATATAGGCCAATGGACCATCTCCCCAAGCATCATCTGGCCCTATCATAGAAGCAGAAATGACTGATAAGGTGAAGAGCTGAGGATAAAAAAGAGCATTGGCCATATGTTGAAGGAATATAAAGGCACTTCTTAAGATTCAGATATCACCTAAAGCCATCTTATGTTTCCAGGGAAAAATATGTCATCATTTTTAATAACCTGGCTTCAACAGTTCATTTGGTCTGCTTCTCTAATATTGTAATTGAGAATGTGAGGAAACACCACATGTCACAGGTAACCAACGTTATTACCCAGTGCAGGGGTTGCAGTCTGTCCCGAGCCAGCAGGTCAAAGGGGCACCCCCACATTCACCTAGGCATGGAAGTTGGGAAGAGTTGAAGCCAACTAGCTGCCTGTTCCCACTCCTCCACCGCAGGACATTCAGACACGCTAGGGAGTCCTGTCAGAGCAGGTACCCATTTATTTGTGGAACAAGCATTCAACTTATAGGGCCATTTGGCCAATCAGAGACAATGCACGTAGGCAACAGCTGTCCATGTGGCAAGGCACGAAAGCCTCCTGAATTCTGTCCACAAGCTGCACATTCGCAGAACCTTCCTCCTTCCTTTGTGCCTTTCCCATTTACACACAATGGCTAGTCATAAGGGCATAGCATAGAGCTAGCTCCCCACAACCGAGTATTACTGGGGTGCCTATAGAAATGGAATATTGGTAATTGAAAATAAACAGCAAAATTCATATATAACTTCTTGGATTTAAGAAAAGCTGAAATTATGCACAGATGAAAGTAAATTATGCAATTGAATGTTGTCCTGACTAAGGATAGTGTTAGGCAATTAACATAAAGGTGGAACAATATATATAATCATTACCATGTACTTGTGAGAACCTGTGTAATGCATAGGTTAATACATAATGTTCTACACAGGGATGAGTCACATAGAGTCTTAACAAATATAATATGTAAATATGAGAACAAGAGTATAAATATCACCTTTGAATACCAGTAATGTATATGCAAATTTCCCAGTGAAATATAAAATGTAATGGCTAAATCCTCTTAAAATTAATATAGGTGTCAATAGAATAAAAAGGAGTACATTTACATAGAGAAATATGTGAAATGTTATATGCTGACTGGGACTGATGAAGGGTTAAGTTTAGAGAATTAACATGAATATGGAGACATATGAGCAATCTTTAGAAAGAGCTTCTTAAAATAACAGGAAAAATAGATGAGTAGACACAATAGTAAACAAGGATGAGTGAATTGAGAGTCATATAAAAATATACTATGTACACTAGTGGTAGTTAAGATGAAGTGCATGTAGGATAAAACATGTTGTGGAGACTGGGATTGTGGCTCAGTGGTAGAGCACTTGCCATGCATGCGTGGGGCACTGGGTTCAATCCTCAGCACCACATAAAAATAAATAAAAATATTTGTGTCCATTTTCAACTAAAACAAAAAAACATGTTGTGTATGGCAATTGAACATAGAAAATTGAAAATAGAATGCCAAAGACACTGGAAAATCCATAATATGGTAAGTGGATGAAAGAAAATTAGGTAATTGATTCCGACATTGGTCCAATATTATACCTAATTTCTACTGACTTAGGGTTAGTTTTAGAGAATTAACATGTATATGGAGACATAGGAAAGCTCTTAAGAATGTACTTCTGAAAATATGTGGACAGAAATTCCAGAAATGGTAAAATTTTGCAGACGAATTATTTAAGTCTCTGTCAGTTGAAAATCTAAAAAGTGTTATACATTAAAATTATTTCAGTGTACCTGGATGTATGGAAATTTAGCATTCAAGAGAGAAACATGTAAAATGTAATATCATATTTTCTGCTGCCTTAGGGTTTGGGTTTGGGAATAAACACAAATATGGAGAAATCTGAATGTTTCTGAGAATGTACTTTGGAATATAGGTGGGAAAACCTAGTCAAATTCAAGAATCTTACAGAAACATGTGTCAACAAAGAACCCTAAGAAAATACATTATGGTAAATTGAGAAAGTTAGTCAATACCCCTGTATATAGAATGTATAATATAATGTATCAAATGTAACAAACTAAATTGAAAATTAGGGGAAAAATAAACTTGGAAATTTAGATCTATGTACCTTGAATTAAGGAAATTTTGTAAAGGTACAGAAATAGGAAAAAATTTATCAAATTTTGTACAGAGTCAGTTTCCGGGTGAGAGAATTAACCTGAATTTGGAGAAATATGAATACTCATAAGAATGAACTTCTGATACTATGCCAAAATCCATACATGAATATATGGAATACTACCCAGACATTAGGAAATTGTGATTCTTTGAAAATAACTGTGTTTATAAGGGGAAGTCAGACTGAATCTCATATTGGATATAGGTTAGAAGCCAGAATTAAATAGACAGTCAGTGTAGATAAGTTGATTAAGAGAGAAAGAAAAAACCAAATTGAGCCCAGAATATTAAAGGGCTATGGAAAAGTTTATACCAACATTGCACCTCTTCCCACCATTTTTTTACATACTGCTCCAACTTCCATCTAATGCTAATGATTGTCTCCCTGGAAAGATGTTAATTAGGGCCCCTTTCTGCTCAATAACATTTATGTGGACCCTTTTCTATATTTGTAAGCTAAAAACCAATGGACCATCTCACAAAGCATCATTTGGTCCTATCACAGAAGCAAAAATTACAGATAAGGTGAAGAGTTGAGGAGAACAAAGAGAGCATTGGCCATATCAAGTGGGAATACACATGTACTTCTTGGGATCCAGATACTAGATAAGGCCATGCTGTATTTCATGAGAGAAAACTCTGTCACCACTTTTCAATAACGTGGCTTCAAAGCTTCCTTTGTTCTGCTTCTCTAATATTGTAATTGAGCATGTGAGGAAACATCACTCATCACAGGTAACCGATGGTATTACTGTGATGCCTACAGAAGTGGAATACTGGAAATTGAGAACAAAAGGCAAAATACACTGTAAAATTTATGTAAATCCTCATGGATTTAAGAAAAGATAGAATTATACACAGATGAATGTAATTACAGAATTGAATGTTGTCCTGACTAAGGTTACAGTCAGACAATAAAAATAAAGGTGGAATAACATACATAACCATGACAAAGTACTCGTGAAAAGGTGTGTAATTCATAAGTGAATACATAATGTCCTACACAGGGATGGGTTACATAGAGTCATAAAAATAGGTTATGTAAATATGGCAACTTGAGTATGAATCTCACCTATGAATACCTGTGATGTGTGTACAAAATTCCATGTGAAAATCCCTAATATGGTAACTGGGTGAAAGAAAATGGAAGAATGGATTCTGAAGTTGGTCCAATATTTTATACAATTTCTACTGACATAGGTTTAGGGTTAGAGAATTAACATGTATATATAGATATAGGAAAGTTCTTAAGAATGTACTTCTGAAAATATGTGGAAATAAATACCAAAAATTGTAACATTTTATAGAAGAATTATACAAGTCACAATCAGATAAAAATCTTCTATGTGAATGTGACACTGTCAAGCTGAACTTGTCTGAGGATATACAGTAGTATGTAACCAAATTTACATTGAAAATTAAAAAGAAAATTGATAAATATTTCAAAATTATTTTGATGTACCTGAATGTAAGAAAATTTAGATTTGAGAGAGAATTACATAAAATTTAAAATTATATTTTCTACTTCCTTAGGGTTATTGTATGGGAATAAACCCAAATAATGAGAAAAAAGAATATTTTTGAGAATGTAATTTAGGCGAGAAAACCTAGTCAAATTCATAGAATCTAACAGAAACTTGTGTCAACAGAGTGCCCTAAGAAAATAAATTATGGTAATATGAGAAAACTCGTCAAAATTCTTATGCATAAAAGGTATAATATGTGTATCAAATGTAACAAAGTAAAATGAAAATAAGAGAACAAATAAAGTTGGAAAATTAGACCTGGGTACATTGAAACAAAAAAAAAATTTAAAGGTACAGAAATAAGAAGTATTTTAACAAATTTTGTATTGACTCAGTTTAAAGCTTAGAGAATTAATCAAATTTGGAGAAATATGAATATTCATAAGAATGAACCTAAGAAAGCATGTGAAAAAACATACATGAATATATGGAATTCTTCCCAGATATGAGTAAAATGAGAGTCACTGGAAAATTAATTATGTCTATAAGTGGAAGTCAGACTGAATCTCATATTGGATAAAGAATAGAAGCCAGAATTAAATACACAGTCAGTGTAGATAGATCTAAGTGCTGGGATTTTGGTTCCTCACCCCACTTTTGGGCACTACAATGCTGAAGATCATCGCAGTCCATCCCGAGCCAGTGGGTCGAAGGGCACTCCCACATTCACCTCACAGTGGAAGTTGGGAAGAGATGAAGCCGGCTAGCTGTCTGCATCTAGCCCTGCCCTCCTTAGCCTTTCTGCCGCAGGACAATCCGACACTGCTAGGGGGTATTTTCAGAGGAAGCACCCATTTATTTGTGGAACAAGCATTCAACTTATAGGGGCCGTTCAGCCAATCAGAGACAATGCACATAGGCAATAACTGTCCATGTGGCAAGGCACATAAGCCCCCTGAGTTCTGGCCACAAGCTGCAGGTTCGCGGAAACAACAGTAATTGTAAACCAATCACATATTTCCTCCTTCCTTTGTGCCTTTCCCATTTACACACAATGGCTAGTCATAAGGGTGTAGCATAGAGCTAGCTCCCCACAAGTCCCCCTTTTTTGTTTTGTATGGTCCAGTTTGGGAATGCGCCTGTCTTAGGTCACCTCCATCTTTCAGGGGGTCTTACCCATCATTGGTTACCATTCCAGCCTCATGGTGGGCCCATACCTTAAGGCCTTTGGATTTCCTGCAAGGCCACACATAGACCCAGTGGTCTCGAGGGATTTGGGGGTGTTCTTCAAGCACCTGTGCTAGCATTGTGATCTTGTTTTGGAGCTGGGCTTGCGTTTCCAGCACCTGGTAATGAAAGGCAACAGAGGAAGGATGAAACCATCAATGCCTAATAGGGCTAAATTTGGAAGGGGCTCGTGTGTTTTTGCCACATGGCAGTAAAAAATTGGGCAGAAGGCAAAGTTTCCACCTTGTATGGTTGAGCTTAACAATCAAGGACAACAATTGGGAGAACAAATTTAACCTCTTATTATTCTAGGGTCCCCTGATGTAAGCAGAGTAATTTTTTATCATCTGAGTAGCATTGATATAAGTAGCATTAATTTCCAGAAAGGATTGACAGGGGTGAACATAGAGGGAATTACAAAGGTGTCTCTGTTGTATAGATAATACAGTCAATTGTTCTGATAGAATGTCCATATCTTGCTGGGGGATCAATACCCATAGCAAGGTGATTGCTGAGAGTCAAATGTTGTTCTTGTCATGAATCACCTCTTGGAGCTTTGGGGCAGTTTGGGTAGTTTGTGTGATCGCTACAGCAGCAGCGGTTGTAGCAGTGGTGGATGAAGCAGTCACAGCAGCGATCACAGAGGCAGTGATTCTGAAGTCCCTCTGTTAAGACTGGGTGCCATTGTGGAATTGGAGGCACTGTCCAAATTCCAGTCAGCACCAGGCAAGCAGTCCACCATGGTCATTTACATGGGCTCCTTTCTGTAAATTAAGGAGAGAGATCACCCCTCAAGAGTGGATACTCCTGGATTGTTATTGGAATACTTAAGGTTTCTAGTGGGTACCCAAATAGGACTCGATTTGCCTATTGGGAAAACACATCCAAAGCCTCAGCCTTCACTTATTGGGTCCATGCCAACATAAGGCGTCTGATTGGACCAATGTCTTTGGAAGGGCGTTAGAGGCTGTTTTGAAAAATTTAAAATATTTAGTGTGAGCATAGCCATTTATAGCTGATCATGAGTCTTGGTGCCCCCTTTTTGTTTTTGTAATTTATCCTTTATAGTTTTTTTTTTGAATTTTATTTTTATTTATTTATTTATTTTTATTTATTTTTTCTCAAAAATTGCATTTTAATACATGTTATCAAACATAACAGAAAAAAAACAAATTTTCAGAAGCTGTACACACTGTTCACTGAAAACATTTGTTGAGGCAAATAGAAAAAATTGTTACAATCATAATTTTTCTAGCTTTGCGCAAAATTATAAGCAGATTAAATTCTTCATATTAAACACCTTTATATGGACTTTCAATGAACAGTATATATATATATATATATTTATCAACCATCTTTACTATAACCTTTCCCCTTTCCTGCCCCCCGCCTCTCCCATGTCGAATCCAGTGTTCCTCTATTTCTCTTGTTTCCCATTCCCACCTCCCTTATTCATCAGCATCCACTAATCAGAGAGAACATTCGGCATTTGGTTTTTGGGGATTGGCTTACTTCACTTAGCATAATGTTCTCCAATTCCATCCATTTACCTGCAAATGCCATAATTTTATTCTCTTTTATTGCTGAATAATATTCCATTGTGTATATGTACCACAGTTTCTTTATCCATATCCATTGAAGGACATCTGGGTTGCTCCAGTTTTGCAATTGTGAATTGTGCTGCTATAAACATTGAAGTGGCTGCTTAACTGTAGTGTGCTGTTTTTAAGTCTTTAGGGTATAGGCCAAGGAGTGGGATATCTGGGTCAAATGGTGGTTTCATTCCAAGTTTTTTAAGCAGTCTCCATACTGCTTTCCAG
>CM053402.1:58484045-58520487 GCA_028644305.1 Xerus rutilus
GCTCACACATGCGAGGGAGACTCTTGCGTGGGGCGGCAAGCCGCAGAGAGCTGCCAAAAAACTGGTTGGAAGATGGCACCCTGCTACTTCCAGTCTCAGTCTCAGATAGCCGGAGCCCTGGGCCGAGGCCTGGGCTGCAACCACGTTTCTCCGGCCGGCGCCGAAGCCACTCCTCCCGGCTACCGCTGCCTCCCGGTGATCCTGTACTCACACATACACGAGCGAAATTCCTGCGTGGGATGTTGAGCCGCAGAATGATGCCAGGAAGCTGGCTGGAAAACTGCGCCTCCACCACTTCCAGCCTTGGTCCCTGAGAGCCTAGCGCAGAGTGGACTCTGCTTCTCTAATATTGTAATCAAGCCTGTGAGGAAACACCACTAATCACAGGTAACTGATGATTTTACTGGGAAACAAATAGAAATGCAATATTGGAAATTGAAAAGAAAGGCAAAATACTTTGTGAAATTCATATAAATCTTCTGGGATTTAAGAAAAGATGGAATTATGCACAGATGAAAGTAAATTATGAAATTGAATGTTGTCATGACTAAGGTTAGCATCAGAAAAATAACATAAATGTGGAATATTATACATAAACATGACTATGTCCTTGTGAGAGCAATTGTAATGCATAAGTGAATACGTAACATCCTACATAAAGGATGAGTCACATAGGGGCATACCAAATATATTACATAAATATGAGAACATGAGTATGAATCTTACCTATGGATACCTGTGATATATATGCAAATTTCTCAGTGAAAACTATATAGTAATGGCTAAATCCTATTGGAAATTAATATGGGTGTCCATGGAATGAACTGAAGTTGGTTTACATACAGAAATATGTGAAATGTTATATGCTGAATTGGACTCATAGGGTTAGTGTTAGTGAATTAACATGAATATGGAAATATGTATGCAGTCTTTAGAAAGAGCTTCTGAAAATGGGAGGAAAAATACATGAGTAGAAACAATAGTAAACAAGGATGAGTGAATTTAGAGTTATATGAAAATATATTATGTACACCAGTGGTAGATAGGATGAAGTTCATGTAGTATAAAAAGTGTTGTGTATGTGTTGAATGTATGAACATTCAACATTTGAAACAGAATGCCAAAGACACTTGAAAACCAATAATATGGTAAGTGGATGAAAGAAAATGGAGGAATTGATTATGAAGTTGGTCCAATATTTTATGCAATTTCCACTGATTTAGGGTTAGATTTAGAGAATTAACATGTATATGGAGATACAGGAAAGCTCTTAAGAATGTACTACTGGTCATTTGGAAATGTGTTTGTGATCTTGATGGGTGCCATGGAGCACACCTGTAATCCCAACACATTGGGAGGCTGAGACAGGAGAATGCAAGCCCAAAGCCAGCATCAGCATCAGCAAGGTGCTAAGCAACTCAATGAGACTCTGTCTCTAAATAAAACATAAAAGAGGGCTGGGGACGTGGCTCAGTGGTCAAGTACCCCTGAATTAAATCCTCAGTACCAAAAAAAAAAAAAGTGTTTGTGATCTCACACAGTGGATCACAAGAGGGACTAGGTTGCCCAGTGCAGTATTGAACATCTGTGATCCCAGCAATCCAGGAGGCTGAGGCAGGAGGATCACAAGTTTGAGGCCAGCCTCAGCCACTTATTGAGACCCTTTCTCAAAATGAAAAATAAAGAGCTGAGGGTGTAACTTAATGGTAGAGTATCCTCAGATTCAATGCCAAGTACCACCCCCCCACCAAAGAAAAGAAAGTGATGAACCAGGTGACCACTTAGTTTTATTTATTTATTTATTTTTTCTTTTTGTTTTTGCTTTTTTGGTACCTGGAATTGAACTCAGGCATGCTTAAACACTGGGCCACAACCCCAGTCCCTTTTTATATTTTATTTACATATCATGTCTCCTTGAATTGCTTAAGGCCTTGCTAAGTTGCTAAAGCTGGCTTTGAACTGGCAATCCAGCAGCCTTAGCCTCCTGAGCCAATGGGATTATAGATGTGCACCACTGTGCCTAGCAGATTTTTATTTTTCTGAGTATCCTCCTGGATACTGAAAGTGGATGACTAAGGTAATGAGGTTGAAAAATATTAAGAGAGTCAAATGATTGAAGGTCTGAGATATTTGGTTAGAATGTAGAGTTCTGAAGTACAAAATAGTAGCTCACTATTAGGGAGGAGGCTAAGAGTTTGAGAGCATATGAAGGAAATAATGAGCCCCACATTATGTAATGAATGTTCTTAAGGAAGCCTCAAATGGAGAAAATTGCCTTTTTTCTAATTTGAGAGAGAGGAGAGAGAATATATGGATGAGAATATACCGAGTTCTCAGGACACTTTTGCTTGTGGTAAGTGCTTTGGAGGTTGACAAATGCAAAATCAAGTTGCTCTGACATTTGTGCTTTCAGAATCAGAATTTAGCATTTCATCTCCTTGGGGAGGTGATAAACAGACTAAAATTAAATGAGATTAAATCACTTTTGTCCAAAGGAGGTTCTGTTGAGCAGAGAACATGAAAACTGGTAGTCTTTAAATCTGTGTTTGCCATGTTATTGGTTTCCCATGTAGCCAAGGCTCTTGTGGTTCCATTGTCTGCAGAAATAATGTGGACTCCAGTTCTCTTCCCTTTCAGCTAGCTTTTGTTTTATTTTGTTTCAGTTTTTGAAAATGAGGTTTATTATTTTAAAAAATCATATTAAAAAATAATACTAAAAAATTACTCTGTCTTGTTGCTGTGGTACATGCATATAATCCCAGAGGCTCAGGAAAATAACATTAGTTGCCCCAAATGATTGGTTTAAGAATGTTAGTGGAGCTTGCCACTCATATAGATCCTCAAGAGTACAGCACACAGGTGACCATGGCCAATCCAATTTTTAATCAAGCTAAGGAAAAGTAAAGAGTGCAGAAAATTAGCCTGACATAATTGTTTCAGGTTCTGTCTCAATTACAGATGTCCTTCTAGGGATTTAATAAAATGCTTAATGATGTAATATATTTATAATGATTCTGACCCTTCCACAGTATGACCTCTGTCTTTGTAACCCTAAAATTAACTCAGAATATCCTTTTATTTTTCTGAATAGCTTAAAAATCTCTATTTGAAAGAGAAGTTTTCAATTTATAGTAAAATTGAGAATAAGGTATAGAGATTTCTGATCTTCCCTCAGCAACCAACCCATGAATAGCCTCCTCCACTAGCATCCCCCACCAAAGGGCCACATTTTTGATGATTCATGAACTTACATTGACAAATTGTTATACCCAAAAACTTCAGTCTCCATTAAGGTTCACTCTGGGCATTGTATACTTTAGGGTCTTGGACAAATGGATATTAACATGTCATCTGGAGTAATTTTGCCCTAAAAATCACCTTCTCTGCCTGCTAATCCCCCCCTTGCAGCTCCAACACTCACTGATCTTTACTGTCCTTTTTCTGATTGTCACATCATATGTTTGGAATCATATAGGGTATGTGCTTTTCAAACAGTCTTCTTTCCCTTAGTGGTGCACATCCTAATTTCTTCCATTTGATTTCATGGCCTGTTACATTTCTTTACAGCACTGGATAATATTATCTTGTCTAGATATGCCATATTTCATTTATTTATTTACTTACTTGAAATGTCCTGGTTCCCGTCAAATTTCAGCAGTATGGCTAAATTTCTTCTGCAGCTTTATTGTGTGGATGTGAGTCTTCAGCTCCATTAGGTAAATACCAAAGAGCATAATTACTAGCTCATGTGGTAAAATTGTGTTTTGTTTTGTATGAAACTGCCCATTTAGCTAGGTGTGGTGGCACATGCCTCTAATCCCAGAAGCTCTGGAGGCTAAAGCAGACTCTGTGAGTTCAAAGCCAGCCTCTGCAAATTAGCAAGGCCCTAAAAAATTTAGACACTGTCTATAAATAAGATATAAAAAAGGACTGGGGATGTGGCTCAGTGTAAAGTGACCCTGGGTTCAATCCTCAGTACAAAAAAAGAAAAAGAGAAAAAAAACCTGCCCATTTGTCTTCCCAAGTTCTCCTCCAATTTTGCATTTCTATCAGTGATGAATGAAAGTTCCTGTTGTTCTCCTCCCTTGCCAGGATTTTGTGCTGTCAGGGTTCTGGCCATTCTAATATGCATATAAGAGCATTTCATGGTTGTTTCTCTGTGTAGCTTATCTTATTTGTCACTTTCAAAAATGTTACTCACAATACAGAAAGATAAAGAAAAACCTCTAGCCTCAGGTGACTCCTCACCCTCAGAGTTGATGTACCTCCTTTGATGTCTGTATTTAAAGATATTTCTCTATTTATACGCAAACAAGGAAATAGCTAGGTATAAATTTAAGAAATAAGAATAGGTAGCCAGGGGTGGTGGTGCATGCTGGTAATCTAAGAACTTTGGGAGGCTGAGACAGGAGAATTGCAAGTTAAAAGCCAGCCTCAGCAACAGTGAGGCACTAAACAACTCAATGAGACCCTGTATTTACATAAAACACAAAATAGGGCTGAGGATGTGGCTCTGTGGTCGAGTATCCCTGAGTTCAATCTCCAGTACCAAAAATAAAAAGTGACTTTGTCACCTTTGACACTATAAATTTAAAAAATAATGTAGTGGCATCCTCTCCTCTACAGAAAATCTTAATTAAGCTTCTCCAGAAATCTGCACCATAATTGATCCTAGGACTATCAGCAAAAGAGTCTCTACAAAAGAGTTCAATGTAGTTAAACTTTCTATTTCCTGTTGCTCTATCCTACTTGGCCACCAGCCTGAAAGAAATCAGCACTCCAGGTGCTGAATGCCCCTTTACTAATTTTTTTCAGGAACATTTATGGACTATCTAGTATAGTAACAATATAATATTTTATAAAATTGTGTTTGCAAGGGCAAAGTGTAACAAGAAGGACAGATCCTTTAATAAGGCCTTTGGCCTTGGGCCTGAGCTTCACAGAGATGTTTACATTTCAGAGATAAGAGAAGATGTTACTAATTGGGCTTTATGTGTGGGAGAGAGGTGGCCTGGGTGTTTCCACAGTACATAATGTGTAACAGTATCAGGTTTTTCAATCATGTGGTTTTGGCCATAGTTCTGCATTCTTGTAACAGTTCCGCATTCCTGTGAATAGCCGCAGGGTGCTAGTAGAATAGCAACACCCTGTGCACCCTGTAGCGCTTGCGGGATATAGGGCATCTTAGCATATATAAAGAGGGACGTGAGCTTAATAAAGGAGTCTCTTGCCTTGTTCTCTCTCTCTCTGTGTGTGTGTGTGTGTGTGTGTGTGTGTGTGTGTGTAATTTTTATCCACAGCTCCCTTGCCGATCTTAGCTTCACTGGCATCCATGGTAATAGCTGGTAGGGGGAGGAAAGAAAGTGGAGAAGAAGTGTAAAGAAATCAAAAGGGAGACACCACACGAAGTGCAGTGGCAAAGAAAAAAAGGTGCTCATTGGAGCTGCTAGGTTTATTTATATCAATAGGTTACCTTAGGTCATTGGGATCATTAGTACATTATTGTTCATTGTATTTATTAAGCAAGTTACAGAATCAGCAACGTTATGTAACTTATTTCTCAGTTACATTCTACCATTATAATATGCAACGTTAGGAGATTTGTGTAGCTCTCAAGGAAGTCCATTGTTTGAAGTTACTGTTAGATGAGCAGGTCCAGGAGCAGTGGAGATTGGTGAAACATTGTCATTATCTAGCAAGGATTTCCTTTATTCCCAGGAACTATGTGCCTGTGATTAAGGTCAAGGCTGATAAGGCTCTAACACAGAACTTCCTCATGAAGGGCAATGCTATAGCCGCTAGGCATTCTACGCTTTGCATAGAAATATTCCCAGTCACTGGGCATCCTGCACTTTATACAGAAACCTTTCCAGGAGCTAGGAATTCTATATTTTGCATAGGACTCGGTAGATACCAAGCATGCCACAGTCATGAAGTCATCACAGACCCCAATCCCAAACATGGAACCCTTACAAAGAAGCTCTCCCCTTCTCAGGTGCTGTCCTTGAAATGTTACCTTGCCCAGAACAGTAAAAGAAAAAGCTGCTTTTGTTTGAACTTCTGCAGACTGTGAACTTCTGAGCCCCTCTTCTTACATGCTGGGAATAAAGTTCTGAAATTGCCTGAACTCGGGAATTAATTGATTACAGTGAAAGCTGTATCTCTGAACTTACTGCAGTCAAATAAACCTGCTTCCTGTTTTCTATCCAGTGTCTTGCCTCATCTGTCCCTAGAACAATAAGAAATACCTGAAAGTTCAGATAACTTTTTTTTAAAGCCAAAGGCAAATTTTAGAATCATTAATATATCATTAGGTATACAATCAATTTTCAGTTGTCCTTCCTCAGTCAGCTGACTTCTTTCCTCCATCATTTCACCATTTGGTTTTCCTGGAGGCACTGACAGGTAGGGTGTGTGTGTGTGTTTGTGTCCACACATGTTGTACCATCATACACAAAAAATGTGTTGTTAGGTGATTTTTTGCTGTACAAACACATTAGAGTGTACTTACACTGAGATGTAACCAGGGATTACCATTTTTGTTGTTGTTATTGTTACCAGGGATTGAACCCTGGGGCACTTAGCCACATCCTTAGGCTTTTTTATTTTTTATTTTGAGACAGGCTTTCACTAAGTTGCTTAGGGCCTTACTAAGTTTCTGAGGCCAACTTTGAACATGTGATCCTCCTGCCTCAGCCTCCAGAGCCACTGGGATGCTGAGATCACAGGTATGCACCACCAATCCCAGGTAGAAAATATCATCTATGGGACCTCTGTCATGTATGCAGCCATCAGTGGCTGAATGTTAACATATGGTGCATACTATATATTTGTATAAGAAATATGAGTATATTTATTAAATATTTAATATTATAAATCTATTTCTTATTTTATATGAATGTATTTATGGTTTTACTTATATAATATAAATATATGGAGGTGAGGTTTTTTTGTATTTTGCATTAAACTGGGTGATATATCACTGAGCTGCATCCCCACTCCCTACACCCCCTTTTTTGGGGGGTACGGGATATTGAACCCAGGAGCACTCTACCACTGATCTACATCCCCATTACCTCCTCCTTTTTTAGTACTGGGAATTTAACCCATGGGTGTTGCATCACTAAGCCACATCCCCATTTTATTTTTTTTTATTTTGAGATAGAGTCTAAGTTGCTTACAGCCTTGCTAAATTACTGAGGCTGGTCTTGAACTTGTGATCCTCCTGCCTCAGCCTCTGGAGTTCCTGGATTATAGACATGCACCATCCTACCTGGCAATCTCCAGCCCTTTTAATGTTTTTATTTTTAGTCAAGGTCTCACTAAATTGCTGAGGCTGGCCTGGAACTTGCAATCCTCCTGTCTCAGCCTCCTGAGTCACTAGGATTATAAGTCTGTACCACTGTGTCTGGCTAAATATACATCTTATACATCATACACTATTATTTGAGGTTGTGCCTTGTGGGTCTCCTGGATGAGTTGGGGTCCTGAGAGATGGAAAGGAGTCTTCGGGGAAGATGAAGTGGGGTCTCACGGGACGAAGTTAGGGGTGACGATCCGCGGAATCACTCCACCCAGACTCCGGAGGTAGGCAAGACTGGTCTGCCAGAATGAGACGCAGAACCCGTTTAATCCAGGAAGTAAAGAGGCTTATATAGGGTCCTCGGACCAATCGCAGCCCTGAGGTTACAACCAATGAGGAGAATGGGAAAAGAGGGAAGGGAGGGGTTGGAGGTATAGGGAGTGCTCCTACAATACAGGAATGATAGCATACAAATTAATTTGTATCTTTTTTCACCCAAGTTACGCTTTGATTCATTATAAATTAAAGTTTGATTTACTAAGGCCTGAGTCTCTTCCACCAGGATTAGTTGATTATTTTTAGAATTGGGGAAACACAAATGAACTGTTCATAGGAAGGAAAGCCAGGAAGCTAAAAAATACCATTAGTTACCTGATAGTCATCATTTTACCAAGAAATCAGATGCAGTTTTGAGGAAATTATATGGAACATGGCTCTTGATGGAGCTATAGGAGACTTGACGAACATGCATGGATAACCCATAAGGATGATTCATCACTAATGCAGCTGTCTTTTAATTAGGTAGGAAACACCTGTGTGCTATTACTTCATCATTTTTTTCCTCTTCCCAATCCAGTCTCTTCAGGGATTTAAAAAAAAATAGACCCAAAAAGTTAAAATTAAAGTCTTTTGGGGGGAATGGCATACCGTATTTGAAAAAGGCTATGTGTCCAGATCCTCTGTTGTGAAGACCAGGTGAGAACAGCAACATCAATAGATGTAAATTATGAGAACAAGTGACTGTGCCTGTTGCAAAATATTTGGCAGGGAATTATGTATTAGCCCCCTGAGTGTTTAGATTTGCGCTTTTGCATTGAGTGTTTAAAATATTTAACGGAATTACTGCTAAATGTGTACAAGGTGATGTTCAGGTGTGAGTGGGACTACTGTTTTGATGTGTGGGCTCTGAGCATTTCTTTGAGGTGGCACCAGCATACTTTCTTGGGATCTGGTGACTGTCAGACCCTGTGCTTTAATATTTCTTTCTTTCTCTCCCTTTTTAAAAATTTTTTGTACCAGGTATTGAACCCAGGGTCATTCAATCACTAAGACATATTCCCAGCCCTTTTTCATATTTTATTTAGAGAAAGGTTCTAGATGAGTTGCTTAGGGACTCACTGATTTGCTGAGGCTGGCCTTGAACTTGATATACTTTACCTAAGCCTCCTGAGCCACTGGGATTAAAGACATGCACCATCATGCCTAGATATTTTTATTAATGCAATATAGCTGGTGTGGGAGTGCATGCCTACAATCCCAGTTGTTCCTGAGGCTGACACAGGAGGATTGCAAGTATGGGCCAACCTGGGCAATTTAGTGAGAACCTGTTTCAAAATGAAAAATAAAATAGGCTGGGGATAGAGCTCAGTAGTAGAGTGCCCCCGGGTTCAACCCCCAGTACTGGGAAAACATGTGCAGTATATTCTGAAGGTACTTCTCTTTCATGTATTTCCTTCTTTGACCCATTGTGTCTCATTGTCCCAGATATGGAACCCCTATAAAAAGTTAATATAGTCCAAGCACTGTTTTGCATGCCTGTAATCCCAGTGGCTTATGAGGCTGAGGCAGGAGATCACAGGTTCAAGGCCATCTTCAGCAACTTAGTGAGATCCTGTCTCAAAATAAAAAACAAAAAAGGCTGGGAATGTGGCTCAGTGGTTAATAACCCCTGGGTTTTATCCCCAGTACCAACAAAACAAAAAAAGCAACATAAATGTACTATAAAATATGTACTATAAAATATGTACTATATGTACTATAATATGTACATATACATATTATATGTATATATAATAAAGCCCATGTTTTTCTTTTGATTCTCACAATAATTTTGTAAGAAAACTACACAACATATTTTCCATTTATATAGTACATATAAAATATGTACTATAAAATATGTACTATAAATGTACTATAAAATATGTAACATAGTTATAATTATATAATATATCTATATTTTATGCAATATAGTATGTACTTATTTTCTAATAACATATTTAATATAATTACAATATTGAAATTATAATCAATTAATTAATATATATATAATGTACATACATGATGATTTACGGTCTATTTTAATGCACCCATGTCAATTTCATTGAAATAGTCATAGAATTGAAAACTTGAGACTTAATGGGTTAATGGTCTTCTATCACTTTTTCGGTTTGTTTCTCATGGAAAAGTTACGAGAGAAAGTGTCTGTGCAGATATATTTGGGAAATGCCATTCCAGCAGCTAATTGGGATCTGAAAGTCATAAATATCTGATCAGGTCTGTGTTGAAGGAGTGATTTCATTTTGTCCAACACCCTATATTCCATACTTCATAGACTACAGAATCCCTCATGTAGTCTGTCCTTTATGGATACCACCTTTTCATCTCCCAGAACAATACATAACTCTTCACTTTCTATAGGCCATCCTTTAGGTAGAAATTACCTAAAAACATTCAACCATGTCTTTAATTTTAGAGAAGATCATAATCTCATAATTTCAATTCCCTTTAAGTGGATTTATTTCATGAAACTTAAGTGTATCAAACAAGAAGACCACTGTTGACAAAGTAGAATTTAAAATGATTAAAATAAGCTTATGTCATTCTTCATGATGTCTGATGTATTTGCTCGATGCAAACGGGTCTCCCATTTTGGTGATTTGTATGTAAAGCAGCAATACATAGTGCAATGAACAAATGTGTCTAAAAGTATACTTAAGTGAACCTGTTCTACTTCCTGCTGGATGTTTTTGCTAATATCTTGTCATAGAACTCATCATGCTTTCCCATATATATGTCTTTTAATTTTACTTTTTTCTTTCCTCCTCCTTTCCTCCTTCCTTCTTCTGAAATTTCCCCTCCTTCTCCTTCCTTCTTCTCCCTGTATCCCTGTTCTTCCTCCTTCTCCTCCTCCTTCTTCTTGCAGTCAATGGAACCCAGGGCCTTGTGTATGCCAGGCTGTGCTTTACCACTAAGTCTCACCCCCAGCCCATGTTTTTCTTTTGATTCTCACAATAATTTTGTAAGAAAACTACACAACATATTTTCCTCTTTTATTAATGAAACTGGCTTTAAGAGCTGAGATCCTTTTCTCAAGTCTAGTGGTGACTTAGTTCAGTGAATTCAGTTTCCTAGACCCTTGATTTTATTCCCAGAACTAACAGTGTATGACTTGAAAAATATTTTTTATGATACCTCTTTTCTTTATTCTCTCTCTTGCACAAGTCATAATGTCTTACTTTTGGCCACTTGTGTATTATAATAAAAATACTGGTTTATTATATCAAACAGGGAGTACAAATTGAACCTAATGTGGGATGTTTTTTTCTTTTTTCTTTTTAGTTATACATGACAGTAGAGTGTATTTTGGCAGATTGTACATATATGGAGTATAACTTCCCATTCTTGTGGGTGTACATAATGTGGAGTTACACTGGTCATGTATTCATATATAAACATAGGAAAATTATGTCCGATTCATTCTACTTCTTTCCCTAATCCCATCACTTCTCCCTTCCCTTCATTACCCTGTGTCTAATCCAATGAACTTCTATTCTTTCCTCCCCCAACTTATTATGTGTTAGCATCTGCATATCAGAATATTTGTACTTTGATTTTTAGGGATTGGTTTATTTCACTTAGCATGCTAGTCTCTGAGCTCTTTTTAAGCAGGCCCAATTCTTGTTTCTTTTTTTTTTTTTTTTTTGGTACTGGAGATTGAACTCAGGGGTACTCGACCACTGAGCCACATCCCAGCCCTATTTTGTGTTTTATGTAGATTATAGGCTTGCGCCACCACACCCAGCTCAGAACCAATTCTTGATGATCCATGTGTGAATTAGCCACCTGTAACAGATCTTTCTTCCCAGCCTGAGTTCCACGAGCCTCTCATCCTGCCATTCAAGTCTGCCAGCTCCTTTCTGGCTTTGTCAGAGAAGGTTAGAGATACACCCTAAAATGTGGGAACATGATGTATTTGATTTAGAAAGCATAATACTTTTTTTTAAGAGGTCAAGCTTGTAGATTTTCTAGTTAGCTGAAATAATATATTGTTCCATTTAACCTTAATTGGCCTCTAAACTGGGTTCCATGACATTCAAATGTTTCATATACAAATCTGAGAGCAGATATACTTTTGGTCATTAGTAGCTAGTTTGTAAAATAAATTTTCCCAGGATACACATAATCTTACACCTACATTTCCACTTTTAAGCATAATCATCTGTGGTAGAGTATTTGAGCATTTTTATTATTTTATTTATTTTTGGTTCCAGATATTAAACTCAGGGGTGCTTAAACACCGAGCCACATTCCCAGCCCATTTTTGTATTTTACTTAGTGACAGAGTTTCACTGAGTTGCTCAGGGCCTAGGTAAATTGCTGAGGCTGGATTTAAACTTGCAATCCTCCTGCCTCAGCCTCCTGAGCCACTGGGATTACTTGTGTGCGCCCAACTGAGTATTTGGAATTTGATACACATTTTCATTTAGACCCCTGTTGGTCCATCTAGAAGCTGGGTATACCCTAGAGCAAGGTAATGCCTTTTAGCCTTGGTGTGTTCCTCCTCAAAATTGGCTAGCACCACCTATCTTGTGGTGGTAAATGCAGTAGTGATGGGGAGAAACTAAACATGGTAACATAAGCTTACATAATAAGCATTCAGTAATAATAGATGAAGAATTTTATCCCTTCTAGGTGTCAAGTTTGATCATAGGTAATAATCCAATTGTCTATAAAATATGGATTAGTATTTATTTGGAAAAGTCAAGTAAATGAAAATAATAAGAACATATTGTGGACATGAATGTTTTGAAATGAGAGTAATTCTGATGTTGGGGTGGCGGTAGCTTGGAGGTGCTTGAAAATAATCAGATTTCAGTACCAAGGTATAAGACTTAATTTTCATGTCATTTTATACCTTGGTACTAAAATGTCATCTCCAACACAGTCCATGGAGATAGCATCTTTTCTCTTCACAATGTGGGGTTATTACTCTCAAGGACCAAGGAAGACCAACACTGGGTAGCAGAAATCCATCACGTCTGAAAGAGACTTGCAGGTTAGCCACTGTCCATGATGTTTAGTAGATGATGAGGGGAGATTTGACTTGGCCAGGACTTCTGTACTGGGAGGATGCTGAGAAATGAATTTGAAGAGGTATGTAAGGTTATGTCTGAAAAGTAATGAGAAATTAGTGTAGGGTTTGTAAATTTATTATATTGGTGCCAAGGATTGAACCCAAGGCCTTGAGTGTGCTAAGCAAGCACTCTGCCATTGAGCTACATCCTCAGTACCCTTCTTTGCATGAGGTTTGATGAAGATTGATGGTCACTTCTTGCTTTCATAGGAAATTTTTTTTGGGGGTTACAGAGACTGAACCCAGGGGCACTTAACTGCTGAGCCACATCGCCAGTCCTCTTTTTATTTTATTAGAGACAGGGTCTTTCTGAGTTGTTAGGGGCTCATTAGATTGCCCAGAGCTGGGGGTAAAGAGCATGGGGGCAGGAAAGATGGTAGAATGAGATGAACATCATTGCCCTAGCTTCATGTATGACTGTATATATGGTGTGGTTCTACATCATGTACAACCAGAGAAATGAAAAGTTGTGCTCTGTTTGTGTACAATGAATCAAAATGCATTCTGCTATCATGCATTACCTAAGTAGAACAAATAAATGTAAAAAATAAAAATTTAAGATTTAGAGTGCAGCTGTCATTCTGCACCAAAAAAAAAAAAAAAAAAAAAAATGCCCAGAGTTATGGAGTTGGCCAACCATGGACTGAACATCTGAAACCATGAGAAGAAATAAACTTTTCCTCCTCTAAGTTGTTCTTGCCAGGTATTTTGGTCACAGTGACACAAAAAGTGACTAAAACAGTATTGAAAATATTTATCTCCTTGGGTGTGGTAGTGTATGTCTATAATCCCAGTGATTTGGGAAGCTGAGGCAGAAGTATTGTTAAGTTCAAGGCCAGACTCAGCAATTTAGTGAGACCTTGTCTCCAAACAAAAAATAGAAAGGACCAGCAATGAGCCAATTTCCAGTAACAAAAAGGAATAAAAAACCGAGTGGGTTCTATTTCTAATGTGTTAGATTATCTACCTCTCTCAATCTCAGACAACATATTAAAGATAAAATGTCATTGTTTTTTGTTATTTATACCCAAGTATAGACATATGGTTATGAGCTAGAGTGCATGGAATCTCAGAATTGTCAAAATCAAGTTGGAAGCAGCCCACTTGGAGAACAGATGGACTGTAGAAAATGGTTGTGACACATCTCTGATGGTGCCAGATAGAAAGAGATTTTATACAATTTTATAGATGTGAATGCAGCTTGAAGGTAGTCTCATAAGGACACACCCTAAGCAGCAGCTCTCTATAGTAAGAATCCTGTACGTGGAAATGGTCTCACAAACTTGATTCCCACTTGGGCTTGAGTTGGCATTATTAAGTCCATCCTGGAAAAAAAATGTGTTATTTTATCACAGCTTGAAGCCATCTTCTATATTTTAAAAATATAAATTTACCACTTTTTATTAAAACATTTATTTGCATCAGCACAACATGCTAGAAACCAGCAGACATCTAGATGTCAGATCCACCTATTGGAGCTGAGATGGAAACTGAATTTCAAGGTGGATGAGGATCAAGACTAATAGATACGGGAAATGGAAAAACCTCAAAATAATGTGGCCTGATAAAAATGGAATAAAAAAGTACAGCCATGCACTGACAGCTTTCACCTCTCAAGACAAATGTCTTCCTGGTGCTAACTGCAGGCAGGAAGATGTCTCATCACACTGAGGTGATAGCCTTTGGCCCAAGAGCTCAAATTCCTGAGCACTAAAACTGACCATTTTATTGAGTGATGAAACCAAGCCCAAATTCCTGGGGGTTCAAGAAAATTGACATGCTCACCAAACAACCTCCCAGGAGAACCTATATAAGCCCAGTCCCTTTCTTTGTTCAGTGGCTCATTTACCATCAGCAAAGTGGGTCCATTCCTGTAGGTGTAGCCCTGATCCTGAATAAAAGCTGAAATGATCTGTGAAATTTGCATTCTTCCTGGTCTTTTTGTGCTAACAAAAACAAGCCCTCTAATGATAAAGATTTGCCCTAAGGAATCCTTTGCAGAGTCTGAGCCATATTTTCCTACAGGGAAAGTTGGCCAGCAAGTCCTAATACACTTCACAATGTACAGTTGATTTTGCAATATGTTAAAGGTTTTCTGTTTTAGAAATATTAAGAATTGCTGTAAACAATTTTGGTAGAGGAAATAGCCTTAGACAGAAAGAAGAAGAGTATAGCGTTCTCTAGTTTGGTAGATATTTTCTTGGTTATAACCATTGTCTATTTTTTATCGTATACAGAATGAGAGATACTGGGATATTTAATATTTGGTCTTCTTTTTTTTTGTTAAGAAGAACACTTAGTTCAGGATATATTTGTTTCGGAGAGGACTCTGGATTATTTCTTCTCTGCTAAATTTGAATCCTTTCACTCATTAAAGAGATTTTGTGGAGCAGGGCATGCTGGATCATGCCTGTAGAAAAACATGGGAGGTTGTGAGGCAGGAGAACCGAAAATTCTAGTCCAATACTGGCAGCAGAGAGAGACACTCAGGAACTTGCCAAGAACATATCTCAATATAAAGAGTGGAAGAGCTAGGAATGTAGCTCAGTGGTAAAGTTCCCCTGATATAAATCTCAATACAAAAACAGAAAAAATTATGTGAAGTTTGTATGTCCAATGAATAAAAAGACTCTCAGAAGGTGATTTAGCCTAGAAAACAGTTTTTTTTAAAAAAAGGGGGAATTGGATAGAAATATGGAGTGGGGTGAGATCTAACAGTATTACCAGGAATAGCAATCCCATTAAAGGCAAAAGAGAGATGATGTGCAAAACATACACCATGTTTTCACGGGGCTAGATTCACTTGGGTTGGTCTTCACTGGGCTACAGGAGGGCAGCCACTGCAAGTTGGGCATCCTGCCTGGGATGGAGGAGTTCTTCTCATACACCAGGCTGATGTACTTAAGCTTCAGGGCACACACTCACTTTGCAGCTGCTGGTGTGGGCTCCATGCTTTCCACAGCTACCCTTTCCCCTCAGCAGCTAGTCTGGCTCATTGGGTCACTGCCATATGGAAAGGGGGCTGTCCAGAGGATCCCCCTACCCCGCAGTGTCCCACCAAGTGCTGGATGCAGTGCGTGTTGAGGACCTCCAAGGAGCTCCGGAGGAGCCTACATCGTCTTTGCTAGTGGCGCCACACTGCAGGTGTTGCTGCCACCATACCATTGGTGGCCGTGCTGGGTTTCAGCGAGCTGCTGGCCCTGCTGAGGTTGGACCACCCAAGGAGGATACACTGGTTGGACTCATTTAAGAGTGCATCCTGAGGTTGGCCACCTCCCAAAACAAATGAGACTGTCAAGAGACACCCTCACCGGCCAAAGCTCCTTGGAATCCTTGTAATCGGGCTAGCTGGCCCCTCCGTGCTAATCTTACTATTTACCAGTCAGAATTCAAGTGCAGAGGTCTGGAGTCCCTGTGAATGCTACTCAGGACACAAGAACTTGGGGATGCTTCAGCTTGAAGGGTCACTTCATCGTCCTTCAGGCCCCTAGTTTGACTGTGGGGCAAGGTTGCCTGGAGAAAGTTGTATTCCTTGTCGTCCTTCCTCTTGTTCTTTGGGTGGGCACGGAGTGGAAAGGAAGACCAGGCTGCTTGGTAGCCGAACCTCTACAGACAGTGCCCTGCACATGCGCACTGAGTGGCCTTGGCCGAGAGAACTTGGGGAGCCCTCGAAGCCTCTACGCAAGTGATGCGCGTGCACTGGTGTTTACCTGTGTTGCTGGGCGACCAGTAGTCTGCCCTTGACAGACACCAAACTGCCGAGCTTCCCTGGAGGGACGCTGTGGCGCGTCTTGCTTGTCTTCTACAGAAGGCCTACTTCAGGGGTCCTTAGGCGGCTACTGGCCAAGGTGGGTGGGAGGAAGGCACTTGGATAGGCAGTAGACTTTGAGAAGGTCATCTTTGGCTTCGGGAGGGACCGAGGGCCCCTGGCCCCTGGTCTCCACAGGGCCAGCGCGGGCTTTCCTTGTGAGAGGGCTTGTAGCTTCAGCTCGCCCAAGTACCACCGCCCAGACAAGGATATGGGGAAGATCCACGATGCGGCAAAGGCAGGCAAGGTCAAGAAAGTGCAGGCCTGCCTTCTCCTGGGAAAATGTGGCCTGAATGACAGAGACAGGAAGAACAGGTAAGGGGCCTGTGAGACAAGGTCAAGGTCAAATGTGCCTGGTGGCTAGACTCAGGCCAAGGGGACATAACAACTGTGTGTTTGTGTCGAGGGTGCTGACCCTCCAGAACCTGAGCGTCTTACTGGGCATTTCCAAGCGATTTTCCCTACCAAATTCAGCACATCCCACTTTCGTTTTTCAGTGCCCGCTTTTGAAGCGACGCAATGTTATCACCACTGTAGGCAAGTGCGCAGTACGCTACTTCCTGTCACTTATCCACATCAGACCTAGACATTCTTCACACAAAATCTAGTATACATTTGAAATCACTCAACCCCCATGCATATAGATTCTCTACTGAGGAACACAACAAGGAAATCGATAAGTGGGAGGAGGGCTCCTGCTCCTCAATTGGAAGACTCCTTCTTCCCGGAAATGTCAGCTTCCTCTGCAGGCGCTCAGTTTTATGGACACACGATAAAATTGTCAGAGTTTGAACGTTTTTGAGTTCCACCTGCTGGACTTAACTGCTGTGACCACACGAAGGAAATTTATAATAATATGAATTATTGTTATTAGGCATTGGAGATATCTGATTTCCATACATTCTATAAACCCAAATATTGAATGAGACACCCATTTGAAAATGCTGTTTTTTTATGTTAATGTTTCTTGGAAACAATTAGTTTTCACACATGTGGGTGTTTATGTGTGTACACTCAAGTCTCTCCAATTTTAGTACAGGTAAGAACTACAATTTACATGAAAGCCAAACAATGGTTAAGACAGCTAAAGACTTGTCAATTTGATCATATTTTATTTTATGTAAGGCATCATGGATTATGTAAAGCACCTTAATTTTTACTTATGAAAGCTTTTTAAATGTTGCCAAGTATAATTTTAATACCTCACAAATGATAAGTGTTATTCCAATGTTAAAGATGTTAAAATGTGAGAAAAAGAGCATCTTAGACTCACTGAAATATATAATCTTTAAGATATATCTGGAAAATAGATATAATTGGATTGTTTTACTTAACTGAAATGTTTTTGTCAAGTAGCAGTAACATAATAATTATAAAATATAATGACTATTGAGCTGTTATTGAAGACTACAGACTTATAAATACTTAGCATAGACACACGTTAAAGGATCACAGTGGTGTCCTGTGAGTTAACTAGTATTCTTAATGCACAAGGAAATTGAAGCCTTGAAAAAACCTATCTACTTTTAAGTAGCGGAACTTACAGTAAAATTCGGACTCAAGTTTAACTAAATTGAAAAGCCAAACTCTTTCTATTCAATTATTCTTTTCTAGGCCTGAGATATAACTCATTAGTAGACCACTTACCTAACTTGTGGGAGATCCTGGGTTCCACCTCCAGCTCTGCAAAAAGAAAAGGAAAGAAAAGACACCACATTAATATACTAATAAAATAAGAAAAGAAACTTCATTAATACAGTAATTAAAGATACTGCTAAATATTGTATCTTCTTCAGAAGACATGAAATACTTTTTAGGCATAGGAATTACATATTGTTTAATATTTACAACTGCATGAATAATTGTAGATATTGAAAGAGTGCTCTAAAATTTCTTAAGAAATCCTCTTGCTTTCATAGGACTGCTCTACACTTGGCCTGTTCGTCTGGACATCCAGAAGTGGTGACTCTCCTAGTAGATAGGAAATGCAACATTGATGCTTGTGACAGCAAAAACCGCACAGCTTTTATTAAAGTAAATACCAGCTTACAAAAAAAATGAATTTTTCTGATTTAAATATATCCAATTCATGAGATTTTCAAATGTTTATTGTGAATATAAAATCTGTTTTTCATTACAATACCAACAGGCCATACAATGCCAACAGGAAGAATGTGTGGCTATTCTTCTAGAACATGGTGCAGATCCAAATGCTGTGGATGCCAGTGGCTTCACTCCTCTCCACCATGCTGCCTTTAGGAATAACATACCAATAACAGCAAAACTACTTTCACATAATGCAGATATTGAAGCAAAAAACAAGGTATATATCCGCCAAAGCTTTATTTTCAGAATATTTGTGATGCATATTTTAATAGTTGCACATTTAAATTCTATTTTCCACTTAAGAAATTCAAGAATTCCCTGAATTAAAATATATTAAAATAAATTTATTTTAGAAGATTTTGCTTTAAATCCTGATCCTATTTTAAAAATTGAGGAGGGCATAGATTTATTTCTGCTTTCATAGAAAATATTTGTGGAAACTATAAATTTGTTAAAGGCAAAAATTTTCCTCTTGTTCAAATATTTTTTTCCATTAAGATTTTTCTCAATTAATATAAAACAACACAAGAAAGCAAAATTTGCCTTGGAAATAGATTTTATCTTAGAACTCAGACAAATAGAAAGCATTCACATCAAATGGAAATCTTGCTTTGATAACTTATATAAATGCGATTTCTCTCTTAGTGGTAAGGCATAAAGAAGGAAAAACAAAGAGGGAAATTAATCAGAAATGTGCCAGCCAATTTGGAAATTAGATAATCAAGGGAAAATGAAAAATAAGCTTGTTCACTTTTTTAAAAATGTATTTCCATATAAATATTGAAGTTTCTTAAAAAACTAGGCATGGGACCATATTACCCAGCTATACCATTTCTCAGTATTTATTCTAGAAATTAAAATTATCATACCGTGTGATACATGCATACCTATATAAAAATAGCCCAACTATGAAACCAGCCTAGGTATCCATCAACAGATGAATGGATAAAGAAAATGTGATGTACACACACACTGGAGTTTTATTCATTCATAAAGAAAAATGCCCTTTGCAGGAAAATAAGTGGAATTTAAAAACATATTGTTAAGCAAAATAAGTCAAACTCAAAAAATCAAGTATTATACTTTTCTCTCATATGTGGAATCTAGAGAGGATACAGTAAAAGAAATGGGCGGGGTGGGGGGGGAATTCATGAAATGCAAAAGGAGATCAGTAGAATAGAAAAAGGGACCCAAGGGAGGGAGATAGAAAGGGAGGGGTGGCAAGAGGAGGAAAGGCTAGAGAATGATATTTTCCAAATTATATTGACATGTGAATGTGCTAATATGTAATAACACATCTCAACAAATTTTTATGTACAACTCTAATGCACTAATAAAAATATGAAGGATTTCATATTTCAATAATCCTTTTTGGAAAAGAATATTCAATAATTCTTTTTGGGAAAGAATGTTGTTTAGTCATAAATTTGTCTTAGGAGATCTCTAATGGAACTAGATTTTTATTGACTAGGTAGCCATTAAATATAAAACAAGAGGGAAGAGCAAGTAATTCAGTGATAACTTTTTATTTTCTGGAAGAAATAGTCACTTATATAAGGGTGTCAACTCTGCTTTCAAATCTATAATGTCTTAGCCAGGCACGATGACTCAAGCCTGTAATCCCAGCACTTATGGAGGCTGAGACAGGAGAATCGCGAGTTCAAAGCCAGCCTCAGCAAGGGCGAGGTGCTAAGCAACTCAGTGAGACCCTGTCTCTACATAAAACACAAAATAGGGCTGAGGATGTGGCTCAGTGGTCGAGTGCCCCTGAGTTCAATCTCCAGTACCAAAAAAAAAAAAATCTATAATGCCTTGCTAGGAGGTGAGAGATAAGGAGCTTCTATGATGAAATATGGCTGCATTTTTAATTTAACTAGTCCTTGCACTGTCTTTACAAAGGAACGTTAGGTGGAGTTTTTAGGACGTGACTGTCTCTTTCCTTCTTTTGGTCAAATCCCCATATAATAAAGGGAATTGACCATATGCATGAGATGATTATCTGCTTCTAAATTCTCAACTAAAGTTGTACATTAAAATAACAACTTTTGAACGTTTACACGTCTAGGCTGCCTCCTGAAAATTTTGATTTGGTAAATACTAAAAATCTTGGACATGTATTTGGGAAGGGGGCACTCTGAACAATTCACCTCACTGTGTTCATATCTAGAGTCATATGTATTCTCGTTTGCTGTGAAATCCACCTAATATTTCCTCATATCACCTACTTTTCTAAGTATTTTAGTTTACAACCCCTGTTTCTACTATATTTCCACAAAGATTTCAGGGTTTTCCAGAGAGCTCATATTAATTTATAATAATATAATTCAGATTTTATGTTAATCTCTAAGAAATGGGATTGAATTTTAAAATTTATAAGTTGATACATTTAAAAGTTTTCTTTATATGTTCTGTATATAATGAGGTTCCCTTTGGAAAATATATGAGTCACATTAAGGTAATTATGAGTATAGTTAGATGAGTTATGCATATTGCAAATGTTATCTTTGTCCTCCACGTTGTTCCTTAAAATATAGTGGCTTTCCAATCACAAAAAAAGCCAAAGGCCAAATGTTCTCTGATATGCAAATGCTGGCTCACAGTAGGTGGGGTGGGGTAGTGGAAGTTCACTGGATTAGGACAGAGCGGAATGGGGAGAAGGGAGGGAGAATGGGAATGGGTCAAACAGTAGAATGCATGGAACATAACTTTCCTATGTTCATATATGAATACACGACCACATCATGTACAATCACATGAATGGAAGTTATACTCCATGTATGTATGATATGTCAGAATACATTCTACTGTCATGTATAACTAAAAATAACAAATAAAATTTTTTAAATGAATAAAATATAAAACAGGTTTGGAGATGTGGCTCAGTGTTTAAATGACCTGGGTTCAATCCCCAGTACCAACCAAACAACCAACCAACCAACAAAAAATTTAGTGACTTTCCTTTTGCTAATATTTGAAACTGATTATTATTAGAATTTTTATTTTATTGAAAAAAAAACCCAATGCATTTTCATTTCTTGATTTAAATTATATCTAAAATTTAAAAAAATATGTAAGTAGCAATTAAAGTGTAGCCTGAATAAGAACATGAAAACTGTAGATGTGCATTAGGGTCTCAGGATTGTCATTATTAATGATTATATTTGTAATAAGCATTTGAACAATTAAGATAAAATCCTTTTTTTCTTATAATAGGAGAAATCCCATGGACCATTGGTAATAAGCAACCAAGTTTATTTTAATTCAGGCCTCCATTCATTAATAACCCTGGAACAATGACTTGACATTGTGTCTGGGGTTCTGACAGCATCAAGTAGAAGAGAATCCATTGAATTTGAAGAAACTTCCACATGATTATAAAGCTCTCAAAACTGTATCCCTGAAATTATAATTCCTCAAATGTTAAGGTTTGCCACAGAAAAGTATTGTCAAATAGTCTTTAAACAAAGTTGAAGAGGTTTCTTTAATAGGAGACATGTAATGCAGTTTTGTAGTCTTTCTCAAAGAGGCGATGGTGGAATCTTACTGTTGAGTCATGGTACCTCTGGGAATGTAAATATTCCAGAAATTGAGAAATATTCCAGACTGAGAAACCTAGATCTAGAGATGATAATTTAGCTCACTAATTCAATAAAAATGCTTCAATCTTTTATTACTATATACAGATTTGGGATTATTGAGATAACAGATATAGCTCTTACTCTCAAAAAGCCCTTGGTTTAGATGAGGAGAAATCATATATCTCCAAAACACCAAGGTAAATGCAGTGATAGAACCAAAGTTCCTTGGAATCCGCAACGGGGGTTGAAGTGAGTTTGGCAGATGACTCCTGTCCACAAGGGGCAGTTCTAGGCAGAGGAGAGGGATTTCAAAGAGAAAACAAGCAGCACATGCAGTGATGTGAGAAGAAAGAGACTACTATTCATTTATTTTCTATTTGATATGTTTTGTTAAGCTGGTCATTGATATGGCCTTCAGTTAAGAAACACGTACCTTATTCCAAATCATTTTATTGTTTCATAGGATGGCCTCACACCAATATCATTTGCTCTAAAACACAAGAGAAAGGAAGTAGCAACATTTTTAACAGAGTATAAAGAAATTCTTCATGCAGTTGGTCAAGAAAGGTATAGTAGTTTATAGTGGGGTTCTAGAATTGTCACCATCATTGAAGTTAAAAATATTAATGAGGAAGAAGAAAGTTAACTTATAATTATTGGCATATAATGAAAAATAGCAATATAACCATTACTTGGGTAGAAAAGCAATAATTTGGACACAAAGAACAAACAATATGTAGTAGTATTCATATCCCCTTATAATATTGACTGATGTTTCTTATTTGTAATCTGATTTTGTTGGCCATATGATCTTATATTAGTTAAAATGGTTTTTATTTGTTTCACAAAATATAGCTTAGCATAGTTTTGATTCAGTATTGATTTAACCTTTTTAGAGTAACTTTTATGACCTTTCAGAAGTTTAATCACATTATGCCTCCATATGCACTTTTTTTTTTTTTTTTTTGGATTTCTTGTTTGGGGTCTTATCAACTTTTCAAATCTACAGGTTTGACTTTTACAAAATTTTGGAAGTTTTCAACCATACTTCTTCAAGTAATTTTTTAGACCCACCTCCTGCTCCTCTTTTTTCTGAATTCTGATAGCTTAAACATCAGATTGTTTGCCATAGTCTCTGACATATTCAGTAAGGGAATATATAGCCTGGTCAGAATGGAAGTCTAGACTCATTACTCAGCCTTTGTATGTTTGTATATTTTTTTAGACTTATTGCTAGCATGGGTGGAGAAAGAACCAACTGGTTTTTGTTTGTTTTCCTTTGTAATGTTTGGCTGGAGAAGAAAATTTATTGTCTAAAAGTTTCTTGCTAGCCTTTTCCTGTTCTGGTCCTTTTAAAACTCTGATTCTTATGTAATCTTACTTTTAAAGTGCTAAACATACATAGGCACCAAAAGTCATTTTGTATTGGATAACTCTGCTTTAAATTACTTTCTCTGATGAATATTGATGTCAGGTTATCCATAGATGACTATAAATTGCTATTACCCAGTGCTGTTTGGTTCTATTCCCTTATCATTTCTAGTGCATTTTGATGTTTTCTTAATTGGCAGGGACAGTAATGGCTTTAATTGGAAAGAATTTTCCTTAATGACGTTTAGTCACAAGTGGGTTACAAAGAGAAAAGAGATAAACTTTAGATTCAAAAGGGACTGGGTTTAATTCCTAGCTTTCGCACCTAGCAAGGTGTGTGACACTGTGAATATTACTTATCACCAAATAGGTTTCCAGATATGAAAAGAAGGATAATACATCCTTGACAGGTGGTTGTACTATAATGTATATGCCATTTAGTTCAGTGCCTGGCACATACTTTTTGCATAATTAAGTGAAAATACTGTGATTATTTGTACTATTATTTTTATTGACCTTATTATTTTAAGCCTGAAAATAGTTTCTACTTATTTGACCATTAGATGACTATTAATTACAACATATATCAGACTAGAGAGGAACTGGAGACTTTTTTAAAATCTTTACCTACTCTAGATCAATGACATCAGCATAGTATTGTCCATCAGAGGACTTTAAATTGATTACATCTAGCTCATTATACCCCATTAGGATAAGAGGTTGCCTGTTTATTTACAACAATGAACAATTTAACTTCCAAGATGCTTAGATCTGTTATTATATATAAATGGTCAATTGTACATAGAAAGGGAAGATATCAAATGCACAAAATGCATCGGATTAGTTATTTAAATGATTTTATTAAAGTAACTAAATGTGATGATATCTCTGTTTTTTTAGAACAGCCCTCATGATTGCTGCAAGATATCAATCAAAAATAGAGTCAGGCTTCTTCTTGAGTGAGAAATTGATGTTTTCTATAAAGATGTCTGAGAATGGCTCACATGAATTCATGCTCTTGCTAGTTGTTATAATCTGTTCTTGTTTATATAAATGTGCCAGTTACAATTAAATTGAGTTTCTGCAGCTATTGTGTCTTATACATCAGGTGAGGTTTCCTAGGTTGAGGTTCAGGTAGTTTTGAAATGGCAGTGTGTTAGTACATTTCACCAGAAAAAACCACACAATAGGCTAGACTAGAAGAAAAAGGAGTTATGGGACTTTTGTTTTAGGCAGGGCAAGTGCTCTACCAGTTAGCTAAACCCCTGCTCTTGCCTTAGGTCTTTTAAGACTTTTATCCTAGAGATCCCACAGTTTCTCATTTCAGTACAAGTATAACTCTTATGAATGGAGTGCAAATAGGTAACATTTTGGATTTTTCTGATTAGCGCATTGGGTCTTAAAATGTTCTTTAAGCAGCAAATCATGTTCCTTCCCCCTGGGAGATATTTTCTGTATCCTGCTCCTTGAATTTCTCAAAAACAAAAGGAGATCCTAAATCTGTGGAGGATTATCCACTTTTTTGTCACATGGAGAGGGAAATATGACCATTGTAACCATTCTTTGTTTCTGTCACTTCTATTGCTGTGATGTTGCTATTAAAACTGGTCCTTCAGTCTAATAACCATTAATCTTCACAACCAAGTTTGCCTTCCCAACCGAAATCCCTGAGTTTTCAGGGTTATTCACACTTAGACTTCAAAGACATAACTGTTTTTAATTCAAAGATGCACATGCTTCAAGCTCACTCAGTATTGCAAAAGCACCAACATATTGCTTTGGCTGCTTGGCCTTCAAGCTTTAGCTATATATATATATATAGTTAGCGCCCTGACCCTGACCACCTACTCAGTATTTTATATGGAGCCTACATGTTAGCCTAAACCTTCTTGGTGAGTCATTCTTTTTTATATTTGACCATTATATTTAACATAACATCTGGGTTCCTTTTGACATAATTATACATACAAGGAATTTGATTTCAGTCCCCATTTGCCCTCTCCTTTCTCTTCACCTCTCTCCCCTTTTCTGTCTCCTCTACCCTACTGATTTTCCTTTCATATTTTTATTCATTATTTTTTGTTAATTTCTACAGATACACAAAGGAAATATTCCCTTTGGTACATTTATATGTATATGTAACCTGATTCTGTTAGAGTCATTCCATATTTTTTACCCTATTCCTTTCTTCCTCCCTCTCATTCTCTTACTTCTACTTCACTGATCTTTGTGATATCTAGTTCCTTCCTGAGTTATTATTTAAGGACCTGTTTGTATTTTCTGTCACCAAATATGAGTTGAGATCATTCTAAACTATCAGAAAAGTTCAAATAATACTACAGGAAGAGTCTGAGTTTCCCTTTTCCATTGCTACCAGATAAGTACACAAAGACCTCTTTTATATCCTAGGTAGCAAATTTTCTTAGGCTATGGAAGGTCCTGGATTACCTTTCCCCATGGTTGTTTCCAGCTTTTGATTGTCCATTCAAGTGATGTTTTGACCTTCCAAGCTACTTGCATCTGTGTCTCAGATTTTTAAAATGTATTAAATTTTGTCTCACAAGGAAACTATTCAACAGAATTTTCTAAAATCTAAAATAGGTTAGTTGTATTGAAGAGAGCTAAGCCTCCATCATGGGTCATCACTATCCATATATAAAATAGGGTTTTGTCTTCCAAATAAATGGAAACAAATGTAGAGATTAGGTGTCATTCTAACAAAGACCTGTGATGAGATAGAGAAGGATGAAATAGAGAAGGAATACCAATATTCCAAGCCACGTCTTCACATTGATTAGTTTCTACACTTGGTATGGTAGGTTGATTCAATAACAAGGGGAAATGGTGCTATCTGATTTAGTGAGATAACATACTAACAAGTATACTTAGTTATACATTAATAAGTAGCTGATTTTCCCTGATGTACAAGCCACAAAGAGTTCAATAGCTAATGACAAAATTGGGACATATGTTTTCTTGAAAACTGCAACATTTGAATTTTAGAAGTGTAGAAAAATACAAATTATTTTTTTTTGGAATTCCAAAGTACTTCAACATTAATGAACAAATTATTCCATTGCTTCACAATTTCTCTCAGCATGTTTTTCTATTGTCCTCTTAAATCTTCCTAACACCCTGGTGAACTAGAACCATAAAAGTCTTATTTTATGTGAGATTTGATCCTGAGAGAAACAGCTTATTTAAAAACAAACAGCTGTTGATTACAGATGTATGACTTTCTCTGGATTCAGGACACTTTCCATAATATAAAACTAATCAAGCTCACATAGAGTTGTCTTGCCTTGGATTCATGACCATTTGACCTTACTTTCTTTCCTCTTTTTTTTAAAAATTTTTTTAATTTTTATTTTTTTATACTTTATTTTTTTTCCTCAAAAGTTGCATTTTAATACATGTTATCAAACATAACAGAACAAAAACAAATTTTCAGAAGCTGTACACACTATTCACTGAAAACATTTGTTGAGGCAAATAGAAAAAAAAATTGTTACAATCATAATTTTTCTAACTTTGCACAAAATTATAAGCAGATTACATTCTTCATATTAAACATCTTTTTCTTTCCTCTTTAATTACAAATAAAAAGTTTCTTGAGTTCATGAATTTGAAGCCTGTGGGATAAAATGCTGCTATAAACTCACAGTGTCCAAAACACACTTGACAATGTACATATTTGGTAAATGTTTTTATTTCAGTGTTAAAATAGTAATTTATCACTTTTTAAATATATAGGAATAGGCAAATAATTTCTGAAGATGAAGAAAAGAGTCATACAAATTCTGAAAATAGCAATCCAGGTAAGACCTAATAGTGTATTATTTTTGGTGACACTACCCTGGATATTAAATTAATAAGAAGAAAGGTTTGATTACAAAAGAGAAGTTAATTTATCAATGAGTAAATTTTAAGTATTTGTAGTTTTTCTTGTTTTCATAGTCTTTAATTCAGATATATTTAAGAAGTGTAAGAAATTTATAATCTGAAACAGTAGTGTCTAAAATGTTTTATTTATGCCCCAATATACTATATATCTTTGTATGAACATGAGAATGATTTTTAAAATTAACATGCATCTTTCTTCTAGTCACATTATAACAAAATAGAATTCTTGTAAAATGTATTTTCTATTTAATTTTTAATAAGTAGATTACATTTAGTAAATGAATATTATTACATATTCATGTATCACCATAAAAATGACATGTCACTAAAACAAGATGAAATATTTGGTAATATTTGTCAATTATTTTGTTGCTCAAGGATATCATTTAAATAATTTATATATTTTAAATTCTATTTAGGAGTTAATATACATATCCTGTCCTACTTAACTCTAGTTTTGAGGTGACTATATCATACTCTAATATATGGTAACAGTAGAGTTAGTGAATATCTGTTTTTAAAACTAATGCCCTGACTTTTGGTGTATGGTATTAAATCCAGGGCCTCATCCATTCTAGACATGTGCTCTGCTACTGAACTATACCATCAACCCTAACAACTTTATGTTTTAGGCTCTTAGCAAAATGGAGATGAAGTCACAGAAATTTCCCATATACCCTGTGCCACCCACACATGCACACCCCACTCCACTATCATATCCTCCGTAAGAATGGTACAACTTAAAATTAGTGAGCTTACATTGAGACATCATTCTCATCCAAAGTCTATATTAGTTTATATTAGGACTCATAGTTTATATTAGGACTCACTCTTGATATTATACATTGGAAGGATTTAGACCACTGTACAATGATACGTATTTACCATGTAGTATCATATATGGAAGAATTTTACTACTCTAAAAGCCTCTGTGCTCTACCTATGCCTCCCTACCACCCTTCTGGGGATCACTAGTCTATATTTTGTCTGGTAGGTTTTGTTTTGCCCAGAATAATAGATTAGTAGAGTATATATTTTTGCATGTTTAAAATATTAAAGCTACAAAGTAACTGAACGTAATTATTTTAAATATTCTTTGTTCTTGCTTTTGCTTTCCTTTTTCTCCAGTACCAGGGCCTTGCTCATTCTAGGCAAGTGTCCTATACTGAGGTAAATAATCAGCCCTTGTTTTCTTTTTTCTTTGTGCATCACCACCAGATGTGAAGACATATGCTAACTTGCTGAAAAATGTGACCTCTATAGAGATTTATCACATAACAAGGACTGATGAGAAAAATATCAGCTGATGTACACAGTACTGACTATACCATTGTAGTATATTGGGTCCCAAGTGATGTTTTTAACTATGAAAAGAGAAAATCAAAATAAGTTGCAATTTATAAAACTGTCATCACTAAGTCTTTCATATTTACCAGGCTATTGGAAAGAAGACCAGAATGTGAATATCACAGAGTCAAAATGATCCCTTCCTTTGAGAGATGAATATCAAAACATTCTATGCTGTTATAATATGGCTGAGTTTTTTTTGACAAATTAATAATATTTCTGGTGCTTGGGATTGAACCTAGTACCTCGTTCATGCCATGCAAGCACTCTACCACTGAGCCACACCTAGCAGACCTTTTTGTTGTTTCTCTGGTTGTATTTGTTCTTGTCTTATTCATTTAGTTTTGTTTTTTTGCAAGTCAAATGCTCTAACATTGATCTACATCCTCTACCCAATCTATTAGTATATTCTCTGTCATGGGACATGCCAAGAGACTAACACTGATATATTTTTATAATTTACATAAAAAATATTTAAATTTTTGTATTGTTTTTATTAAAATTATTGATATATATTAGTTGTAAAGATTGTTGGGATTTGCTGTGACATTTTCACAAATACATATATTATACATTGATCATGTTAAACCATCATCTACACTCTCACCACTTCCCTTTCTCCCAACCTCCTGACCTCTATCAGGTCAATACCTCTTAGTCCCTCTTCTGTTTTCAGGTCACCACTTTTTTATTTTGGTTTTAGCCTTAATTTTCACACATGAAAGCCAAACATGCAATACTTTTCTTCCTCTATCTGGCTCATTTCATTTTAGAAAACTAATATTTTGAGAGGAAAACATCTAGTAGAAACAGTGATAAAGTACAGTGGCTTAAAGTGATAAAGGAAAGATTCAAAAAAGACTTCAAACATAGTAGTCTGAATCTAAAAGAAAAAAGAAATGTATTAGAATAATGATTGAAAAACATTCTAGATATAACAGAGCTTTCACAAAGATATAAAAAGTAACCCTAATTCTGGAATTTATTAATTATGAACAACACTTTCAGTGTTTAAAATGTATTGTGAGGTAGAGAATAGTGAACAGTATGAATTTGTATGTCTAGGGCATTTTAAAATTTCGTTTCTGAGGGTTTGGTCATGTTGAGTAAATTAATGTGTTGGATTCATCTTTGAGGAACTTATATGCCTTAAACCTGGCAACATCTAGTGTCACTCCAAGTACTTTATTACATTTTGGATAATGAGAAGCATGTCCTGCTGAAGTAAACATTCAGCTAAAAAATAATGCAAATCTTTCATTGGAAAATAAAAATAAAATGTTGTTATTTATGTTTATTCTTTTCAATATGTTCTTATAAATACTATTACTTTTATCTAACAGTTTAAGTAGTTTATTTTAACCAAATATATGAATTTGTCAGCACAACAAATGACATCAGAGAAAAGAAAACAGAAGCTTGATAGAAGAGAAAATGTCCAATCTCCGGTATGTGTAAATGTAAATTTCTAGTGTGATATTGTTTTCTTTGCTTTTATACTTAGCATAGGTCACATGAAGGTAAAGTTCAGACTAGTCTTGTAGAATCAGTGGATAATAATTTATTATTTAAGAATTATGTATCTATCTTCAAAGCTTAAAGTTTTCTTAGAATATATAGACTTTCACATGAGGAAATGATGATGGATCAAAGTATATGGTGATATTTTTCAAAGTATATTTAAGAGTTAAATATTATATAGTCATAAGAAGACATAATCAGCCACAGAAATAATATGTCAGGTAGCTATGAGAGGACATCAACAAGAATTGGCTGATAACTCTAAAATAACAATCTGAGCCAAATTTCTTCATTAAAAGTTTTATCATGTTATCTCATTAAGAAGATGAGATACAAGATTTAAAGAACAACTTAGGTCAAATCAAAAGTACTTGTGAAATTTAGCTACTACAAAGTATGTCAGGACACTAATTCAAGTAAGAAGTTTTCTATTTTATTGTAACTTATCACAATGTTGCTATCATTCTAATCCATATATTTCTTCAACAGTGAGTTTCTTTCTGTTATCTTTTTCTTATATGTCCAATCTTTCCTTAAAAGCTGTTTGATATAAGACTCAGCTTCTCTTCTCACCAGTACAAGGTGGAATGGGTTAGGACATAACTGTTGTTTGGCATATTGTCCATTCAGACCAGTTTGGAGCACTCCCAGGGTACAGCTTCTCCAGCATTCTGGAAGGGGGGGAGTTCCAGTAGGTGGGGCTTAAGGCTAAATCAGGCCTCAGGGGCTTTGTTGTGTGGTGCCTGCTTTGGAGAGATTAGATCAACCAGACCCTAGAGCTAGACAGTAGCCCATCTCTTCTGCAGGTCTGGTTCTCAGGAGCCTCCCAAGAAATCCACTCCTGGGGCAGGGAGGCTGATCCTCCACTCACTGCTGCCCAGAAGCACAGCTCTCCTAGATTTAGGCTCTGAGTGTGTTCACCCCCACCTATTCAGATTTCCAACCCATTTTAGCTGGTTATATGAGCTGCCAGACACAAAGGAGAGTGGAGACAGGGCCCCCTTCACCATTCCAACTTGAATTCCCCCTAGGTGCAGTCTAGTCTACTCTGTGTCTGTTTCACTCACTTTTTGTCAGGCCCAGTCTTGGTCATTTTATAGGTGACTGGTGGGATATTGTGTGTGTGTGTGTGTGTGTGTGTGTGTGTTGGATTGAATGCTATTATTTAAACATGACTTAAAAGTCTTTCTTACTACTTTTATTATTTTAATCAAACATTTTTCCTATTGGTAAAAATTTTAACAAAAATAACTTAAACATTTTTAACTTCTGGTTTACTTAAAGAAACACATTCTATAATGTTCTATTTAGAGTTAACATGGCATAGTCCCAAGACTGTTATCCCAAGCATCTTCTTTTAATGAAAAATAATTTGTCATTATAATTATTTTTAATATTCATTGGTGTATTATAGCAAATGGGCTCACGAAAATGTTCTTTACATATTTACTATTTGCATGTCCTGTTAATTTTGGTAGCAATACAAAGTAACATTAGATACTTTGAAGCTAGATATACCAATTATTTTTTTTCTTTTAATGGTTTTTCTCGCCTATCTTGCCTTTTTATCAAGTTAGTGTCCATGGGAATATAAAAGATAGGCTTGATCTTGGCTACATATACGTGAGTTTTGTATTGATATGTTTGCATGTGTATGGTGATGATTGGGATCAAACACAGGACCTCAAGCATGCTAGAAACACACTGTACCACTGAGTTACACCACGAGCCCTACAGACTTTAATTTATGTATTAGACACCCCTATGTCTTTGTGTGAGTGTGTGTATGTGTTGTGTGTGTGTGCAATTCCTATTCACATATTTTGCCTTTTTCTTATTGGCCAATTTTGTTTGCCTTTCTCCTATTTCATTGTAGAGGTTCTTCATTGTTCTATAAGAAGTCTTTCATCAGATATATGTATTGTGAATATTTCCCCTCAGTCTGTGGCTTGTCCTTTTGTTAATGGTGTGTTTTTTATTGGTGCATTATAATTATAAAATGTTTTGGTTTTCAATATGTGCTTCTCTTATTTTTACATCTAATTGTTTTCAAGTTGGAAATTCAGATTATCTTCTTAGGAAGCGAATAGGAAAGAAGCAACTCACAATTGATATTAATTTTAATAGAATATTTCTGAGAGACTTCAACAGAACGTTGATGATTATTTCTCTGAAGAGGAAGATCAAAGAAGAAAGTATATAGTAAATGGAGATGTAGAAGGTAAGAACCATTTTTTAGAAAAGAAACATCATTTGAGTGCATCAGAACACTGATATATTCTAATGACCAAATGAAATTACTATTAATTGTACAGCAAACTAAACTAGAAGTGAAATAGTAATAAGTTTATATGTCTTATCAGGTTTCAGCAATCAGTTAAATTGAGAGTATTCCTTAAGAGCTAAATTATTAGTTGAACTTTAAAATAGTATAAGATCCAAGTTCAGTTAGGAAGTAAGGAAGAGTAAAAGAGAAGAAAGAATGAACAATAAGACAGAGAGAAAATGGTGCAAAAGAAGGGGGGAAAAGCAGGTTTATATACTGGTGTGCGGTGTGAAATAAAGTCATTCTTTGGAAAAAGGAAGAGCAAGGTATTAGAAATGTAGAAAGAATACGAAGTGATCTTCTCTTCCAAAATCTATCCAGGAAATAACAAAATTTCCCCATTTCTATTTTTTTTATTACTGTTAGACCAGCATTAAGGATTTAAATACTACATTTATTCAGAGCTGTTTTATCTGCCACAGACAAATATCAACATATGTTGTCTTCTACATATGTGTATCATTTCAGGTCATATAACTGTTGCTACTTCACAGGCTACTTTCATTTAGGTGAAACTAAATATGACAAAGAACAGAATAGAATTAATTATGGAGAGATGAGGAAAATCATAGCCTGTTAAAATGTCCTTATGAAGTTTATGTTGCCTTATGCACTTTCAATTAAGGTAATATTACAGGAAAGTACTACTTCAGTCTAGACTCCAAATGGGTAAGCTAATGCAATAGAATTTGGAAGGACACTCAATACACATGAGAATTTCTCAAATTTTAATGAGTCACCTTTCAGATACCACCTTAATAATATGCATTCTGATTCAACAGGCTGGGATTATGCATTTCTGATAAGTTCTCAGGTAAATCCATGCTTCTGGCCCTCGGACCACATTCTGAGGTGCAAGTATATATCCTGTCTTTAGAGAAATCTGAACCGAAAGACATTTAATGATAGTTCAGGTCTTCATGATATCAAGGGAAAGCAAGGGAAAGCATAAAAGATTTTACTTTTATGTTTGTACCCAGGGCCAGTCAGAGGGCAGAATGCAAAGGGATAAAGAAACAGAAATTATAATTCTAAGACATAAAAAGGAAAAAAGTGGTGGAGATAGTCCATAAACAGAATGAAAAATGTAGAGAATCAAAGACCACAGATCTAGAAATTACTTTTGAAAATGAGAGGGATTGATTGGAGGAAAGAAAGAAGTGCTCTAGATAATTTTGGAGTTAATGAGGATATTTGAGAAAACTCACTTCAGATGGCTTCAGTACATTTGTCTTCAAAGCATGTTCCGAAAGCAGTAGCAAGTGCTAGAATTGGGATCAACACAGCCACTCATTTCTCTTCTCCATAATTATTAGGCATCAAAAGAAGGTATTGCATTAATGTTATTTGTACAGAATAGATTAATTTGGATATATAAAAATTGACTTTAAGCTGGGCACAGTGGTGCATGCCTGTAATCTCAGTGGCTCAGTAGGAGAATTGTGAGCTCAAAGCCAGCCTCAGCAATGGCGAGGCACTAAGCAACTGAGACCCTGTCTCTAAATAAAATACAAAAATTGGGCTGGGGGTATGGCTCAATGGTTGAGTGCCCCTGAGTTCAATCCCCCACACCAAAAATAAATAAATAAATAAAAATTGGCTTTGTTTTTAAAGATAGCTAATTTTTCAATAAGGTAATTGTTCAATAAAATTTCTTTCAAGATGAAATGATATACCAAAACAAAATAAGTTTGGGTACAAAATTCATATTGAATTCTTTTCTTGAGTACCAAAATGATTATTTTTAGTGAATATTTCACTGATTTTGAAATAAAATGGTTATTAATAACTAATATCAATGAATAAAAGGAATTTTGTACTATTATTCCACAAGTGTCAATTTCACATTTGTCAATACAGAAAACTTTCTTTGAGGAGAAAATATATATCCCCTTGAACTGTTATTACAACTTTCTACAACCTAAATTACAAGAAAAAATGAAGCATGTAAAAATAGTGAATACCTGTAGTGTAATTGAACTAAATGACTCTGATGGTGTTACATTAAAAATGTATGCTTGTACATTCTACTGTATCCTCTCAGTTTTAGGATTTACTCCTCTGAATAGAAATCACTCTTCTCTCCATTAATCAGCATAATCACATCAGGATATGTGCTGTTTAGTTAAGTCATGGGAAACATAATTCCAGTGCTGAAATCTTAACTGCCTGCTTTATTAAACCTATATTCTTGGGAATAGGAAAGACAGTAGAATGAATCAGACATGACTTTCTTGTGTTCATATGTGAAAACATAATCATGGTATATTCATGATGTGAAACTCCACATCCTGTACAAAGAGTGGGATCCTAATTAGAATGTTATGCTCCATGTATGTATAATATGTCAAAATATACTATACTGTCATATCTATAAAAAGAACAAATAAAAAATGTATATTCTTTTTATTCTTACATATATTTACATAATTCTTTGGTCCTAACCAGAAAAAAAAAGACACATAACCAAAGCATGATTCAACTCCACAATAATTCTACATATGTTTGCCTTTATATTTCTGTATAATTGATTATATATCACTATTGCTTTTCAGAATCTTCTGATAATTATTCTCTTCTGAAGGTAATAACTTATACATTTATTTTAAATTATCAACTATACATTTATCTGATGAAATATTTGGTATTTATTAAATATCTTGTTTTTACAAACATGTAGCCCACCACTGAAATGAGTTCTTCTCCAAATAATTCAGTAGAAAAAGAGGATGCACAAACATTCAAATCAGGTAAATTTTTCAATCCAATATATAATCATCATCATTATTATTGTAATATTTAGCTAATTATTTTTAAACTACTTTAAAATATTTAAAATGCACCCAGTGTAGTAGTCTCATTCCTAATTTTTTCCTCTGTATTTGATGGAAAGACATCACAAAAATAATGCCAAAGTTATTTTTGACATTATTTGAGAGAAGGTATTTATAACAAAGAGATTTTTTAATTAACATTTTATGATTATACACAGTAGTTGGGTTTATCCCAACAAACCATGAATGTGTGAAAATCAATTTGTTCATGATCCCCAATTTTCTCTTTCATCCTACTCCCTCCTTTTCTCCTTCCTTTAGTCTACTAGACTTCCTTTCACTTGTTTATTGATTGGTTCTTAATGTGGTCTTATTATTCTCTCGCCCTCTCCTTTATTTTAGTCTAGCTTCCCCATATGAAAGAAACATTTGACCTTTGAGTGGGCTAATTCAACCTTCTGAGTTTGAATAATTTCATTTAACATGATATTCTCAATTTCCATTCACTTACCAGCAAATGCCATAACTTTATTCTTTTTAATGTCTGAATAGAACTCCATTGTGTGTGTGTATATGCACATATACATATCTCACAAATTCTTAATCCATTCATCTATTGATGAGCATAAGGTTTGATTGCATAATTTAGCTATTGTGTATCATGCTGCTATAAACAGTGATGTGGCTGTGTCACTGCAGTATGCTTATTTTAGAACTTTTGGGGAAATTTCCAGGAGTGGGATAGCTGCATCATATGGTGGGTGGTTCCTTCTCTAATTTATTGAGGACTCTCCAAATGGCTTTCCAGAGTGGTTGTACCAGTCTACAGTCCTACCAAAAATGTAAATGTGTTCCTTTCTCCCCACAATCTTAGCTGTATAGCAGCTTTTTAGTTTAGTGGCATCCCATTGATTGTTAGCTTTACTTCTTGTGCTTCTAAAGATCTTATGCTTGAGTTGTACCTATTAATGTTCACTCTATTCAAAATTAAA